>CM065717.1:79765673-79928173 GCA_033310375.1 Conus canariensis | reverse complement strand
TGTGTTTATGATTGTATATTTTCCTATGTTTTATTAGAATTATCAGAATGAAACGAACTTGAATGCAGTATTGTTACATGCTGGAGAACTGGAAGGAACAGCGAGGTAGTTGCGGACGCTAAACTTTTGTCATTTCTCACACAATGTTAGCATCAGATTTCTGCGCTCCTGTAAACATCAAACAAAACTGTGAAATGGTAGACCACATAAACGGCTGAGCTTCCTGTAGACTCTCAGGAGCGACAGAACCAGCCGGGCGTTGATGATCATTACATGCTGCGGCAGACAGGACATGGATAAGTCAGCCGTAGACTAAACCAACGAAAGGTATTGTCAACAGTGTCGCCTATATAGGCCTACTGCTATTTCAAAAAAGAAAAAATTACAGATCAACCTCATGCTGTTGGTAAACTTCTGGGAATGTGGAATCAAATGAATATGTATATGATCATGTGAGGAAAACATCAATGCTGCTTTTTATTTCAAAGCTCATAAATTTTTGTTATGTTTCCGCATCCTCAGATGAGGATATGACTGTGTCCATTTTCAACTGTATATAGTGAACCACGTTTTTCTTATTCATGGGGACAGTGCTTTTGAAAACAAACAGGCCTACGAAAATATCACGTTATCAGGAGAGTTTCACCCAAACAGTCGAGGGAAGGGAGGTGGGGAGTGGTGATCCGGACCCTGATTTGAAACGGATCGTACGTCACGGTATCTGCACGTTTGGAATGACAGAACATCCATTTCAGGCTGTTCGTTCCAAACACAGCATGTCATAATTATGTATCCCAGAACGGCTGAACTGCCTCTTTTCACCAATGAGCAACCGTCAGGGGTCTCAGCACCATTGATTCAAACCAAAAAGTTGGCAGTGAAAAAGAAAAGCTGGAATTCAACGTGCAGCCAAGCTACATACAGCTGCTTTGGTTGCAGTTCCGGGTAAGACACTTTGTTTTAAGGTCCGCGGTTCGACAGCCAGGTTGGAAATTATTTTCACTTCAGAGTTAAGATGTTTGCAGACTCTAGTCCCCCCGCCCTGCCCCCTCCCCCCCCCCCCCCCCCCCCTCCCCTAGTCTTTCACACGAGACTTCAACTCAAAGACCTGAGCGTGAGCATATGAATGGGGGAAAAAATCTTACATGCACATTTAATTCCGTTCCATTTTTCGGAGAAGAGGAGAACATCGCGTGTTGGTGAGGTAGATGGCACGAACATAAGACACATGCACACTGGTGTTGTGTTAAGACGTCATCCCGAAGACAGAATGTGGCTACCTTTATGGTGAGGTTTAAAACAGTCACAGAAATCTTACGTGTGTTCTAGCCGAGGAACGAAGAGAGAGAGAGAGAGAGAGAGAGAGAGAGAGAGAGAGAGAGAGAGAGAGAGAGAGAGAGAGAGAGAGAGACGGCTTGTGGAATAGTCGATTGACAAGACAAGTTTGAATTGAGTATTAACAGCACTTCTGACAGGTTATTCCTGTTGGATTTACTCCAATCCAACGGCCTCCTGTTCTTGGCTTCGTGGACTGGACTGCATGGTGTGACAGACAGCACATCACAAATAGATTGGTCTGACTGGCCATAGGACGGTCCAATAGTTATCTCAACTAGTTAGCTGTCACTGCTCATAAACTATCTTTAAAATACTCTCTCTCTCTCTCTCTGTCTCTCTCTCTCTCTGTCTCTCTGTCTCTGTCTCTGTCTCTCTCTTCTCTCTCTCTCTCTCTCTCTCTCTCTCTCTCTCTCTGCCTTTTACATGTGTTTCTGATGATGTTTAATAATGTGCATGTACAACGAATAAAACAAAAGCTGTCACCGATCAAAAAAAAAAAAAACTATTGTGTCATTAATTGCAGGAGGGAAGGACCTGTCTCGTTACCTTTAAAATTAATGTTTAAGATTTAATTATTAGCGCGTTATCATTATTTCAACACTGATAGTTGTCAGACATATTTTTTTCTATGCTTAATCAAATTCGTGAACGATCTTGTGTCGTAACTGCTTTCAAGATTGTTGATGGATCTACGAATGTCACACATTTATTTACGCATTATCAGAATTACTTGTGAGCTATGTCGATATAAAAGTGTTAAAGGCCGTGTGGTATTAATTAACAAGGCGTGTAACCCATTTTTGTCATGGGACATGTTTTGAAGCTTTTCTGATTTTTCATTTTATTTGTTTACTTTTGGGGGAGGGGAGTCTCACCTTGTGTCTCTCCACTGGCCCTACTCCCTTTCCGCTCATACCGGCTTCCTCGTCACAGCCACCCCCTGGCGTGTCCCGTCACATCCCCGGCACCGGTCATCCTCAGAGAGCAATCAACAGCAAGTTTTCACGAGGCAGTCCGCGCGAGAAGACGCTGTGCAAACTGCTGTCAAGTCAATCTGGTGGTGTTAAGTGGTACCCGTTCTGATCAAACATACGCAGGACTCCACCTGTTAAGCCCCTTACTGACGACAACAAGTTACCTGGTCACGGAGCCAGCGTGAGTGAGTGTTCCCCTTTGGAAGACGCCACTTCGTCCGTCCAGCGACAGTCCCCATGAACTTTGCCAATGCTCGGAGACGACTTCGACGCGAACTCACCAAGAACATAGACGAGGACAGAAACTCGAAACTGAGGTCACCACGAGAGCAGCGCCACAGAATTCCACACTTTGTTGTGCTGATCGATGACGACAAGGATGACAAAGATAACGCTGTGGAGTTGCATTCAGGTCTGGGACTACATGGCAGTGATGCATCTATGTTCACTTTATACCCCGGCGTCAACCAGGACCGAGAGATACGACACCTGCAGTGTTGGTCAGGAAATTTATGCAATACTCTCAGAAACGCATCCATTAAGCGGAACTCGACTGTTCAGTTCCAGTCTTTCTTTTTGAGCTCATAGTAAACTCAGCTCTGGGTAGAAGCTGGTCGAGACAGAAAAATTTCCCACAAATGAATAACTCTGATGGGATTTGAATCCACCACCACCCAGCATGCAATCCATAACGCTAACCACTGCGCAACAGCGCTGGTGTGTTTATTTTTCTACTTATTTATGTATGTCTTTGCTTATCTTGTTATACTTCCCTGAAAATTTGCATTTATCAATCATGTCTTTACTTTTTTTGTTATACTTCCCCGAAAATTTGCCTAACAGCTCTGATGTATCTATTTAGCTATTCATTTACGTATTTACTGATTTCGTTATACTTCGCTGAAAAATTGCCTACTCTGTAGTGATATCATTTTAAAGGTTTTCGAGCTGTAAAGTTTATATAATGGTATTCATCGTTTGGTAACATGCTTGTCACCACGTATCAAGTATACATTGATTGACATGATATGCCTTAGAGTTTCGTAATTCGTAGAATCAAGTTTGGCAAATTTCAAATTATGATAAGTGTGTCAAAGCATGAAAATGTTCAGCTGCATTAGCTTATTTTCATATTTACACCCTTCACGCAATAGAACAACAGAGGACATTTGCCTATTTTGAATCACGTGCTAAAACAACAAAGGACATTTGCCTATTTTGAATCACGCGCTAAAACAACAGAGGACATTTGCCTATTTTGAATCACGTGCTAAAACATCAGAGGACATTGCCTATTTTGAATCACGTGCTAAAACAACAAAGGACATTTGCCTATTTTGAATCACGTGCTAAAACAACAGAAGACATTTGCCTATTTTGAATCACGTGCTAAAACAATAGAGGACATTTGCCTATTTTGAATCACGCGCTAAAACAACAGAGGACATTTGCCTATTTTGAATCACGTGCTAAAACAACAGAGGACATTTGCGTATTTTGAATCACGTGCTAAAACAGAGGTCATTTGCGTATTTTAATCACGTGCTAAAACAACACAGGACATCTGCCTATTTTGAATTACGTGCTAAAACAACAGAGGACATTTGCGTATTTTGAATCACGTGCTAAAACAACAGAGGACATTTGCCAATTTTCAATCACGTGCTAAAACAGAGGACATTTGCCTATTTTGAATCACGTGCTAAAACAACAGAGGACATTTGCCTATTTTGAATCACGTACAATGAAGGAACGTGGCGGGAAGGGCTGCACGCAGTTTATTCTCAGTTCCCTTCGGAGGAGAAGAAGACATGTGTACTGTGATTCAAGGTGACCTAGTTCCAGCCAGAGCCGCGAAAACTGCCTTTTCCTCTGCTCGTCTGCCTTTGGTAACGTACGTATTTGAGAGCATACGCCATCCCAATGGACGTCATCAGTTCACTTTGACACGACTCATTCAGTTTATTTTATCAGGTGTATTCCTGTTGGACAACCCCACGTTTAACAGCGCAGTGATGTTTTGATTGACGCGGCTTACAAAGGCAAATTTGTGGTGTACTGGCAATATCTTGGTGACTGACTGTCATTGTGGAAACGAGTAAGGTGGTTTTATTGTGCTTTTTTCGAGCCGATTTAGTTCCTCTATTTGCACTAAATTGTAAACCCATGAAGTCTTTCTTTATATATTTGACAAGACATATCTGTGTGCATCCAATCTTTGTTCTACGTTTAGAAAGAAGTTACCTGTGTCTGCTTCTCAGCTCGGTAAAAATCGTAGATATATTCTATGGTCTGATCTTGATTGAACAACAGTGAATGTTTGTTGCAATGTCTGCGTAAAATATTTATGCGTTTTCTATCAAAATGCAATGCAAAACTTTTCACTGGTCTGAATTTCTGTGAAAATGTCAATTTTACAAAACTGAAAATATTGCGGAAAATCTTTATCGCAGAGGTACAGCCTTTATCATTTGGTAACATTGTCAAGTAGAGGGACTAGCAATCAAATGGTAAGAGCATCGGGATCTGGAGCTGATGATGGTCATAAGTTCGAGCCACTCGTGGGGTCGGATTTTTTCAAAGGCTGAAAAGGATTCTCTGTTCACCCTGCAGTAAAACCGGCACCTGGTTCTGTCCAGCGAAATGTTAAGCCAGTGGAAGCGATGGGTCGTGTGTTTGTACCTGCTGTCATGCCATGCCCTTGACATGATGGACCTCTGACAATTTACTGTGCCTACGGCCATTAGGTTGTAGGACTTGAACCGAACATCTTCAGGGACGATCTGAAAACGTTTGTTTGTTTGCTTGCTTGCTTGCTTGCTTGCTTACTTGCTTTTAAAAAAATTATTTTCCGTTTTGGAAATGTGGTTGCGATACTGCTTGTAATTGTCAAGAAAATGCCCACGTTTAAGTTATGCGCACACACGCGGGCGCACGCATGCACGCTCACACATCTACACATACACATATGCAAACGCACACACACACATACATACATACACGCGCGCGCATGCACGCGCGCTCACACACACACACACACACACACACACACACACACACACACACACACACACACACACTTGCGTGCGTGCACATACAAACAATAAAACATTGTGCTCAGAAAAACTCACTTTGTGAGCGAGTTTTTACACACACACACACACACACACACACACACACACACACACACACACACACACACACATACACACTGTATCTCTCTCTCTCTCTCTCTCTCTCTCTCTCTCTCTCACTCTCTCACACACACACACACACACACACCACACACACCACACACACACACACACACACACACACACACACACACACACACATACACACACGCGCGCGCGCGCGCGCGCGCTTCACCAAACCAAAACATAACAAAGCTGAACAGCCATTTAATAGTGTTTCGGCGCTATTCTGTTCAGTCTGATTGTTGCCTCCATCGCTATAAAATGAAGAGACTCGGGTTTTGTTGTTAAATGTTGTTCTAAATGTTGTTGTCGCTCTTATTTTTGAATAAAGACATTCATTATCAAAATACAGGCTATTCAAAAGCGAGTGTGGATGAGAAAGCTAACCTTTGGTGATGTGGATAAGAGACGACTGCAACTTCACCGCGTGTTTCTTCAATGGGAGTGTATTGTGCGATGTCATATGTCAGCCAATCATAAATGCACAGGTAATTTAGGATCGGTACTGACATGTCCTTCTGTAGTTCTGTGACCAAAAAAAATAATGTTCATTATCAACATTTCCGCTGTTGTTGTCGTTGTGTTGTTGTCGTCGTAGTTAGTTTAGTATACTTTGTAGCATCACTTACGTGTTTGTCTCTGTTCGTTTGTCATCATTGATGCCCTTTGATCCTGTCTTCCCTGTTCGATGAGGCATTCAATCGTTTTGGGGTTATTTTTTGTTTGTTTGTTTATTTTTCTGTTCTCTCTTTGATCTTTTCTCCGACCTTTCCTTTTTTTTTTTTGACTGCTCTTTGTTGTGTGGTGTGTGTGTGTGTGTGTGTGTGTGTGTGTGTGTGTGTGTGTGTGTGTGTGTGTGGTGGTGTGTGTGTGGTGTTGTGTGTTATACCGGCCAATCCCTGGAGTTCTTTTTTAACCGACCACTAGAGCTTTTTTTTTTTCTTGAGCAGCCAGTACTAACACTGTACCTCGCTTTCGGTTAATGTGACTGATGAAAGACAGCGACCTGACATCAACTGCCCATAAGACATGCTTCCTCCCTAATAAAATGGTCAATCACACGAACGCCGTAAACCCGAGTGGCCACGGGCTGATGGACACTGGCATCACTCACCTCTGACCCTGCTTTCAAGAAGCCGTCCATCGTTTATGCTGATATAGCGGTCTTCGTTGACCTACATAGGAAGGGAAATGCGAAAGGTGAGCGGAGGACAATATACTGACATGTACGAATGACGCCGGTGGTACAGACACGTGACTATGGTGGTAAGGACTCTTTGGTCCGTACATCACGCGCAAACTGTCAAGAGTCTGTCAGCCCTGTACATGTCGTATCCACTCAGTAACGGCGAAGCTGCGAGGATCATCCAGAGCTAATGTACACTTCCTCGTGATTCCAGCTGACTGCTTGCGTCCCTAAACATGTCACTTTAGGGGGTGCTAGGTGTCTCTGCAATGCTTTAGTACCGCTGTCAGCCCTTCAGCCTCTTTCCTGAGGCTATGATGGAGTGGTGGTTCAAGTCAAGGACGTGTCATGGTTTTAATGTCTGAAATTCCTACCCCGTGGGTGTTAGTGTGGGAACATGTGCCGGGGGTTGTACAGTAAGCACTGTTGGGGTCTCCGACCAGCAGAAGTGGGGGTGTGGGCCGTTAGGGTGTTTAGGTGAGCGGGATTATGTGCTCAGGATGGGGCCGGTCCCTACACGACAAAAGAGTCGAAAGTTGGACGGAGCACGGAAGCATGGAATGCACTTTTCTTTTGTTTATGATTTTGTTCCCCCTCCCCTCCCCTTCTCTCTCTCTCTCTCTCTCTCTCTCTCTCTCTCTCTCTCTCTCTCTCCCGGTGTTCATCAGAAAAATGCAATACATAACCAGCTATTGTTAGTGGGAGCGTGGTAGTAGCTTCCTGTGAGTGCCGAATTGGAACTAGCAGAGCTGATTCGATCGTATTAAATGTCACCAATGTGACTTTGTAAGGGTTCCTATCAGCGAGTGGCATCTTAGCGGTTCACGTTTTGGTAATTCTCTCATCAGTTAGGGCTCCATCGACCACGGAATTACCACGGGTTGTGTAAGCCTATACACATAGATAGTTGGGTCGTGCGGCGAAAGAGGAAAATTACCGAATAGTGGCCACAGAAGATCGGCTGTCCAACCCCCTCCCATCCATCCTTCCATCCCTCGACTCCTTCCCCTACCACCCCGACCCTCCAAATGTACTTTTCTCGGCCTTTGTCTTACTCTTTCTTCCATTGATCAATTTTTCTATAGCTCATACTCAACAGTTTTATATTCTAGAGCGTGATGATTCACATCATATGCAAAGTACCAATTTCTTTAAATCAAAATACTTGTTTTGTTCTGTTGTCTTTCCATGCATTACTTTGTTGTATGTGTGATGCATATCATGGTGTATTATAGCATAGTGTAATGTGGCTTTTGTGTTGTGCTGTTTATCATATCGCAATGTAAGTGATTTCTATCACTGCAAGTTGTATCGTGTTTAAATCCACACATAAATGCCGCTTGATATGTAGATTTTTTTTTTAACAACAACAACTTAAATTTATTAATTTGTTGTATTTTTCTGTCCGAACTGGCTCCTACCAAAGTTTAGCCTGCCATTGACTCAAATAGAAAAACTGAAACCACGCAGTTGAGTTTTCTCCACTTTTCGGAAGCGTTTCCGAGACTGTCGTTCAAATTTCGTGACCAGCACAGCAAATGTCTAGATCTCTTGAGCCTGGTTGAAGCTGGGATGTATTATGAAAGGAAGCGAAAGAGTACAACCCTGTCATATAACTTCTAACCGAAATAGAATTCTATAGCATCATCTTCAACATCCTCGGTCATCACCGTCGATCAGCAATCAAAAAGTCTTAAATTCTATATTCTCTCGTGGTTCCTTAGTGTCTATTTTCTCTCCGCGTCTATGCCCTTTGTAAGTTCGTGTCGAGGTCGTCATTCGGCAGGTCCATGTTGACTGTCATTGGGAGGATATGATGGCGCCCACCGAAAGGAGAGACCAGCGGAGATTCGCTCTGGCTCCGCGACAGAGCAAATTATTATCATCAGTAGGGGGCTTAGTAGGTGGTGTCCTGGGCGTGTTCCTTCAGAACAGGCACTACTGCAACCCACAAGTGGCTTAGCAGCAGGGCACTGTCTTCTCTGGTGGGGTTCCTCGGGACGACTGGATATTGACTGTTCCTAGAAATTACCGGTACCTGAGCTGAGAGAGGACAAACCAGGGCGTGGCTGTGAGCGGAAAGCCGGAATGAGCGGCGCGGAAGTAGGCCTCTGTATCGGTTAAGAAAACGAGGGGGAAAAAAAGTTTTTAAATATTAGCATTATTACTTCATTGTGTTCGAATTTAGGGCCTACAGGAAGAGAAAAAAAATCAGTAAGATGACCGATTCTTGTGCGTTGTCCTAGCTGTTTTCCAAGCAGACACAATCAACCCCTTCTTATATACTAGTCTACTTATGCTCCGTTAATATACCCTGTAGGTCTGCTACTCTTCTTTTTTTTTTTTCCTCCCGCGTTGTAGGCGACTACCATTCTATTGTAACATCGGTCAAGCTTGGTAGATCAAAATCAGCGGGGAAAGGCAAGGCAGAAAAAGCACCGGGGAAAACTAGTTAGGCCTAATACAGATCCGAAGTGTTTAGGCTGGACTGAACACTTTAACAGGATAGAATTGTCACGATCCAAAAGATAAAGGTCATTTGCGGCAGCTTTTTTTTTTTTCTTTTTCTTTTTTAAGGACACATTTAAAAACTTTATAGCATCACCGACAATCACGGAAATATTTTAGTCTTAAAAAATTGTGGAATGTAGTAGGGTTTACGCAGATCCCACATTTTCAAGTTATAACCAGTAAATAGGACTACGACACAACAACAATAGGTTGGCTTTGTTAGAGTCTAGGCGACACGCATTGCAGAAGAGAAATGCAGAGATCGACAATCTTTCCTTTTGAAGTCATTATGAATCGTGTCTCCTGTCTGGAGCAGATCGTTCATTGACCCTGCACACGTGGTGAACAATTTAGGTGCTTAATAGTTTTGAATGGTTTTACACTTGCTACTGTATGATCTATTCTCATTTAGTGTTTTTGAACTGCGTGTAGACACATCTTGAACTCGCAAAACTCATCGCAATTACCATTGAGACTATTTATAAATCTGCTTTCCAGGCTACATACTCTTTCGTTCCCGGAGCAGTTCTTTTCGCTCCTTGTTTTTACCACCCACGCCTTCAGGCATTGCACTTCAGCTCACTGTGAAACATAAATCAAGGCGGGTACACTCAATGTAGGAAGTGGGGAAAAGAAAAGACACGAAAGAGTAAGGAATGAAAAGTAAATGATGGATTGGACTATGAAAAGGACAATGGAACTGGGGCATTACTAAACCCTGATGTCGTTGTTAATGAAGTAACGCACACGAGGAGTGGGGAAGGAGAGGGGACGAGCGGAGAGCTTTCGCCTCTGAATTATTGACAGGTGATCCATCTTTGTCATATGTGCCTTCATACAAGTCGTCATCCGGTTGACTTCATGTCCTGGTTGAGATGCTCTCTCTCTCTCTCTCTCTCTCTCTCTCTCCTCTCTCTCTCTCTCTCTCTCTCTCTCTCTCTCTCAGGTGTGGCCATGACATATGCTGATGTAGATAAAAACACTGATATTCATTGCCTTTCATTTCACTTTTTTCAGTTCTTTGTTAGCTAATCCATTTGGCATATCCACAAAGTTCTTCGTAGTGGGTTGTCTGATGTTTCACTGGTGTCTTGCATAAATTGAAATAGCATAGTAGTTTGTCGCATTGCAGTGCACTTCAACACCATACAGCATATCATTGTGGCAAGATATAGCAGGTCATATCTCTCTGGGAATGGTTTAAGGAGTTAAATGAAATATCATTCTTGATTTGTTTTAAGCGGCTAACATTGAAAGCTTACTTGCCACCGAGCTATTCTCAAACTTGTGGACCGGTATCCCATCGGTAAAACGTTTCAAATTTTTATCTTTTGATAGGCCTACCTTTCTTTTCCTTTTTTTTTTTTTTTTTAAAGAGGAACATTTTTGACTGATATTGGACAGGTACATATCAAGAAAAGTCAGAAGAACTCAGCAGTATGTAACAGTAAAGGTTAAATGTTCAAATCATGAGTGTCTAAAAGTATGTCTGCAAGTACAATTATTCAAGGAGTTCAGAAAAACGTTCACAGAGTCTTGGCTGTAGTCACAGAAGTATTGATGTGAAATTCGAGTCCGAAGACAATCGAAATTTTGTTAAAACTGGATTTTGTCATAAGTTTACTATGGTACAATACAGTACACTACTCTTCAATGCGACACAGTCTCAGCACAACGCACCTCAGCAGAGCAACATAAAATAACACATTTCTACAAAGGCAGGCAACACAAAGCTCTACGCATACAAAGCAACCATTATGGGTTTAAGGAGTGAAGGAAAGAGTGTATAAACTGAGATATGGCTTGTTTCACGATATAGAATAATAGTACGATCATCCCTTACTGACACGAAGTCTAGAATTAATGTTCAATGAACATTTACTAGTTTTACTGTAACAGAAAAGACAGGTTGTTCGTTCCCTTAAGTATCAGCCACATTGCTCCGAAGAGACATTACCGCTCTCTCCAAAATGGTATGTCACTTCAGTACTTTTGTTTTTGTCCGGTGCTTGCACACCTGGTTAGGCACACTTGGATTGTTTATTTGGTTAGTTTTCATTGTTTTCTTCCGTAAACTTTTTTTTTTTTTTTTTTTTTTTTGTCTTTCGATTTTTTTTTCCCCTAGGAAGGACCAGGACAGTCAGCCAGAGAAGGGGGAAAGGTGGCTGGGGGGGGGGGGGGAGGCTTCCCCCTTTCTCCACCCCCCTCTCCCTCCTATTCCAGTGTATTATCGTTGTTGGTTGTTGTTGTTGTTGTTGTTTTTACCCGTTTCACTGTTAAAATAATGAAGGTAGTGATACGACAACTAGGAGGAGAGCATGCGAAAGAAAATAAGACTGGGGGGAAATGAAGTTTGATTGGACTGACAACAGGGATATTGGGGTACAAAACGTGAAAAGTCAAACGCTTTTATGGAGGAAGTATTATAGCATGGTGAAACAGGGTGTGGGGGAAACAAGCATAAAGTCTGAATCCTCGCTGACTTGGCATGATCTGTCTGTGTCACCTGTGTGCGCCTTCACGAGTTGTCTTCTCTCTCTCTCTCTCTCTCTCTCTCTCTCTCTCTCTCTCTCTCTCTCTGTCTGTCTGTCTCTGGTTTTGATCGATTATGAGACACACGCGTAGTGAGCGGAGAAAAAAGAAAAAAAAAAAAATGATTGACTGCACGGAAAACTGGGAAAAGTAGCCGAGACATATTTCAAATTACGGAAGTGCATAAAAAAATTTAAAAAAAAAGGGGGGGGGGGGGAGCAGAGCAAGCGGAGAGACGAGAGGGAGAGGGGTTGAGGTGTTAATTTTTGCTCCCATGGTAAAGAAAAATATATATGTATTATATAACTCTGAACTTTGACAAATGAAAGTTTTATAGAGGAAGTACAAATACAGTGCGACAGTAAAGGCCTATGTAGGAAAGCAGGCGATAGCGTTTCCACCCCTGTTCACTTGAATGTCCGTGTTGTGTGTGTGTGTGTGTGTGTGTGTGTGTGTGTGGTGCGCGCGCGCGCGCGCGCGCGCGCGCCTCCCCTCCCCCTCCACCACCACCCCACCCCCTAGCTTGCCAGTCTTCTTCACACTCCGCTCCACACCTTCCAATGAGCCATTTTCACTCTTCGTTCCTCACTTTCACGAGTTAGATTCCTCTCTCTCTCTCTCTCTCTCTCTCTCTCTCTCTCTCACACACACACACACACACACACACACACACACACTTACACACTTACACACACACACACACACACACACACACACACACACACACACACTCACTCACTCACTCACTCACTCAGTTTTCGCTGAGTTCCGAATGCTTTGAAACTAGTTTGAAAGCGAGATAAATCATCCAGGACACAAAGATTTCTTCATACATTTTTCTTTAATTTGGTGACGTTTCGTCTGATGGCTTCCTCTGCGCGTGATGAAATTAGCAGGTAGGCCCTACAACTCCATATCTAAAAATGAAATTTGACAGCTGAAATAAAACATGAAATTGACAGCAGCGCTACTGAAAGCAAGGCGAAATACAGAACACACGAAACAAGGTGTAGAGTAACATAGATTTGATATACAATAGATAACAGAGAAGTGAATGTACGACAAACATGTCTTCTTCAGACATTACAAACAATACAAAAAAACATGCACAAAACAAAGACTCCACCGACAGCAGTCACCATGAGAAACAGCGCCATTCTCATGCTGACTGCTGTCGGGGGTTTATTTTGTACTCTGTTGTTGTTGTTGCTGTTGCTGCTGCTGCTGCTGTTGTCGATTGCATTTAACGTCTGAGGAAGACATTGGCCTATTTGTCGAAAATTCACTTGTCTGGTCTGGTGTCCACCAATGCAACCTTGAAAAATAGGGTAGGCTTGCACAACATTTTTCACTAGTTTTGACATCTCTGATACATGCTGATTTCATGTTCGATTGACGCCTACGTAGCACCTTTGGGCAGTTTAATATATTAAAGATGGCATCCATGGCAGTGGTCAAAACGTAAGAGCAAATTAACACTCCGTGTCAAATTGAATTGTTTTTGTAGCAGATAAATCTAGATGAAAAAGATGTCTTGCCTAATAACGAAACTTTCCAGCACGCACCAAAATGGCATCCAAAATGGCCGTCACAGCTTTAGGTCAATAACTCTATCACCTGCGACACGATATGACAAAAAGAAAGAAAACACAGTTCAGCTGCTGATACATGTACTGTTCTGGAATACAGGTGATATAAATGCTTATTCTGAATGAAATTGTCTTTTTCTCTTCTTTGGCGATCAGATCAGTTTAGTCTGCTGTCACTGTCAGTTCTACGTTATGAAGTTGCGTTAGTTCTTGTGGTCTGAGCTGATGTTCTCCTTTAGCTATTTCAGCATCCCAACTAGATTCAATACGATGTTTGATGCTGTGTTATCGGCAGAGATAAAAATCAAGCATACATCACTCTGACCTTGTTGATGAGGTATCCTAAAAACCCATTTCATTGTTCCTTCTTTGGGGAAATGTATGATCCACAGTGAGGAGCACTATCGATGATGATCACACTAAGCAAGTTGGTGTGTGTATGCAAAATACTCACACTGAGATTTCTTTCTCTAGATAGCCCGTGACATCTCACTATTGGCTGTGAATGCTTGATGGCAGTTGGAAGGAGCGCTGGTACAGGTTCTCGACGTTTAACGTCCATGCACTCATCAATCGCATTCTTTTACAGAAATTACAATTCTGTCAAATCTAAAAATCCAGATCCTTTTTTCATTTCTTTTTGCTGACTGCCACGGGACAATATTTGAGCCAAACGTGGAATGGAAACTTTCAGGCTAAAGAAATTCAAAATCTTTCTTCTACAATGCCAACAGCTTTGTCAAAATGTACTTGTGGCCACCGCTTAATTCTTATGCAGCATTGACAGTTGGATGGATGACTTTCAGGACTGAGGAAATTAACGCAGGTTTTACATTTTCACTTAATTTGTTCTCTGTCCTTGCTGTCCGCCTCGAATCTAGACTTCATTTCTTCAACCCTTAAGAATACTAACACGCTGCGATCTAGCCATTTTTCCCTGGTGTCGGCAATATCCTTAATGAGTTGACAGCAAACGTGGAGGCTGTGTACCCATGTGTCCGTTGTACTCTTGCGCTGAAGGCGATGCCAGTCAGTGCTCCTGGGCCACGACCATTTTGCATGAAGGTTATTGTTTGACCACAGTCCATTCCATATGCCTGGCGTGTGTCTCATGACTTGGTCACCCTTCATGAGCTTTTCAATGATCTTGCTGGGAAGCCTTTCCATGGAACGAAGGTAACAGAGGCCAATTGGGTGTAGTTCCTGCACACGGCAGAAAAGAAGAAAGTCCCCATGGCATACTGTGGTACACTACCAACAAGCACAAGGTCCAATCACCTTCTCTCTCAGCCCTGACAAACAGCAGGCTTATGACTTTGGTCAGTCCATCCACCCACACCTTTGCTGTCCTGCTGGAAAGGTTGTAATCAGCCATTTTCGTCGGAGTTCTGTCACAGGTGTGAGTGTTTGGAAGACCTATTCAAACTTTTTCATGCTGAGCATGTGTGATATTCTTGCAAATAAAGCCTTCATCGCTTCTTCAGTCCAGTGTTGGCCATGACAGCACCAACAGCGCCAATAAAGCTCATCAACATGTGCGTGCCTTTCAAGCGAGGCATAAAATTGTCAAACTTCTCGACATAAATCCAGATTGCGTTCAGCGTGACCTGATAAGGCTGGTGGTCCGCTGTGAAGACTTCGAATGCCTAGCTAGACGGTGATGTGAGCCTCAAACATTGCTGTCATCGTGGTAGTAGGATCTGACAGCCCCATATCCATGAGAAGCATGTGCATGGTAGTCTTCTTCTCGTGTCTTTTTGGTGTCGAATCTTGAACGAATCTTGAAACTTCTGATGCCGAAAGGATTTCTATGACTTTTTTTTTTTTTTTTTTTTTTTTTTTGGGGGGGGGGGGGGTTCATGTATCATACTGCTTCAGCAACATCACTCCCTCGCCGCTCATTCCATCTCCAGTCCACAGCCACACCCTGGCTTGTCCTGCTGCAGCCTTAGCACCAGCAAACTACAGAGCAGTCAATATGTTGTCATGGGGCAATCGACCAGAGAGAACACTGCAATGCTGCAGAGTCGCTATTGTGGTGTTCAGTGGTGCCTGTTCTGATCCGGCATACCCAGGACACCACTAACGAAGCCTTCTCCTTGACAGCAATGGTTGCTAAGTCTCCGAGCGGGCTTGAATGTCCCTCTCCTGAGAGCACCCCCCAGAAACTTACCGACACCGATGACCCGGACACAAACTCACATAGATGAGCAAAGAAATCGAATAATGAGGTCTGGACAAGAGCTGGGTACGAAGGGCCACAGAATTTGCGATTAAAAAAAAAAATGTTGATGACGAAGATAAGGTGAAGAAGACGGTGCTACGGTGTAATCTTCTGGCTAGAGACTACATCTTGTAGATCAGTGATTCGGTTTTTAGACTTTATCAGCCTTATGCCTAAAGCACCATACAGTTTCATAGGCAGTTTTGGAATAAACCAGATGGGAGGTATGAACGGTAACTTGCCTTTTTTTCTCCTGATTCATATGGATCGGCTCCCTCCAGTCTGTTGATTTGAGAGGGGCATTTCCGACAGTAAACGTCTGCACATCTTGAGCTTGCTGACATCGGCATGGCATTGTCTTGCAATGGAAAGTCGGAAGACAACAGATCGGCTGCTCCTGCTCTCGATTTTGAAAGAGTACGTATCATGTCGAGTTAAAATTAAAACAAAGCAAAAAATGTTCCAAAGTGGGCGGGGGCGCCATGACAGGCAAGTTAGATGAAAAACTTCTGAAATCGACTTTTTGTTTTTTAAGCTATTGTGAAGAGGGTTGGACTATGCGAGGAGATCTCTAGGGTGACCTGTTGCGGCAGCGAAGCAAGGGACGCTACTCTGTGAGAGAGAGAGAGAGAGAGAGAAGAGGGAGAGGAGTTCTACAACAATCCGTAAACAAGACGAACAGTCCTATTTACGTGAACATTTCAAAGTATGTGTGAACACACAAATTTACACATATACTCCAAGACATTCACGGAACGTGTACGTGCGGCGCGTACGTGCGCCACACGCACACATGCCAACATGCGCATTTGCTTATGCACATACAAACCAGCCTCCTTGCAGACACAAAGACCATCTCCACAGTTGAGGGCACAATGGAAACCTCTTTCGGGACACGTCAAGAGCAGGAGGAATCAATAGCAAAAAGTGTGCAACAAGCAATGATTTGTTTTGGAAACTTTATCGAAGGAATTATACGACAACAAAAAATGAAAACTCACTCAAAAATATGTTTGAACTCGGTGAATTTCTGGAGTCTGAATTTCTGAAGACTAAAATTATCTGTAGGCTACTGTGCGTACAAGTTTCCGCTAAGGCAAACACAGTACAAAGTGGTTAATTCACCAATGACTTGCTTTCTGCTTGTTTCCCAGAGTTGAGACAGTCATGAAGTAGTTGCCGTCAATTCTCTGACTGGGATGAAACATACAATGGAAACTATGATATTTAAAGTAGGACTGCACGGAAAGAAACATTGTATTTTAGGGGAGGGGGGATATTTTTCCCGCACAGGGTTGACTGTTTCTGCAAGACAATGACATGCTTCAATGAGAGCAAACCTGTAACCCTAGGATCACGAGTCCGTGCTCTCTCTACCAGCTGAGATTTTCCGGCTTCAGCTGTGTTCCCTAAAAGACCATGTACGTTCTAATTCTCATCAGAAGAAAAAAAAAATTGTTAAATAAAGACTACTCTTGATAAGTGCACCCACTAAAATGATCAGATGAAAAGAAATATCACCTTTAATCAAATTATTGTAGTTCCAACTGCAGAAAAAGTAAAATGAAACCCAACAGTTTTTGAAAAAAAATATTAAAAGCAAAAAAAAAAAAAAAAAAAAAAAAAAAAAAAAAAGAAAAAGCTGTAAGCAGAAAAATATACTTTCACTTGAAAGAAATCTGCAGAATTAAAAAACAAAGTGTATCCTTACCAGTTCTGTGTTGACAATGTACAGTAATAAAAAAAATGTGCTAAGAAGTTTAATTAAACATTCCTTGTTAGCAGTGTGCATTAGCTTTGTTCTAAATCAATGTTGCAAAATTGGAATACTGTGTTTTCTGTTGTTCTGTCAGTAAAACACATTTGTGTTTACTTGTGTGTGTGTGTGTGTGTGTGTGTGTGTGTGGGGTGTGTGTGTGTTAGAGAGTGAGAATGAGAGAGAGAGCATGTGTTGTGTGCATGTGCATGCGTGTGAGTGTGTATTTGTGTGTGTGTGTGTGTGTGTGTTTGAGAGAGAGAATGAGAGAGAGAGAGCGTGTGTTGTGTGCATGTGCTTGTGTGTAAGTGTGTATTTGTGTATGTGCTCATGCATGTGTGTATGTGTTTTACTCTGAAATACTAATGCAACATTCAAGAACTTTAAAATGTAATTCACTATAATTGACATTTGTCAGGACACTGAGAGAGACACAGAGAGAGAGAGAGAGAATAGCTAATGCCACCCATTTAAAAAAATCTCATAGTTTGTTCTTTTTTTTTCATTTCCAGCTTTTTACATGATCCTCTTCTCCATTCTACACTCACACACCTACCAATTCCAAATAAAGCAGCATCAGATTTACATTCTGTTCAAGAAGATATTCTCCCCCAAACTATTTTGATACAATCTTGAGCTGTCTTGGATGAAAACTCCTAAGGAAAATGTTTGAAAGGCTTTTCACTAAAAACAGTAACTGTTTAAAGAAAATCTAACCAGATCCCAAATTTGATCATTACCTTCTTTTCAGCTCATATATGAAAACTGTTAAAGGTGACTTTGAATCATTTTGTGGTGGACAGTTGCAGTTCTCAAAATATTCCTTTCAGAATGCTGATCAAACAGTGATATACACAACAAACACAATGGATAACAGTGAACACGTTTTATTGCAATAATATGTTATGTAAGAGTAAAAAATCAAAACAATTCAGGTTGAATATATGTTACAACTCAAAGTGTGCCTCCAGGGACTCTTTTTTTTCTTCAAAAATCATTTTCAGTTATGTTCTTTCACTGATCAATGAAAACATTTCATAAAGATGCTGAAAATTACCCTTGTCCTTGATGGTAAATGGTAATCACTGCTCTTATGTTTGAAACATCAGCATACCAAATTCAGCATTCACAACAGTTCAAAAGTATGGTTAAGACATTACAACTCTCTGTTTTCATTTGCCAAGTGAACAAACGCTATACATTTCTGTTTCATCGACATATTGATGTGGTATTGAAATAACCATAGACTTTCTAGACATCCAACTGGACATATCCTATTTTAAAGAAAGGCTTTAATGCATACAACTTCAAAACAAAAAATACACACGGTGCACAGAGATCTATATATCGAGCAGCCACTTTAAATGTGCACTACCCACTTACTCTTTCCAGCCATTCAAATATAATATGAGTGCTTATGTTGTAAAGTAAAGCTTCATGACTATCATCATGCTCATCAGCACATATACCAGTGGTTAAAACTGGATTTAAGAGTTTTTGACTTTGGTCGGAGACGAACATTCTATGATGAGAGCCCTGAGTAGGTTCTACCAACGACCAATATATCAAAATCTACTGAAATTTGCTGTATATATACTAAAGACTACAGTCAGGTAACATGTGTTCATCGTATTTAGTGGCTTCAACTGGAATGAATGTGAATAAGTTTGATTCAAAGCCGTTCTTAACAGGACAAACATTTAGTTCACAAACCCTGTTGTGATGTCATATGATCTTGACTCAACCACAAATTAGCATTGCTTTTAACTCCATAATCCTTTGGTTCATGAATCACAATACTCAAGTTATGTATTACCCAAAAATAACAGGTTAAAACAAAAATGTTCTCAGTGAAGCTCAAGTTTGCTCAATGGAAACTAATCATAATAGCTCTGATATCTTTTAACAGAATAATGAATACCAAGCTGAATTTAAGTTGTAACTTTTTTCCTTTTTCTTGTCTTTCTTTTTTTTTACTTACAACCGTATCATTGATGGAACTTTGGGGGGGAAAAAAAGAAAAAAAAGAGTACGGAGAGAACTATTTAGGACCAAGAGATCGCTAAAAACAATTTCATAGCCTATTCAAAACAGTTTCAAGTTCATGAGGCCAAATTATTTTCTTCAGTTGCGTGCACACTAGCACACAAAGTGTGTTGCTCGACTTGTTTTCTTCTGCTCATGCAGTTAGTAGGCTATGCTGCCACACATGAAAATACAGCTTATGTTTTGATAATTAACCAGTTACCCTCTAGCAGTTCATATTACTTGCATGCAAGAATTTGTAATCACTTTCTGTAATGCCAAATATGGTGCATTAAACCAGCAGTCAAATACTGTGTTATGAGAACTAGAGGAGTGTCTCAGAAAGAACAAGTTTTATATCACAGAGCATATTCATGAGCATCCTGAGAGCTTTACAGTTCATAAATACAAAAAAAAACAAAAAAGCAATGAACAGGAAATGCAGGTCTGTTCAAATTCCGTGTAACTTCTGCAATGTCTCTGATTATGAAAACCAAGAATATGTATGTTGTCTAGATCTACAAGCTAAAGGCGTAACAGTTACAGCCAGGTGACATACCTCATTCATGAAATAAATTACATGCAGCAGATCATGACATTTACTCAAATCTCAGTTAAAAAAAAAAAAAAAAACTGAAAATGTTTTCATTATTATGTTGGAAGTTCAGATGCATAACACTACAGCAAAGAAGAGTAGTTTAACTGTCATGGAACACAAAGCAGTTTTGGTCACGTCTGTCATCATAACCACGTGATCACAGCATGGATGCATAGGCTCAAAAACTAGCACTCTGCAAATGTACAAATACACTATTTCACATTTCTCACTGCAAGTTCACACTTATAAACATTTCACAATTTTGTGTTTGCGTTTAGAAAGGAGTTTTTTAAATAACTCAAGCACAACCCCTGAACTTTTGATGGTTGTTTTATTTAAATGGCACAGTAACAATTTGCACAGTATACAAAAAATCCTATGTATAAGTACGCTTCAAAACAGAGCAACGGGGGGGGGGAGAAGAGGGAGAGGGAGCAACAAGTATTTGAACATTGTATGGAATGTCTGATTTGTTCACTCAAAGAAAATGTTGTACAGTCATACACAACTTTCACACATGATTAGGACTGGGTGTGGATGGGCAGCTTAGTTCAGTCCTGTTTAGTTCTGTCTAGCTTATAATGTCCTGAAACAATTTCTGTTTATCGAACTGTCTTGTGATAATCAAGGCTTTAAAAACAAACTGACACCCTTGACAATGAAAAGGATTATACCATCACAAAATACAATGCAGCAGGACTAATATATAGGTCTGCATAAATACATGTAGCACAGCAGCACTGACTGAAAACACAATGGTGCAGTAAAACTACAAATACACAAACAGAAAATTGTTAAAGTGGGCAAGATGATGTAGTCAAATTTTTAAGATAAAACAATCAAATTCAAACTCGAACACAGTAAACCTTTTTTTTTGTTGTTCAAAACCAATACAAACTATCCCTCAAAAACAGTAAACTAACAATAATTAAAACTGTGATACAAACTCACTCTCTCCCCACTCAGAAAAAGTGCATTCAAACTTTCTTCAAAGTTCATCCCTATTCTTCTCAATCCATGACTGGACAGACTTGAGGTCAGATCTCACTTCACCATGATCAACAGTTGGCAGTGAGCTGCACACATCAAACACAAATCTAAGCTTTGTCAGTTCACATGACCCCCGTTTTGAGGACCCTATTATAACATACCAAACACAAACCTTTATTGGCTCATGACTCTTACTTGACAACCCTATCACTTAAATATTACATACACATACATATCCTTCTTCCTAAGAGTAAAATTCCAATTCATAGTGAGAGATAATGAAAAGAATACACATACCTTTGAGGAATATACAGAATAACAGGTAAAATGAAACAATTTTCAGTCATACATGATTAATTTTTTCATGGCCAGTTTAAAAAAACAAACTTCGTAACACATAACATGAAATCTCCCACCTTCTTCCCTTCCTGGTCTGTTGCTATTGCACTACCAAAATGATCATGACACTTTTCTTTAGAAGAACGTTTATAATTCAGAAAGTGCTAAGAACATCTCAAGGCTAAAAGCATATCAATAAACCAACAAAAAAAAAAGAAAAGCAAAAAAAAATGGGAGGAGAGGGAGGGAAAATGGGATTCCAGAAAATCTGGTTAACAAAAAGAAAATGTAAGGAAAAAACAAATGAGAAGTCTTACTATTCCAGTAATCTGTGACCACATGCGTTTAAATATGTATGACAGATGACTCCAGTTTCATGGGGAAAAAACATACACTTTAAATACGTAAATCATCATGTTGCAATGGTGGCATGAAACAAATGACCTACAATTTTCCTTCATCGAATGAGAATTTAGGTGTTCACTCTTTCAAATCACACACACACACACACACACACACACACACACACACACACACACACACGCCTGTGCATGCACATGCGAGTGCACACACACACACACACACACACACACACACACACACACACACACACACACGAAAAATAAATCAATATCATGTCTGTTAACCTGCACTGTGGATGTAATAAAAAGAATGAAGAAGAGAATCCGGATTTGTCATTTATTCAAAATAGTCAAAATATGATCAACCCTCAGGTCGTTTTCAAACACTTCAATCAACCTTCAGGTCTTTTTCAAACACTTCAATCAATCTTCAGGTCTTTTTCAAACACTACAATCAACCCTCAGATCTTTTTCAAACACTTCACTCAACCCTCAGGTATTTTTCAAACACTAAATAATATGATGACCAGAATCTGTTTGAAACACGCTCAAATGAGTTTGAATGTTTTTTGTTATGTCTTAGTCTGTCATGTATTACATGTTTCAAACATTGGGTAGAAAGGCCTCTAACACTTTGTGACATTCTTGTTCTTGTCCAGTCTTCTCAGTGGGCTTTATCTAACCAAAACCAGAATCCATGTATCAGAAAACTTTAAAAGAAGAACAAAGTGTCCAGGTAATACCATCACAGAAATGAGACATTTGCACTAAAAAAAACAAAAACAATAAACTTCAAAAGTACCTTATCTCCTCACTTTGTTGTTGTTGTTGTCGTTTTTTGTTTGCTTGTTTAAGCTATACATACCGATTTTGTGATACTTGATTTTCATACTTCTTGAAATCTTATTACTCAATTTTGTACAATTTTTGAAAGTTTTAAAAGAAGGGAATTCTAAAAGTGAAATATGTCTTTTAGTTGAATGAGTTAATCTCTAGCATCCTCTGTGTAAGACATAAGTTCTTTGAAAATAAGAAAGTTTCACAATTTAAGTCACATAACTTTGTAGGCAGGTAGACAAGTGACCAGTGAGTTGAATATGTCCAGAGAGGATTATCATGTGTAAATGTAAATTTCAAAGCTCATGTCTGACAACTGTCATATAATTTGGAGATGTTTCTATACAGTAAGGCTTAATGATGTGATCTAGCAAAACATAAAATCACACACACACACACACACACACACACACACACACACACACACACACACACACACATACTCATACGCACAAACCAACCTGTTCAAGATCAAAATAAATAAGCAAGAAGGTATACGAATGGATTTTACGACAACACATCCAAGTATGATTTAAAATTTCAGTCACTTACTTGATGATTCTAGCAGAGACCCGGTCTATGAATCCACCTGTAGAGAAAAGAAAAAGTTGGGAAAATGAGACCGAAACACAATGGATTTTAATCAACAATCTTTCTGTATTCCCTCCTCACAATAACTCCAGATTATCATTTTGTGATGAATCATGCCTTACACTCTGTTATACTAAATGTACCTCTGTAATAAGACCACTGCCTATTCCAACGTTCAACCAACCTAACAAATGCCTGTGAACACTTTTTGGCTATTACTCTTTTTACGCAAATATTGTCTGAAAGGCTGCCAAACAATGATCTAAAACTTTTCTGTTTGCTGTTTAGTCTGCCAGCAATGATTTATCAAAAGCACTGAACCATTGTTTAAACATACTTTGAACCAACTATAAAATGTAAAATCTTTTGAAAATGTTGACCATCTTATCACGCTCGAGGTCACAGAATCAAAGAAATCATTTTACCAGTGTGTACTTAGTGTTTTTGCCAGACTTAAGATGATCCCAGAGCTAACTGGATGATTTTGAACTTTCTGAGCAAAGTCAAAGGAGGAATAATATGTCTTTCAATGAAGAAAATGACTTCTTTTTCACTTCTGTCTTAATTCAAATGCGGCTTAAAGTTGGACTATCATGTCAAAGTAACCTGTACACCTCCATTCAAACTAGATCTTTTACATCACAATCATCTACACCTCCCCCTTCTCTCACTAAAAGCAGACTATCCTTCATACAGGAAACTTAAGTTTTTAGGTTAAGTCATTTGAAAGGATAATGACGCAGGTGAAGGTTACAACATGAATATATATAAATGTCCAAGTACCAAGTCACTTAATGAACATTACTCACATTGAAATAACTAGCCTTGGTCTTTTTGAGGCAGTATGAGAGCAAAGAATGAATAAACAGTGAAAATATGTACAAATGTTCATTTAAAACAAAGCAAAACAACACAAAACAAACACACAAACAAAACTGTACAGTAACAAGTCTTCGGTCATTGTGAAAATGATTTAACAGGGACTTTGAGAGGATGGAGGGGAGGGAGAGAGAGAATCACGCGAAATCCTCCACTGAAAGCAATGGAAACCATTGAGTTCTGTCACTGTTTAAGCCCATCTAGAGTTGTCCTGGTGAGTGCTCTTCTGCGGTTTGGGCAGTCACCCATGGTAGTAAGATAAGATAAGATAATGTTGCTTATAGCCCAGCCGACCGCAAGGGGCCACATCAGGGCTGTCACCACGTTAAAATCAACTCACAAGTCATTTAAAAAAAAAAAAACAAAAAAAAACACCTTTCACACATCTCTTTAAAAGACATCTTCTAGAAACGCCCCAGAAACTTCGTTAAAAATCTTTCATCCGTAAAATCTTAAATCAGATGAAAAACGTTAATCTCTCTCAAAAACTCAAAGATCGCGTCAGGCGGGACATCCCTGAACAGGATTTTCATGGACTCGGCTGTAAAATGTTTGTGTCTCACATCGTGCAAGTCCCAACACTCTAAAAGAATATGTTTCATTGTGAGTGGCACATGACATGGAATGCACCACGGAGCTTCTTCACTCTTTAAAAGGTACGAATGGGTAAAATACGAATGGCCGGTGTGCAGCCGGCACAGAACTGTTTCTTCTTTACGACCACCAGACACAGATGGGAGGAACTCCTTAAGGTTTGGACAGATCTGAAAGAGTTTGTTATCCGTCTGTGTATTCCAATCCTCCTGCCAGAGGTCTCTCACATAATCGTTAATTTTGGGTTTCAGATCTGAGCAGGGGATATATATGTTGGACAGTTTCTCTCTTGTGGCATTCTTGGCTAAACGATCAACTATTTCGTTCCCTCCAATGCCAACATGACCAGGAATCCAAGCCAAAATAATGTTGTAACCATCCGCTTTCAACTTGGTCAAAAGTTCAAAAAAGTGTAAAAGTTCTGGGTGCTGAAGGTTGCGGCCAGCTATGGCCTCCAACGCTGACAGTGAATCTGACAGAACCAGAAAGTCCCTCTTCTTAGATTGTGAGATTATCTTCAATGCCAGAACCAGAGCAGTAAGTTCAGCGGAATAGACAGAAGCATCTGGAGGTATATGTTCTAACAGTATCTGAGAAGGAGCCCCAGGGCAGTAGGCTGCACAGGCCACTCCATCCTCAGACTTGGAACCGTCAGTGAAAATTTTCTGATAAGATGGAAATTTTGAACAGAGGTCAGAATACAATGCCTTGTATGCCAGAGAGCTGGTAGACTCTTTACGAAAAGCTGCAAGATCAAAACAAATCTCTGGTGTGAAAAAGGTCCACGGAGGCTCATCTGGAAACTTGGAAAAATCGGACACAACTCCTAAGTCTAGACCTGCATTCCGCACGTGAGGCTGCATACGAAGACCAAACGGCGGAATACAGTTAGGGTTGAGTCACCCATGGTAGCTAACACTCATGGTAGCTAACACTGAACATAACATATGTTTGTGTTATTCTCCACACCACTGAGGAAGTATCCCAATCAAATGAACTCCCAAAGAGGCCAATGAAGGATTGAAAAGAAAAATGGAAGAATTTGATGAACAGAAATGAGTTAACAAAAAATCAATAATCAAGTAAAAGAATACAGTTAAGCCTATGTTTGAGAATGCTTAACAAGTAACTTGAACATAGACAATACCATTCTGTTTGAATGAAAGTAAGTTTGTTTTTCCCCCCATTATTTACCTATTTTCATTGTTTCATTTGCTGTTAGCTTGTTCTTGATTGTTTTGTTGGTTGTTTTTTCTTGAGCTGCCTGTAGAAGACCTACAGGCTGATTGCTTTACAGTTTGTTATCTTCATTTGGCCGCCTAGTACTTCAACATTTATTTTCAAGTCGCTGATGCTTCATTTCAACAATCTTGAATTCATGATAGAATCTGCATAAGTAACGTTCTAGGAGACAGCAAGAGAAACAGTGTGTGTGTGTGTGTGTGTGTGTGTGTGTGTGTGTGTGTGTGTGTGTGTGTGCGGGTGGGTGGGTGGGTGGGTGGGTGTGAGTGTGTGTGTGTGTATGTGTGTCTGTGTGTGTCTGTCTCTGTGTGTCTCTGTCTCTGTGTGTCTGTGTAGTGTGTATCTGTCTCTGTGTGTCTATCTGTGTGTCTCTGTCTGTATGTCTGTGTGTGTGTGTGTGTGTGTGTGTGTGTGTGTGTGTGTGTGTGTGTGTGTGTGTGTGTGTGTGTGTGACTGTATCTCTCTGTCTCTGTAGGGATAAATAACGTTCTGGGAGACAGCAAGAGAAACAATGTGTGTGTGTGTGTGTGTGTGTGTGTGTGTGTGGCGCGCGGGGGGGGGGGGGGGGGGGGGGGGGTGTGCGTGTGAGTGGGTGTGTGAGTGGGTATGTGTGTCTGTGTGTGTCTGTCTCTGTGTGTCTCTGTCTCTGTGTGTCTGTGTATCTGTCTCTGTGTGTCTCTGTGTATCTCTGTCTGTATGTCTCTGTGTGTCTCTGTGTGTGTGTGTGTGTGTGTGTGTGTGTGTGTGTGTGTGTGTGTGTGTGTGTGTGTGTGTGTGACTGTGCGCACATGCAAAAGTCTGTGTTTGTGTGTGTATGTGCATTTCATTCTCACTCACCTGGAGTGCAGATGGTGTCACAAGCAGCAGTGCACAAGTAGCAGTACTTGCAGTACTGAAACAAAACATCACATGCATTCCGACATATTTATCATATTTTATTTATACTTGATAGGGCATACTCTGTCAGATCAGGAGGTCAAATTAAAACTTAAAATCTGCAGGCCAAAAGTAACTGTTTGCAACTATGTACATCATGTTAAAATCAGCTGTGATCATTAAAAGTATGCAAATCATGTACAAAATTGTTATAACTTTGATTCTGAAATGACAAAACCTCATTTTACGTAACTATTTATGCAATATGTGCATGTAAAAATGATGTCAGAGGTATGTGTGTGCTGTGTGTAGACAAGTGCACATATAAATGCATGCATGCAAGAGTGTATGATGTACATGTATGCTTAGATGCATAAGTACACTACAAGTGTGGGGATGTGTAAGTTCATAAAACTTATTCCAACAATAAATGCAGTCAGAATGCACTGTTGCTTGGCTATTCAAAACAAAACAAAACAAAAAACAAATATACAAACAAACAATTCTTGATCTGCAAATCAGGTGAAATTTTGATCAGTTTATGTTGACAGAGCAACCTCTGAATAAAGACCTAGAAAAAATCCTCAACAAAACATAAAACGCAGGTCTTACACTGGTATTTTGTGTTCACCTGGGGGATACTGTACAAAAAAACCTCTTTAATGCAGTTATGAGGAAAGTATTTAGCAGGTTTAAGTGTACTCATTTCCACCATCACACTGCTCACCTATCAGGACTGTTAAATCTGAACTTGCACTTTGAATTGATGTGAATGTGCATAACAGTAGTCAGGACTCAAAATATCCACCCGTCCAATTGTCCAGGATGACTAAACCTTACTGTGAACACATGGAAATGTTAGGGCAACCCATTTTTGACTGTGTCAATGAAAGGGTGACTGAGCAGTCAGTTCAATGCAGACTGATTGCACTACTATCCTCCTCCCTCTTTCAACTTTTTCACATCTCTAATCCTGAACCTCCCCCATCCCCATGCCCACCTCCAATCACCCCCTGTTTTTCTCAAAACACAACCAAGGACAATGGTGTCTCTACTGAGGCAAAGTGTTTAAAAAGCTTCAGCAGAATGTGGGCATTGTGCTTTCTTCAATGTAGATTCAACCAATTTATCATCAGAAAGAAAGACTGTATTCATAATGGAATATATGTGTGGTGGCAATGAGAGAGAGAGAAAGAATATAAAGACAGAAAAACAATTTTGCAATTTCATGATTTTATATCGGTCCGGAAATGTGTCAATGAGGGAAGCATGACAATTGTATTCTTGTTTCTTTTCTTGTGGAATACATTCTTACACACAGCAGGAAACATTTTACATTAATATTGTGTTGGAATGCTGAAAGAATAAATTTTCCTCTATCTTATGCCTCATTTCTCATTCTCAGGCCTTCGTTTACTGTGTGCAGAGCATGCAATGTTGAATTTTGTTGTTGACATGTCACTGCATTACCAATGATTTCTTTAATAAATTGTCTCTTTACTTAAAGAGGGCATATAGAAATGTGAGGGCACAAGTGGACTTTTATATTTCCTTGTTCCCATGAAAACTGGATTATCTGGAAATTTATGGCCCTGGCAGTGATCTGACAACACTAAAACTCTTCATTCAATGTAAATTCAACCAATCTAACAGCATCAGAAAATGATAAACTTGAATCATAAAATCAGCAGCACCATGAACCAAAACAAAACAATGACGCTCACCCTAAACCAGAAAGTAAACCTCTGAGTTCCTAAATTAAAGCAGTTTTGATTCAACCCAAAAGGATCAACACTGACTAGTGAATTTCCAAGATTTGTGTTCACCAGTAATAATGTATTTCACTAGGTGAGACGACAAAATATCGACAAAAATTTTGGCCACCTGAACTGTGTACTAATATAATTTTTGTTTGACGAGTTGGTGGTGGTCGGAAAGTGGACCACTGTGTCAGCAACACATTACTTTCATTGATTTCTATGACCAGGTTATGACTTGTTTGACCCATTTGCCTTGGCCAGTTTTGCTGTACTCATTTTATGAATTACTTGTGCAATCACGGAATTCAAACCATGTTGTAAAATTACAACAATAAACGAAAAAGCAACCAGAGCAAGTTGCCTAGGAAGCTTCATGCACAAAGTCACCATGATTTTCTTTCTTACACTCTGTAGCTGAAGTTAACACTAACAGCCTTCTCTAAGGCCTAGACTGTGTTGACAAATATTGCAAAAGTGAATGATGTCCACTAAACGATAATGCTCTCCTTAAAATATTTCTTTTCCAGGTTCACCAAGAACTCCGTCTGCATAACTTAATAATCTGCCCCTAGCAATGTAGCAGTCCTTACTGTTGACCCTTGAACCAAAACATAAAACCAAATTAAATTATGCTTATCTATTATTATTTTCTCAGACATAAACATTCAGATGACTCATGATGTTCATTTAAAGCTCAGTTGATAATTTGATAATGCAAGACCATATGAAGGCTGAATCACAAACTCAAAAATCTCCACACACACACACAAATTTTTCTTAAAGGCACAAAGTTTGCAACCATACCTTGCACATTTTGCAGTTGGGCTTGCTGGCACTGGTTTCACATGGGCAGTCTTTATCACAAAGTTTGCAGAACTGAAAAATAAAACCAACATGAATGCTAGATTTATCCTAAATCAAAAAAAGCTTAAGATAAAAGTCTAAGGAAAACAACAAAAACAAACAAAGAAACACACACACACACACACACACACACACACACACACACACACACACACTACACACACACAAAACAACCTTTAACTTTTATTTTTGGACCTGAACCCTTAGTATCACTATTCACTCAAATTATCAGATGAGCTCTTCAAGGCTACAAGTATGACATGCCTTTTTCAAATGTATGATTCAGTAGGTGTTGTTTGTGTGCGTGTGTGTGGGTGTGGGTGCGGGAGAGGGGTGGGGGGGGGGTATGCAGGCTCATACTCCTGCGGACACTCCCTGTATAGACAGACAGCCAAGGATTAATCCCATTTACCCAACAAAGGGAGTGGAATATTGTGTGTATGACCATTTTTTATCCCGCCATTAAGTTTTGTTTTGGTTTGGTTTGGTTTGGTTTTTTTCTCTTTTAATTCAATCTCCTAATCGGAATGAAGAGTTGTTTGCATTCTCACTGTTTGGCTGAACATTCTAACTATGAGTATGAGACTCTTATAGCCTATGGCTAGATGTTTTTGTTGCTAATGCGGTAAATAGACATCTCTCTCACTGTCTTCCATCTCTAACAGACAGTGTCAAGCTGCTTCTGCTTCCCAATCATGTTTTGGACCAATAAAAGTACCCAAGTTGAATACTAGAGGGAAGTACTGGTGAAAATGAGTTTGACATGTAATGGAGCCAAACAGGAAGTGTGAGAAAAATTCCCCATTATGGTATCATAATTGTACTGAAAAATCAATGTCATTTGCAGATTTTAAACAGCAGAAGGGCAAACTGATCTTGTGGTGAATAAGAGGTAAGAGTGGATAAAACTGAGTTATTTATTAAAAAAAGGTGCTCCTGAAACCATCAGCTCTAGTCATGACGAGCCAAGGTCAGAAAGCTGTCTCCTGAGGGTGGTAAAGAGAAACTGAGAGTTGGAATGCTGCTATGTTGCCATCCTTCAAACCTCATGAAATCTCGGGCTGAGGCACCTTGAGTTGTCGTGAGCCTGGTAGTATGCATTTCAGATGGTCCTAGTAAGCCACCTGGAGAGGCAACCTACAGAGATGTCCTCTTTATCATAGTGGTTGAGAGAAGAGTAGGTGAGGACGAGTGCCTTGGGAAGGCCCTCTCCCGATATCAGTGCAAGCGCCTGTACGAGTCAGACCTCTCCCAGTAACCACAGAGGCAGCTAAAAGGGCAAAGGCTCATGCCCTCTCCCTCCCCTTCTGCCCCCACCTCACCCTCTCCCCCATTCTTTCTGGCTAAGGATGTACAAGGGAGCACTGAATCGGAAGGAAAGTGAGGAAGTGCCTGGCTCCTGGTTTCTGGCCAGTAGCTCTGGCAAGAAATGTATAGTGACTAATCCAGGGATTCCAAAAATAAAAATGTTCTCTGGATCTTAAGAATAAAATTATAAGTTGTTTGACGACAAGTATTCTTCTTTTGCCGAGAGAGAGAAAGAGAGATTGAGGGGGAGGAGAGGGGGAGGGTCACATGACAAACACTGAGATGATGTGTCAAAATCAGGAAATCAAGGCAATGAAAACCACATTTAGAAAGGCACCCTATACTATAAGGATGAAGACCTTGGAAACTGATGTTGAGAGCACTCATGCTGCATTCCACTGATACCAGTAAGATTCCTCATAAAACGTCATGAATAAGTCTGCAAATCTGTAGCAAAAGGAAAGTGGAAACATGTCATGCTCCTTCCACCAAACTCAAGCGACTACTTCACGCACAGAGGTCTCATAATGCGCGCACAGCAAAAACCTTCAGGCCAGTAACCAGCACAAACCTGGTGTGACAGAACACTTTCAATGCTGTCCATTTTGTTGCCACATGAAACAAAAAGCTACCAGAGTCTCTGCCAGCCCATCACAGTGGATGACATATACTATGGACAGGAATGTCAAAGGAAATGGTAGAAAGTGGCTCAAAGAGTGGTAGCCAGTGAAAGTCAAGAACAAGGAAAAGATCTCGAGTGGGAACCCATCACGAGGTGCAGGCCTTCCCAATAGCAACTCCCACTCAGAAAACTTCCAAAATAAGGATGTTATGTTTAAAAACAGAGATCTATAAAAAAAAATTTTGAAATTGATAAAGGTGAAGATTGCCAACTTATAATCCCTGATTGAGCTAGCTGACTGTTTCTAGACTGATGCAAAGTGGAAATGCCCTGGTGCTCCTTCTCAAATACTGTTAGAACATATTCCTTCAGATGCTTCCGTTTACTCTGCTGAACTTACAGCTCTGGCTCTGGCGCTGAGGATAATCTCACAATCTATGAAGAGGGACTGTCTGGTTCTGTCGGATTCGCTGTCAGCTTTGGAGGCCATAGCTGGCCGCAACATCCATCATCCTGAACCTCTCCACTTTTTTAAAACTTTTTACCAGGTTGAACGTGGAGGGTTACAACACTGTTCTGGCTTGGGTTCCCAGCCATGTTGGCATCGGAGGGAATAAAATGGCTGATCGCCTGGCCAAGAATGCCACAACAGGAAAATTGTCATTCATTCATATATATATATATATATATATATATATATATAATCCCCTGCTCAGATCTGAAACCAAAAATTAATGATTATGTCAGAGACCTCTGGCAGGAAGACTGGAATACACAGACGGATAACAAACTCTTTCAGATCCGTCCAAACCTAAAGGAGTTCCTCCCATCTACGTCTGGTGGTCGTAAAGAAGAAACAGTTCTATGCCGGCTGCACACCGGCCATTCGTATTTTCCCCATTCATACCTTTTAAAGAGTGAAGAAGCTCCATGATGCATTCCATGTCATGTGCCACTCACAATGAAACATGTTCTTTTAGAGTGTTGGGATTTGCACGATGTGAGACACAAACATTTTACAGCAGATTCCATGAAAACCTTGTTCAGAGATGTTCCGCCTGACGCGATCTTTGAGTTCTTGAAAGAGATTAACACTTTTCATCGGATCTGAGATTTTACAGTGGAAAGTTTTTTTTAAACAAACTTCCGGATGGGTTTTTAGAAGATGCATTTTAAAGAATTGTGTGAATGAATGACTTGTGAGTTGATTTCAACGTGGCGACAGCCTTGATATGGCCCTTTGCGGTCGGCTGGGCTATAATCAACATTATCTTATCTTAACTTGCCTTGTCTTGATTCCATTTATCCTGCCACTAAGCAGTTTTGTTCCCTTAATTCTTGTCAAACATGTGTGGTTTAGTGTGGGAACAATTCCATTCAGCTTTCCTGGTGCTCAGATTTCCAGAGCTGCCAAGTGCTACTCTTTTGGCTAAATGTATCACCAGCAGACAGCTCTTCAGTCACCTCTGTCCAGGTAGGCATGGACTGTAAAGCACCTAGAACTTGGTCTCTTATTGAGGACAGGCACTTGGTCTCTAACTGAGGACAGGCACTATGTATAAGTACTCTTCATACTACTATTAGTAATGATAATAAAGTACTGAGCAACAACACAAGTTTACAGAAACTAGTAAATGGGCTTTTCATTCAGCTCCACTATCCTTTTCAGTGGTAATCAATCTGTTCATTGTGGTAACATTACAAGCTTTGTCAAAACTATGAAAGAGGAACCTCCTCCTTTTTTTCTGCTGCTGTCCGTCAGAATACATGGAAGGGGAGGGGGTGGTTTTTTTTTTAATAAATTACTATGGAGCAAAATTCAGAAAGAGAGGGGTTAGTTACTGCCAAGGACATAGGCAAAGTACAGGACAAGACACTTTGTCTATGTCCTTGGCGATAACTAACCCCTCTCTTTCTAAATTTTGCTTCATTTTCTGCCCTCAGTCACTCCGTTTTGAAACATAAATTACTATGTTTTTATTACCGAGTATTTTTTCAGTTTATGCTATGAGAACACACAGGCGAAAATCAGAAATGTTTATAACAATATAAGACAATAACAAGGGAAAGATAGGTGGTAACTGGAAACAAACTGAAGTCAAGACTTTGAATTTATGAAAAATGAAAATGAATCTGACATACAAAAGCCTGTAAGGCTTACATCAGCTGGTAATGTATAATATGAAATAAATTCAGTAACAGTTTTTTTTCCTTTCCAGTTGATGTTGCATACTTAGATCTCAAAAAAGCACAACAAAATCCTGTTTAAAACTGTTTATGACATAAACTAAAAGGTAATTATTTTCACTAATTCTGGATCACCTTTTCAACCGGACCGATTTTCTTTTTCTTTCCTTATTTCTTTTTCAGATTTCAGTATCAATGTCAAGCAAAATCAGAGAACATAAATGTTTCTTATGGTGTTCCTCAGGGCAGGAGCTGATTTAAGAATGAGATGTGGAACTGGAGTTCTAGAACTCCCCACCCTCACTCTCACAACAAAACAAAATTACAAATATGTGTGTAGTATAGTGGATAGATACTTGTTTTCTGGCAGGACAGGCCTCCAGTGCACCTTCTTGACTTGAATTCACTCATGACCCTATCTTTTTCTGACTCTCCGAAAATAGTGCCATTCCTTTCATTTCATTTTCAATCTGTCTGCTTGGAACCATCTTGCATGCATCTTGATATGCATGTATGAAAGAAATGGAATTCACATCAACTTTCAGATACAATAACAAATCTCAGAACAATCGTCTTTTGTCTGTATTGTAAATAGTCGAGTCTTGAAACATTAGTAATTTTTCATGTCCGGTGTTATTGTATGCCCACTGCTTTTACAAAACCTACTGCTAGGTTAGTACCCCTGCCTCAATTTGGACATCCCCCACCCCCACCCCTTTCCATTACTCATTAGTACCCGGTCCGTCTCTGTTATGTATTTAGACTGTCATTGTCGACTGCTTTTAAAAAAAATTGCTAATGCTATTCATAACTCAGTTGAGTTATTAACGATGAATGCTTAAGTAAGCTTCAAACCTGTGTCAACTTAACAACTTCGTTAAGTGAACAAATGATCGGCAAATAAAACCTGACATTTAAAAAAAAAAAACGTGGTGTGGGTTGGGGAAGGGTGGCAAAAACAATGGCAAAAACAAATAGTTTTCTTACCTTACAGTATGCGCAATAACCGCAAAGCGACCCTTTCGCGTAATCGACTTGTTCATCCGATACCTCGGACGATTCGTCGTCACTGGTCTGAGAATCTGCTTCATCTGCAGAACTTGTTGCAACAACCCCATCGAGGACCGCAGCAGCCATCAAGAACAGAAGGAACAGTAGCGCGGAATGAAATTTCATGTCTGAAGTGAAGAGACGCGGTTTGTGACTTAGGCTAAGTTGTAATCGGCTGCTCCTGGAAACTGAAAATGCTGACTGAGATCGATCGTTGCTATGAACAAAAGACAACAGTCAAACAAGCATTGATCAACACAAATCAAACGACGACACGTTGCGCTTCGAGCGCTCAAGTTCACACGGAAGTCGTCTGCACGACACACTTAATTTGTAAGCATTATCTCCCATAGATAGGCTAGTCTAGTCTGGCCTTCAAGATAGGCCCAGTGTTCATTTGGCTGTAAAGGCCTTTTCTGACACCCCACGTGTTGGCACTGGATGTTGACTGGTGATCTCACTCTTGTTACGACTTATAGTCAGTCAAATCCCAGTATTCAGCATGCATATAACGTCAAATCATATCAGATTGTATTTTGGTACAGGCTTTGACAGCCTTTTGTTTGCTCAATGGAAAGGGTATGCCATGTGTGCGTGTTTAACCTTAACCGGATGACGTTTTTGACTACATAGACCCGATCGCGCGGGTCGCCCAAGACCCACTCATTTTGTAGAGCTTTTCGTTTTGCTTATCCCTATTCAGACCACATGGGTGTTCTAAGACCTACATCTGAGCTTCTTCCATTAGGCGGCCAACATCGGTATGTCGATGATTATGTCGCACTAAGGGCGGTTGCATTTGTAGCGCAGTTGTGAAGGAGTCAGTAAGATTTGGGGGGAGGGGGGGGGGGGTATTTGACTTGAAGGTTGGTTTAGTTGCAAAGTGAGACGACTGCAGGCGGAAATCTAAACAAATCTTAAATAAATGTTAGCGAACCGCCCAGAGAAACCTGGACAAACGAGTCACAAGACAAAACATGACACCTTTCGACCACTTAGGTCTTCTTCGGGCAAGATACAAACAAATAAAACAACGAAAATTCACTTAGCTTTGATCGCTTTAGAGTTCAGCACAAGGAAAGCGTTGATTCAACACCTTCCTTGCGCTGAACTCTGAAGTGATCGAAGCTAAGTGAATTTTCATTGTCTGATTTGTTTGTATCTTGCCTAAAGAGCTAAGAGGTCAAAACACGTCGTGTTTTGTCTTTTGACTCATTTGTCCATGTTTCTCTGGGCGGTTCGCTAACATTATAAGATTTGAAGGTTGGTGTTTACAGGTGAGAGGCCAGCCTGGACTTAAAAGGGTCCAGCGACTCGGCCGTCACGACCCTCTGAGGCAGTCTATTCCATTCCAGGATAGTCCTTAGGAAGAACGACATCTGTCAATATTTACTTCTATGGGGAGGAATGTTGTAGCTGTAGGAGTTGTTCTTCCTGGAGCTCAGCCTGCTGCTTGCTGGCTTTGGCAGGTAGATGGAGATGTGTCCATGATGGTATTTGTAGAACATCTCCAGGAGAGCTCTCTGTTGTCACTGTTGGAGTGTGGGCCAGTCGAGGGATTATAGGATGGAGTGAATGCATGAAGTTTGGTGGTGGGAGTTTGAGACCCATCTTGCTGCTCTGCGTTGAATTTTTTTCGATGGCTGGGTCTCAGTTGCAGTGTACAGATCCCATACAGTGGCTGCATATTCAAGAATCGGATGAACAAGGGTTCTATATGCGGTTTCCTTCATCTTCTTGTTGCCGATCTTGAGGTTGCGCCGGAGAAAGCCCAAGGTCTTGTTGGCTTTGCTGGTGATGGAATTGATATGGGATTCCCACTTCATGTCATCCTGGATGGTGACTCCCAGGTATTTTATACTACTGGCATTCTCAAGAGTGTGTTCGTGAAGCTCATACGCTGGCGTGATCTTGCTCTGCTTGCGGGTGGCGCTCAGCATGGAGCACTTCTGAGGATGGAAATCCATGGACCATTTCTTCTCCCAGATGGTTAAGAGAGTTTAGATCTTCTTGCAGCGTCTTCTGATCTACTTTCCTTTTAATGGTCCTGCTGAACATGGTGTCGTCTGCAAACAAACGGACTTTTGACTTGATGCTATCAGCGAGGTGGTTGACATAAAGCAAGAAGACACATGGCCCAAGGACTGATCCCTGTGGAACTCCCGATTCCACAGGGACAAAGTTGGATCTGGCTGCCTCAACTACAACAGCCTGCTGTCTGTCCTTGAGGAAGTTCTCGATCCACGCACTGGTGTGGCCTCCGATGCTGTAGCGACGTAGTTTGTGGACAAGAAGGGTGTGGTTGACTTTGTCAAAGGCCTTGGAGAAATCGAGGACAATGGTGTCCTCCTGGCTGCCTCTCTCAAGTTCTTCTGTCGTTTTGTCCACATACCTGTCCACTTCAGAGGCTGTGCTGCTCTGGACAGGGAATGCTGTACGTCTCGAGGTAGGACATCAGATGGCTGGTGAAGATGTGCTCCATCAATTTGCAGGCTATGCAGGTGAGGGAGATGGGGCGGTAGTTGGCTGCCTGGTACCTTTCTCCTTTCTTGAACATGGAGGTGACATGGGCCAACTTCCAGTCTAGAGGCAGTACTCCAGTTCTATAGTAATTTTGGAAGAGCAAGGTGAAGGCTGGGGCTATTTCGTCTGCTACCATCCTCAGGAGTCTCGGGGCGATGCCATCAGGGCCTGGTGCTTTATTCGGGTCGAGATTTCGCAGCAAATTCTTCACTCCCTCTTCTGTGATGGAAATATCATCACAGGCTGGATAGATAGGGAGGTCAGATGGTGGTGGACAAGTTGTTCAAACTCCTCAGCAGTAACTGTTTCTGGGGCTGAAGACAGAGCGGAACTGGCTGTTGAGTAGCTGGGCTTGTTCCTTGGGGTCCGTGATCAGCTTTCCTGCGTCCCCCAGTGGAGAAACGCCCACACATTCTGTTTTTCTTGTTTTAATATAGCTCCAGAACTTCTTCTTTGGGGTAGTTGGGCTTTCATCACTGATCAGGTCTTCGATGTACCCCAATAGGCATGGCTTAGGCATTTCTGGATGAGTCACTTAAGCTCCTTAAACTTGACCTGGAGGGCCTCATTCCCAGATTTCTTGTACTGCTTATGGACCCTATCCCGTTTGCATATCAGCTTCTTGGTCTCGTAGTGTACCCATGGGTGACTTGGCTTCGACCTGGCTTTCTTGTGAGGGACGTGATCTTGTAGCAACTGGATTAGGCCACTCAAAGTTCCGTCTAGATATCCCCTACTTCGCAGCTATCGCCATAGCTGGTCATGACGTTTTGGTTTAGCTGCCTTACTGCTTCTCTCAGTGGCTTCTTATACTCTTCTGTGTAGATAGGTATGAGCCGCTGAGGCTGGTGCTTCTTTGGTGGGTGGATCTCCAGTTCCATGTAAGCTGCATCGTGGTCGGACAGTCCTGGAAGAGTCTCAGTTCTGGGGACCAGGCTGGGATGATTGTGAGGAACAGGTCTAAAATGTTCTCCCCTCTAGTGGGCTTCTGTACCATCTGTTCCCATCCTAGGTCGTTAATGTCGTCCATGAATTTGTGATGGATGTTTGGCCTTGGGCATCTCTTCTTCAATATCTTGGTGGGCCAGTGCCATCCGGGCAGGTTAAAGTCACCTCCAGCCATGATAACGTTGTTTGTGATCGAGGCGCGGTGGGCTGATTCACTAAAAGCTTTCATGCTCTCGGCGTCTAAAAGAGCAGTTCAGCAACTTATTCCTTACCTGATAGCATGGGTCATGTGCGACCCATTAAAATGTATAGGTCCTGGTGGAACCACGACTAATTACATGACATTTCTGTGACCAACAGCTATTAAGATCGTTGACAAACTCATATGACTTTGTAAACATAGCTGTATCCTTCACAAGATATGTTTTTATTGAGTCTCTGGGTCATGGAAGACCCAGGAAGCACAGTAAAGGTTAAAGTGTATATGGGGTGTGCAGCATATGTTGTGTTTGACCACTTCCAATTTTCAAATAGTTCTGAAGTAAACTTTTCCTCGATGTCTATTTGATTTAAAAAATTGTTAGATGCTCCTGCGGTATCGAAGGTGGTTGGGTATGAATTCCAAAATGTTTAAAGTTGGTGATGAAAAAAATAAGCAAGGTATGACGAAAGTTTTCTTTATTTTCATAGAATGTCCTCTCATTTTGGCATTCTTAAATTAAACATCGTTCATGGTTTTGACACCATAATAACCATACAGAATTTTAAGTCTCAATCGTATTGCCTCTTCTTTGATATTCAAGGCTAGACAATGTAATGATTTTTAGGCATCCTTCAAAACTTCAGTAGTTCAAACCTATTAATATTAGGGAAGACGTACACAGCAGACAAAATGAGAGCTAAGTGCAAGATGATGGAAGATCAAAGTCACTATCCAGACATCAAAGAAGCAACAGTCCACGCACAGGGAATTGAAAAGTTGCTGGTGAATTTGAATCCGACAGAAGTGCTGGTCCAGACAACATCCCGCCCCCTGTCTTGAAGGAATTAGCCAAAGAAGTTGCCCCCATCCTAACCACTATCTACCAATCGTCACTCCACTCCGGACAGGTCCTGCAGACTGGAGAGAAGCCTTGGTCACACCAGTGTGTAAGAAAGGTGACCATTACGACCCTTCCAATTGCAGATCAATCTCCCTCACCAACGTGCCCTGCAAAATATTTGAACATGTCCTCGTCCACCACATAATGGAGCACCTTGAGTCAAAGAACATTCTGACTCCATGCCAACATGGCTTTGGCAAGAAACGCTCATGAGAACACAGCTTCTGGAGTTCGTTGAAAAAGTCTCAGCAGCCATGACGAAAGGTATACCAACAGATGTCATCATGGACTCCGTGAAGGCATTCAACCAGGTCAACCACAGCTTATTAACCCACAAGCTTGACCATTATGGCATATGCGGTAACATCAATGCATGGATCAAGTCATTCTTGGCAAGCAGACAACAGCAGTGGTGGTAGGAGCTACTTCAGGATACACAGACATTAAACGCGGAGTACCACAGGGATCAGTACTGGGACCAAATCTCTTCCTGGCGTACATTAACGATTTGCCAGACAGAATTACTTCCCACTCCAGACTCTTCACCGATGACACAGCAGTCCACTGTCTTATCGCCAGTTGTCCACAAGATTGAAATGCACTCCAGGCAGACCTAAACAAGGTGGAGAGAATGGGAAGATGAATGGGATATGGCCTTCCACCCAGACAAGTGCAGCCATCTACCCATTACACGAAAGAACCCCACAAGTGATGTCTGCACCCTGCATGGCCAAGTCCTGCAAATGGTCAACTCTGTGAAGTACCTGGGCGTGACCATCCAGAACGACCTTAGCTGGGGGAACACATCAACAATATCTGTGGCAAAGCCAATAAGATCAACAGCTTCCTCAGGTGGAACCTCAAAATATGTTCAACAAAAACAAAGGAGCTTGCTTATAAAGCCTTAGTCCGCCCTCTTGTTCAGTATGCCTCGTCCGTCTGGGACCCGCATTAACACTGCCACATTGACAACATTGAGAAAGTCCAGTGCAGGGCAGCACGCTTCGTCCTACACTGCTCCCTCCAGTGTTGGGAACATGCTGCAGCAGCTCAGCTGGCCCTCTTTGGCTACTAGTCGTCGCAATGCTCGACTCTCTATGTTGTACAAGGTAGTGCATGGCCAAGCCCACGTCAGCTGTCCCAATCTTAAGAAGAACAAGCCAACAAAAATGTAACTCCAGAGTCAACATCATCTGCAGTACCAAAGAATTCTGGACAAGCCGGACTACAGATATTCCAGCTACTTCCCAAGGACCATCAGGGACTGGAATAAACTCCCTTCGGAAGTTACTTTGTCCCCTACACTTGACACCTTTACTAGGATGGTGCCAGGCCTTGCCTTACTCACCTGCACCACCCCCCCTCCCCCGCTGAACATGTCCTCAAGGCCTCTCACTCCCCAATGCCCCTCCCCCCCTCCTCCCTCCCTCAAGGCCCCACCCCAGCCCATATGTCTCTTTCCCTCCGATAGCTGGTACAGTCTAAGTCCACTCCTTCAGCCCCCCCTCCCCCCCCCCACCCCCCGCCATACCCCAACCCCCACCACACTCTCCAACTTATCTCTGTTCTCTTTTTTTTCAATCCCCAAAAACACTGCGCACCCCAAGTATGACAGTAATGATGGGTGTTTCGATTGATGGTTATTATCGGAAGAAGAATTTTTTCTTATAAATCTTCTTTGCACATGTTATATGCTTCCTCAGATTAGAGGACTACACCACATGGATGCTCCATTTTCAATCTAACTAGGAATTTTAAAAAGTGGTAGCATTATATGCTTGGTTTTGTACTGAATGTGGTGTGCAGTCATCCCTGCTATTTGCCTTCCTTTTAATTTTACAGCAGCAGTGATATGCTGTTCAAAATGTCGATTTTTGCCAGCCATAACCGCTTAGTCTTTCTCTACCTCAGTAGGTTGTGATTCACTGCCACCAGCTTCATATTTACTATTGGGATTATTTTTACTATTATGCAAGCTTTTACATTTTTCACTATTGAATTTTATTTGCCTTGTTCACTTAATTTAACCAGCATTTGTGTAAAACTTTGTAACTTACACATGCTTTCATCATTTAAGAATGCTACTGTAACTTGAGTCATCAGAAAAAAAAAAAAAAAAAAAATTCATCACAACAGGCACATTGTGAAATACATTAACAATGTTGGTCCTGAAAGACTTCCATGAGAAACACCACCAGTAACACTTGTGATTTTGCTTTGCCAACACTGGCATGCTGAGATCTATCTGTTTAAAGAAAATTCTCAATCCAGCCAGTAAGTATATCCTGAATGCTAGAAGTGCGGGACTTTGTCAAATGCCTTGTGGAGATCCAAGTACACGACACTGAGTAGAATGTTATTTTTCAGCATAGTCATCCAATTATTTATTGTGCTTAAAAGTTGTGTTTAATACAGCATCTACTAGATGTAAACCCAAACTGGGTTTGGGAGAGTAAGTTATTGGAAATTAGATGGTTATTCAGTTCATCCCAAAGTAAACATTTACAGACTTGAGAAACAAGTGATGTGAGACTTAGTGGTCTATAACTGCCAGGCTCATTCTTGTTCCCTTACTTAAAAACAGGCTTGACTTCAGCTTAGTTTCCAACTGTCGGGTAACATACCATCTCTCATGTTTTGTCAAACAGAATCTTTCAGAGTCATCGTTTGCTTCCTTTGTATTCCCCATTGCATTCCATCAGGGCCAGATGATTTAAAAACATTTAGATTTAATAGTTTATCATCAATTTCTTTCTCAGTAAATTCTGCCTTAGAGATTACTTTGTCAGTGTGTTAGGAAAGAAGCTGTTAATTGCAGTCATATCTGTGGAAACACCTGAAAAAGTATTTATTGAGCACCTCAGCCTTTTCCCTCATCATTCCAATCAGATTACCAATTTCCTCTCTGGGTTTAGTCCTAGAAGCAACACAAGCATAATTATAAACTGATTTTTTTTTTTTTTTTTTTTTTAGCAAGTTTTTCTTTTCCCATGGTTGCTTTTCTAATAGCCTGTTTCATCTGTTTTATGGAGTATATTCCCTTTTCTGTTAATTTCTTTAGCACAGTAACAACATTAGCAACTTCTGCATTTTCATTGTAGAAAATTGGTTCGTAAGCTATCACTTTGGATTCATGCTAGCACAAACTAGCCTGTATGCTTTCAATGTGCAAGGCCAAAAGCGGTTCATAATTGCATAGATGAATGTATATATACATTGGTCCATAGTACTGTACATTTCCCATAAAAGGGTATGTTTCTGCCACAATATTTGTCTATCTGTGCTTTACTGTTTTAAATTTTCTTATCCAGAGCAGTATCAAAGCGAGTGTGCATTTTTGTATATTTGGTATAGTCAAAATGTCGTATACTGCTCATGAAGTTTATGAAGCTTTCTATACCACACAAACTGAAAAGTGAAGCAGGGAATTTCATGAAGAGTTTTAGCATTTAACACGTGTCCTGTGAGCTTGAACCATTGTGCATTATATGCTATTGAAAGCAGTGATTTCTCATTCTTATAATATTATTTGTGTTTGGGCAACCTGTCTGAGATGTAAATCAGTCACTTTTTTAACCAAAAGTTATTCAATATGAATATATGGCAAGCAAGAGTTTGTGTGGAAGAGACGGGTGGAGGGGTAGGGAGGGAGGACCAAAGTACTTTTTTTCTATCCATATTACTTCTGTCATGTGAGTGAAAATCAGTTCGCACCTGCAAGATGTGTAGTTATGTGTTCCTTGGCCAGTGTTCAGATTGATTGTTATGATCTGAATACTTCTTGAACATGCAAACACCTATGAACGGCAGACGCAGAAAAGTCAAGCTTCACATGATGCACACCAGGAAGGGTACATCATGGAATAACACTTTCTAGATATGATTACATGTTGCAACCACTTAAGCATTCTTTGCACAATTTCAGATTGCCTCTTCTTCAAAAACAGCTTCCTCCCTCTGTGTAACATCAGGATAGTATCTAGTTGTTTCAAGTTTTCTGTCAGTATGAAAATTTTTTTTTTTCTTTTTTTTTTGGAGGGGAAGTGGAGGTGGGGGGAGGGGGGGGGGGGGTGGGAGGGGTGGCACCTCATCTTCTGAGCCCTTTTAGTGGTATTACTCTCATTCAAAACTCCCATGTGCAACAACACACAGGCTCATTCTGTTGCAGTCCCAGAGCTAGCAGTCCATCAGTCTTGGACTGGAGCGGGGAACTCACACAGGGAGACTCTCCATTGCTACTGAGTCACTTAGTGGGTTTTGTGGTGCCTGTTCCAACGTTTGCAGGGCACTACATACTATCCCCATCTCCCCTCCCTTGATATTTTTCACAACATTTTTTTACCCGTCTGCTTGCCATGTTCTCCCTGTTGTTTGGGACCTCCTTTGGGTATCAAGATATTTCATGTTGCGGACAAAAAAAATAACTTGGCTGGAAAGTTTGCTCAAGGTCATTCACAAAAACCAATGAGTCTGTGTAACTAAATTTGCAGATTTATGACAATTCCAAGTTTGTTTCTGAATTGACCATGATGGTCCACAAGCTTGTTCACATAGACTGTGTTGTAACAATCATAGATTGTTGTAGTAATGGTGTGATCCTTTCTCAGGGGAGGAAACACACCCTCATACCCACAAAATACTGCTCACTAAGTTAGTTACAAAGAGAACAGACAAAACAAAGCTCACAATATTTATTTCCAACTTCAGTTTTAATAAAACTATTTCAGTAAGATTTCACAAAGTGTAAAGTTTAACAGCGTGACTCTCAGTCTAATTCTTAACACTCATGAAAAAGTCATTTTGGTTATCTATGTATGACACACAACAAGCTGTCACTTTAAATCAAAACAATACTTACTAACAATAATTCTAGTTCCACGTTCAGCATCCCGCTCATGTAATCCCAGTTTCATTTTTTTTTCACATTACTTTTAAGACTCCAGGAAGGAACATTGTGTCTTTGTCAAACAAGTGAATTGCCATAATAAATTGATAATTATTGAGATTTTTAAAAAGTCAAAAACAAAAACAAGTTAAAAAAAAAAAAAGCCTATCTCTTGAGGCCTAACATCCTATTGATAAACAGGCAGCCATGTGCACAAACAAAACCATTCATCCAGTCTTTCACACAAGACTTTTCATGAGAGTCTTCCAGCAAACGATGGAGCGAAAAACAGTCCAATGACGACAGAGGATTGTTAGTCTTTCTCAGCAATGGCTGTCAAATGGACATCAATCTCTGCCTCTGACAGAACCCTGGAACAAATTGGTCATTGTCATACACTTCTCACTTCAATAAACATCAACTTATATACTCTGAAATACAACAACTGTCTTTGTACTTTTCCTGTACAGCAGTAATTAATTCCATACTCATTAACCAAAAGTATACGTCTTGGTACTTTGCTCTCCATAGCAAAAGTAACTGATTTTATACTCGCTAACCAGAAGTATACACTTATTTTTTTTACCACAGTAATCATCTCATTATCATCATACTGCATATTCATTTTCCTTTTTTTGTCTGTTTTTACACACACACAATACTAAAAATCAATTAAATCATACACAAGATGATGCAGAGCATGAGTAGAAGACATTATGTATGACAGGACTGAAGTACTAAATACTGAAAGACACGCAAAACTGAAACAAATCCTCATACTTTAAACACACAGTTTCCTTTCAATAAATCAATACTGAAAGACACACAGAAACTGAAACAAATCCTCATACTTTAAACACACAGTTTCCTTTCAATAAATCAATACTGAAAGACGCACAGAAACTGAAACAAATCCTCATACTTCACACACACAGTTTCCTTTCAATAAATCCGAAGTAACATCATAATTTCTGTAGTTTGCATTTTTCAAAGTTTTCCTTCCCAAAATAAGTTACTTGATTCAGGACAGAGTTGTGATTGTGCATGACAAGAAATCAGACAGAAGTTTCATCACAAACTTACTTAAATCTCAGCAGTTGTGTTTCCAAGACAGTATGTGCAGCAAATGACGGTACAATGGGGAGTCATATTTGCACTATCTGTTTGGCTTTGTACACTTTCTATGTTAGCTATTTCAAGGTACAGACAGCAAACACATGCTTAATTCTATAAACATCCATCTACATGGCAATTCATGTGGATGTGTGACTAATAAGAATGAAAGCCTATTTGAAGTGTTTCACAACTGAGTGAAATGGTAATCTCAGAATGTGTCAAGCAGAAACATCTCTTCTTTGTATAAAATGTCACATGGAAACACACTTTTCTTTAAAAAAAAAAAAAAAATTTAATGACATACATATCAGTTCTTTTCTCAATTTGTTTGTTCGTGCACACATACCATAAATTCCACTTTTACACTACAGTTTAATATACAGCAGTTGGGGCTTTTGTTTTCACACATCCAATCAGTATCCTGTATGTATAATTAAAGCTACAGTTTATTCTATACATGTGTTTTTCAATAAAACTGTTAAGTGTATGACTGCACAGGTACATCACTGTGTCAACTGCATCCACATGTATAAAAAGCACAAAACACCATGGAACTACAGTCCCCCTTCAAAGCACTCCCAAAAGAAGTAGTGGTGGAGACACAGGAATATATACTTGAATGATGTTTCTAGGGTGTGCCCTTTTGCTGTCACATGTCTGAGCTTGACACTGGCGATACACTCTTTTGCTGCCTTCAGCTGTGACCATTTTGAAGTCCATAATGGGTCAGTTACACCTTTTCCTGCCATTTTGTGCATGTGTGTGTGTGTGTGTGCGGGTCAGTGAGTGTGTGTGTGCATATGTGTGTGTGTGTGTGTGTGTGTGTGTGTGTGTGTTTCATTTCCTCCATTGCAACATAATAATATACCAAGATTCAAGCAGGAACACAAAACAATCGAAAAGATTGAAATTATCAGGCAGTGCATCCCTCTGCCAGATAAAGCAATCAAATTCTTTCATGGCTGGTGGGTGCAACACATGTCATGCAGGCTTGTTGGAATATGGCAAGTAGTGCATTATCTTCTGGATCAGTATCCTACGTAGCCATGCCATTCCCTACATCTTCCTTACCAACTTCAACATCTGACTTGGCTAACACTTCTTTTCAAATTTCTCAGCTTCAAAATGGTATCACATTTCATTCTTCTGACAAATTACAAAAACTGTTTAACACAGACGAGGTCATCCTTTACCCACTCGGCTGCTACTGAAAGAAACTGTCCCTAACAGCTGCATCTCTCTCTCTCTCTCTCTCTCTCTCTTTCATCAGTGAATGTGTATGAATCTCTAATTCTATCAATGCCATCTTCATATTTTTTCTCTAGGTTTCCACATCATGTGTTTATTTCAATACGCCAGAATCACTAGGTCAATCAAAAACTAATATGTGCTTAACAAGCACAACTGCCTGCAGTTATATTGAAACCAATAGATTGGCCCATATATAAATGTGTAAGCAAGCACACACACACACACACACACACACACACACACACACACACACACACACACACAGAGTTACTTTGGCAGAGATTTAAAGGCAGGCATGAGATTTATTTACAGTTGTCTCTAGTTTGTTAGATTTCACTAATTATCTCAAAGAGTTAATGAAAAATCGAATTCTCATTTTGTTAGCCCTTTAACAGCATGTCAGTTTGCCAAGTTCAGAACAAAAACCTGTTGGTACACATGCATCAAATAAGCACCTCTTACAATAACTACTCACCTAAATTTGTGATTGTCCTTCGTGACTATGCCAACTTCAACTTCGGAGGCCTTAAAGTCAGCAGACAATACTGTGGACAAGCAGGTGATAGCAATCTGGAAAAACAAAAATCACAAAATGTCAATACCACAAAGTAAAATCGTAATAACAGAAACTAATCAAAAAACATAATGGCAAAATGGTCAGAGTGCCCAAAGACTGCTTACTTATTCATATGAGTTTCAGGAGTCGCTGACAATCCAAACATGAAGGACACAGAATGGAAAGCAGCACTACATAGTTACGTTCTCTATGATGTAATTTTTCGAGTCAACATAACACTTTCAAAACTATGGAGACTCATCGAACAAACCTAGAAATCACAGACATTTGTCAGTCTAAACATGGGGGGTATTAATATTTTTCTAGAATTAGTTCATACTTAAAATTCAAGCATTAACCAAGTGATCTCAGTAATTTACTGGCCATTTGCATTACCTTTTTTGTTGTTATTACAGACACCTACAAGACACTTTTCTGATATCATCAAGGAATTTGAAAAACGAAGTTTCCAAGATATCTGCAAAAAAATACTGTTTGCATATCATAAGGAATTTGAAAGAAAAAGTTTTCAAGAAACCTTCTGGTTAAATCAAACAAACTTCAGTCACTGCTGCACATGGCAGGAATCAGTAATAAATAATGCGAGTCTGCTACAATAAAAACAAAAATGAAAATGGAGGTGACTTTGCATGCTCTGTCAAAACTACGATGTTACTTGTGTTACTTTCAATGTACAAGCCTATGCGCTTGTCATTCAACGAACTGTTCCTGACAAACACCAACACCAAAGCATACGTTTCAAGAAAACACACCTGCTCTAGATTCATGCATCAAATCTTTGGGGTTGTGCATATATGACAGAATTCTGTGCACAGTGGGGAACCCTGGTGCACGTCAGAAAAACAAAACAGAACAAAAGTTATAAATCATCAAAGTTGCTACCATTTATACAATAAGAGGTAGCTTCTTAGATACTGCAAATATTCAAACGACATCATTACAGGATTGTGGGATTTTTTTCTTTGTACTTCCACCAACAGACTCCCATGTTTGGAAATTCACTGCAGTATGGCCTGTCTAATTACCTCTGCTGCCTCATTGTAGGAGAAGTCCTGTTTCTTCTTGATCTTCTTCTCCAGGAACCCGTTGGCTTCCAGCTGTTTGGAGCCTGCCGAGGTAGCCTTGAAGCCACAATAGTAGCCAGCTGGGTCTGTCTTGTACACCTGAGGTCCCTTCTCATCATCATATCCAATCAGGATCATACCTATAACACAAGACCTCAGATTTGTCAAACAGCTTGCACACAACACCTATATAAATGTGTATACACACACACACACACACACACACACACACACACACACAGAGTCACTTTGGCAGAGATTTAACATTTTTTAAGCAGGCATGAGATTTGTAAAAGTCCAAACTGAGCAAAAAATGAAGGGATCTGGAAGGCCACCTTCAATCCCCAGACATGTTCAATAGCAAGCTGAAAATTTAACAAACGGTGTTCAAAATTAAAAATTTCATAAAAATAATCACATATTTTGACACATATATATGAGTTTTAATCTCACAAATATTTCCTTAATACTGTTTAAATGCAATGATCTGTTAGCATTTATAAGACTATGGTCTGGAACTGAAAGATTATCAGAGGCTGGTTTTTCTCTCTTAGCTTTCTAGCTTGAAAAGAATACCTAAAGATAACAACAATAATTTTCTAAGTCATTATTTGTAAAATACTTATTTTCACGTTGATGGAGCCAATGGCCTGGAAGAGATTTGCGTGAAATATTTTCCTTCCTATACAAACACCACTTCCTATCTAACATCAAAGCCTTTTCGGCAGCAGAAAATAATAAGAACATTAGGATAACAAAGAAACATAAATCCAAATAGATTTCAATTAACCAGCTTCCAATCTTTTTTATAGAAAAAGTCCTTGTATACAAGGTGAGAAAGGCGGGGGTAGTTTGACAGTATGTTCCAGGTGATGATAAACTTTTGCCAAATGATCGAAAGCACCAGTTTTTCAGCTTCAGCTTCAGTGTCACTTTTCATGTAGCTGATCAATGCTTTTTTCTTTCTCTTTTTTACCCCCTTGGAGATATACTTCACTGTATCAATGCACAGCTGGCTGTATGTTTTCCCAAGCCAACTGATTTGTATTATCCTTACGATGGACTCATGCATCTTCAGCACAACAGTTCTCTACTTTGGTCTTTCTATATAATATAACTGAAATACTTTCTTAGGTCAGGCAATGTCCCAACAAATTTAAATCCCACTATCTTTGTGCTTCAAGTAAGAATCTTCTCTTTCTCTTCCAGAGTTTCAATTATCTTCCTGTTGCAATTTTGGTACCAGCCACTTCTGCAACCTTCTTAAATCTACCAATCAATTCAACAAATCTAAGCCATGCAAGAATCCTGCACATTTGGGAGTAAAGATCAACAGACCACTGACAGAAAAGAAATCTATTATATGTGTATTTCTCAAAATTTTCTCAACATATTACGTGAATCTAAGACTGACCCTGGCACTCTCAAAATGAGAGATGTTAAAAGACAGTATTAAATCAAACTGAGTTACCCTAAAAGAAAAAAGAACAACAAACAATTTTTCTTCAATCAAACCGTAGAATATAGAGAATAACCGATTTCTGTTAAGAATGCTCAAATGCTACCAAGCATGTCTCTCATCCACATGAAGATCGTTTTTTTACACACAGTAAAAAAGTAAACAGCAATGGTCTTGGATTAATTGTCTGTAAATACACAAAAGAAAGCAAAAAAGGTGGGGGAGGAGGGGACGCTGGCGTGAGTGTGGGGTGTCAGTCCCAACTAAAACAAACTTAAAACTCACAGCAGCCCAGTGGTCGCATTTCAGCACTCTGAGTGTAGACCTGGTTGATGTTGGCAATGCGTTTACACAGGATGTCCACAGGGATGTCATAACCATAGGTGTACTTCCATTTGGCCGCCTCATATCTGGCCCGCTGCACTTGCGACTGGCTGTCCGCTGCAGCCAAAAAGAAAATGAATGTACTTCATGCTTGCATTTTTTTTTAACATTCACAGATTGTAAATAAATGTTAGCGAACCGCCCAGAGAACGTGGACAAACGAGTCACAAGACGAAACACGTGTTTCGTCTTGTGACTCGTTTGTCCACGTTCTCTGGGCGGTTCGCTAACATTTATTTAAGATTTGTTTAGATTTCCGCCTGCAGTCCTCTCGCTTTGCAACTAGATTCACAGATTGATTAACATCTTTTGTTTTATCTGGCAAGACTCAGGCTTTCTCACAGAATTTCTTCCAGACCAGTGGACATGTTGTTAAATGAAAAGAATATTAAAAAAAAAAAAAAAAAAAAGACTGGGTTTTATGCAATTTTGAAATGATGTGGCTGTAATATCTAAACTCTGGCAAGGGTCTTTTGTTCATGCTGATTTATTTTCAATATCTTAATGTGTAAATGTCTTTTTTTTTTCACCTTGTTCAAACTGCGATACATACATCAATGATCAACATCTATTAGAGTAGTATGTTTTTCGGCCATTTTCTCATCTTAATCATTAAATCAAATGCAAGCACAGACAGATAGCAATATGCTTTCCTGTTTTGTTTTCATCCAACAAGAATGCTCTGCTATATGGTCTCTGTGGTGGGCAAGGGTATTAAGAACATGACACCTCATAACTAAGAACATGACATCTTATAACTAACCCTAAATCAGTAAATGTTATGTATTCATTAACTCTTTCAACATGTATCTGAAATGAGCAGATTTTTGCCTGATAGGAGATGCTCTAGGGCTGTGTGCAAGGAAGCAATCCTCCAGTGGTCCTAAGACACAAAACATATAGAAAGAAAGACAACTTACTGTTGAAGTCAGTCTAATGAGTTTCTTTTGTCAGTCTGTTAGTGACAATTTGGCTTCATCAGTTTCAAAACTGCAAAATGCATGTGCCGGGTGTTAATGGGAAAGCTAATCCTCCACACACACGTGTGCACTGTTGCCTGCAGAGAATGCTGTGGCACACAAATATGCATGTTACGGTTCAATGGCTAGCCTGTTGATGCATTTTGTGTTGTTACTGTTATTCTGCATCATCATTTTCAGCATTTAAAAAAAGTGTTCACATTTTCCTTTAAATTTTCCGTTTTAAAGATTTTACACCAATACACAATTATATATAAAACATGCATGGAACACAAGAGTGCCAAGTGAATGCCATCCTAGCTTTTGTATGTACAATATACTTGTAAGCAACAGTCTTTTTATACAAAACCTGGTAAAGAAAGCTTCACTCTTGACAGTAATGACACTCACCGATCATGCCTGTCATGACACATCCAATGTGTTCAGTCAGAGAATACAGGTGTGTCACAGTGCCGGGATCCAGCAGCTTGTCCTGCAACAGTACAGTATAAACTCAAAAATAGATGACCGTATTTCACCTGGTGCACAGGTAGTGTCACACATCGCTGCTGACAGGTCAGAGGGATGTGTGAGTTTTCAACCCTGCCTGGCTCTTACTAAAGTTGTTATGTGTGGTGTAGGCTCAAATGGGAATACTGGAATAAAACATTCAAGCTTCATCCATATAACTGAATGTTTCTTATGAGTGCTCACTGCTGCTCAGATTTCCTGACATACTGATACTACGGCATCTTTCTGGCATGGTTAAGGCCATGATACACTATGAACACACACACACACACACACACACACACACACACACACACACACACACACACATATACACTTGCAGTCCAAAATAGAATTCTGTACAGCCATATTTTTATCATTCTTCTCAGTAATAATCAAACAAATAGAGAACAAATATCTCAGTTTCTATGGCCCTTCCTACCCTGCTGTTCAGAATTGTTTTCTTCTCCATAGTCATGCCTTTGGTGAGTTTGGGTCAACTGGATTGGTCTTTTAAAGGGACTGTCCCACGATGGAAGCAGTGTGGACATAATTTAAAGGGTTCATGACTAGTCAATATCAATCTAGCTGCATTTGTTGGATCAGAACAGGCATCTATGAATACCACTGAAATATCTTATAAGCAGTACAGGATTTCCTTTTGTGGGTTACCTCAGAATGGCTTATTATTATGCTTGACCCCTAACTCAGTAACTGTGACAAAATGAGGCTGAACATAGCAGTGTTTGGAGAAGTCAGAATGATAAGAGTGGGGGTCAGGCCAGTGAGATGACTTTATTCAGCTGAGGTAACTAGAATGGCACTCGGAAGAGCACAGATCTCTTCAATGAACAAACCATAACAATACCCTTTTTTTCCCACTTACCCACTAAGGCAAATCACTAGAATATCACTTGACCAGATGGACAACTGTCTGGATTTCAGAAAATGTATCTTCAAATATTTCAATAGAGTCACACACACACACACACACACACACACACACAAAAGGAATAATCTGGATATACATAGCACTGAATATATGTACTGAATAGAAAGATATTACAAATAATTCAGAAACTTTTTCATTCCGTTGATTACCTTCTTTCATTTAATTCATCAGCTTCTTCATTTCTTGAATTCAACAGAATATATTCTCTTACCAGGAGCGACACAGCCACAAACTTTTTGTATTGTGTGGATTACACAACTGAAAGCCTGTGTGTGCAAAGAACTAAATCAACTGCCTCAGGTCAAAAGCAGCATTATATAAATCCAGCAAGGCCTAGTAATCATAAGATAAATTACCACTGACTATCTGAAAATAGCAATACAACCTTGAATTGCAGCGCATAGTCTCCACACAGCTGGGCCGGTTGGAACTAAGTTTCAAAACTGTCATCTGCTCAACTTTCTGACAACCACCAGAACGGCATCATGTTCACAAAATGGGGGTAAAAATGATGGCTGTCAAACCATTACAAACTTTTCACTTGCCTGGTCAGGCAAGTTCAGAATAAGCTTCACTTGCACCATGCAGTGAGGCATTTGCCCTGGGTAGTCAGACAATGAAGCCCGTAAAACAGTCCTCTTAACTTCAATCAAACCTAAATAGTTAATTCCACTGCAAAGCCTCAAAAACCCTCTTTTAAAAACTGCACTATCTTGCAATGTTGGAAAAAGAAAAAAAAAAAAATCCTGAAACTGCTCTCTTATCTGAATCCACACTGAAATTTCATAGGTTCGTCCTTAGTCCATATTCAATCTTTCAACCAACTGACCAAGTTCTGTTAACATGTTTTCAGTAGTTTTTGCGTGATCTACATGACAGACAGAAAGACAAATAAAGGAACAGGTGTGTGTGAAAACAAAATCTTGGCAGATGAAAAAAAAATGAAAATCACATGATCACAATCGTAAAGGAACTTACCTCTCAAAATCACTCATTCACTGCCTTACACACAGGGATACAAAAGTCTCTTGTGCTAGGCACACACAATGTGTTATGCATTAGGCACATACACAAATTGCGTGAACTCTATGTTGTCCAGCTAATCACTTCCCCTGCATACCTACCTGAGTTCACTCCACAGATTTCGACTCCCCTCCCCTACCCCGACCTTGTTTCTTACTATTTTCAAAAATGAAAATAAAGTTCTCATCCAAAACACACACTAGGGCATGGTGGGGGCTATTTCATTTTTTTTTTTCAAGATCTCCGGACTTCTGAAAATTAGATATGTGTCGCTGAAGCATTGAAATGAATAGGCCTCCATTTTCATTTGTCTAGTGCATTTATTTGATGATCTGTAAGTAATTGAAAGAGTGAGAGGGAGACTTGACGCTGAAAGTGACAGTATTTGAGAAGGAAACGATTTTGTTTTTTGTTTGTTTTGGGACCATCATGATGGTCATTGAGATCTCATTTGAGATTGTTATCAGAGCTGACCACTTCTCCATCCAGATCAATTTAACAATAAATCAAAACCAATTCTTACCAAATTATTTCAGTCAATATAAAGCCCACTGAAGTATCTAAGAATAAGAGGTTGATTCTTCTTAGTCTTAATAAATTCAGTACTTAGTCTAGCACAGACTGACAGATGCCAACCTCGCACACTTGAAATTTGTAATACACATTATGCACAGTGTGCACATAGTAACATACTCACAGGCACTTTCTTCTGTGTTACAACAACAGCACTGTCCTTTCCTCTGACAGCCACAGATGTCAGTCCACCCTGATTGATGGCCTTGAAAGCATATTCTGAAAAATACAGCACCAAAATTCGTTCACACCCCTGCAATTTCAAATCCTTCACACTAAAAGTCTTCAGTCTGTTCGTTAAGAACTTTCCAATCAACCATTCCACCCCACCCCACCCCTACCTTTTCCTCTGGCTATTTTTTTTTTTTTTTTTTTGTCTTATTACTTGAGTGTAGAACAGGCAGCTAAAAGTTCACTATCTTACATCAGAAAACAACAGGAACAGACCACAGAAGTAATGAAATTAACACAACTGCCAAACTAACTTTCAGGAACTAACCAATGAATCTAAGATCTCCCAGTTCTCCCAGAAACTGATGTGAAAATAGATTATCAGATTACCTACAGGTACTGCAAAAAAAAAAAAGACATGCTATTGTTATATTCAAAACCAGCGGAAAAGTGAAAAAGTTTGATATATTCTTCAATTTTTTTTTCTTATCCACAAATGTATTTTTGCAACGTTGTACTGTAAATTTGTAAAGATTAGATTGTGATAATGCGCTTCTGAGGACCTAATTTCAAAGCCAAACACTAGTAATGTTGTGGTACATTCCAGCTGTGACAAGTTGCTAGGCAAGCTTTGAGACTCGCTTCCCAAAAGGGCAAGCTGAAATCTAATAATGTAATATAACATAAAAGATTGCATGAAAATCGTTTAATGAAAATCGTTTAATCTATCCAAGTGCATACATGGTAATACATTCTTTCCTGGGCAGAATCTCAATTACTTAAACAGAATATGCCATTTTGTACAAGTAAATGATCAAGCCTAAAATCAAATAATAATCCATTTCATTTTTCTGAACATGAAAATTCCTATCCATGGTCTGTCTGAAAGAACCGGACAGCCATGCGCGTCAGTAGTAGTGAGACTCGCTTTCAAGAGCTCTCTGGGCTGGCAAATGTAATAAATAATCAGTTCATCCGTCATATTTTTTAAAGATCGAAACAGTCTGCTTACCAACTTGATACAGTCTTCCCTCGGGCGAGAAGATTGTAATAAAACGATCAAAACCGGCGCTACTTCCTCGCGACATCTTTGCAGACTACCACAACCATGACACAGCATCAAGGGGGATAATCATCCGGTTCAAGGTTTGAGATGAAACTAGTGACACAGTATACATGACGTTTTCTTGTTTGACGATGTACTGTTACTTCTTGTATATGTATAGCATTGTGTGGTGTGTGTGAGAGAGAGAGAGAGAGAGAGAGAGAGAGAGAGAGAGAGAGAGGGGTAAAGATTAAGAAATATTGGAAGTATAGCATCAGTAAAATAACAATGTTTAAAACTAATATGAAAGAACGTAAGAGATCAGGAACTGTGATAACATTTTCGGATCTCTAGTTTAGCCAATCTGGCTACTGTAGCGGTTCCCGAGAATAAACTCCTTCTTGAAGAATGAATAACGAATAAGTAGGGTAACTATTGCTGCCATCATCATAATAATCATAATAATAATAATGATAAACAATAATAATAACAATAATAATTTACATAGCGCCCATTCTCTAAAGGGCTCTAAGCGCTTTACATAACCAAAACATAAGTCATACGATAGACACGACAAGCCAAAAACAATACAGGAACCTTCCTCATACAAAAGCAACAACAAGGAACATAGTGCAAATACACCACATTAATGTACAAACACAATTTCCGCAAGCATACACACACGCAACCCCCACTCCTCCAGCCCCCCCCCCCCCTTCCCCCTACACACACATGCACACACACGCGCGCGCGCACGCATGCTCACGCCTGACCACACACCCACGTTCACAGACACACGCATGCACGCACGCACGTAGGCTACACACATCAGCACAGCCTGCACGCACAAGTGACACAACCACCAGGCACTCATGCGTGCACGCAAAAACCTACTCAGGCACTGAGAAGGTGCACTGGGAAGGGCGGGGGGGGGGGGGGGGGGGGGGGGACGGGGTTATGACTGTTGAAAGAAGTTTGTTTTCACGACAGATGAACTCACGCCCATAACTGCCTCCAAAGACTGCTTCCGAAATCAAATCACCGGGCAGATGTGACCACACAACAACACAAGGAGGATCCCCCCCCCCCCCCCCCCCCCCCGGCTCCTCCAGTTCAAAAAATATTTCCGAACTTGCTGATACACCCTGTTCCTCACACGTGTAGACAGCAACAACAAGTGGGAAAATGAACAAACACATGTTGACATTTAATCAGTATAGGCGCGCTCTTTTGTGATCTTCAATATAAGCAAACACACGGTTGAACAGAAACAAACTCAGGTCACCCCTGTTTCATTGGTATGAAAGGAAATGCTTAAACAGTAATAACAAATAAGCAGGGTAAATCTTACTCCCATGATGAGATAATTAACACGCCCGTAACTCCAGACGATTGATGTGCCTACAACACTAAGTCCCGTGGCAGAAATGCCAACACAGAACACAGGCCATACAGAACAAACGAGAAGACACCCCCCCCCCCCCACCCCCTCTCCCCAAGAATGTTCTGAACGTGCTCATATACAATGTCCCCCTGAAACAACAACTTCAGAAATGAACAAACTTAAATTAGCGTTTATTGAAGACTGGCACAGCCTTTATAAACATGAATATAGTCTGATAAATAAGCGGGCAAACAGAAACAAATACACATAATCTCAGTTTGATTATTATGAATGGGGAGCTTAAATGAGGCAGGGAATGGTAAACACTAAACAGAGAATAAGTAGGGTTACGCTTGCTTCCATGTTGAGTCCTATGTGCTCTGTGATGACATTTCTGACAATCATGACTGCAAATCCCAAACGGACTATGAACATGGACCAAATGGAATATCCATGTGTCTGTGGAAAGCGTTTCGCTACCACCCGTGGCATGAAGATCCACAGAACAAAGATGGGATGTGTGAAGACTCATCTGAATGAGCAGCAGCGCACTGCATCAGCAGATAAGACGTCGGAAGACCAAGGCCAGGATTTAAACCACAGTGCCAAGGACATCCACGCTGTTGGTTCGGATGAGGAATTTGCACAGGCCCTCGATGCCAGGCGCCTGAAACTCAACCTGCCACGAGCAAACGAAACTAAAGATTGGGAGAAACTGGATGCAAAAATCGTCCAAAGACTCGATGCACTGATAGGGAAAAGCACCCTGGAACACAAACTAGCCACATATGGGGACATTGTGTATGCCACATGTAGAGACGCCTATGGAGCAAAACTACCCAAAGAGAAAACACCTCCAAAGAAATCCAGACGCCAAGAAAAGATGGACAAGATCAGGGTCCAAAAGAAAAACCTCAAGATGCAAATGAAGACCGCACTGCCAGCTGAAAAACAAGGCTTGGAAAAACTGTGGAAAGACCTGAAAGAAAAACACAGTGCCCTCAGCAAAGCGGAATCTGCGAGGAAGAGGAAGAGCAAAAAGAAGAAGACACAAGAGCGCTTCTTCAGAGACCCCTTCCAGTTTGCCAGAACACTGTTTGAGCAGCCAAAATCTGGGACCCTAAGTGTGGACAAAGGAGTTCTTGAGCAGCATCTGAGGAAAACATACTCTGACCCACAGAGCAAAGCACCACTCGACATTCAAGGTCTGGTGTGGCCAACCAACCCTGAGGAACAGTTCAATGGCAAGCCTCCAACGTTGGCGGAAATCAAGAAGGTGGTCGACAAAGCCAGAGCCAAATCATCACCAGGGCCAAACGGAATACCTTACCAGCTTTACAAGAAATGTCCCAAGGTACTGGAGTGGCTCCACAGGCTGCTGCGATCGGCTTGGAGAAACCAGAAGATCAGCGGCCAGTGGATGACGGCAGATGGTGTGTACATCCCCAAAGAGCAAAACTCAAGTGACATTAGCCAGTTCAGGCCAATATCACTACTGAACGTCGAAGGGAAAATCTTCTTCTCTGTCATGGCAGCAAGGCTGACCAAGTACCTGATGGAAAACAAGTACTTGGATGTGTCAGTCCAGAAAGGTGGCATCCCAGGCGTGGCGGGCTGTGTAGAACACGCCACAGTGATCTGGGACGCAATCCAAAAAGCAAAAACAGAAAAGAGAGACCTGGACGTAGTGTGGCTTGATCTGGCAAACGCATATGGATCTGTGCCCCATGAGATGATACAGTTGGCTCTTGAGATGTACCATGTGCCAAAGAACATCCGCGACATGCTCAAGAAGTACTTCAATGGCTTCTCAATGCGGTTCTCTACCAAGGAGTACACAACAGACTGGATCAACTTGGAAGTGGGTATTGCAATGGGCTGTGCAATTTCCCCAATACTGTTCGTGCTGGCAATGGAACTCATCTTGAAAGCAGCAACAAACAACGCGAGACAAACAGACCTTGGCGATGGATACAAGATGCCTCCTCTCAAGGCCTTCATGGATGATACTACAGTGATTTCATCCAGAGAAGACGAGACACGTCATGTGCTGGAGAGGCTGGACGACATAGTTGCCTCATCCAGAATGAAGTTCAAGCCAAAGAAATCACGGAGTCTCTCACTGAGGAAAGGAAAAGTGGCCGGATCTGTGGTCTTCAGTGTTGCCAACCAGGCCATTCCAACAGTCACAGAAGAACCAGTCAAGAGCCTTGGAAGATGGTATGATGATACGCTGAAAGACACACAAAGAGCAAAAGAAACCAAGCAGATGGCGGAGGAAGGCTTGGAGACCATTGACCAGTGTGGGCTCCCTGGCAAATACAAGGTCTGGTGTCTGCAGTTCATGCTGATACCAAAGCTGCTATGGCCTCTGATGATATACGACATCTGCACCAGCATAGTGGAGGCAATGGAAGCCAAAATCAACAAGTTCACAAGGAAATGGCTTGGTGTCCCACCCTGTCTGACTGACATAGCGCTGTACTGTCGCCAAGCAAAGCTGAAACTACCCCTGAAATCCATCCTGGAGGAATACAAAGCAGGGAAGATCAGACTTCAAAGCATGCTGGAGGACTCAGGAGACAAGGTGGTAGAAGCAATTAAGCCCCAGCTGAAGACAGGCAGAAAATGGAAAGTTCAAGAGGCGATGGATTCTGCAAAAGAAAGTCTCAAGATCAGAGAAATAACAGGACACACACAGACCAACAGACAGGGACTGGGGTGACCAAAACTGAATGGTGGTCAAAGGCCAAAGGAAAAGCCAAAAGAGACATGATGATTCAGGAGATGAGAAAAGAAGAAGACCAAAAAAGACTCCAAAAAGCAGTCCAGCAGAGCCAGCAAGGGCAATGGACAACGTGGGAGAATGCACTCCAAAGAAGTCTCACTTGGAATGACATTTGGCACATGGCCCCTCTCAGGATCAGCTTCATTCTCAGATCTGCATATGACCTTCTGCCCTCAAATGCAAACCTGGTGAAGTGGGGGAAAACAGACGATCCTGCATGCCCCCTCTGCCATGAAAAACAAACAGTGGAGCATGTCCTAAGCTCATGTAAAGTAGCCCTGGCTCAAGGAAGGTACACATGGAGGCACAACCAAGTGCTCAAAGAAATTGTACAAGTAGTCTGGGCTAGTACCAACACCACAAAAGGGAAAATCAGGACTCCAAAAGCACCCGCAACATTCTTCACGGCAGGAGGCAGCAAATCATGGCCAAGAACAACAGTGCCACTCGAAACATGCAGGCAGAGTCTGCTGGACGGGGCAGATGACTGGGAGTGCACTGCAGACCTCCCAGAATGGAAGAGTCACCCAGAGATCATCAGCAAGAGTGGCATGAGACCAGACATAGTAGTCCACTCTAAGTCAACCAAGCAGCTGATCATGATCGAGCTCACGGTGCCATATGAGAACAGAATGGAGGCAGCTCAAATCTACAAGACTGAAAAGTATGCTGATCTGGCAAACAGCCTGAGGAGAGAAGGCTATCCGGTCAAAGTCCTCACTGCAGAAATTGGAGCTAGGGGGTTTGTAGGAACGTCTGCATACAGCCTCATGAAACAGCTCTCAGTTGCAGGGAAGGAAAAAACCAGAGCCCTGAAAGCAATGGCAGAAGCGGCAGAGAGGTGTTCAAGCTGGATCTGGTCAAGGAGGAACAAAAGTGAACTTCATAAGGCTTAATTTCCCTACAAATATCAGGTGTCCCTGTGGCTCAGTGGTTAAAGCGCGAGTCATTAAGTGGAAAATGAGCATGTCCAGAGGGTCATGGGTTCGAATCCCAGCCATGGCTCGTCCCAAGATGGGAAAAAAAGGGCAGCAGAGGGACATCCGGAGTCATGAACCGGGTGTGGCCCAACCCCCCTAGAGTGTCAGGAGATAAGGGCCGAAACACTTGCTTGAAGGGGCTTCTCTTCTGAGGACTCTCTGCTGCCACGCTCTCCACGAGTTTCTTTCTACTGCTCGGCAATTTGATGTCATGAGGTGCAGTCATTGGAGGTATGGACGTGTAATTATCTCATTATGGGAGCAAGCGTTACTCTACGTATTCATTATTTACTGTTTGCCATCCCCTGCTTCGGTTAAGAATTCTTTCATACCAATCAAAGCAAGGTCACCTGTAATGCCATCTGTTCGTCCGTGTGTTCGTTTGGTTATAGGCAACATCAAAAAGCCTGTGCCAGTCCTGAATAAATGTTAATGTGTAATTCTTCATTTCTCCTATTGTTGCTGCTGAGTGCCTGTATTAATACAGGGTTTGTGGACAAACATGGAACATCCTTCTTTGGTACTGTCGCCTTGTTTGTTCTGTGTGCTCTTGTTTGCATTTCTCGGCTTGGCGATTTGATGTCATAAGCAGTCGTCGTTTGGAGTTACGGGCTTGACATTATCACACCTCATGACTAAGAGTTACCCTACATTACGTTATTTACTTCTTTTTTTTATTATTATTATTCCCTGCTTGATTTAAGATTTCCTTTCATATTAATCAGACTTACATTTGCTTCTGTTTGTCCATTGATTTGTTTGAGAGCGTTCAAAACACACACACACACACACACACACACACACACACACACGAGATTTGAGTAAATGTTAAATTCAGTTTGTTCTTTTCTCAAATTGTTGTTGCTGTGTACACGTGTCAGTCATAAGGCACGTAGGCAAGATTGGAACATCCTTTCTTGTGGACGTCTCCTTTTTTCTTCGTATGCCCTTTGCTGGTATTTCTGCCAGGCAATTTAGCGTGATTAGCAGCGGTTGGAATTACGAACGTGTAATTATCTCATCATGTAAGCAAGACTTATCCCACTCTTTCGTTATTTACTGTTTACATTAGTAGCAATCGTTTTGGGATATGGGCGTGTAATTATCTCATCATGGGAGCAAGAATTATTTACTGTTCCTATTCCCTATGTCATTTAAGAATTCCTTTCATACCAATCAAATCGAGGTTACCTGTGTTTGTTTCTGTTCGTCTGTGTCTTTGTAAGATTAAATTCAAGATCAAAAATGCTGTGCCAGTCCTGAATAAATTTTCATTTGTATTTGTTCATTTCCCAATTGGTGCTGTGCCACATGTCAGGTATCTGTGAGCGAGCCTTTAAATCCTCTCTTGGGGATGTGTCCTTGATTGTTCTGTACGCTCTCTGTTGGTATTTCTGCTAGGCAATTTAGTTTCGGAGGCAAGAATCGTTTGGAATAATGGGCGTGTGATTTATCTCATCATGGGAGCAAGAGTTACCTTACACGGACTCCCATATTCACTCCCCACCAACCTAGAAGGACATCAATCCCTCGCAAGAATGATTTAGGAAGATTGTAACTACTTCCGTTCAGTCTGAGGTCCACTCATCTTTGCAAGGAATCTGTGGAGCGAGATTGAGTGATACACCCTGTGAATGACCAAAAAGCAACCGAAGACGCTGCGTTGTGCATGAGGGATCTACGAACGCGAGCGCCCAATTTTGCCGGGTAGTCCATGACTCCTCGGCTCATGCGGAAACCATCCTTACAAAGTAGCATTTCGAGGTTTTTGGTTGTATGTTTGTTTTTGCTTGTTTGTTTGATTTCACAGAAAGTCTGACCTATCTTTTTAATAACCTTTTTATAGCTCTTCCCTGGCTTGTGAATCGGGTGACAATGGTGTGTTTCAACCCAGCTGGAATAACCGCTTTTTCCAGCCGCTTTTGAAGCAGCTAAGCAGCAAATCAGTGCGCGTGTTCGGAATCGCCGTCAACACAAGTTCTGTAACTGATCTGATCACCTTTCTTGGAGACTTTTGTTGCTGTTGTTGTTTGTTTTAAATGTTAAATATTTTGATCTGACTAATTACAGGGGAGTAATGTTGTGTGTGTTTTTGTTTACTGTTTGTAACGTCTGTTGATGATTTACTTGTCTGTTTAGAATTGTCTGTAAAATCTGGGTCACTTGCACTTTGTTTTTCTGTCTTCATTTATACTTTGGCCTGTCTTCAAGAAACGCTGTTATCCATACCATTCTTCTTGTCATGATCTATTTTTGATTGATCATGGATTACTCATGAAATTGTGAAGCTACGAATCCTACCATCGAGTCACTGACTTAAGGAGCCATCCTCAGGCTATCTCATGTTGAGAAATGGCATCATTTACGCACAAATATGGGCAGAAACTGCGTCACAACCGACTTTTCCCCAAAACGAAATAGCTTGACTCAAAACTGAAGTGCAATCCTGCATTACCAAATCAAGCGCCTGTGGCCACGGTCTGTATCTTGAGTGTGTCTGTTGGTAGTACCAGACCCTGTCAATCAGTCTTTTTGTGAGGATTTTGTCTGTTTTAATGAATTGTGTATGTGTGTCAATAGGCGAAGGGTGGAGGGAGATGGGAAGATGGTGGAGGAAGTGCAACATAAACTGACGTATATGAGACAGAAAGAGAGAGAGAAAGAGAAATTTGTCATCTTTTATTCCGATCCACATTTTATTCTGTTGCGCGCAAATTTGACTGCTTCCGGCGTGTTTGACAACATTGACGTTGAATCATTTGAGAAGCTTCGAAAATGATGCGGCTTTTTTGAACGCGTCAGTGGTACGTGAGCTGGAAAGATTTACAACAAATTCATATCTGGAAATAGTTGAGATTTTTTTGTTTGTTGTTTGTTTTTCCTCTAATTTTTTTTTTTTTTTAAATTAAACTTAGATGAAACTGGTAACTGTTCATTTATTGAAATTTGTTGAAAGTTAATCATGGCCTTTTCGAACATTTTCAATTTTGATTTTCGACTTTTCAACAAAATTCATCAGAAGTGAACTTAATTTTTGATGGAAAGAAAGGAGCACGCAATTTATTTATTTTTTTTTATTTTTATTTTTTACAGTTCGTAAAAAAAGCCTCTCCCCCCCCCCCCCCCCCCCCCCCCCACCACAACACACACATTCCACCTCTTTTTGAGTTGATATAGTAATGTATTACATAATTTACAATCAGTAAGATTTAGTAGAGTGCAAACTTGAAATTAATGAATTTTCCACTGAAAGGTAGCAAAACAATCGACAATGAGATGGCTGTCGTTTCATGCCATCCTTGATTCAGTGTTTGTGGCATCTTTTTCATGGCGTGGGGCAACAAATGTCAGGATTGTTCAGGGGAGGAGGGCAGGAGGATATCACTGTGACTCTTGAAGAAAAGAGTCTGACATTGCCTTCCGTCTTGCAGTGGTGACAATTGCTGATCTGGTGACACATCCAGTTGGTAGGTGACCAAAAAACAAAAACAAAAGTCTCACACTGTTAAAATATAGCCACCGCCTTCACAAGGTGCAAAACCTGAGCTAAAAATTGTGCCAAAAATATGTCTTGCACATTTGAGAAGAAAGGTTGTTTTTTCGTTATCAGTTTAAGTATTCCTCATAAAACTTAAGTTTAAGGAATGTGATCTTACAAAATAGGTCATGTCACCAATGCCTTGGTCACGAAAATGACCTGAGGTTGGGTTACAAAATCTGCAGCACTCATCCCTTACCCACCACTTCATCACCTCAAACACAGTAAAAAAAGAAAAAGTCTAAAACATTGCTCTCAGCTCAATTTCCATTAAAAATTGCAGATATTAATAAAAATGTTCGTTCAAATATCCATTTGATTAAAGCAGTATGTACTGAGCTCTATGGTCTTGTTGAAGCTGTTAAGTCAAGGCTCACTTAGAGGCAACCAGACCTGAAAGCAGCGGCCACATTACATAACCCTGAGCCAGTAAGCATGTTGGAAAATCCCAACACTACATCAAACTACCTGCCATGTGGTTGCAATTTATTAATTGAAGATTTAATGATATACGAAACACTTCCAGACCTGTGATACAGCAATTACATGCACAGTGAGCATGCTGGCAGTGCCACCAATGTGAAAGCGTCACCAGGGGTGTGTTGTTGTTTTTTTTGTCATGAAGCAAGCTGCATGTCTCTGAATGCTTCCAAGTCTATTGATATCTCATTGTAAAAAGGATCCCACACTGCTGCACTGTACTCCAGAGTTGATTTCAGTAAGGAGACAGACAGTTGATCTACACAGAGGGACAGAAGCAAAGATTCCAGCAAAGGAATTCTAGTGTTGAGTATGCTTTTTTTTGTTTTCGTTTTTTTACCCAGTCGCCAGTGTTGGTGGTCCATGTAAGGTTGTTGGTCAGCTTCATTCCAAAGTAGGGATTGCATGGGACTTGTTGCAGGATATATTGGTTTGGGAAGTAAACGATAGATCTGGATTGGATGCATAGGGTTTAGTACTTAGCATGAAACATCATCACCTATGTGAGCTCCCACTTTGCAAGTTCATGTAGATCTGACTGCAGGACTTGATTATGGGAACAAGTGCTGGGTCTTTAGATATGACATGGTCATCAGCGAATAAAGACCAGTCATTTAACTGTTGATGGTTGGTCTTTCAATCACTAGTCTGTAGGAAAAATCTGGGCTCAGAATTGTGTCCTGTGGTACTCCAGAATCCACAGGCACAGTCGTCTCTTCCACATCCACAATGACTCTCCTATGCCTTTTGCTGAGAAAGTGTTAAAGCCATCTGTGACCCATTGATGTCATAACTTCTTAGCTTGTGCAGAAGTGTTCAAATTAGGGATTGTCTTGAAGGGCTTCAGAAAGTCCTGTATTGCAACATCTGTCTGCTTGCTAGCATTATAGTTGTTGCAAAGATATTAAATGATAGTGATCTGGTATGGGTTTTTTTCATGAGAAGCCAGCTCTGAAACCTTGGTTTAGGTTCATTAAAATTCTTTGGTCCTCCAGGTGTTCTAGCATGTGTTTATAAATGATGTGTTCAAACAGTTCACATGGTACAGAGGTTAGGGAGACTATTCAGTAGTTTCCAGCTTGATGTTTGTCTCCTTTTTTTTAAAATCAGCATGACATTAATCTTTTTTGTACTTCCAGTTCTTATAGAACAGGGAGTACTTTACAATGGGAACGAAAAAATGCTGTCTGTCCATGGTCAAAATGTGTTCCACTTGCTCCAGGCAAAACTTCTGGGCCAATGTTTCTGAAAGTTTGTAGGTATGTTCATTATGGGTCAAGGATGATGCCCGATGTTTTATTTTACCAGAATGGCCGTTACTAACGGCTGTAAATGATAATTTTTTAAAATCAAGTCTGATAAGGGAAATAACCACCGCGCTGTCGAGTTGTTTTTTCCTTCCACTAACTGGAAATTGTCTCCCTTTTTGCAATAACGGTATATAAACTTATGTGTAACCAAACTTTGTAAGCTCCTTGGTAGTATAGTGGTTAGTATCCCTGCCTGTCATGCGGCAGACCAGAGTTCTATTCCCCGCCTGGGAGAGCAACATTTTTTTTCTTTTTTCTTACATACAAAATCTTTACCAACAAAAAGGGAGAAAGTGCTATAATGACAGATTTATACTTTTTTTTTCTTTTTGTTGTACTACTATACTGGGAGTACGTTTATATGCTTTGCTTCTTGTTTGCCAAGAGAATATCTCTGTCACCTGACTTGTGAAATATTGTGACCTTGCCAGTTGTTAGCTCATTTAACTGTTTGTTATGGGATCCTGTTGGATATCTGATCTAGGCCATAGATGTCGTGTTGCCAGTATCTTTCATATATAGAAAAACAGGGTGGGGGGTTGGGATGGATTAGAAACAGGGGGTGTAGAAACAATGTCTTGCCAAATGTTCTTTAGCCACAAGCATAGGTTTGATTATTTCTCTCTCCAAGTCATGGAAGCAACAGATTAAAATTTCAGGGTGGATCTTACACAGATCTGAAGTGTTAGTGCTCATGGTTTTTTTTTTTTTTTTTTTTTTATTGCCTTCTTGAATTCCTCCACATTGTGGATCCCCACCTCCACACCCAAAGCCATGGCAAAGAGGTTTGATGTTTATGTACCCACTTACTTGTTCTTGTACCCAAGTGATCAGGATAGTACAGTTACATGTACATGTACATTTGCAGGAGTGTCAGTTTTCTTGTTTTGGTTAGTTATTGCTTTTGGTGTGTATGTATGATATGTTTATTGCAAGTCATGATTAACACACCACTACAAGCATCTCAAGCCTGAAACTCTCACTTCAACTTTAAAGTTAGTTACAAATGCATGTATATCGTACTGTTGGTTTTTAAGGAAAAGGCCATTTGTTCTGTTATGTTACAGAATGGACTTGCAGTTTCAAGAAATGTCTTGAGTTGGGGAAGTGGGGTGTTAATCTGTGCACAATGTTTGTTTGTTTTTCTCCTGACTTGTAATCCCTGATAAATATGGACTCCGAGATCGGATGAGCTTTAAACGTTATGACTTGATTTTTTACAAGCACACATCCTCACCAGAGAGAGACATCCACTCACACCTGAACACCAGTGAAGTGACTCGGTAGCAGTGCAGTGTCTGCTATTGTGGGTTGTCTTTTTGTCATGGAATATCAATGACTAAAGAAATGGCCAGAATGAGCCTGAGGAATGCTACTGGGGGGGGGGGGGGGGGGGGGGGATACACCGAAGGTAAGATAAAAACAAACAAAAAGCAAGAACGCAAACAAATAAACAACAAACAAACGAATGAACAAACCACCTCCAAACTTCAAGGTGTACCTCGGGTGAATCACACACACGCATATCATGTCACTACAGTATCTGCAGATATGTATAATAGTATGTTTAGACATGTAACATAGTACATTTAGAAATGTTTCACAGCATATTAGATGTTTATTACTAACTGTCTTGCGGTATTTTTGAATTATAGTATTTATAGCTGTCTAGTACTGTGATAGTCTGTTTAGTGTGTGTTTTAGTATGTTTAGATTGTATTACAGTACTTTTAGATGTTATCACACTGTGTTTAGATGTGTAAAACAGTACATTTTGATAAAACTGTAATACAATATATTTAGTTTTTGCATTATGTTTTGTTTAGAGTGTGTTACAGTAATTTGAACTGTTTTACAGTACATTAAGATGTGCAAAAACTAAAATACTATGTTTAGATGTTCTTTCAGGTGTGTATGTTTGCATGTGCAATGCATAACAGTTAATGATTAGCTGTAGGAATGCAGCAAGGCATTTGCATGTGTGTGTGTGTGTGTGTGTGTGTGCATATGCACATGCTCAAGCGTGAGTTCATGCTGTGCATGAGAGGGAAAGAGAGAAAGGAAGTGTGTGTGGTGTGAGTGCCCATTTCAGTATTTTCTTATTGTTTTCAGAAGCCCTTGCAAATGACAGCCCCATATTCCCCCATCCCCACCATGCCTCTTTTCTGTGCACAAGTTTTTTGTTGTGTTTGATAGATTGGAAACTTGATTAAGGTCTCAACACTTTCTTTGTCAGTTTAATCAAATTAAATAACAACTTGATGGTCTTGGAGCAGAAAATTGATCAAATGTGAAAAAGGACATTTTGTCTTGCTCTTCAGTTTTCTTATCAGTAAGACCTTTTTTCCCATCCTTATCCTGTCCCATTCTCACCCTTCTGTGCCACCACCATTACTGTTCTGTTTTATGATCATACCTTTAAAAAAAAAAAGTTTTTATATTTGATTATTTTGAAATTTAAAAAATTGTTTCGTTGTGATCACAGGGCACATCAGCAGTATTATGAATATAGTGTTTGAGCTTGATCATAAAAATGGACTTTATTTTGTCATGAAATTTATATGTTAATTGATGTTTCCAGGTGTGAAAACCACACTAGACCTGTAGTTGGACATGTCAATGGAAGGAGATGTCACTAACATGGTGGAAACGAATGCCGACGCCTTGGAGGAAGATGTCAGCTTGAGGGAGTTGCGTGCAGAATGTGAGCACACTTGGGCGAAGGTGAAAGACTTACAGCATCAGTTCGAAGAGACACGACAGCCGGCTCGCTGTGCCCTATCAGGCAATCGCCCCCCTTTAGTATCCATCCTCAAAGAGAAGGAGCGACAATTGAGAGCAGAGACTGAAATTGCCAAAGACTTGCAACCGCAAACACCTCCCAAAAGTACAAAGGTGAGACTTGCCAAAGGCAAATGGGTCAAGCAAAACTGGTAGTCATAGTGATTGGTAAAAGTCAAGTGCATAAACCAGTTGCTCTACTTTCCCACCAGTGAAATAGAAAAATTGTTATGCATACAGTAGCAGTGGAAGATATTTTTGTTGATCAAACCCTGTTGCAGGCATGCAATTTCATGCAAAAAAAATTGTCCTCTTGCTTCAGTGATTTTCAGCTAGAGACAGGATTTTCTCTATAAGTATAGAAGCAGAGTACAGAATCATTTGGAGAACCTTTATTTGGTATTTTTCTTTATGTAGAATTTTGCATTATTTGTCCTTGACTCATTCATAGGGAATCATCCGGTTTGTGAAGGGCATCATTTTGTGGGTCAATTCTCATATCAGCCTTGTATCTTAGGTAGCTGCCCAACTTGGGTATTTTAGAGTACTTGTTTCCCCTTCTCTCATATTCATGCTCAGTAATTTCTATCGTGTGAAGAAGGAAGGTCCAGAATTTCAGAAAAGGAGAAAGATCTTTTACATACATGCTGCTTCCATTTTGCTCTTCCCCATCCATACTCTGTGCATATTCGTATTGTCATACATGTACATATTGTCTGGCTGTCCCTTGTGTGCAGGTGGTGGAGGCAGCATTGGTGGAGGACCTGCAGAGGGAGGTGGGACAGTTGAGGGAGACACTGTCACTGGTAGAGTCACAGCGCCAGGAACTGCAAGCCTCCTTGGAGCAGGAGAAGCAGTTTGAAGACCAGTTGCTGGCTATCAGTCATAAGTTACAGGTAAGGACTAGAGGAGAGATGAGACTGACCATTTGACTAGTTACAAGGAAGGAGAAATAAGAAGTACTGGCTACACATGTACATTAATGTGATTGATATTGCTTTTCGCTTTGTTTAAAATGCTGTCCAAAACGAACTAAAGAGCTTGTGCTTCAGTCATGTACCCAAAATGATGCAAAACATTCAGTTGGATTAGGTACACCAGTAAAACCAGTGTTGGTGAGGCCATTCAGGCCAAGTCCTTGTTTCAACAGAAGATACATTTGTATGTCAAACATTGTTCTGAATGATGTGATAACTTTGCAGAGGAGGCGGGGTGGGGGCAGTTTCTGACCAGAACACCTTATGAAATGTCCAGTCTGTGGTAAAGTTAGTTTTGGCAACCACCTGTGTAGGCTGGCTCTTACCTGATCTCTGTAGTCACATGTAGTGGCCATGTCAACATGTCAACACAGCTCAAAACATCAAGGCTTTCTGTGTGCATATCAGTCTAATGTACAAGCATAACAGGCATATAGGATATGCAGACTTTAAAATGTGATTGACTCTTAGATCAGGAAACACTTGACTGTGGCTTTCAATTTGACTTTCATCGAGGGAATCGGCTGCAACACTCACCCAGTCAATGTTGATCACTGTGCCAAATAATTTGCACTGTGCTTACAATGTGGAGTGTAAGTTAGCGGATTGGAAAACAAAAAAAAAATGAAATGAGCATAGAACTGATTCAAAGGGGCTAGTAATAACCTCTTCCTAAAAGCAGAAGTAAGAAGAAAGAAAGAAGTGACTCCTGTATAAGTGTATGATTTGATCAGGTCTCGTGATATATATTACAAGTTTTTATAAACTGTTTCAAAACTTCCACTTTGAATTGTTTTAACTCTGCAACTTCTTAGTGTATTTTTGCCAAAGTCAGTTTTTTTAAATGGTCCTGGTAATGCATCTGTGGTGCAGTCTCGGATGCTTAGCATCGGTTAGCAACTGGTTTCATGTGCCCATGTTTGGAATACGCCTTATCCATAAATATAATGGATTTTGTTTGCAAAATAAAGGGACCAGCCCTTCATGCAGAATTCCTCGTAGACATGAAATTACATCCAGCCCCAGAAACAGCTGTTGGGATTTTTATGTGTCGCTTTAAAAGACTGATAGCCATATTATATACAATGTGTACCATATGATTGGTTTAGTAGTGCTATGCAATTTAGAGAAAATGCATTGTGTATTGAGCTAGCGTTCTGAGTGCGATAATGTTGCAGTTGTAGAACAATATTTTCAGTAATTGCATTTTTCTTGATTTCATTTCTCTGGAATGATTTTTCTGCTCTTCTCTTGAAAATATCCAATATAAGAAAGGTAAACTCCATATTGAATGGCAGGAGAAATGTGATGGGCTGAAGGGGGAAGATCACCCAGAGGATGCGGTGGAGACCATTGCCCAGGAACTGGAAACCAAGATCAATCAAGCCCAACAGACTGAGCGCACAGTCATGAAGAAGATGGCTGCTTTTGTCACCAAACATTTCCCAGTGCCCAAACCAGACCAGGTGGTGTGATCTGTGTGTGTGCGCATATGTGTGTGTGTGTGTGTGTGTGTGTGTGTGTGTGTGTGTGTGTGTGTGTGTGTGTGCGCGCATGCGTGCGTGCATGTGTGTGTGCAACATGCATGTGTATGTGTGTGTGTGCGTGTGTGTGTGTATGTGTGCATATAAACCTGAATGTGTTTAAGGATACTTAGTTGAACGTTTACCCCTAAACAAACGAAATTGAAGGAATATATACAGATGCTGTTATATGATAATGTTGATGTAGTTGTCACAAATGACGGCTGGAATCATAGATATAGTTGATTTCAATTACTAGTATGTATCTGTAACCAGACTGAAAGGGTACTCAGGAGAGTGCATACCTCTGCAAACTGTGAACAGTCCTCAAAAAACCCTTCCTGGGTCAACCCTTTGATCAGGATTCTTGTCAAGGGCTTCATCCATGAGCCACATTCTTTCTTTCCACAAGGTTTAATTAAAGTCAGTTCAGTAATGTTTGTGTTATTGTGCTCACTGGCAGTCAGACCAATATGCATATATGACAACATAATCTGATGGTAAAACGCATAAGGGTGGTGCTTTCGCACTCCTCCACTACTTCAGAATCATAGATTCAGCCACTTGTGTTTCACACGGAACAGCTGCAGTCATATACATATACATATATTTAACACATAACACAGATGTCAGTAAACAGATGGGTTTGTGGGTAATGATTTTTGTTCAACAGTTTTTGCTTTCATCATTTCATGATCCAGGTGGCAAAAATTTCCAAAGATCTGCGGTCAAGGAAACGGCAAAGCAGCCAAGAGACATTGCCTCTGAAAGACATTCTTCTGGAGCTGATGACAAAGTGAGAGCGCTTGACTATATAATGTGAATAAAATTTTGTGTGGAGTGTATGTTTGTGCAGGCAGGGATTTTATTAGCTGCGTATAAAACCAGTAAGGCAAGCTGGGCGATGGCAAATTGGTCAAACCAAACCAGTTGCCTGGCCAAAGCAGTTGATGAAACTCATGTCAAGGAAAGCAATGGTCCACATTCCCACCATCAAAAATGAAATCAGTGTGGAATACTGGTGGTCAACATTTTTGTAGAAATGTTGTTATCAATGCTATGAAACACCAGTAATGAATTGTAAACATGAACCCAGGTAGGTCTATGGATATTGGTTTTTGTGTGTGTGTATTCACCATTTGTCTCTGTAACTTTGGTGTAAATCCAAGGTGCATATTTACGTCAGATCTGTGGCATGAAGAAAAACACAAATTGATAATAAACCTTCTTCAGGTCTGTCTAAACCTTTGAGAGTTTTGGTCTGCTGCCACTGTCAAAGAAGAAACTGTTTAATGGTGATGACTCACAAGCCACTAATATTACACAATGCGCAAGCCACTCTTTTCAAAAGTTGAGGCTCCACAGTGCATACCATATGATAAGCCACCACAATGAATCACTCTTTTAGGTTGTTGGGATTTACATGATCTTAGACAAGCATTTCATGGCAGACTCCTTGAAGACCTTGTCCTTGGATATTCCACCAGATGCTGCTTTTTAATATCTAGAAGAGTTATATGTTTTTCATTTGATCTAAAATTTTGTTGAAAATAGATTTGTTATTAAGCCATCTTTAGAACATTTTAAATTCACTTTTAGACTCAATTTTAACCTGGTGGTAGTCTTAATATGACACCTTGCGGTCAGCTGGGCTCTAAACAGTATGAACTTTAATGAAAACAGTGGTCTAACTAAAACAAACATTAGTGTGCTTATTCACAGGACAGTTGAAAATTACCAGGGAATTTCTAGCCCTAGGTAAATCAGTAACATATGATAAGTAGTAAGAGAAATGATAACTAGAAAAATCACAGAACGTGTTTATTTTCAGAAGGTAATTTACCCCTTGACTGGATTCCCAACTTTACAAAGCACTGAATCAGCAGAAAGTAATTTAACCCCTGATTCCCAGTGAGTGAGTAGTAATAGCCCAGCCCAAGAGGAGAATTTGAATAATGATTTTAGATGGATGGTACTTTTGTAAAGTTTACATCTTTCTCTAATCATTCGGGATGTTTTATCACAGTTCTCTCATTCAGGGCTCTGGCTGAAGCACATAAGTATGTCATAGAGTGCAAAATACCCTGTAAAAATATGTTTCTGGCATGAATCAGCACTTTAAATCTGAAAAATAGTTGTCACTCAAGTCAATTATAATTCTGTTGTTCATATACTGACGGCTGATCAAAGTGTGTTACACAAGCACACAGGTCATTTATTGATTTTTTTTCCTGTGGAGCTAAACTAGACTTAATAGACTGTCAGACCAATAGAATAAACAAGTTGCACCAAAGAAAGAATGCATTTCAATTTAGTGGTCTGCAGGCAGGGCAAACCAATAAAACAAAACATGAAAAACAAGCCAACAGTACAGAAAATCTCTTCTTTTTTCTATTTTAGCGTGAAGTACAGTTAAATTTATTTAATTGAAAATTCTCACCTTACAGCCACAAGCAGGAAGAAGGAAGGTGAGAGAGAGTGAAAAAAAAAATGACTAGAGACGGAGAGAAACTGATAATTATGCATGAACAAAAGATTTCCATTTTGAAAAGTATGTGTCATCTCTTGTACATTATAAAACAGAACTTATCTACCATAAAGTTCGGACTATAAGCCGCGACTTTTTCCCCAGCTTTAAACCCTGCGGCTTAAACAACGATATGGCTTATTTGCAGATTTTTCCGATTTCAGGAGCATCACACCCTCGTCTATTCTTAGCTTCTCTGTAACTCACCATATCGTGTTTACTGTTCATGAATTTTTATTATGCTTTTAACTACGATTTTCTCTGTAATCGTGTAATGGAATCAGTAACCCATTCAGAAATACAGGAATCGACATAAGTAAAGCCCATTACTGATATCTTTTTTCATCAGTTCGTCTTCTACAAAAATACGATCGCTTCGAATGGCGCAATGTGTGGGTCGTTTCCGACCTGTTTAATCTTGACTAACACCAGCTGAATTACGAACAAAATAACTAAGCATTGGCACGGTATTAAGCGAAATAAAACAATCGAATCGTTTCATTAATGTTCTGGTTTGTTATTGTATGCGTTATCTTGCCAAGTGTGTCTTGCAATTCAAAAACGATTAGCGCATTCGACTCGGTCATTGTCAGACCTCGGCTTCGTTCCGCCATTGTTGAAATCATGGACAGGGAGTAAAGGTTTGCATTTGATACCTTCGCTTTGATTGGTTGCGCTTTCAAGTACTCAACCAATCGCTTAGCTTGATACACCAGTGAATGCAGGAGAGAACTGCCTTTCTAGCGCATCGTTAATGTGTTGTTGTTTTTTTGGTATTATTTTTAAGCAATGATGTTGGAAAGACAACACTTGTAAGAAGCCTCATAAAAACTTTGATTCTAATTGATTTAAAACACATCGTACTAAAAAAAAAAAAAAAAAAGACTGAAGTAAAGCTGGAAACATGCTCTTGTATTCTAACCTATTTAAACGCCAATGAATGCAATGAACACATTGTATGTGTTGATTTTCGACACTATGTTAACTCAGCGCTCGGCCAACTGGCGCCTGCGGCACATTGGACTGTGTTGTATATATCTGCGGCTTATAAACCAGTGCGGCTTATTTGTGAAAAAAGTTCAGATTTTAAAAAAATTTAGTGGGTGCGGCTTATATACAGGTGCGCTCAATAGACCGAACTTTACGGTACACAAGATGTAATCTGTAACGTATCAGAACACAAAAGGACAATGATCATGGCATTAAAAGCAAAAAAAGAAGAAAAAGAAAAATGAAAAAGATAAAGAAAAGAATGAAGTAAATGATTGTGTAGGGAGAAGAGAATGGAGAGAGGGAGATGAAGGGAGAAAGATACAAGAAATGATCCTGCAGGCAAACATACAAAAAGCTAAGACAACCCCACCCCTCCACTGCTTGCTGACCAAAACCTTCAGAGATACACCCTTAGCAACCATGGCTGAGGAGGGAATCAACTTGATCCCAAGGAGAAAAGAAATGTTTGTATGCTGGGGATTTGCTGAAATACTTTGCTGTCTTGGTTCATGAAATGCTCAGGTTTTTGCAGTTTTTGTTTGTTTTAATTAGTGTCGACACATTCATATTGGCAGTTATTTCAGAACTGCTATGGTTGTTTGTCTGTGTATACATTTTCACATAAGAAAGAAGTGCTGCAGTCATGAAGAATAGATTTACTCCTTATCACCCAGGTTACTTCAAACAGGCCTCTCATGTTTGTGTTTCAGGTGTCTTGAGTCTCCCAGTGATCCATACATTGAGCTGACAAACCGGCATTGGCCTGCCTATATCGAACTGTTGCTGCGTTGTAACATTATACTACACCACCCAGACGACAGTAGAAGAGTCAAGCTGGTGCCTTTTCACCTCTGACATCTGTTTCATTATTCTATATCATCTTCACAGTCAGGGTCTCCATCATTTTGAAATGGAAGCAGCTGATTCTGCAGAGTTTGACAGGACATGATATGTACATAGCATGTAGGAAAAGGAGGCACAGAATATGATTTTTGCTTGAAGGGTACTGCATTTGTGAACAAGTTTTTTTTTGAGGCAGTAATATTTTAGAGTTAAATACTGGATAGGCGATACAGCAATTGCAGTGCTGGGGATGATGAGACTACATGGGTGATGCCATGTTTTGTTGCCGTGGAAAGTAGACTGAAAGCAGTGCAATTTTGGTATCATTTAGACTCTAGTCTTTCTGTACACCATACCTATGTGAACATCCATGATACTGAGTAACTGGAGAAAGGTTAACCTTTTCGCAACGCGCTGTGCGATAGTGATGGCAGCTCAGTTGACCTGTTCACGGCGAGCCGTTCTGTAGTAACGGCAACGCTGCTGTACTCCTGGACGTGGCGTGCCTCTCTGACAGCACAACTACAGAAAAAATTTCCTGCTCTCTCGTTTATGGTCTAAGGGATGCAGCTGCCCTAAATATTTAGAACAGGATTCTAGCCACTGGAAGGGTAAGGCTACATGCACTAGCAATGAGCTTTGTGACCCCAGAAGAGTCCAAATGAAGAGACCCATCTGGCACTGGGAATTTCTGCAAAAGGCACATGTGGAATCTCCTGCCTCACCAACATGTCGGGCACAACAAGAAATGCATTAGGTGTTAGAATTGGTTCAGTAAAGTGGTTCAGAGGATGAGGGGGGCAAAGACGTACAAGTTTATCAAAAAGAATCTGAGCTTGATCTGTTTGCTCTATATATTTAACAGTTTTATATGTCATACTAGCCAGTTACCCGGCGTCGCCCGGGTATCATAAGAGAGACAGACAGACAAAGAGAGGTCTATAGGCCTACATTACTGAGGTCTTCAGCCCTCGTTCAACCATTTATTTCTTATAAACCGATTTATATAAAAATGTGGTGAAAAATAAGAAAGAACGGTTTTTAACGGGGTTTTATTTTGATAAGATGATGGTGAATGGCGTTCCTAACATCCCTCTGTATCTGTAAACCGAACGATCATTACAATAGTATTCAAGGCTTAAAACGGAGAACTCAAAAATCAGAGGATTTTTTCAGGTTCTGCTGAATTTTACTTTGCCTTCAGTTCCAAGTCATGATAAAGCGTTCTGTATTTACCTTAGTTAAAAGCAATATCATACACGTCTGTCATGTTCTTGTTCTATTCTAACCTGTCTATGCTGTTAACTTTCTTGCTGTCTATTTGTTGCCTTGCGTTCTCTATCACTTTTTCGTCTACCTTCCCTCTGTTCTAAAGTTTCTTGCTCTCTGCGTGCTGCCTTGCGTTCTCTATCACTTTTTCGTCTACCTTCCCTCTGTTCGGTTGTCTCTTGGTGTCTACGTGCTGCCTTGCGTTTTCTGTCTTTCTGTTGTCTTGCACATCTCTCTTGACTGCTTTCTTCTGATTGAGAACGTTGAACTCTGGCTGTAGCAGAAGAAGAGCATGTGAGCCGGGTTCTCTTTTTGGGTGGTTTTGTCACGATTTTAAGTTCGATTGGAAGAATAAAACACACATAAGTAAAAGAAGGTTAATTCAGTCTTTCTAGGCATGTATGTTTTGATATTCAAATCTATAAAACAGAGAAGAAATTAGATGGAATCGCGATGTCCGAAAACACAGACTTTTTGGATGAGCAGAAAAGTTCTTCTGCTTCGGAGTTTGTACTAAAAGAACAAATATTAGATTTGCGAATTAGAAATGGACGTTGACTTACCACAGATCTACACATGGTCAAGTGATAAAGAAGAATTCTGATTATTGTCAAACGTTCATGACGTCATTCAGTCGCTGTGATGTGTGCAGCACGGTGAACAGGCAAAGGACGCCACGTCTTTTTCTTGGGATTTCTCATTTCTTGTGCGAATTTTTTGTGAATACCTCACAGCTTTCTAATATTGTTTACATAGTTTTTGCCATGAATGACCTTCGTGAATCAGAAGTTCTTGGTTTTGTCCATAATTCAAACTAAATTTTGGAGGGTATGCGTGTTTGTTCGATATTTTTTCCCTTAAACATTCACGTGAACACTTTTCCAAATCTATTATATAATAAATCTATTATATAAAGCTGAGTTTTGTCTGTCGTGTAGTGTTCCGATGTTCAGTTTTGCATCTGTGGACGCAAATTGCGTCACGACGCAATGCGTCACATGATCGCCGACCCGACATTGCTGTCTGTAGGACACCAAGGATACTTGATACCAAATATGGTGCCGATCGGCCTAAAACTGTGGCCGTGTAGTGTTTCGATGTTTAGTTTTGCGTCTGTGGACGCAAATTGCATCATGACACAATGCGATACCAAATTTGGTGCCAATTGGCCTAAAACTGGCCGTGTAGTGTTCCGATGTTCAGTTTTGCGTCTGTGGACCCAAATTGCGTCACGACACGATGCGTCACATGATCGCTGACCCGACATTGCTGTTTGTAGGACACCAAGGATACTTGATACCAAATTTGGTGCCGATCAGCCTAAAACTGGCCATGTAGTGTTCCAATGTTCAGTTTTGCGTCTGTGGACGCAGATTGCGTCACGATGCAATGCTTTACGTGATCACCGACCTGACGTTGCTGTTTGTAGGACACCAAGGATACTTGATACCAAAGTTGGTGCCGATCGGCCTCAAACTGTGGCCGTGTAGTGTTCCGATGTTCAGATTTGCGTCTGTGGACGCAAATTGCGTCACGATGCAATGCGTCACATGATTGCTGGCCCGACATTGCTGTTTGTAGGACACTTGATACTAAATTTGGTGGCGATCGGCCTAAAACTGTGGCCGTTTATAAGCGAACAGACAAACAGACAAACTGAGGTTTATATGATAGATTGTCTGTTAAAAAGACCATATGGTATTTGGAAATATCAGTTGTCACACTGACCTTGTATGCTTTCATTTCAGTGTATGACATACGCTGTGCAGGCCAGCTGAAATCATACTGCTGAACTGCAACACTTGAAATTGCATTATTGCGATGTGGTAATGTCTGGAAAATTCTGTTCATGCAAATTTGACCTGATCGCTTGAATCATGAAATATGATTTGGTTCGCATGTTGTTTCTTGAGTTCTTTCCTGTGTAACATAACAGCATCACTGCACATGAAGAGAGTTTCCAGTTTGTCAGTAACAGTGAGCTCAATTAATGTGACAAGTTTATTGTTCTACAATCATTATTGCTTGTAATTATTGCAAATTTTGAAGTGTATGTGAACTATTGGCCCAGATCAAATATTCTATTCTGAGGAACCACCATCATTGTGTTTGTTTCCACTGTAAGTTAATATCATTGTCGGATATTTTCAGGAATCATAGTGGTTACGATGTGCTCTGTTTACGATGTGCTTGTGTTTTGAAGATTTTACAAATCAATTTTTTGTGAAAATATTTTCACAACAAAACTTAGATCTACAATCAGAATATTTTGCTGATCAATTGTGTCCTGTGTTCCATAGCCATTTTTCAATAACATGGATGTGTGCATATACTTCCTTCTTCAAACTGCTCATGCTTGATTAAACAAGGAAGAAATAGCCCAACAGAAGGGCTTGAATAATAAGTTGATTATGAATCTTGCTGAATTGACTTCACAGCAGAAAATATGTTTGTTAGCATTGCAGAATATTAAGAACACATGCTAACAAGAAATATGTGGGACAGTATGTAAGGCATGCCAGCAGGAACGTGAAGACTGTAACAGGATGATTTCAAAGGATGTCACGTGAACGATGTAAAAGCTTTCCAGATTTGGATCCATCATGCCAGTTGGAATGAAAGGATTCATTGGCATCAGTTGTCAACACAGACCTCACAATGCAGCAGTCAGGCTTCCTCTTTGATGAAGAGGGGTGTCAATGAAAATAATTCACATAACAGAGCAAGATACCAGCTGCTCAAGTCGGAGTATTTTGTAGCTTTCATTTTTATCTGTCAGTCTGTCTGTCTCCCTCACTCAAAGGTACTCAGAGGGATATGATTGAAAATGATGCACGTAACAAAGTGAGAGACCATCTGCCCAAGTAAAAGTATTTTGAAGCTTTCATTTTAACTGTCAGACAGTCTGTCTCTCTCTCTCAAAGACACACACTTTTGCTGAAACACTTATACGTTTGCACACTAACATCTCTTGTGTATTTTATTTTGGTTTTTCATCTGTGCAGTGGTCCTGTAGAGGTGGTCAGTGATACAGTTTTCAATTTTCTTTAAATACTAGGTCAAGGATTTGTACCACTTCAGCAGTAAAGTACATACCTCATGGTCCGTTCAGGATGCCAGTTACACCATAGTTCATGTCTGCATCAGCATGGTAACCTTGTGACCTCCATGACTGCACTACTTTTAAATGTGAATGGTAGTCAAACCACTTTTTCTGCCCAAAATACTCTTGGAGTTCAGACGGAACTTTACGTTCTATCAAGGTCTGCTTTTGTGAACCGCTTAACAAAAAAACACCATCAGTTGGTCAGCTTCACTGTTGCCTTCATGTCCGTGTTCATGTTCTTTTTGAATACTTTACTGACACATGATCAGGTAGTCGGTAGGTACATTCATCTCTCCACCTGTAAAACACAGATGAATCATTGACCTATGGAGCATTACACAGTAAACTGCCATAGACCTGTTTTGGAAAACGTTATGGGGTGACAAACTGCTGTTTCCGATCTTTCATACTAGAGAACATTGAACCTGTTCTGTGCCTTTTCCCCGCTGAGTGGCTGGCTGGCTGCTCACAGCCTAATCAGGCCCACTGTCCTAACAGAGAGAACTTGCTTTGATGAGAAAAAAGAGAGTCAGATGATGACATCATTGAACCAAAAATAGCATACTTCTTGATACTCTCAACCCCTGTCACAAGTATGTCTCAGCATCACATGCTTCTCATACTCAGTTTGATTACATTACACTGATTTACTACCCTTTGAGATGTGAGAGCAAGTGTGTACAAAATTAGTATGGTCTTGTCTCACTGACCATTGCTTGATGACTTTCTTACTCTGAAATGTTAACCGTTAACCACTTATAAATTTGGGAACATCTGAATGTTCCAGTGTCTTGTCATATTGGGTTTAGGACACATCCTTGTGAGTGAATGTATTTTATTAAAAAGAAATGAAATATCATATATTCTCTTACAAATTACTCTCACTGTCCTCGGGTTTGTAGCCATAGATATGGACAGATATTATAGTGGCTAAAAGTTCTCTTTTTGTTTCCATGGTCAACATGGAAATGAACCAGTTGGCCTGTTTTAATTTTTATCACTGATTATTATTACTCATTGTCATCTACTCATATTTAAACAAGTGGGTACTTACCATTTGGATTTTTCAGGGTTTTCTTTCCTTTTTTTTTTTTTGTTCTTTGGAAAGCAGTGTAGTTAATTCAAGTTTATTTTTCGTATTTCATTGACATGATACATATTCATGAAGTGGATTCTGTTTTATTTATTACTCCCATATCACCACCTCCCCCACCCCTGCTGTCTTCCTCCCTCCTCCCACCCACCTACCCTCTTTTTTTTCCAAATCTTATAAACAGCTGTGAATAATCATGCTGTATGTGAAAAAGAAACACATTTCTTTTTTTGATAAAAAGCAAAATGTCCAAGGTCTTTCTTGCCTGGTCGTTTCAGTTAAATTATATGAAGTGTCACTACTGTAATGTTGTCGGGAGCAGAATATTCTTATTTACTAATATTTTTTTCATAAAGTCCCTCTTCTTTTTGTCCAGCTTCACAGCAGAAAAAATGGCATGTATAAGGGGTGTGGTAATTGAGATCACCACAGACAGTGATTGTTTCCAGGATTCATGAAATGTTGAAATACAGAATTTTCTTCATATTTGCCCCATATTCTCATGCAGGATGATGTAACACAGAACAAATTTTGACTTGATGCAATCCACATTGTGGATGACAGTTATGTGTCTTTATTCAATTATATGCTTTTTTGCCTTCATGTATATTTGTGTGTGTGTGAATGGTGGTGTTAGTCATGAAAAAAAAAAAAGACTTATGTTCACATCTGAGAATCAGAAATATTGTTTGAAAATACAAATGAAAAGGTGGAACTTTTCGCTGTATTTATTCTGTTCTTGAGGTTCAGTTTCAGTATATTAATAAACAATTGAGACATAGCAAACTAGAATTGAATAAGCTTAATACAAAATACTATTAGAAGACATGATAGGGAATAGTCTGAGGCTGTACCAGGGCTCGTAATTCTCATACAGATGTGTGTATTTCACAATTTATGACGTGAAAATTCCCTCTTAAAAACTTTTTAACTGCATGACTCGATCTTCGTCAAAAGTCAGATGTGCACATGTTTACCTTCTTTCATCATCGAGGCTTGTGTGAACGATTGTTTGTGTAAGAGGGCATTAGCAGGTTGAAAGGTTTTTTTTATCCCTGACTTCGCCTGTCATGATGCTTTGCAAAATGAAACAGTATAGCCTGGTCTGTGTGTTTTGCGAAGGTAAAGTTGTGAAGCATGGTACCCATGTACGTCCTTCAGGATACAGATTGATTTTCAGGTTTCACATACATCTTCGTAAACGCAGGTACTGTCCTTTTAATAGTGTTTATAATGCTGGGTATTTTTTGTGACAGCATGACGTCAAAATGGCTGTGTGCATCGGCTTACTATTAAGTAAACATAATCTTCATTATCCAACTTTCATCAGTCTCAAACTTTCTGGGTATGAATGCTCATTAAGTTAAAGTAGTTGGTCTGAATTAACTCACCTTCCTCTTCCTCCTTTCATTATTATTGTTATTGATATTATTTTTATTACCATTTTCATTATCATCACTATTCTTATTATCGTTATTGTTGCTATCATCATTATTGTTATCATCATCATTATTATCGCCGTTATCATTGTTGCCACTGCAACCATGTTGTTCGACTATCCTCTAACCCCTCTCCTTTCTCCCCTTCTGTTAGTTAAGTTGCTGTTGATACTACAACTTCTATCACCATATTAGAACTAAAAGAGGAGGTAATCCTCTCTTTCTTATTCTTCAGTTCCTTGAATGTTACTTCTTTTGCCAGAAGAAGACCAAACAGGTCAAAACATGTCTGCCTTGTAATTTGTTTCTCTCGTTAGGCAGTATAGTAATTTTTCTTTTAAACTTGATTAATGAGACAAACTGCTGTACTACCACAGACAACATTGTTATGACACTTGCTGAGAAGACATTCAGCTTAGGGGAACTGCATACTCCTGAGAGACTGCACTAATTTTGGTCCATGCTGATAAAGCTTAAACTTAAGTAAACATGAGAAGGTAATGATGAGGGGGTTGGGGGAGTGGACTTCAGCCTGTGCACAGAGAGAGAAAGATGGATCAAAGTGAAGGTCAGGAGAAGGAAATCGGCCAGGGAAAGGACAGGGTGAGGAGAGGACGGGGGAGGGTGACAGTCTGAGCAAAGACCAAATGATTTGAACTGCATACAGTGGCCTAGGAACAGGAGTAGAGGGGGAGGGCAGAGGCAATGGCATCCAATTATTTCTGGTAATGGAGATCAAGAGAAGATTTGTTTTGTTTGTTTTTTTTCTCTGTCAGATTTTTATGTAGTGAGAGGTAGGTATAGGATGGGTCAGATTAGGATTATGTGGCGATTAGGTCAGCAGTGCTGCAGACTCTGTTTTTCTTGATCTTGGCCTCTTCACTGGCAGGTTTGGAAGATGGGATAAACCGTGGATGATTTTCATAAAGCCTCAGAGGTTGTTGAGGCAGAGAGCTGCTCCTTTTGGACTGGAGAGTGAAGGGAGGATGCGGCCGTAGTCGGAGTGTTTGGTTCTTCCGTATGTGTTGATGGTTCCCCAACTTGAGGCAGAACACAGTTGTAGTGGGCAACATCATGGCCAACACGGGTAAACTCGACGGTCAGGTGTGGTGCATGTGGTTTGTTTGTGCAGTTTCCATACCATTGTACCACCGGCACTGGTTATCAATTACCACCATGGACCTTTTGAGAACTTTGCTGGATGCCATGATCTCCAACTCCCCAGGCAAGGAGGACGGCTGTGTCATGGCAGTGATCCATGCCTCCGAGGAGGAATACCACAGCCATGCAGGGAGATCAGCATTGATGGTCTCAGTGTCCAGGTGAGCATAAACCATGTAGGTGATCACTTGGGCTCTGAGACTGTCTGCTGAACTTCTCTCACGAATTTCGAAAACAGGACTCCTAAGGATTCTTTGTCCAGGTCTTGAAGCCATAGACGGCTCTTTCAGGCAAAGCTGTCCTCAGGAACGCCTTTCCAGAAAGACCTGCCATGTCATAGATCGTTATCCGTTGTCCTGGATTTGACACCATCCAACTGTCAGCTTCAGCGTTGAAAGCACTCTTCAGAGGCTTGAAACCAGGTCTGTCGAACGGTTGTAATTTGTGTTAGCTGTGAGGGGGCAGAGTTAGCAGTTCTATTCCATGCTCTCGACAAACTCTTTTGCTCCCAGAGTCTTGTGGCTATGGTATCCATCCAGCAGGATGAGGTGAGGGTCATGGCAAGAGCAACCAGTAACCTTAGTGAAATGATGGAGCCATTTTAAGAACAGTTCAGAATCTGTCCATCCACTAGGACTTGCAAATCCAACAATTTCTGGTTGTGCGTCTTTTAAGAGTGTGTCCACCAATCGCTTTCTACCAAAAACAGACATGGGAGGCAGAAAGACATCTTCATCCGCACAAAACATAAGCAACACTTTCAGTATTGTTGTAAACCACAAAACTAGTTCCATACCATACATGTATAAATACCTGGACACTCAGATGCATATAATAATATATACGCACATGCTCAGGCATACACACATACAGACAAAAACAAGCATGCGCACACACACATACTTGGGCACACACACACACACACACACACACACATATACATATATATATATATACACACACACACATTGTCGCTTCTAATTTACGATAAAATCAAGTATGGGGCAAAAGGCCCGAGGAACGGGGCAAAATGCTCACGCTAGGCGTCTTGCCCTGGTGAAGATTCGGGCATTTGACCCCAGACTGACAGACTTGTTAATAGAACAGTCAGACAGCAGGAAAGAGGGGAGAAAAACTGGCGCCAGCATCACAAGCATTGAGCTGAAAGATTCTCCATCATTATAAATGCAAAGCTTTTTCCATTTTGTATGTTACATGTATGATAAACTTAATTCATATAAACAAATTACTGAAAACAAGCCCAAAAGAAACGAATAAGACTGTAACTTACCATTCAGTTGGGAGTGACATATTTCTTGAAGGTGAAACCATTCATCTTGGAGTTATTTACCATTGTCTGAACTGTTCATTTGAAGAAAATGAAAATCTTAACATTGCGGTCAGTACATTCTTTAGTGAGGAATCAATGAAAGGAACTGAAATCCTGGCTGGTGATTTTCATCACCCTGAGATTAACTGGCAAGAGGTTTGTTTTAGTTGTCCTCAACATCTTGCTACTAAATTTTTAAAAACTACACTAGACAGCTATGCTGTTCAGTTAGTTTCTGAACCAGTTCACTTAAGATCTTTACAAAGACCAACTACTATTAATCAGATCTTGTGTTCAAATCCAAACAAAATTGAAGATACTGATCACCATCCTCCAGTTGGCAAGTCATCACTCTGCAATTTCTTTCAGCATAGATATTGATAGGGAAAGCAATGAAAGTAAATCTAAAGGGAAATTTTACTTTATGGATAAAGGAAACTTTGAAGTGATGAGAGACGAATTAAAGGGAATAGACTGGGATTCACTATTACTTAATTAAACTGTAGATGAGATTTGGACTCTAATTACTAGTAAACTTCTCCAGACTCAAGACAAGCATGTTCCTTCCAAAGAATTTGTTTATGGTCCTGGATTCAATCAAGAAAAGACAGTCCCATTTACAGTTCTTAACAAGATCAGAACCAAGAGACAGGCTCACAAATGGTATAAGAGGTTCAGAACACAAGCTATGTAATACGCTTACGCAAGAGCAAGAAGTCAATCTAAATGGGCTACAGATAAGTCTGTGACAGGAAAAGAAAGAAAATTAGCCAGTAATGTTAAAAAACAAATCCTAAAGCATTTTTCAGTTATGTTAATTCAAAGACTAAACCTAAAGAACCTACTGGTAACCTAATGACCCCTAATGGTGAATTAATTACAACGGATAAAGGGAAGGCTAATGTCTTAAATAACTTCTTTACTAGTGTGTTTACAGATGAAGATGAAGAGAACATTCCTGATTTTCCAAAGAAAACAGATATAAAACTATTTTCTGCTTTAATTTCAAAAAAGAATTTGAAAAAAAGACTGTCCGAACTAAACATTAATAAAGCTGCTGGTCCTGAGAACATTCATCCAAGACTGTTAAGAGACTTGAGTGATGTTTTGGCTTTTCCTTTAAAAGTGCTATTTGATAAGAACTACGGTGTGGTAAGTTGCCTACAGAATGGAAAGTAGCTGAGGTAAAACCAATATTTAAAAAAGGCCATGAAAAATGTCCAGGTAACTACAGACCAGTTAGTTTGACTTCAGTAGTATTGCTGAATTCTCATCTAATAGATAACGGTTTGCTCTCAGACTGTCAGTATGGTTTTGCCACTGCAAGATCCTGTGTTTCACAGCTGCTTTCAACCTTAAATGATTGGATGGTAAACCTGGATGACGACATACCATGCAGAAAGCCTTTTGTGCTGTACCACATAAAAGACTAATAACTAAACTAGAAGGCTATGGAATAGATGGAGACATATTCTCATGGATTACTGATTTTCTAAGTAACAGACAACAATATGTTAAAGTTGGGAATCAAGTTTCTGAGCTTGGTAAAGTTGCTAGTGGGGTCCTTCAAGGTAGTGTCCTGGGACCCACCCTGTTTATTTACTACAGAAATGATATGCCTGATGTTGTTAGTAGTCTTGTCAAAATCTTTGCTGATGATACAAAAGTTTACACCCCCATTGAATCAGTTCATAATTCCACTGAATTACAGAAGACTATTGATGAACTTCTTGCATGGACAAATGCCTGGCAGATTAAATTTAACAATACCAAGTGTAAAGTTCTTCATGCAGGTAAAAATAATCCTAGGTACGATTATTATATGGAAGGTGGATTGCTTAAGAGACTAATGCTGAAAAAGATCTAGGAGTGATAATAGACCCTAATTTATCATTTGATAGACAGGTTAATGAAACCATTAAAAGAACATATAGACTAGCAGGGATGGTAGTAGGCAATATTCAGTGCAAAGATAGTGAAGTAATGGTTCCATTATTCAAAACATTAGTCAGACCTGTTATTGAATATGGCAATGCTGTATGGACAACAAATTTGGGGAAAAAAAAAAAAAAAAAAAAACCCACAGTAATCCCATCAAAGATATTTAGAGAAGATTTGCAAAAAAGATTAGTGATCTGCAGAAGTATTCATATGAACAAAGGCTTCAGTTTTTAAGATTACCAAGTTTGGAATACAGGCGCTTACGGTTTTTTATCCCGCCATTAAGGCAGCCATACTCCATCTTCGGGGAAGGTGCATGCTATGTGTAACGTGTCATCCATACCAACGGCCAAACTGGCCTTCTCTTCCGAAAGTTGGTGATGGGATTTTACGTGTGTGCAAGATGTGCGTGCGTTCACACACGGAACCTCAGTTTATAGTCTCATTCGAAGGACTGTACGGGGAATGGAGTCAAAACCAATGTTAACTCCGAGGGAAAAAATCCTCCTGTACCGAAATTCGAACTCGCAACCCAGGATCACAAGTCCGTTGCTCTACCAACTGAGCTATTCTGGCCCCCCGACAATATCAACTTACAGTGGAAACAAACACAATGATGGCGGTTCCTCAGAATAGAATATATTGATCTGGGCCAATAGTTCACATACACTTCAAAATTTGCAATAATTACAAGCAATAATGATTGTAGAACAATAAACTTGTCATATTAATTGAGCTCACTGTTATTGACAAACTGGAAACTCTCTTCATGTGCAGTGATGTCGTTATGTTACACAGGAAAGAACTGAAGAAACAACATACAAGCCAAATCAAATTTCATGATTCAAGCGATCAGGTCAAAGTTGCATGAACAGAATTTTCTAGACATTACCACATCACAATAATGCAATTTCAAGTGTTGCAGTTCAGCAGTATGATTTCAGCTGGCCTGCACAGCGTATGTCATACACTGAAATGAAAGCATACAAGGTCAGTGTGACAACTGATATTTCCAAATACCATGTGGTCTTTTTAACATATTCGGTCATATGAAAGTGCTGAGTTTGAGTTTGTCAAAAACTTGTGTAGATTTTACTCCCCTAATGGAAACAAAAACGAAGTGAATAAGAAAAACATTTTTTCAGGCATTTTAAAATCCTAGAATGAAGTTTTTCTCCTGTTTCCTTTATGTACATCGAAAATCTATTTTCTTACATTTCACTGCAAAATTAATGTCGCCTGAAATTTCAAAACTGTAGTTATGTGCTTGAGAACCTCGGTTTATAGTCTCATTCGAAGGACTGTATGGGGAATGGAGTCAGAACCAATGTTAATTTCTTAGGGGAAAATCCCGCTGTACCAAAATTCGAACCCGCAACCCCAGGATCACGAGTTCGGCGCTCTACCAACTGAGCTATTCCGGCCCCCTGACTTGCATTGATTCAAAATTTTAAAGCCATGCATGTGCTTTATAAATGTGCGAGAAAAAGACTAAAATATTTTTAGCAAAAACTTTATAATAATCCACATTGAGCAGGCGAAAGTCTGGAAATGCCTAAGATGCCACTGGTATGATATGATATGATACAAGTCCTCTTTCTCCTGTCAGAAGTGTCTTTTTTGTTTAGGAATCGGGTGAAGTATCACGTGATTTGCTACATCACATGTGCTGTGAACTATGGAAGTCAGAGGATGGTAACTGGAGTCATTCCCAAGTCGTGTAACAACCACCAGATAGCACGCGGCAACCTAATAATATGAAATAAACAGTTGTGCTAAACAATCGGCGGTTGAGGACAGTACTTCTCTGGGTCCTACCCACATCTTTGAGTGTATCTTTTTCTTGAAATAAACAGTAAGCCATCGGGAATGTAGAGAGCTCTTTGAAAAATTAAAAGCGAGTTTAAGGGGGAAAGTTCTCTGCACTTATCTGGAAAATTAAACGCAAAATACAACGAAAAAAAAAAATATAGACTATGAATAACTTAAAAATTCAACTACTGTGGAATAATAGGTTAATACAATATGTAAATCATTCTCTGTTTTTTTTCCTGCTTGGAAAAAATAGTTAAATAGAGAGAATCAAAGATTAAATAAATAGAAATGAATTTAGTATTCTTGTATTATAGCAGAATTTCAATTAAAAAAAAAGAATCCGGCCATCATCATATTCGAATTAAATTCAGTAATTAACGCTCTGCCAAAGCAATAGAAGGAATGGAGATGTCAGCAAAACAGAACACTTCAGTCTAAATATACAGAACAAGTTGAAGTAGGGCCTGTGCAAATTCTGCACTAAACCAAAGAACGTTCTACAGTTTTTGCGTAATAAAACAAAAGGAAGCGAAGAAAGAAAGCCTATTGCTATCGGCTCCTGGCAAAGAAAACTGGACATTGAAATCGATGAAAATGTATGGACACACCCTCACGTTGTAACACAGGAAGCTCGATTAACAGGAACCACGATGGAAAACAATGCACAACATCTATCCAACAAATATACCACAACACAAAATGAAGCCAGCAGCTGGTAAAAGACGTCCCATGTGTACGGATGAAGTGGATTATGTCGAACACTTCTTTTACAAATGCTCGCCCGTGTCTGTTTTTTGGCGAAAAATTGAAACTTACATTCAAGGCCTTCTAGAAATTGAGATGAAACTCTACGTGACGTTCTGCTGGGGGTAGAAAATCGATCCTTAGGCAGAGACACTTTAACAATGATAAATTACATCATACTGATCGGCAAAATGCGCGTAAGTACGCCCTATAGCAAAAAAAAACAAAATCCACCTCACCCATACGCATAAGATTTGAATGTCAAATAAAATACCTTACCTTGTGATCTTTCTCCCACGACTCGCCCCAAAGTGGTAGGTAGTATGCTCTCTCTCTCTCTCTCTCTCTCTCTCTCTCATAATCTTTAATCACCACACGCAGGCACGTGTCTGTTATTTTAGTCATTTACTTTTGCTAAAAGCATTAATAGTGACAGAACGAGCACACCTATCACCACGGATAAACCCAAACTTTTTTCTTCCAAACGCCAAAACGCTAAATTCAGCGCGAAAATGTCCATTTGTAACGAACATAAAGATTAGGCATTGTGAGCGGTTGGGGGGAGAAGAGAAAGGAGAACAAATAATATATATATATATTTACATCATGGCTGTTGCCACAGAAGGGAGGGGAGGGGGAGGCATGGTGGGAGAGGACCGGGGAGGGGAGGGAGGGTGGGGGATGGAGGGGAAGGGAAGAGAAGGAGAACACTCGTACACTTATTGTCTCGCTTCTTGGCTTTCCTCATGCCCTGACCTTTTTCTACTCCAAGTTCTTATACAACAGGGAGTACTTTAGAATGGGAACGAAGAAATGCTCTGTGTGTGTGTGTGTGTCTGTCTGTCTGTCTGTCTGTCTGTCCGTCCGTGATCAAAATGTGTTCCACTCGCTCCAGACAAAACTACTGGGCCGATCTTAATGAAAATTTATAGCCGTTACTAACGGCTGTAACGGCCTGTAACGGTTTTTTTTTTTCCTTTATGGGAATATCTCAGAAAGTACTCTGCCGATCGTTCTGAAAATTTGTAGGTATGTTCATTATGGGTCACGAATAATGCCCGATGTTTTAGTTTACCGTTATAGCCGTTACTAACGGCTGTAACGGCCTGTAACGGTTTTTCTTCTTCGTGGAATATCTCAGAAAGTACTTGGCCGATCTTTGTGAAAATTAGCAGGTATGTTCATTATGGGTCACGAATGACGCCCGATGTTTTAGTTTACTGTTATAGCCGTTACTAGCAAAGAAAACTGGACATTGAAATCGATCTCAATGGGCCGATCTTAATGAAAATTTATAGCCGTTACTAACGGCTGTAACGGCCTGTAACGGTTTTTTCCTGTTTTATGGAGTGTCTCAGAAAGCACTCTGTCGATCTTTCTGAAAATTTGTAGGTATGTTCATTATGGGTCACGGATCATGCCCGATGTGTTATTTTACCGTTATAGCAGTTACTAACGGCTATAACGGCCCATAACGGTTTTTCTTCTTTATGGAATATCTCAGAAAGTACTTGGCCGATCTTTCTGAAAATATGTAGGTATGCTCCTTATGGGTCACGGATGGTGCCTGATGTGTTATTTTACCGTTATAGCCGTTACTAACGGCTATAACCGCCCATCACGGTTTTTCTTTTTTATGGAATATCTTAGAAAGTACTTGGCTGGTCTTTCTGAAAATGTGTAGGTATGTTCATTATGGGTCACGGATCATGCCCAATGTTTTCTTTTACCGTTATATACATTACTAACGGCTATAACGGCCCGTAACGGTTTTTCTTTTTTCTTTTTTTAATGGAATATCTCAGAAAGTACTTGGCCGATCTTTCTGAAAATTTGTGGGTATGCTCCTTATGGGTCACGGATCATGCCCGATATGTTATTTATTTTACCGTTATAGCCGTTATTCACGGCCCCTAACTGGTTTTCCTTCCTTATGGAATATCTCAGAAAGTACTTGATCGATCTTTCTGAAAATTTGTAGGCATGTTCATTATGGGCCACGGATGATGCCCGATGTGTTATTTTAACTGTTATAGCCGTTACTAATGGCTATAGTGGCCCATAATGGTTTTTCTTCTTTATAGAATATCTTAGAAAGTACGTGGCCGATCTTTCTGAAAATTTGAAGGTATGTTCATTATGGGTCACGGATCATGCCCGATGTGTTATTTTACCGTTATATCCGTTACTAACGGCTATAACGGCCCATCACGGTTTTTCTTTTTTATGGAATATCTTAGAAAGTACTTGGCAGATCTTTCTGAAATTTGTAGGTATGTTCATTATGGGTCACGGACGATGCCCAATGTTTGATTTTACCGTTATAGCCGTTACTAATGGCTATAACGACCCATAACGGTTTTTCTTCTTTTATGGAATATGTTAGAAAGTACGTGGCCGATCTTTTTGAAAATGTGTAGGTATGTTCATTATGGGTCACGGATGATGCCCGATGTGTTATTTTACCGTTATATCCGTTACTAACGGCTTTAGCGGTCCATAACGGTTTTCTTCTTTATGGAAAATCTCAGAAAGTACTTGGCCGATCTTTCTGAAATTTTGAAGGTATGTTCATTATGGGTCACAGATGATCGCCCATGTTTACCAGAATAGCCGTTACTAACGGCTATAACGGCCCAAAACGGGTTTTCCTCTTTATGTAATATCTCACGCGTATTCAAGATAAACTGGGAGTACGTTTATATGCTTTGCATTTGTATAAAACTTGTGTCGATACCGTTCTGTAACTTGTAGTTACCATAGCTGTTCTGTTTATAGTGTGTGTGGTGTGTGTCTAGCGCGCACTTGTGTGCGTGTGTGCGTGTGCGCGCGCGCGCGTGCGTGCGTGCGTACACATGTGTGTGTGATTAGTAGGTTTGCTGTTTTGTTTCTCAGAGTGAAAGCGTCATGACACCATACACCAATAGGCCTACATGAAAAAATCCAGACGCTCTGTACCAAACGTCAAAATACTTAAGTTCGCATTAGAATGTCCATCAGTAATGGAACCGACAGAATTTGCATGGCGCGTGTGAGTCAGCAATATCAGCAACATATGAACCATGTAAAACAGTACTGACATTATCAAAGTTAGTCATCTTAACACCTTTCTTCTGATAGAGCGGGGTCAACACTGAGCATTCAAACAAAAGATGATGTACAGAAATGTTTTCTCTGCAGACAAAGTAATAAGCATACCACGAGAATATTTAGTGTTCCAAGTATTCAGCCTTAACTTTTGAATTAATTTAACAATGTTCCTTGGGCACGATGGTCAAGTAGCCTTTTTTTTTTAACTTTAATTCTGCTTATGTATATATTTTTCCATAATTTGGATTAATTCATAAGAGGATAATTCTAAGGGATTGTTTAATAAATGTTCAGCGTTTCTCTTTGCTCCTTCTTTTGCAAGACTGTCTGCTATTACATTCCACCTTATACCACAGTGAGATGGGACCCAACAAAAATCAATTCTTATGCCTTGAGTTATGAAACAATGCAGTAGATTTTTTATTTCAAAAAGGACGTCTTTTCTAGTTTTGCAGTCCCAACACTCTAGTGATTGTAAACCAGACTTGGAATCAACACAAAATGAAATGTTATAGAAAGCAGTGTATCATGTAAGTCAAAGCCTTCAGTATTGCATATCGGCTAATGGAATGGAAACTGGAGCAAGCTGTGCTCTGGAAATGTGCATTGCCAATCACAAATATAATGTAACATAAGGCCTACATCCTCCCCCGCCCTCCCACCTCCGCAGCCCCTGCCACCACCACCCCTCCCCCGTACAACTGTAACAAATATGTATGGAAATGATAAATGGCTGAAGTCTATGCACTTGGACATTGGTAGTCCATGTTTATTTTCAGGTTTAATGTCTACACCACCAGTTATGACCATGGGGAGTTTGGCGGGGATCTAGCGCTTCGTCCAAGTCGAGATTTTTAGGTTGACTTCATTCGCATACAGCTCGCTGCTATCTTAAACGTGTGATCTTGGGGCAGCAATATCTGCTGACGATGTCTTCGTCGCCCTGTTGTCATACAACCGTCCTCGTTGGTCACCGACGAGATTTGAGTACAATGCAAGGGTCGTTTGACCAATAAAGTCTCTGTTGAAGTGGCAGTAGGCCTACCGTGCGCACCTTCTTTCCCAGCATTCCTTGCTAGTAGTGCAGCTGTTGGTTGCTGTAGCTTGCTGAGTTTTGCGTTTTTTCGCTTTGGCGGGTTCTTAGTTGTGGTACCAGCCTGGTTTTTTTCTTGGGCTGTCTTGTGCCAGTGTCAGCGTGTGTGTTTGCCCGCTTGTCTTTGCTGGTTCTGGTCTTCGTTCTGTTGTAGACCAACCCCGCCTCGTCTCCTCTGTTCAGTGCTCGGCAGCTGCGTTGACAGTTTTCCAGCCCCTTACTCATCTTGTGGACAGGTGAGATTTTATCAACATCGACGCTTTAAACTATTCTGTAGCATAGCTATCATATAGTTTAGCACTCCCTTGTCTCTTTGCAGATGCTTAAAGATTAATTATTGTTATAAATTAGATTTATAGGCCCAGGAATTTTTTTCCGATAAGAACTACGGCAAGATGGCGTTCACAATCGGAAATCTTACTTTACACACTGAATTCGAAGACGCGGCTGTTACTGTACGACAAGCAATCTTTAATCTTACAATTGATCTTTGTGGAGTAGCGCTGTTTCAACAGACCGTAAGCGACTTAGATTCAGTTACTTGCAAGTTATTAGCCTACATGGACAGTAGTCAAAGAGAAAGGCAAAGCCAGAAGATAGATAAGAAACAGGGCAGGAAAACACCTGTAATGGAGGAAAGTGCCAAATATTTTCTCTGTCTGAAATGTGAGGTGGGTGTGGAGGAAGGAGAAGACAGTATCCAGTGTCATGACTGTAAACAATGGTCCCATAAAGAATGTACCTTACTCACTGACAGGGAGTATCCAGTGCCATGACTGTAAACAATGGTCCCATAAAGAATGTACCTTACTCACTGACAGGGAGTATCCAGTGCCATGACTGTAAACAATGGTCCCATAAAGAATGTACCTTACTCACTGACAGGGAGTATCCAGTGCCATGACTGTAAACAATGGTCCCATAAAGAATGTACCTTACTCACTGACAGGGAGTATCCAGTGTCATGACTGTAAACAATGGTCCCATAAAGAATGTACTTACTCACCGACAGGGATTTCAGCTATCTCGGTGAAAATACAGCAGGCATTGAGTGGATCTATGAGAAATGCTACTCAGGGGAAGGAAAGAAGAAAAGTGAGATGGAAGCAAAAATAGATGTCTTTATCAAGCCGTTTGAGACGGTCGATGCCAGAGAGATGCTGGAGACAGGGTGTATGGGATGGCTCTGGAGAAGAAGGTTGAGGATGTAGTAGAGAAAAGGGTGACAAAACTCAGGGAAGAGAAAGTTGAAAGGGAAAAAAGCGAGTTGAACTTGATTCTCACAAATATTCCAGAGAGTGGTAGCTCACAGAGAAGAAAGAGGATATGGCAAACATACAGAAAATAGCAGAAAAGATCTGTCCTGATCTGAAAGAGACTTTCCAGGAGCCAGTGAGACTAAGAAAGTTCAGTATCAGGTCGAAACCCAGATTGATCAAAGTAGGTGTCAAAACTAAGGAAGCAAAAAAAGAAATTTAAAAAAATACCCGCAAGATCAGTATAGGGGTGACGGATCAGAAAAAATGGTATATATAAACTCAGACTATATTCCAAAAGAGAGACAAAAAAAAAAAAGGAACTAAGGGAAGAACTCCGACAAAGGATTGAGAAGGGAGAAAAAGACATTGGAATCAGAGGGGAGAAGATTGTGCATGTACAGTGGAAACCTAGGCCTGGCCAGGGAGACCAAGAAGAAAACTGACAATTCAGCTACAAGAAAAAAGAACATGTGAATAGTTTTAAAAGGAATTTGGATAGAAAACATGTACAGGAACTTTCATACACATACAAATGCAGATGGACTGTTAAACAAAAAAAGATGAATTACTTGCATTAACTGAAGAAAATAAACCACATGTCATTGTAGTAACAGAGTCTATAGCAAAAAAAACAACAAAAAAAGTGTAAATTTTGTTGAATATTCAATACCAAGGTATGAACTATTCTTCAATGAGAAACCCAAAAGGGGTAACTATATGTGAAGGATTCTATAAATGCTAAAGAACACAAGCTTATGAAACATAATGATTTTGATGAAAGCTTGTGGATTACCTTTTCAAACAAGGATAGACAAAAAATATTGATTGGAACTATTTACAAAAGTCCAAACACAACAATTGAGAATGAAGAAAAAATGTTTGAGCTGTTGAAGCAAATCAGGTTAGAAAAATTCAATAATATCTATATCTAATACTTGTAACAAAAAAATAAGAGTCTAAGCAAAAAAGGAATTTGAAAAGAAGCTATCAAAGGAATGTAAAAAATAACCCGAAAGCTTTCTGGAGATACGTACAATCAAAAACAAAGATGAATACAGGAGTGAGTCGTTTAGTAACTAAAGAAGGTGACACAGTAGAGACAGATAGTGGAAAGGCAGATATTTTAAATTCATTTTTTCTGGTGTTTTCACAAGGGAAAATATCAATCATATACACCATACTCAAAGTCCAGCTTCAAGGTCAAAAGGCATTATTTTGGAAAATGTAGACATTTCTGTGGAATCAATAAAAAAAGAAACTTCAATCTCTGAACCCAAATAAGGCATGTGGTCCGGATGCCATTCCATCAAGACTGCTAACAGAGCTGAATGAGGAGATGGCCTTCCCACTTTATATACTTTTTACTAAATCTGTTGATAGTGCCTTAGACTGGAAAACTGCCACAGTTATACCAGTATTCAAAAAAGGTATGAGCACAGACCCAGGGAATTATAGACCAGCGAGTTTAACATGCATTATATGTAAAATTTTAGAATCATTTATTAAGGAGGCTATTGTTAAATATATGACAGAAAATAAATTATATGCAGAGTGCCAACATGGAATTAATAAAAACAGGTCTTGTGTGACTCAACTCCTAGAAGTGATGGAAGACTTTACAAAGGAGATAGATAAAGGAGAGAATATAGATCTATGTATTGTATTTAGATTTTAGAAAAGCATTCGACTCGGTACCACATGAAAGGCTACTAAAGAAACTTGAGCCTTATGGAATAGTAGGCAATGTACTTGGTTGGGATAGAGTCTTTCTGTCAAAAAGAACTCAAAAGGTAAGGATTGGTAGTTCCTTCTCTCGTAGTGCAGATGTCATTAGTGGAATACCATAAGGCAGTATTTTGGGACCAGTATTATTCACCGTGTTTATAAATGATCTCCCTGTTGAACTAAAGAGCACATGTAAAATTTTGCAGATGACACAAAACTTTATAATTCTCAAAAATTGCATCAGGAATTACAAAAAGGATATTGAAACATTAGTACTGTGGTCTGAGACCTGGAACCTATATTTTAATGCAGAAAAATGTAAAGTACTTCATATTGATAAATCAAACTCACGAAATGATTATAAAATGAAAATTGGGGACAAGGAAATAAAAGTGTCAACATGTGAGGAAGAGAAAGACCTTGGTGTGACTTTCGACAAAAACTTGCTATTTGATAAACACATTGCAAATAGTATTAACAAGGCTAACAGAATGATTAGAATAATAAAAAGAGCCTTTACATTTATAGAAAAGGACACTTTCTTACAATTGTATAAGACATTAGTTAGACCCATTCTTGAATATGGCAATACTGTATGGATTCCAATGTTAAAGAGACAATCAGAAGCTCTAGAACGGGTTCAAAGAAGAGCAACAAAGATGATCCATAGTATAAAGGATTACTCATACCAGAAAAGATTAAAATATTTACAACTTCCAACACTAAAAGTAAGAAGAGTAAGAGGGGACTTGATTCAGATATATAAGATATTTAATGGTTTTGATGATATTGACAAAGCATGCTTTTTTGTACACCACTGATCAATACTACAAGAAACAGTGAAGATAAGATATTCAAACAACATTCCAGAACTAATTTGAGGAAATTTACATTTACGAACAGAGTAACCAATTATTGGAATGAATTAACAACTAACATCAAACGTGCACCAAGTACAAATACATTCAAGAACCTCATAGATAAACGTGAATCAATAATTAAAATTAAATATGATTTTGATGGTTTAGAAGACTGAGCTAGTCAATGACCGGACCAACAGACACCAAAAATAGAAGGGGCATAAAAAGCCTAAATGGGCTAAGTTGTTTTAATACAACACCCCAGTCCTGATCTTGATCCTGATCCTGATTATGTTGTTTCTTCCAGGCCTCGTCTCTGGTCCGTGTCCTACTGGGTGTCTGGCATCTTTCTTTGGGCGGTTTGCCTCTTCCTGCTGCTGTGTGATCCTGCCAGCCTGTGTGTGCTGTGCCTTTCGCTCTGAACTTAGGTGAGTGGATTACAGCCTGTATTGTAACTGTGACCTCTCCCTCTCTCTCTCTCTCTGTCTCTCTCTCTCTCTCTCTTATCTTTCTTTCTTAACCCTGTCAACCCATCCTTATTCAGAGCTTGGGCAGCCTCTCCTGCCTATCTACTTTTGGCAGATCTGCTTGAGTGGAAGGGGTACTTCAGCTATGTGGAAAAAAAACAAACAACTATTTTGCCAAAGAGAAAAAAAATGTGTTCTGTCAAGTGATTTAGAGCAAGATATATATATGATTTTATATGAGCATGATTTGCTGTGGGACTTTTGATGCTTTAAAATGCAAAAACATTTATTATTGCATGAACAGACTGGTTGCTTCATGTTTACCCTAAATATCTGGAAAACTATTATACCTAAATGTGGGAAACTCCACATTGTAATAAAACAGAATGAATTGTTTGGCACCATATCAAAATTTTCATGTCATGTGATTCGATGCATCCACAAATTCAAACATGATTTTACTTTCTACATAACTGTGTGTTAGAATGTAACTGATAAAGTCAGTTTTGGTTCCAGACTTCAGAACTTTAACATATTGTTAAAAAAAAAAAAAAAAGCAAAAAAAAAGCTCTCAATTTTAGCTATGCCAGATTTAAAAACTTTAACTTGCATAGTTTTATTTTTAGATTGATACTGGTTGGAGTACATCAGATCTGTCGCCCGAGCACTGTTTAAGTGCAGATTTGTAGTGCTGTTCTACAGTGCCCAAGCATTGCGCAGGTTCAGGGTTGAATGAGTTAACATCCAGACATTTACTCTGATTCTTTTGAGGCAGAATCTTGCAAACGAATAAATGCAAATTTGTAAAGTACCAGTAGAACCTTTGCATTTGAATGGATACGCGTGCAGACACACACACACACAAACACACACACACACACCCCACACACACACACACACACACACACACACACACACAAGAACTGTTGCTCCTGTGAAATGATTATTTGCTTAAATAGCAAATCATTTCACAGGAGCAACAGTTCTTGCACATTTGCAAGCTGCAGGCTTAATGAATTGTGATCTTGTATAATTTCAATACTGTGCAAGTTCATGCCTCTGAAGTCGCTTCTTCATATCAGATATCTAAACTGTCTCTGTTGGTGTTTGCTTGTGTATGTTTTGTTTTACTTTGATTTTCAAATCGGCTTATAGTTATACGTACAGTTTGTCTTTGGCAAATGGATTCCAAACAATGTCTCGTTGAGCTAAAAAGAAAAGGATTTCCAGAATATTGGCAGCAATAGTGCTGCAGGTACTATGGATTGAGTTTTACTTAGCTCATCATCATGCCGGTTTGCTTTAAAATTTGCCCATTGCCGTTCTACCATTTTCAGTGTGACTGTTGTTATTGTCATGGGTCATCGTTTGGTATGATATCTTTTGCCATATTATGGCTTGTCTTGCAAATGGTTGGTTCACTAGGTAAGGAATCAGACTTGTTTGAACATCAGGGGTTCCATTCCTATTTCTAGACAGCCAGATTGAAAGAGATTTTCTCTTCAGCGTTAACTGCGTAGTATCAGTACAGACTCCAGTCTGTCCTAGTCTGTACAGACTCCAGTCTGTCCTAGGGTGAGACTTCAGTTCAGGGTCTTCTCCATGAACGCAAGTCAGATTCCATTCTACCTGTCTGAGAAGAGTAGACCAGTGTGTCCTAGGGTGAGACTTCAGTTCAGGGTCTTCTCCATGAACGCATGTCAGATTCCATTCTACCTGTCTGAGAAGAGTAGACCAGTGTGTCCTAGGGTGAGACTTCAGTTCAGGGTCTTCTCCATGAACGCAAGTCAGATTCCATTCTACCTGTCTGAGAAGAGTAGACCAGTGTGTGACAGTGGAATGGATGACAGTAAAATAAAAGGCACACACACTGGTGTCATGTTTTAACATCATTCCTGATGACTGAATGCTGGAACCATCGTGATGGGATAAAAATGGTCACATATGCAAAACTCTGATCAGCTGTGAACATCTGCATTGCAGCTGAGGGACAAAAAGAATAGTTTGAGGTTTACCTTTGTCTTTTTTTTTTTTTCAGCCATATTCTTGCTCGACGTTTTGCCTTTGCTCCTTTTTTTGTTGTTGCTTTTTTCTGTATTATCATTAGGGTTTCTCTTTTTATCTTGTACTTGTTCCTTATGCCATGTAATGGAATATCTTTTTCGTTTTGCCATAAGGTAACCTATCATTCGCCCCTAGCATTTCCTGCATGATGGCTTCTTGTGAAACATTTATTTACTTGGTTTTTTTGGGCCAAATTATGGTATGCTTAAAAGACTGCCGTAGACCCTGCCATATCTGTCATTTGCCATATGGTTTCTCCTGAAACATTTACTATTATTGACAAATTATGGTACACTTAAAAGACTGCCATATCACGTCTGCCATATCTGTCCTATTATGGCAAAGCTGTAAGTTAACAGTCACCAGCATGCGAATTACGCCTTAAAATCATGTGAGGCAATTCAGTTTACCAGTTCAGTCACTGGGGTAGCAACCTGAAAGTCCTTGAATGATAAGAGATTCAGTACACTGTATACATGTAGACTCTCACTCTGACATGAACAACACGGCACACACACACAGCATCCAGTGAATACAACACATTAGAGACCACTGTAAAGCTTCAGGCACCATCTTTCACTACACTCGCAAACAAACCATGCCTGTGCGATCAGTCATACAGGGTTGTGATAGTATGTGTCTTTTTCTGAGCAATGGGTCGGTCAGACTCCCTTAAAAAAAACATGGACTGTCTTGGCTTCCCATTTTAGCAGCTCTGTTGGTTTCATGATTTACCTCCAAGGTTAAATCACTGAACTATTAGTGTTACAAGGTGTTTATTCTGTACTGTTTTACCAATCAATGTATTATTAATCCTGTACTGCTTCTCATCTCTATTATGATTGCCTTGTGCCTCAGAATTGTCATTTGCTATACTGTTTGAGTTTATCATAGCTCTGCTAATTTACCTCATCAAACTTTGATTTTTGCTGTGCATGATTTTCTGTGTGGGTGATTTTACCATTTACTCAGTCACTACATGGAATTTGAGATCATCTGCCCTATCATGTCTTGTTGAAGTGTGGCTATGTCTGTGTATGTGTTTTTTCATAGCATATTGATGGCTTGAGACTGCCACATCATGCTTGTCAGTGTGGTTTGTTCATTCAAATGTGGTCTGTGGCAGTGTCAGAGTCTGTCATGTATGGCTTGTCAGTTTTGACCCTTTGTCTCATGGCTTGTTTTATGTTGTGCTCAATTTTCACTTGTTAGTTTGGGCTGTTGGCCATATTGTTCGTGTTTGTGTCAGGGTTCAATTGTGGCTTGTTATCTTGGGATGTTTGCCTTCTGGCTTGTGGTTAGGTCAGTGCCCTATGCTGTCAGCTCACACCGTTTGCATTTCTATGGCTTGTGATTGAGTTGTTTCTTTTTTGTGGTTTGTCAGTTTTTGCCGTTTACCTCGTGGTTGGTGGTTAAATCAGTTAGTTTCTTACTATGGTTTATCGGTTTGGGTTGTTAGTTCCTTATTATGGTTTATCGCTGTGGGCTGTTTGCCTTTTGTCAGGATCAGGATCAGGACTTGTACATTGCTGGAACCTTCCTTGGTTATAATAGCAATGGAAAAAGAAAGAGTGGCCCCTTTTTTGTGTGTGCTAAAGCCCTCTTCAGGTAAATAAAAAATACTTGTGGTTGAGTCAGTGCCTTCTTTTGGTTTATGAGTTTGGTTAATTGCCTTTTGTCTTATGGTTGAGTCAGTGCCTTCTTTTGGTTTATGTATGAGTTTGGCTACTTGCCTTATATCTTATGGTTGAGTCAGTGCCGCCTTTTGGTTTATGAGTTTGGCTGTTTACCTTATGGCTTCTGTCCAAGTCAGTGCCTTCTTTCTGTTTATGAATCTGGGCTGTTTATCTTATGGCTTGTGGTTGAGTCAGTGGCCTGCTGTGAGCTGGTCAGCTTGGTGTGTTATAGTGTCGGTGCTCTGTTCTGGCTTGTCATTCTTGTCTTTTCATCGTACTGTGGTCTGTTGATTTATCTGTGCCCTATCATGGGTTGTCAGTTTAAATTGTTTTGCTCTGTGCAGTTTTGTTTAGATTATGGCTGGGATGTTTACCCTGTTATGATTTTATGGACTTAGTTGTTTGCCTTTTTATGGCTTGTGGATCTGTGAGTACTTGCTTATAATGACTCCTTTATCTTGTCATAACTTGTACTATTAGTTGTAGGAGCACTGGAACCCTGTTGTGATTTTGGTTTTCCAGTTTTTATTGTTTTCTCTGTAATGGTTTTAGCAATGTTATTTGCCCTATCATTTCCCAGATATGATGAATATGGCTTCTGGATTTGTGTACGCCTTCTAATGTGCTGTAATTTTAAATTGGTTGTAGCTGTCAAATGTCCTGTCAAAATTGATGCGTATAGATAGATCATTGAGGCTGCTGGTCCTGTTATAATTTACTTCAATTGGTGGTGCTGTATGATGGTTGGTCAGTGCAAGTTGTTTGTTATACTTTTAGGTATATATATCATATTTTAGTATATGAGTCAAAGCTGTTTGACCTGGCTTGTGGTTGTTTCTTTCTGTTGTTATTCATTTGTAGAGGTTATTTATCCTGTGATGGCTTTGACTCCGTTGTATGCTGTATTGTAACCTGAGAATCTGGGTTGCTTGCCCTTTTAGGGGTTGTTATTTGTTCAGTCATAGCTTGTTGTATGACTCTACAAGCCTGTTGGCTCTGTTTTGACTGAGGGCTGTGTCAGTTCAATATCATGGCTTTCTAGGCCAAGCTATTGGTCCTGATAGTGGCTAGTAGGTGTTACGCCATAGCAAGGCCCAACAACTGAGACCTTTGCCCTATTACAGGTTATTTTTATGTCTGTGGCTTGTCATGATTTATCTGTCTAGGTTATCCACACTATTGTGGCTCCTGAGACTTCAGTCCAGGCTGTTTGCCCTTTTTTGTGGCTTGTGGCTTGGCTTATTGAATTTGGGGTGGTAGGTCTATTGTTAATGACCGATTATACTGCCTCATGTCATTGTTATTTGCCCCATCATATCTTGGCTGTCTGTTACAGCTTTTGGCTGTGTCAGTGCTTGCTTATTGGTTTGGGCTTTTCATCTTTTATGACTAGTTATTGGATGGTTGCCAGACCTAAATACTTCAGGAAATTCTTTATTTTAAATCATTGAAGAAAAATTGATATGACTTGACTCAATAATCTGAATTTGGAAAAGAATGTTTATCAAAATTACATAAAAAAAAAAGAGGTTTGAACTGGAAGTCATTTTTGGAAAGGGTTCATGGAATATTGCAGATTAAGCCCAAATCGCATTCTGCAATATTTTGTTTGCAACTTCATGTAGTGGTTGATTCATAAAACAGATATTAAATGAAAGGCAGAGTGCCACCTTTATGCCCTGGCTCCTGACTTCAGACTCCAGAATGCTGCTGACATCCATGCAGTTGTGGGTTATGGTTGTGTTGTTTGCCATTGTGAAACTTGTTACTAACAATCTTTATCATTGCTGTTTGCCCAATTCAAAACAGTAGTCTACTAATTTATAACTTACTTTTTATCCTGTCATGGATTGAAGTAGTATCTGCATCATATGATGGGATAACTGTCAAGGTTTACCCGGTGGTGGCTCCAGTTGTGTTGGTGACCTGTGATGGTTAGTTGTACTCAGCTGTTTGCTCTGTAGTGACGCATACCTGTTTCGGTGACTTGTCATGGTTTGTTGTTCTTTAGCTGTTTGCCCTTTGTGACAAATACCTGAGTTGGTGACCTGACATGGTTTGTTTTCTTTAGCTGTTTGCCCTGTTGTGACATGTACGTGTTTGTGACCTGTCATGGTTTGTTGTTCTTTAGTTGTTTGTCCTGTTGTGACATGTACATGTTTGTGACCTGGCATGGTTTGTTGTTCTTTAGCTGTTCTGGTGTGACATGTACATGTTTGTGACCTGTCATGGTTTGTTGTTCTTTAGCTGTTTGTCCTGTTGTGACATGTACATGTGTTGGTGACCTGGCATGGTTTGTTGTTCTTTAGCTGTTTGTCCTGTTGTGACATGTACATGTGTTGGTGACCTGTCACGATTTGTTGTTCTTTAGCTGTTTGTCCTGTTGTGACATGTACGAGTTTGTGACCTGGCATGGTTTGTTGTTCTTTAGCTGTTTGTCCTGTTGTGACATGTATGTGTTTGTGACCTGGCATGGTTTGTAGTGCTCAGCTATTTGCCCTGTTGTGACATATACCTGAGTTGGTGACCTGTCATGGTTTGTTGTTCTTAGCTGTTTGCACTTCTGTGCTGTATTGGTGAGCTGTTTTGGTTTGTTCTTAGCTGTTTGACCTGTTGTGACATGTTGCTGTATCGGTGAGCTGTCATGGTTCGTTGTTCTTAGCTGATTGCATTTCTGTGACATGTTGCTGTATCGATGAGCTGTTTTGGTTTGTTCTTGTTGCTGTATCGGTGAGCTGTCATGGTTTGTTGTTCCTAGCTGTTTGACTTGTTGTGACATGTTGCTGTATTGGTGAGCTGTCATGGTTTGTTGTTCCTAGCTGTTTGGCCTGTAGTGACATGTTGCTGTATCGGTGAGCTGTCATGGTTTGTTGTTCTTAGCTGTTTGACTTGTTGTGACATGTTGCTGTATCGGTGAGCTGTCATGGTTTGTTGTTCCTAGCTGTTTGACCTGTTGTGACATGTTGCTGTATCGGTGAGCTGTCATGGTTTGTTGTTCTTAGCTGTTTGACTTGTTGTGACATGTTGCTGTATCGGTGAGCTGTCATGGTTTGTTGTTCCTAGCTGTTTGACTTGTTGTGACATGTTGCTGTATCAGTGAGCTGTCATGGTTTGTTGTGAGATATTTACGTGCAGATGACTGATCATGACTTCTTGTGTATGGTTGTTTGGGGTGGCTTGGTGTGTTGGCTGTGACAGTGTACTATAAGGGCTTGTTCTAGGCTGTTTCTATTTTACAACTTGTGGCCGTGTCAGTGCCCTGTCATGGTGGATCAACCAAGGCTTTCCCCACAGTGGCCATGTCAGTATTCTGTCATGGTGTATCAGTCTAGGTTTTCCCTATAGTGGCCTATCATGGTGTATCAATCTAGGTTTTCCCTATAGTGGCCTTGTCAGTGGCCTGTCACGGTGTATCAGTCTAGGTTTCCCCTGTAGTGGCTGTGTCAGTGGCCTATCATGGTGTATCAATCTAGGTTTCCCCTATAGTGGCTGTGTCAGTGGCCTGTCATGGTGTATCAATCTAGGTTTTCCCTATAGTGGCCTTGTCAGTGGCCTGTCACGGTGTATCAATCTAGGTTTCCCCTATAGTGGCCTTGTCAGTGGCCTATCATGGTGTATCAATCTAGGTTTCCCCTATAGTGGCCTTGTCAGTGGCCTGTCACGGTGTATCAATCTAGGTTTCCCCTATAGTGGCTGTGTCAGTGGCCTATCATGGTGTATCAATCTAGGTTTTCCCTATAGTGGCCTTGTCAGTGGCCTATCATGGTGTATCAATCTAGGTTTCCCCTATAGTGGCTGTGTCAGTGGCCTGTCATGGTGTATCAATCTAGGTTTCCCCTATAGTGGCTGTGTCAGTATTCTGTCATGGTGTATCAGTCCAGGTTTTCCCTATAGTGGCTGTGTGAGTATCCTATCATGGTGTATCAGTCTAGGTTTTCTTTACAGTAGCTGTGTCTCTGTTCTGTCATGATGTATCAGTCTAGGTTTTCCCTACAGTGACTGTGTCAGTGCTCTGTCATGTATCAGTCTAGGTGTTTCCTATTATGACTGTGTTCGTGCCCGATCATGGTATATCAGTTTAGGTTTTTCACTACAGTGACTTTGCAGTTCCCCTGTTATTGTGCCTTGGTCAAGGTTTTCCTGGTAATGGCTGTTCCAGTGTCGTCATGATGTAAAGGTCTAAGTTTTCCTGATCCTGGCTGTGTCTGTGCCTTATTGCTTGTTTTTGGCTGTTAGCCCCTTAATGGCTTGTGGCTATGTCAGTGGCCTGTTCTTGCTTCTCTTAGTGGCCCTGTTGGGGGCTGTGGCTTTGTTCCCTAGGGACGCGTTCATTCAGGAGTGTTTATACTGTTATGGCTTGCAGTCATATCACTTGTACAATCATGACTTACGAGTCTAGACTGTGGGTGGTTGTCATGTTATGGCTTGCAGTGTTTATAGTGGCCTTTTAAGCCCTCTTAAGTCCTTACGAATGGAACTTGCTCCAAATAGCCATTTTAAGTCCTTTGATTTCAATGAATGGCCCTTCATTCTATCAAAAGGTACTTCACACAGCTCCAGGCCTACTCAGGCTATTGTATTCCACATCATTAGAAAAATCCTTTCTGACATGAAGATGAAAGTGAAAGAAGTACAATGCAATCCACCACAACACAATTGATTTCATATGATAAATGGTTGAGGAGAGAACTCAGAAAATGAACTGATCAAAAGAGAGTGCTCTCTTCAGCAGCTGTCTCAGAGAATTCACCATTTTAAAATCAAAAGTTTATATCTGTATCAAAAACTCCAGGGAAGTGCAACTTCCAGGACATGTCAAGTGCTTTGAGAAGATCCATTAAATATGCAAGACTCATACACTGTGAAGCAGGGATTCAGAAAGTGGTTTCACACATACACACACACACACACACACACACACACACACACACACACACACACACACACACACACACACGGTGCACAATGTGCATTTTGTGGACACTGAATCTGGGATCCGTGGGGAAACCATGTCAGCACTAGCACATTGAAATGACTCATAACTGGAAGTCAGGAAACAAATGGTATCAGACGTTTTGTGAAGGCACTGATGGGGTAGAAAAGAAGAACATTGGAAGATGCGAGGTATTAACACAGAAAACTCGAGAGACTCTGATTCAGAGACTTAAAAGATCATTCTGTAAGATTTTGAGGACAGTTGTATTGAATTTTTATCACTCGACTTCGATTTTAAGGGTAAATGATCCCGTTTGTCTTTGTAAAAATACAAGGGGGTCAGTATAAAGCTCATTTAGTCATTTGATTGTAGTGTGTCAAATACTGGGAACCCTAGTTTGTGAGCATGTCAGTGCTCTGCTATGACATGCTGGTCTGGGGTGTTTTCTTACATTATGGCTGGTGGCTGTGGTGTTTCCTATTATGGCTTGTCAGTTTAGGTGGTTTACCCTACCATGGCTGTGATGCTTCTCTGTTGTAGTTCATTAGTACTGTTTTGATAGAAACATTTTTTGGGCTATAGTATTATCATGATTTGCTGTCTGGGCTGTTTGCCCAGTACGATATAATAGTTTGTGGCTGTCACTGCCGTGTCATGGGTTCTCTGTCCATGTTGTTTCCCTATTGAGCATTATGTTGTGTGAAATAGGAGCCTATTGGGGCTTTTCAGTTTGAAGCATTCTCCATCATGGTTTGTGGCTATGTGGGAGCCCTTTCACAGCTTTGCAGTTTAAATGATTTGCACTGCTATGCCTTATAAATGTTTAGGTGTCTTATTGTGGCTTGTTGATCTGGGATGCTTTCATGTTGTGATTATGTGTTTGTCCAATTATGGCTTTTCGGTGTGGGCTGCTGACATTATTTTGGCCTCCGGCTGTTCAGGCTTTATTGTCACTTACCAGTTTTGATGGTTTGCCATAATATGCTCTGTGCCTGTGCTGTTTGCCAAATGACAGTTTGAAATGCTCTGTGTATGTCTTGTTTGCCATATCATAGCTTGTCATTGTTGGCTGTTTATGGTGTTAAGAATTTTGGTTCTGTGCCCTTTAATGACTGGTCAGTCCAAGCTTTTTGTCTTGTCATAGCTTCTGGTAAGCATTGGTGGTGTAGGCATTTTGCTCTTGTATGGCGTGTGACTCACTGAGTCCATGCACTATGATGGTTTTGTCTAGGCTGTTGCCCCATTGTATTCTCTGGCTTCACAAAAGTGCTTATTAGGCTTGACAGTTGCTCTTTTATGACTTGCAACTGTGTCGGTGCCATGTCATGGTTTATTGTTCTTAGCTGTTTGCTTTATGTCTGTACCTTTGTCAGTGCCATATTGTGGCTTATTAGGTTAGACTGTTGCCTTTTGGCTTATGGATTTGTTGATGCTGTACCACAGTTTGTTGATGAAAACTTTACTCAGTTATGGCTTATGGCTTTTTCAGTACCCTGCAATAGTTTGTTGGTGAAAATTTTTCTCTGTTATGGCTAGTGGCTTTGTCAACAATACCTGGCCATAGTTTGTTGATCTTCTTCCTCGTTCGCCATCCCGTTAGATGAGCAGCCCGGTGTCCTCAATGAAGGCTGCCATCCGTCACAGCTCCTCCAGGGTGCCGTACAGCTTGGCTTCCACTGCTGTCATTGTTGGCCAGTACTTTTTCCTGGATGCTGCATACGTCGTACAGACTTGAAGGATGTGGTCAGTTGTCATTGGTCCCTCACCACAAGGGCACTCTCCACTCTGTCCAATGCCAAATTTTGTGTGCATGTGGTGGAGCTGGCGATTGTGTCCAGTCCTCAGGCGGAAGATCTTGACCTGTTCCCATCGTCCCAGCAAATGGTATATGTGTCTTCTGGGTTGTATTTGAGATGCAGGAGGCACCATTTTATTCCTTGCTGTGCCTTGATGATTGTCCTAATTTCATTGTATGACACCAGGTTGTTGGCCTGCTCCTTCTGTGCACCATCTTTTGCCAGAATGTCCGCTTTTTCGTTGCCTCTGATGCCACAGTGTGCTGGTACCCATTGTATCACCACTTTCTCCACTCTGGCACTCAGGGCAACAAGGGCTGAAGTGAGATGGTTCTGTTCTTTGCAGCTGGAGTTCTTGAGGGCTTGTAGCACAGAGAGAGCATCAGAGAACACCACCACCTGCCCTGTTCTTGTGGAGTTCTGCAGATGTTGTGGCTGCCTCACAGAGAGCTTCTCGCTCAGCTCGGAAGTTGGTGGAGTATTTCCTGTGGGATTGCAATTTCTTCATCTCCGTCTTGTATCGGAGGAAGATTCCAGCTCCACCATCCTGTTGCTTCTGTGGCGGAACCATCTGTGAAGACATGGGTCCAGTCTTCCTGGGGGTACTGGTTGCAGATATACTCCATGGCCAGGGCCTTCCTTTGGGTGTCTGACTGTATTCCTCTCTTCTCCACTCCGGGAATGCTGGTGACGACTGTTGGGAACACCTGCCTCTTCCAAGATGGGTGGGTGACATTAGCTGGGATAGGCTTTGCTTCGTGTTCCATCAAGACTGGGCTTTGTCTTTCAAGGTGTCTTGACTGGCAGATGAAGCTGCCTCTTTTCAACCGGCTCTTGGTGGGTCTGCTCATTCTGTTGTTCATTGGATGGTTTTCAAGGCGTTTGAATTTTGCTGCCTGGATGAGGATCTTTGTGTCCCTTCTGTCCTCCAATGACTGTAGCCCAGTGGTCTCCTCCATCTTCAGGATTGGGGTGGATCTCATGGCGCCAGTTATGACATGCTGAGCTTGGTTCTGTATCTTATTGAGATGGTCGAGGTTAGACTTTGCAGCTGATGCCCATGCTGACATCCCATACTCAACTAAAGGTCGGACTCTCCCTGTATAGAGTCTCTTCAGGATACGTTCGTCAGCCCCCCAGTCCGTCCCCGCAAGTTTCCTCATGATCGCCAGTCTCAACTTGACCCTGCTACAGCATCTGGTGATCTGTTTCCAAATGAGCCTGCGGTCAAAGGTCACTCCCAGGTAGGTAGGTGTGGGTTCCTCTGCAAGCCTTTTGTTGTTTAGTGTCAGCTTCACCTCTTTCTTCTTGCTGGATAGGCTGAAGACTGTGTAGGTTGTTTTGCTTGAGTTGACAGAGACAAGCCATTCCTTGGTCCAGTCGCTGATCTTGTTGAGCGCAGTCTGGAGGCGTACCTGTGCTGTAGTGGTGTACTCTTCAGAGCATCAAAGTACCAGGTCATCTGCGTAGATCGCTCCTCTGACCCCTTTTGGCAGTTCTCTGACGATGTCATCTATGAAGATGAGGAACAGTGTTGGAGAAAGGACTCCTTCTTGTGGTACTCCCTGTCTCAGCACCTTTTTCTTGCTTTTCTGGCCTGAATCTTGACTCAGGCTTGGCGGTTGTGTAGGTGCTGGCTGATCCAGGTGTACATCCTCCCAGACACACCACATCGCCGTAGTTTGAGCCTAAGTCCGTCCTTCCAGACTTTGTCGAACACCTTCTCCATGTCAATCCAGACAGCAAGCATGTTCTTCTTTTCTTGGAAAGTGTCCTCAATGCTTTTCGTGATGAATGTGATCTGGTCTTCTGTTGATCTGTGTTGGTGGAAGCCTGCCTGTTCAGGGCTCAGCAGCTGATGCTCCTCAAGGTGCCAGACAAGCCTTGCATTGACAAGTGTCTCCATCAGCTTTCCTAAGCAGCTTGTAAGGCTGATGGGTCTGTAGCTGTCAGCCTTCGACTTGTCCTTTCCCTTTTTGTGAATGGGGATCATGTCTGCTTCCCTCCAACACTGTGGTACTGATCCTGTCTTCCAGCTGGAGTTAAAGATTTTTAGAAGGACTGCCTTGCTCTTCATCCCAAGATGCAGAATCATTTCATTTGTGATTCCGTCTGGTCCAGGTGACTTCTTCAGATTGAGGCTCTGCAACGCTTCCTCCAGTTCCTTCTCTGTGAAAGCTGTGGTCATGACTTCCTCTTGGGGCTCTTCCTCATGAAGTTCACCTTGGGCCCTGTGCACTGCAGCTCAGGAGGGACTTCCAGGTTGCTGATGTTTTCATAGACGTCTATGAAGTGGTCTGCTGCTTTCTTTCCAGAGAGGTAATTTCCATTCTCTTGTATTGTTATAGTGGTGTGACTTGTTTCATTACAGAGGGTTCTAGCCAGTTTCCACAGCTTGCTGCCATCCCTGTCGAGATTTAGGCTTTCAGTTTTCTCTTGCCAGCTTTTTCTTGCAGCTTGTGCGCAGGACAGCTTGTATCTGGCAGTTACTTCCTTCAGCGCTATGTTTTTCTCCAGTGATGGCTGCTTTTCTGCTTGGTCCCTGGCTTTCGTAACGGCATCTTCCAGATTCTGGAGTTCCTCCATCCAGTAGGGCTTGTAGTCTTTACGTGCTCCTCTTGGGATGGATTCTGTAGCAGCTTTCAAGATGGCCTTTGTGAAGTCTTGAACCATCTTGTTTGAGTCCTGCCTGATGTTGATTGGCTTTGTGTATGTATCTGTGAGGGTCTCGAAGAGAGTCCAGTCCGCCTTTCTATAATTCCAGCGGGGAAAACACTTTGCTTGTGGAGCCTGCAAGTTGAGGTTGATAGAGAGTTTGACGGGCTTGTGGTCACTTCCTCCAAGCTGGTTGAGGACTGTTCTTGTGGTCCTGACGAACAGGTCCTTGGTGGCAAACGCTAGGTCTGGTGTTGATGTGGTCATCCAGCGTCTAGAGTAGAAGGTGGGTTCATCATCTTCTTGGTTGATGAGATGAAGATGTGTGTCAATCTCCCAATCCTCAACTTCTTCGCCTCTCTTGTCCGTCTCCTCATAGCCCCATCTCTCTGAGTGACTGTTAAAATCGCCCACCACCACACAGTTGTTGTCTGGGATGTTCACGTATGTGATGGAAAGATCACGGTCTTGAGTGCAATAGACATTGTAGATCCTGATGTTGTGTTCCTTAAGGACTATATCAACCCCTTGGATCTCTGCCTGTTGATTGGTGTTGATCTTGAGTTCTTGTGCGGCGATGGAATTCTGCACCAAGACAAGCACCCTCCTTTGTTTCTTTCCTCATGGTCCAACCTGATGGTCTCGTAACCCCTCACTTGAAAGCGATGGTTTACGGTCAAATGTGTCTCTTGGACACATGCGATGTCAATATTTTCTTGATGCATCCTTTCTGCCAAGCCAAGTTTCTTCTTATGCACCCCTTCTGCATTCCACTGGAGAATGTTGAGCATTCTGGGTGGTACTGTTTGCTTGGCATCAGCAGGAGGATGAGGTCTCCTTCTTCGTCGCATTGGCATGCAGAATTTCTTTGTCTGACCACCAACCACTTGGGGTGGGCCCCTTTGAGGCATAGGGCCCGGCTCCCGACCTCCCCAGCAGGTCTCTGAAGGTTGAGCACCACATCGAAATTCTGTGGACTGCATCATCATGGAAGCGTGGATGCGTGGTATCATGGTTTAAGTTGCGCCAGTGGCCCGATACCTCCGTCTTCAGCTGGAGTTTTCTTTCGGGGTGCCTCACCCTTAGCTCATGGCCCATACGTCCTGCCCTGTGAGCACAGGGGGGATTGTTTCTCCGAGGATCCCACCCCGGGGCTAGAGGTTATACCACGCCTCTTGACCGCATGATGAGCCCATCATAGAACACATGGGGTATTTCAGTGAGGACAACAGTGCCACCTGTTGACCCACCCCGTCCTGATAGAAACATCGCCAGTTGGTCCGGGACTGCTTATTCTGCCAGGCAAGCCTGACTTATATCGCAGCTAACCCCCATATCTGAGGGCCATTCCCCTATCCGCCACCTGGGGACCCGCCAGGTTGGGGATGGTCGCCCCACTACTAAATTGGAAGCAGCCTGGTCCCAGGTTTGTTGATCAAAACGTGGCAGCATTTTGGCAGTTGTCTTTGTTGATAATCCAACCATAGCTTGTTGATCAAAACATTGCTCTTTTTTGGCTAGTGGCTTTGTCATCAATACCCTGCCATAGTTTGTTGATCCAGACATGGCTGTCTTATGGTCTCTGGTTTTATTGATACCCTACCATAGTTTGTTGATGAAAACTTTGCTCTATAATAGCTTGTGGGTTTGTCGATACTGTTTCATAGTTAACTGGTTAACACAATGCTCTGTTATGGCATGTGGCTTTGACAGTACCCTGCCACAGTTTGTTGATAAAAAAAAAAGTTGATCTGTTTCGGTTTGTGGCTTTGTGCCATAGTTTGTTGATCAAAACATTGCTGTGTTATGGCTTGTGGCATCTATGCTCAGTCTTGGCTTGTTGATCAAGTGTCAGTGCCCTATCATAGTGTGTTGATCTAGACTGTTGCCTTGTGGCTTCTGGCTGTGTCAGTGCTCTGTTATAGTGTGTTGATCTAGACTGTTGCCTTGTGGCTTCTGGCTGTGTCAGTGCTCTGTCATAGTGTGTTGATCTAGACTGTTGCTATGTGGCTTCTGGCTGTGTCAGTGCTCTGTCATAGTGTGTTGATCTAGACTGTTGCCGTGTGGCTTCTGGCTGTGTCAGTGCTCTGTCATAGTGTGTTGATCAAGACTGTTGCCTTGTGGCTTCTGGCTGTGTCAGTGCTCTGTCATAGTGTGTTGATCTTGATTGTTGCCTTGTGGCTTCTGGCTGTGTCAGTGCTCTGTCATAGTGTGTTGATCTAGATTGTTGCCGTGTGGCTTCTGGCTGTGTCAGTGCTCTGTCATAGTGTGTTGATCTAGACTGTTGCCGTGTGGCTTCTGGCTGTGTCAGTGCTCTGTCATAGTGTGTTGATCAAGACTGTTGCCTTGTGGTTTCTGGCTGTGTCAGTGCTCTGTCATAGTGTTGATCTAGACTTGTCTTGTGGTTTCTGGTTGTGTCAGTGCTCTGTCATAGTGTGTTGATATCGACTGTTGCCTTGTGGTTTCTGGCTGTGTCAGTGCTCAGTCGTAGTGTGTTGATATCGACTGTTGCCTTATGGATTCTGGCTATATCTGTGCTCTATCATAGTGTGTTGATCTAGACTGTTGCCTTATTGTTTCTGGTTGTGTCGGTGCTCTGTCACAGTGTGTTGATGTAGACTGTTGCCTTGTGGTTTCTGGTTGTGTCAGCGCTCTGTCATATTCATAGTGTGTTAATCTAGATAGTTGCCTTATTGTTTCTGGCTGTGTTAGTGCTCTGTCATACTCATAGTGTGTTGATCTATATAGTTTCCTTGTGGCTTGTAGGTGTGTCAGAGCCCTATCATTACTCACTAATCTAGACTGTTGCCTTGTGGTTTCTGGCTGTGTCCGTGCTCTGTCATAGTGTGTTGATCCCGACTGTTGCCGTAAGGCTAGTGGGTGTGCCTGTGCCCTATCATATGCTTACTCATTAACCTAGGTGCAAGTCCATGATACTGGGAAACAGGTGAAATGTTGTCTGGTAACTGACTTTGATAATCAGTTAAAGAACTCGCAGAAAAATGTGGATGCAGTTGATGGTTTGATGTGATGTGCTATGCATTTGTCTTGTGAAGTAAAAGTATTTTGCAAACAAAGTTGGTTTGTGCATTTTATATCTTTTTTTTTTCAAGTTGAAGTGTTGACTCAAAATGGTGCCAAAATATGGGACATCATCACATTGGCATACTTCCGTGCAAAGTTCTTCAGTGCTAAAAAGTCCATGCACTTTAATTCAGCTAGAATATGAAAGTTAATAAATGAGATGTTTTATTGAATAAAGTGAAAGGAATGAAAAGTGTCTTTTGGAATTTTGAAGCGACCAAAAGTAGTCCTGATGTAAGTTAATTTCATTTCCGTATTCAGCTACCGGGGTAACGGGTTATCTACAAAGGATACATGCTTTTGAGAACACACACACACACAAAAAAAAAAAAAAACCTGCACATCATTTATTAGTGGCATTACACTAATTTGTCCGAATTCCCAAAAATTTTTGAAAATACTAAATTTTAATTCAGTTTCAGTTTCATCAAGGAGGCATCACTGCATGCGGACTAGTCCATATATGCTACACCACATCCGCTAAGTTTTGAGACCACACTACGCATGATTTGAAGCTGATGGATAAATGAATTAACAACAAAGATGTGACAATTGAAGAAGAGGGTCTCGTGGCTATGACTCGGTGGATGTCTGACCTATGCATTAGCCCAACGCGCTGGTCAGACCTTGAGTGCTTACCTTTTTTGTGTGTGTGTGTGTGTGTAGTGGATGTACACGTGTGTGTATGATGTGTGGGCATGGGCCCATGTGTGTGCGTGTGTGTGTGTGTGTGCGCACGTACAGGCATGTGTGCGCGTTTGTGTGTGTGTGCACGTGTGTGTGTGTGTGTGCAGAAGTGCGTGTGCATATGTGTGTGTGTGTGTATGTGTGTAATTTGTGGGTTTGTGTGAGCACACATATCTGCATGTAGGCTATATGTGTACATATGTGTGTGTCTTTGTATGTGGGTGCATGCACATGTGTGTGCATTTGTGCGCGTATGTGTATGTGTGTGTGTGCACGCGTGCGCCGGTGTGGACATGCACATGCACACATGTGTATATGTGTGTGGGTAAGAGCGAGCGAATGTACACACACACGTTCGTGTGTGTGTGTGAGTGCGTGCGTGCGTGTGTGTGTGTGTGTGTGTGTGTTGTGACTGCATGCGTGAATGTTCAGAAGATGACTTAGGAACAAGAGCAAGACCATCAATTACAGCATATAAGTGCAAGCACACTCTCGCGCACACACATACACATAACAATAAGAACAACAGCTCCTCCCCCTCAAACATCCCATGCACACACGTGCACGCACACACACAAAGACGCGCACATACACACACACACACACACGCACACACACTCACATACTCACACACTCTCACACACACACTCTCACACACCAACGCTTCCACACACGTCTGTGGACTCTCTAACTAACATGCTGGTATTACCCCACTGATGAACACACACACACACACACACACACACACTCACTCTCTCCCACACACACTCGCACACCAACGCTTGCACACTCATGATGTCCATGGACACTCTAATTAACATGCTGTCATCACCCCACTGATGAACACACCAGCGCGCACACATCTACAGTATACACTGGGGACCCTGAGAGATTCAAAGTCTTATCTCGGTTGACATGTGTTTCATCTTTTGTGTCTGTTATTGGAAAGGCCCAGTATGAGTTTGCCCCAATCTCTAGGAGTCTTCGCAATCTTGGCCTTGAAATTATTCCAATGTTTGTTTGGTTGGTGATGTTTCTTGCTCTTCCCTTAAGTCTGGATGTGCGGCCACTTCCTCTCTTGATGTTCAGATCTGAAAGATGGTCTGTGGTATAGTGGCTTTGCTCTTGTTTGCTTAAGTGATTCTTCAGATTTCTTATCACATCAGATCGGCCAAGCAGTAATCCAGTTCTTATTGTTGCCATGCCAGCCAGTGTGTCTGCTCTCTCGTTTCCTTTAATTCCAGTATGTCCAGGGCAGTACATCCATATGAGTCTCTCCAATGGAAGGCTGCGCATTAGTTCATTCCAAGCGGGGCTTCCCATTCCACTTTTCACTTTCTGAAGTAGGTTCATGGAGTCAGTCAGTATCATGGCTTGTTGAGTTTGAAACTGGCTTATGGATGTAAGCCAGTGGAGTGCTTGTGTCACTGCTTCTACCTCCATTGTTAGACTTGAAGTTGTTAAACTGTGTGCACCATTGTTTTCCTGAATAGTTCGGCCATTTTGCTTCACTGTGTATCCCAGCCTGACTTACCTTGGTGACAGAACCATCAGTGTATATTAAGATGTCTTCTTTTGTGCAAAGGTCTTCTACCAGCAACTGAATTTCTGCATTGGTTTTGCCTTCTGGCCATTCTTGACAATGTCTTCCAAGTTCTGGAGCAATGGCAATTTGGTAGAGGTGCTTCAAGTGGTCTGGATATTTCTCCCATTCCTTGGTTTCTTTGACTTCTGCTAACTGACACACAAGCTGTATACTGTCTTCTGCCTGTCCCATCCATGATTTTCCGCGTCCTAGCCGAGTGCCGAGTGAAAGTAAGTGTCCATGTCCCAAAGCCGTTTCCCAGTGTCATGGACGTGCACCTAGACTGTTGCCTTATGGTTTCTGGCTGTGTCAGTGCTCTGTCATAGTGTGTTGATCGAGACTGTTGCCTTGTGGTTTCTGGCTGTGTCAGTGCTCTGTCATAGTGTGTTGATCAAGACTGTTGCCTTGTGGTTTCTGGCTGTGTCAGTGCTCTGTCATAGTGTTGATCTAGACTGTTGCCTTGTGGTTTCTGGCTGTGTCAGTGCTCTGTCATAGTGTTGATCTAGACTGTTGCCTTGTGGTTTCTGGCTGTGTCAGTGCTGTGTCGTAGTGTGTTGATCTAGACTGTTGCCTTGTGGTTTCTGGCTGTGTCAGTGCTGTGTCGTAGTGTGTTGATCTAGACTGTTGCCTTATGGTTTCTGGCTGTGTCAGTGCTGTGTCGTAGTGTGTTGATCTAGACTGTTGCCTTACTGCTTGTGTGTGTGTCAGTGCCCTATCATCGCTCGTTAACCTAGACTGGCTTGCCTTATGGCTTACGGCTGTGTATGGTGGGTTCTGCCTGTGTCAGTGCTCGATCATAACATGTTGACTTGCACTCTTGCCTTAATGGCTGTGTCAGTGCCTTATCATAGCGGGTTTACCTAGACTGTTGCTTTATGGCTTGCGGCTGTTTCATAGCGTATTAATCTAGACTGTTGCCTTTTGGCTTGCGGCTGTTTCATAGCGTATTAATCTAGACTTTTGCCTTATGCTTGCCGCTATGTCATTGCCCTTTTGTAGCATGTTTTTCAAGACTGTTGCCTTAAGCTTGTGGCTTGTCTTCTTGAAGTTTGTTCACTACTATGACATGGTGTGGCTGTGCCAGTTAAGTCTGTTTGCCAGATTATAGATTTTGGTTGTAAGGGCTCACGAAAAATCATTGACTGTTAAACTGTTTCAGAAAAAAAAATTAGTAAGAACTTTCTTTGAGACTGTTCTGAAGGTTTTCTATAGAAACAAAAGAACTGAAATAGTGTTTCGGTCGTACTCCATGAGGGCTCATTTGTTAAGAGAAATGGCTTTCTGGTTTACTATGCATTGTGACAAGCCATTAAAGGACATACATTTTGCCGTGCAGTTACAGGGCAGACAGTCAAAGCAGGAAGCTGTGATAGGACCATTGACCTAAAGTGACAAAGGATGATGGGATAAACTGCACAGGGTTTTATATCAGGATGGGCAAAACAACCTCAGAGTGAATGATATCAAGGCAAATGGTCCCATATGATGCTATAACAGGGCCAATGGGCCTTTTGCCTTATCATGCCTTGGCACATCAAATCATTTGCCCTCTCATTTGCTTCATTTGTTCCAAGTGTTTTTGCTTGTCACTGTAGCATTTGTCTTGACTTGTCTCACCGCTCTGACCTATTGCTCTGGGTGACTTGCCATGTCATGAATTATTGCTCCATGCCACATGCCTGATCTTGACTTGTTAGGTTTTGGCCCTCTGCAGTTTGTTGCTTTGCATTGTTTGTCCAAAAATGCGGTAGTAACGGCTTTTTGCCATGTATGGTGCACTGCGCTAGGCTGTTTACCTTCTCTAGAAATGTTCTTTGCCCTATCATGGGTGCTGGTCTAGAAACATTTTCTAACCATGGCTTGATTTAAGCACCATTCTCACAGTCATTGTTCCTTACTGTATGACATTTAAATCATGGTTCATGGCCTCATACCATTTGCCCTGTTGTGACTTTTTCCCCATACAACATATGCTCAGTCATGAGTTTATCACTCTGTACCATTCACCCCACCATGACTTCTTACTCTGCAATATTTGTTCTGTCACAGTTTATTACTCCTCACCTCAGTGATTTCTTACCATGTGACATTTGTATGTTTAACTCTCCTTGCCTGTGACTTCTTACCTAACATTTGTTCTGTTATGGTTCAGTAATCCTTGACCATGATTTCTTACCATGTAACATTTCTTTATGGTAAATCACTATTTGACCATGGCTTTAAACCATGTAACATTTGTTGTATCATGGTTTATCACTCTGTGCTACTTGCCTTATTGTGATTCCTATGGTGTAATACTTATGCTATCATGAATTATTACCCTGTACCAGGATTCTGCAATGCTTGTACAATCAGGATTTATCACTGTATCAGGATGGTGTAACACATGTGCTATCATGATTTATTGTTCTGTACAAGGATGGTGTAACGCTTGTGCTATCCTGATTTATCATTCAGTACCAGGATGATGTTACACTTGCGCTATCCTGATTTATCATTCTGTACCAGGGTGGTTTAACTTGTGCTATCCTGATTTTTCATTCTGTACCACAGTGGTTTAACATTTGTGCTATCCTGATTTATTGTTCAGTACCAGGGTGGTTTAACATTTGTGCTATCGTGATTTATCGTTCAGTACCAGGGTGGTTTAGTATTTGTGCTATCCTGATTTTTCATTCTGTACCACAATGGTTTAACATTTGTTCTATCATGATTTATCATTCTGTACCAGGGTGGTGTAACACTTGTGCTATCATGATTTATCACTCTGTACCAGTATTGTGTAACATTTGTGTAATCCTGATTTATCATTCTGTACAAGGATGGTGTAACACTTATGCTATTGTGATTTATCATTCTGCACCTGGACTTGTTTCCTTTGATACTCTGTAACACTTAAACAGTCATGGTTTCTCAAGACCAGATTTTAGAATTCATTATCAGACTGCTCTCTGCTCCACTAACGAATCGCTCTTCCAAGTGGTCCCCCTCCGGGGGTTGCAACCTTGCCGTGGTCGGAGGGCTTGCGTGGTCCAGTGATCTTTTAGGCTTTGCTGACGGGGGCATCAATACTCGACTAGATGGTTAGTTGTTGTGAATGCTTCTAGGCCTGTATAGCCAAGCTGCTGACTGGCCAAGCATTACGTGGTAGGAATTGATGCCCCTGGTAGGGTCTCCCATGTCAGAAAGGTTAGGAGTGAGGGCCCAGACAAATAGTAACCCACCTTTTTCCTATTCTGTCTTCTGCCTTTCTTAACGGTTCTTTTCTTTCTTCATCTCCCTTTCAAGCCTTCTTTTGCACACTCTTTTTCTCTCTGTGGTCTTCTTAAGATCCGCCGCGTTTGCCGTGCGGTGCGACCTGTGACGGAGGGGGATGAGATCCTGGTGATTGAGAGGGCCAACGCCCTCAACACATCACTTTGGCTCGGACCTCTCCTAGACAGGAGGTACACTCTGGCCCGGGTGTATCAATCGGCTTCCCCTTCGTGGGGCTGGGTCAAGACAGGCAGTTCTCCGACTGGCCAAGGTAACCCCTGCAGTGCTCAGCTCTCTGTTCCCGGGAGTTGGGCATGATCAGGGGGGATAGGGTCAGTAGGCTTCTGTTTGTCGTATATCTCTCCTGAAGCCTGGAAGGGGTCAAGACAATGAGTTCTTGGCCCTGGCCCCTTAGTTGGACTCCATGGTGGGTGGGTAAGGGAGAGATGAAATTTCTAAACATAAATCATGGCTTTATCCAAAATCACACCCCCCATAAAGAAGAGGAAGGCAGTGGACCCCATTTCTAGTCATAACGATTCCGACAGTGACTCGGATATGGAGACGAGACAGAGGACAGGTTTTTGGGCTTCCTGGCTTGTGGTTGAAGGGACAGAGCAGGAAAAGCCTATTTCTGCTCTGAGTCCTTTTGCTATTCAGAAGGGCTTTCAGGGTCTAGCAGGTGACCCTCAGTCAGTGAAAAGGCTACGGAATGGCACTTTCCTCGTCCAGTGCAGATCACAGAGGCAATCGGAGCAGCTGCTGAGGGCAACAAAACTTGTGGACAGAGAGATCCGGGTGACCCCCCATAAGCAGTTAAATTCGACCAAAGGGGTTATCCGGTGCCCGGATTTGAAAGGTGTCTCGGAAGCGGAGATCAAGACAGAACTTGCGTCCCAAGGTGTGACAGAGGTGCATAGGGTGACAGTCAAAAAAGGTGCAGAAAGAGTGCCCACCAACACCCTCTTTCTGACATTCTGCAACCCTGTGCTTCCTACGGTCATTAAAGTCGGGTACTTAAATGTACGTGTCCAACTGTATGTCCCATCCCCGTTGAGGTGTTTCAAATGCCAGAAGTTTGGACATGTCAGAGACCGCTGTTCTGGGCAGGAGGTGTGTGGTGTTTGTTGCAAGGCAACCCATGATGGGCCGTGTAAAGACCCGGCTCATTGTGCGAACTGCGGTGGCGACCACCCCTCCTCTTCACGCAACTGCCCTGTTTGGGTTCAGGAGTCCACCATCCAAAGAGTGAAGACTGAAAAGAAAATTTCGTTTTTTGAGGCCCGCAAACAGGTTGTTGGCAGTCAGACGTCAACAGTGTCTTCTTATGCTTCCGTTACAAAGAAAGTTTCCACCCGTTCAGTCTGTTGCCAGACTGACAATTTTACTTTCACCAAGACATTGCAAGAAAGACCGTTAAGCTCTGGTGGAAGCAAGTCCACCGCCTCCCAACCCAAAGTGGGTGCCCCTGGTGGAGGCAAAAAATCCGCCACCCCTCAGACTGCCCAGCAGTCTACTCCATCTGCTGCTGGGCAGATGAAAAAGCCAGGCCTCCCGCCTCGAACTTCCTCGAGCAGTGCCCGTGCGGGCAAGGGAGTTCAACCAAGTGTGGAGATGGTGGAGATGAGGAAGAAACCTCCACCATCTCCAAAATCCAGACCTTCTTCACCTGTGGGCAAGTCTGCCAGCAGGTCTGAAGACCCAAACACTCCAGTGAAACTAAGCAATAAATTTGCTCCACTGAACGCAGACGATGACGAGGAGATGACCTGACTTCTCTCCTGTTCATCCTCTGCACCATGGATAGTAGTAAACTAATCCATTGGAATATCCGTGGCCTAAATTCAAATTTTGAGGAGCTGCAACTTCTGTGTCAAACTGTAAAACCTTCCGTCGTGGCTCTTCAGGAAACTAAAATTCAAAGCCAGAAGACCTTCACTCTTTCTGGCTTTAATATTCTTTCTAAACCTGCACAACCATCCACATTGGGACTGTCAGGTGGTGTTGCCCTTCTTTTACATAAAACTTTGCTGTTTAGTCCTGTCGCTCTGATTACCCCCCTTCAGGCTGTAGCTGCGAGAGTCACTCTCCATAAAACTATAACAATTTGTTCACTTTATCTGCCACCTTCTGTCCCGGTTTGTCGTCAGGACCTTTTCAGTCTGATCGGAGAACTTCCTCGACCTTTTTTGCTGTTGGGTGACTTTAATGGTCACAATCCTCTTTGGGGTAGTGTCAGTTCGTCATCCAGAGGTCTGCTTCTTGAGGATGTCCTTTCAGACTTTGATTTGTGTTGTCTGAACGATGGAGCTCCAACTTACCTCCACTCTTCCACAGGTTCACTTTCGTGTTTAGATTTGTCGATTTGTGACCCCTCGCTGGTCCTGGACTATGAGTGGTCTGTCCATGACGATCTGCACGGAAGTGACCATTTCCCTGTTCTTTTAAAACCCTTATTAACTGAAAACATCTCTGTCTCACAACATCTTAATTATAAGAAGGCCAACTGGAATCTTTTTGCCACCAATATTTTGAAAGAATTCCAGGACACTGATTTTCTTCAGAGTCCAGACCCAGCTGAATCTCTGACTAACACTGTGATAAAGTGTGCTAAAACCTGTATTCCAATGTCTTCCAATAAACTCCAAATGCCCAAAACACCCTGGTTTAATTCAGACTGCCAACAAATTTCAAAAGTTCGCAAACGGGCTCAGCGTCGGGTATACCACCGACCTTCAGGTCCCAACGCTCGAGCCCATCAGAAACTCCGCGCCAAATCGAGACACACTTTCAAAATCAGTAAACGTCAGTCTTGGAGAAACTTCTGCTCCGGGCTGACATCAAAAACTTCAAAGAAAAAAGTCTGGAACATCATCAGAAAAATCAAAGGGAAAAACACCAACCCCTCCATTCATCACTTGAAACTTGCCGATGCTCTGGTCACTGACAAACAAGCTGTTGCCAATCTGTTGGCTTCCACCATCCAACAGAACTCCTCATCTTCAAATAAATCTGCAGCCTTTTTAAAAAACAAACAACTCAGAGAGAACTCTTTATACAATTTCACATCAGACAACACTGAAGCCTACAATCTCCCTTTTTCAATCAATGAACTGAAAACAGCTTTACAAACCTGCACTGACTCTGCCCCTGGTCTGGATGATATTCATTATCAGGTTTTGAAACATTTTCCAGAAAGCTGTCTCCAGACCCTTCTTAAAGTATACAACCATATCTGGACCACAGGGTACTTTCCGCCCTCCTGGCGGAAAGCCCTGATCATTCCAATTCCAAAGCCTGGAAAGGACCTTACCAACCCTTCCAACTATCGTCCAATAGCTCTGACTAGCTGCCTCTGTAAGTTGATGGAAAAGATGGTCAACTCCCGTCTGATGTGGAAGCTGGAAACCGATGGCCTTTTGGCCAGTCAACAGTGCGGTTTCCGGAAATACCACTCGACAGTCGACCATCTAATCCGTCTGGAAACCACCATCCGCAACGCCTTTGTCAATAAACAGCATGTGGTCGCTATCTTTTTCGACCTCGAAAAAGCGTATGACACCACATGGAAATCAGGAATTCTTCTGGACTTGCACAGACTTGGTTTCCGTGGTCACCTGCCTCTGTTTATACAGAACTTTTTGGCTGATCGACAGTTCCAGGTGCGTGTTGGCACCGCACTCTCTGACATCCATGGGCAGGAGTTGGGTGTACCTCAGGGGAGCATCCTTTCTCCTGCCCTTTTCAGCATTAAAATTAACGACATTGTAAAATCGGTAAGCCAGGGCTCTGATTCCTCTCTGTTTGTTGACGATTTTGCGCTGTACGCAGTTGGAGCTTCTTACGCCAGCGTACAGCGTCGACTCCAACTTTGTGTCAACAAGATCCAGCAGTGGGCCGAGGAAAACGGGTTTACCTTCTCACGTACCAAAACTCAGTCAATCCATTTTCACAATTTTCGTCAGTTTTTTGTTGATCCTGAAATTCGTCTGGACAAGTCCACCATTCCAGCTGTAAAAGAAGCCAAATTCCTAGGAGTTATTTTTGATCAAAAACTCAACTTTCTCAGCCACATTAAAAATCTCAAAACCTCTTGCCAGAAAGCTCTAAATATTCTGCGGGTCGTAGCGCACACTGACTGGGGCGCTGATAAGAAAACTTTGCTGCATCTCTACAGAGCCCTGGTCCGCTCCAAACTGGACTATGGTTGTGCTGTGTACGGCTCTGCAAGACCCTCTTATCTGAAACTCTTGGACCCTATCCACCATCAAGGGCTTCGTCTCTGTCTTGGAGCATTCCGCACCACCCTGTGTACAGCCTGTACGCAGAGGCAGGTGAACCCTCACTGTCCAACCGCAGGCTGAAAATGTCTCTAAATTACTATATCAGACTGTTCTCAGAACCGCAGAATCCTGCCTATGACTGTGTCTTTGACCCCCAGTTTCAAAACAAATTCGAAAACAACCCTAACTGTATTCCGCCGTTTGGTGTTCGTATGCAGCCTCACGCGCGGAATGCAGGTCTAGACCTAGGAGTTGTGTCCGATTTTTCCAAGTTTCCGGATCAGCCTCCGTGGACCTTTTTCACACCAGAGATTCGTTTTGATCTCGCAGCTTTTCGTAAAGAGTCCACCAGCTCTCAGGCATACAAGGCATTGTATGCTGACCTCTGTTCAAAATTTCCATCCTGTCAGAAAATTTTCACTGACGGTTCCAAGTCTGAGGATGGAGTGGCCTGTGCAGCCTATTGCCCTGGTGCTCCTTCTCAGATACTGTTAAAACATATACCTCCAGATGCCTCTGTCTATTCTGCTGAACTTACTGCTCTGGTTCTGGCATTGAAAATAATTTCACAATCTACCAAGAGGGACTTTCTGGTTCTGTCGGATTCGCTGTCAGCTTTGGAGGCCATAGCTGGCCGCAACCTTCAGCATCCAGAACTTTTACATTTCTTTGAAGTTTTTAGCAAGTTGAAAGTGGATGGTTACAACATTATTCTGGCTTGGGTTCCTGGTCATGCTGGCATCGGAGGGAACGAAATGGTTGATCGTTTAGCCAAGAATGCTACAAGAGAGAAATTGTCCAACATATATATCCCCTGCTCAGATCTGAAACCCAAAATTAATGATTATGTGAAAGACCTCTGGCAGGAGGATTGGAATACCCAGACGGATAACAAACTCTTTCGGATCCGTCCAAACCTTAAGGAGTTCCTCCCATCTACGTCTGGTGGTCGTAAAGAGGAAACGGTTCTGTGCCGGCTGCACACCGGCCATTCGTATTTTACTCATTCCTACCTTTTAAAGAGTGAAGAAGCTCCGTGGTGCATTCCATGTCATGTGCCACTCACATTGAAACATATTCTTTTAGAGTGTTGGGACTTGCACGATGTGAGACACAAACATTTTACAGCGGAGTCCATGAAGATCCTGTTCAGGGATGTCCCTCCTGACGTGATCCTTGACTTTTTGAGAGAGATTAACATTTTTCATCTGATTTAAGATTTTACGGAAGAAAGATTTTTAATGAAGTTTCTGGTGCGTTTCTAGAAGATGTCATTTAAAGAGATGTGTGAAAGGTTTTTTTTTTTTTTTTTTTTTTTTTTTTAATGACTTGTGAGTTGATTTTAACGTGGTGACAGCCCTGATGTGGCCCCTTGCGGTCGGCTGGGCTATAAGCAACATTATCTTATCTTATCTTATCCAAGTGGTCCATAATATTTTGAAGAGGGGGGCCAATGTTCCATCCCTGTTTTGAAACAACAGGATGAAAGTCAAGTATCAAAGCTCTGTTCTTTTCTTTTTTGAGCACTGCTGTGACTGTAAGTTTAGTTGGTCGCTGCACCAAGCAGTATGTTATTGTAGTTGCTGCACCAAGCAGTATGTTATTGTTGTCGCTGCACCAAGCAGTATGTTACTGTAGTCACTGCACCAAGCAGTATGTTATTGTTGTCGCTGCACCAAGCAGTATGTTATTGTAGTTGCTGCACCAAGCAGTATGTTATTGTAGTCGCTGCACTAAGCAGTATGTTATTGTAGTCGCTGCTGCCCCCTCGCACCTTTCCCATTTTTCTTGTCTTTCTTTCTTTCTTTCCTTCTTTCTTTCTGTGTGTGTGTGACAGAAATTTGGAACACATAGGGTACTTCTTAAGTCTCATTACCTACCCACGCCCACTCCCCTACAACACCCCTATCCCTCCTTATCCCACCCTTTCCAACCCCACTCCCCCCCCCCACCCCCCACCCCCCACAGACACACACCTATCTTTAAAAAAAGTTTGGAAACCCATAAGTCCCCACCCGCAACCCCAGTCTTCATGCAGTTTTGGACCCCCTCTCTTCCCCGAAGATGGAGTATGGCTGCCTTAATGGCAGGGAAAAAAATGGTCATACACACAAGATTCCACTCCCTTTGTTGGGTAGATGGGATTAATCCTTGCCTGTCTCTACAGGGAGTGTCTGCAGGAGTGTCGGCCTGCCTATGCCAAAAAAAAAAAAAAAAAAAAAAAGGCCCCCCTCTCGCTGACCTCTCCAAATGATGGGATCCGTGCCTGATTATTTCCTAAAGCTTGGCCCTTCACATTACAAAAATGACTGCTGAGATTTTGACTGCAGATGTCAGTGACCAGGTGTTTAGATTTTCAGAATGAACCTTGCCATTTGTCCTATCTTGACTTTGTGTAGTGTGTTTTGCTCTACCATGATCTGTCACCTCATGGTTATGACTGGCCATGTGTCACTTGTCCCATCAGGGCTCAGTGCCATTTGGCCTGTCATTGCTTCTTATCACATCACATTGCCTCTTTTTGCGTTTACTGGTAATCACTGATATTTTATCGTATTTCATTAAATACCAACAAAAATATTGGCCACTGATATTGCACACTGATTACTTCATGTGTTTGACTTTTGCTGATCACTAAGACCAGGCTACTGATTTTGTTTACCCATAAGCCTTTGCGGAGTTTGTCGCGCACGTTTTAGGAATTACTAGTACAGTCATTGTGTTAATGGTTTACTATTGTACACCATTTTTTGTATACAGACTTCAGTCCATGTAATGTTTGTCCTGTCATGGCTCACTCTTGAGGGCCTAATTATGATGTTGGCCTCAGTTTGTCCAGTGGAAGCAGTCAGAAGTTGATAAATGACACACTGAAATAAACTGAAAGGAGCTTAAGCCAAAAGTTTGGAAAAGAACAAGAGTAACTCGAACCATGAGTGTAGGCTTTTGCCTAATGTCAGTATTTGTTTCACAGCCTCAAAGATCATTGCTCCAGCCATGTGTTATTAAAGGGTTTGTTTTAATGCATTTCTGGACTGAGTGGGGATCTGTAGCCCTTGTTAGGCTTCAAAACTCCCCATAGGTCATGCAAGAGGTAAACAGATCTGTCTGTTGCTCAGTGTCATGACTTCTACTATGCAGAATTCATACTTTCATGATTTTATCATCCATGTCAGGACTTTTTACATGCAAGGTTTGTCCAGTCATTATTTATGTCATGACTTCTGTCCATGTAGTCGTTGTTCTGTGATGGTTAATTACCTCTTAACCATGAATCATTATTGTGGAACATATTTTCTGTCATCATGGGTTGTTGCTCAAGGTTATTTTGCCCTGTCAGGGCTTGTCACTTTGTGCCATCTACCCTCAGAACATTGCTGTGGCTGTATGTGGCCTGTTACCCATGACTGTTAACCTGCTATAACTTGTTTCATTAATCAGTTTGCCTAATCAGGTTTTGATATTGGGCCATTTCCCATGGCACACAGTTTTGCTGTGGACTGTTTGCCCGACCATGTCTTGTTATGATTTGTTTGCCCATCAAGGCATGGCCCGTGGATTGTTTGTCCTGCCCTGTTACAGTTTACTGTCTTGTACTGTTATTGGTTGTCAGTATGGCTAATTGCCTTATCGTGGTTTCTCTTTGAGTTTTTCCCATTCCAGTTTGTCAGTCGTTTATTGTGACCTGCATACTGGTCAGTCCGAGGATACTAATGCTTAGTCCTTGGAAAGAGACTATAAACCAAGGGTCCTTGCGTGAATGCATGCATGACGTCTTGTACACATGTAAAATCGCATGACCAAGGAAGAGAAGACCCGTTTGGCCATTGGTATGGATGACATGTAGATACACAGCATGGACCCTCCATGGATAAAAATTTAAAATGACTGAGTGACGGATTTTAGACTGAATGAAAAGGGAAACGAATGAATATAGCCCCAGTTGGCAGCTCTTCAGTCGGCTCTGTCTGGGTAGCAGCCTACTGTGCAATGAAAAGTGCAGGTTGTAAAATGCTTACTCTAGCTGAGGTTAGGTGCAATATATACATACTCTAATATCTACATGGGAATCTAGCAATGAAGGACTCTTAATACAGCATACACTTAACCACACTTTTAAGGGCAAATGCGGTTTGCCATGGGCTGCATTTGTTGTAAAATATGCTTTGATAACAAGATAAAATATACATGCAGACAGGAAAGAAATAGACCCTTTGAAGTGAAAAAATGTGCATACAAGAAAAAAGAAAAACATGGGTTTTTGTGGGCTCTGCCAGTCAGTTTTGACATGTAGCATTGCAGATTTGTGGGCTGGGAGATCAGTTGTTGGATTCTTATCAAAGGCATTAATTCATGGGATTTAGCTCCTATGCAAAGTTCAGTGTGCTGAACAAGTTGTTCCATTCACTTAATGGATAAGTCTCTCCAAGTGTTGGTCAAATTTCCAGACCAGTACTGCAGTTGTCTCTGGGATCTGGATGACACTGGGATATATTATGGAATTAAGTGTAAGACATATAGTCTCAAACCAGAATGAAAATCTACAGTGCCATCTTCTATAGCTTCATCCTTATCAATCGTTCAAACCAGAAAAGTCCGAAATTCTGTGGTCTCTGATGCTCTGCTGTCCTGATGACCTTGGTTTAGATTCCCTTTCCATGGCTGTGTCCCTGATGAGTAAGTGTTAATGTCACCAGTATTGGCAAGGTCATAGGGACTGGTAGACATGGCGCTTCTGGAAAGGGATGCCCATTTACATGGGCTTCATGACTAAGCAATAAATTGTCATTATACTGTATTTATAGGGACCTTGGGTGGTTGTGTCTTGCATGTCAGATCTGGCACCACTGGAGTGACTTGCTGTCAGTGCAGTGTTTCCTCTGTTGGGTTGCTTCATGACCACTTGGTAGTAAATGTTTCCAGTGAAACACAGTGCAGGAGCCATTACAGTTTAAATTCGGTTGTAGCAGTATATATTTTAGCCAGAATGAGTGGGAAGGAAGTATGTCTCTGACGGGCCATAGAAGATGAGACCAGAAAAAAAGTACCTCTTCTGTGTGGGGAAATCCTCATATATAAGTATGCCTAACAACGTACAATACACCCCAACACATGATAACCTATTGCTGTTCAATATATGTTGCAGAGCCTACACAATGTAACACTATACAATGACTTGTGTGTGCTAGCTTGTTGCTTCTGGGACATGGTTTACACTGTAATATATTATGAAAGTAAACACAGGGTCCTATTATTTCAAATCAGAATGAAAACACATAACATGCTCGTCAAAAGCTTCATGCTTCTAGATAATCAGTGATCATCAATAATGCTGGTGTCAGCCACATCTTGGAGATGACAAGCAAACACACAATGTCTACAGTTGATTCTTAGATATCCATTCTTAAAACAGTTTGGTCACATTTTCTGTCATATTTGCCAACACTGGAAATGAAAAAGAGCATGATTAAGAGGAAAGCAGTTCCCAGTTGATGGCTGTGATTTCCCCCTTTTTGTTATACTTTATAAAAGTAATAATTATTCTCAGTTTTCAAAAACAAAATCCTTTTCCCTCCATCAACACAAATACTTGCATGCACATAGCACACCTGTGAATATACACACACAGCCCCGAACTGTATTGACTGGATGTTCAAATGCATTTGAAAAGTTTTAACAGGTAGAAAAATTGCAAAACTTTGTACCATTTGATAAACAGTTTAGAGGGGCCTTATTACTTCAAAGATATTGAACTTTAAAAATATTCTGCCTTTATATGAAAAAAAAAACCCACTTCACAGTTTATCCATTAAAAATATTCTGCCTTTATATGAAAAAAAAATACCCCACTTCACAGTTTATTCTATCAGTTGGTATATCCACTTTATAGGTTAGCCCAACGCACACACAGACTCTGTTTGTACATCATACTTGTACTCATGTGCGTGCACACACATGTACACCCACACTCACACACACACACACACACACACACACACACACACACACACACACACTAGTGCACATTTTTCCTGAAATGCTTACACTCCTTAAAACTCAAAAGAGATTTTTTTTTTCTTTTGTTTTTTAGATTTGGGCAATGGGTGTTTTCCTCAGTTTGTTCTCTTCATGTATGCCCGTGGAGACTGATGTCATCCGCTCCATTTTGAAGTCTAACAAGAAGGTTTCAAAGTGGAGGAGAGCGTCAAAGTCAAAGAGCACTGGTTTTCAGGACAAATGTTAAGGTCTTTTACTTTGACCGCTGTCCTCAGTATGACCGTGCTCCTAAGGACAAGTCTAAAATACCTGTTGGTAGGTGCAGGATACACAGAGTGTGTTATCACCCTTTCTCTTTGTTTGTATCGGTCTTCCTCTCTCTCTCTCTCTCTAAAATAGATACATGTGTGCACATGCGCACGCACACACACACACACACATGCATGCACACACACACACACACACACACACACACACACACACACACACACACACTCACACACACACACTTATTTGATCGACAGTAAGAGCAAGAGAAATGAAAGTTCCCGAATGGACAAGGAAACCACAACGTAGACTTCAGTGGAAGAAAATCTGTCAAAATTGGCTGAAGAGGAAGAAATAAAAGTTCCCTAATAGGCAAGGAAACCACAACATGGATTTGGATGAAAGAAATTGTGCCAACAATGGCTATAGAGGAAGAAGTAAAAGTTCCATAATGGGCAAGGAAGTGGCAACATGGATTTGGATGAAAGAAAATCGTGCCAACAATGGCTATAGAGGAAGAAGTAAAAGTTTCATAATGGGCAAGGAAGTGGCAACATGGATTTGGATGAAAGAGAATTGTGTCAGCAATGGCTATAGAGGAAGAAGTAAAAGTTCTATAATGGGCAAGGAAGTGGCAACATGGATTTGGATGAAAGAGAATTGTGTCAGCAATGGCTATAGAGGAAGAAGTAAAAGTTCTATAATGGGCAAGGAAGTGGCAACATGGATTTGGATGAAAGAGAATTGTGTCAACAATGGCTATAGAGGAAGAAGTAAAAGTTCTATAATGGGCAAGGAAGTGGCAACATGGATTTGGATGAAAGAGAATTGTGTCAGCAATGGCTATAGAGGAAGAAGTAAAAGTTCTATAATGGGCAAGGAAGTGGCAACATGGATTTGGATGAAAGAAAAATGTGTCAGCAATGGCTATAGAGGAAGAAGTAAAAGTTCTATAATGGGCAAGGAAGTGGCAACATGGATTTGGATGAAAGAAAAATGTGTCAGCAATGGCTATAGAGGAAGAAGTAAAAGTTCTATAATGGGCAAGGAAGTGGCAACACGGATTTGGATGAAAGAAAATCGTGTCAACAATGGCTGTAGAGGAAGAAGTAAAAGTTCCATAATGGGCAAGGAAGTGGCAACATGGATTTGGGTGAAAGAAAATCGTGTCAACAATGGCTATAGAGGAAGAAATAAAAGTTCCATAATGGGCAAGGAAGTGGCAACATGGATTTGGATGAAAGAAAAATCTATCAACAATGGCCATAGAGGAAGAAGGAAAAGACATAGATTTGGATGGAAGAAAATCTATCAACAATGCCTGCAGAGCAAGAAATAAAAGTTCCCTAATGGGCAAGAAGTAGCAACATGGATTTGGATAGAAGAAAATCTATCAACAATGCCTGCAGAGCAAGAAATAAAAGTTCCCTAATGGGCAAGAAGTAGCAACATGGATTTGGATAGAAGAAAATCTATCAACAATGGCTATAGAGGAAGAAGTAAAAGTTCCCTAATGGGCAAAGAAATACCAGCATGAACTTCAAAGAAAGAAAATCAGTCAAACTTCCAGATAAATTTCTGACCACAAACATCTATGCCCACAAATACAGTGCTTGGCAGTGGTGACCATTGATTTTCTACCGTGGTTCCTGCTGTTGCTTTCAGAATATTGCTTTCTCTACATCCAGAGGCTATTAGAGACAGAGAACAATCTGTTCACTTGTACAAAAAAAATGAAGCAGCAGCAGCTTGTCAGGTGTAACAGGGAGGAGGAGGAGGCTGGGAAGATGATGCAAATTTTGATCAAACTCTCTGCCGAAAATGGATTGCGAAGAAAAGAAGGAAAGCAACGAACACTCTAGTTTACATTGTTCTAGAAGAGCAAGCAAAATGAAGGAAAAACAAGAGAGGAACAACTGTGTGAATTTAAAAAGAATAAGAAAAAGAAGTGTGTATTTTATCAAAGAGCCATCACTGCGTGTGGACTAGCACGTTCATTCTACAAACTATGATGTTACAGTAGGCTGGAGCTACAGCTTAGGAGTTTTCATGTCTTGATTTGGCACGGTGTTGTATATTATTGTTGTTTCCTTTTTGTTGTCATTTCATATTTGTTGTTATGTTTACATTTGAGTGTACAGTACCATTGTGTCATTTTCTAGGTGGTGGTCAGTGTTTCTTGTAATTCATGCTAACATTATGAAGAGTCTCGTGATCATAACCACTGAATCACTGATGTTTCTGCCCTCAACAGCTTTTTTGTGTTCTGTGTGCTTGTAGCAAGTGTAACTCTTTGAAGTCGTTACCATCAGATTTGAATGATTGTGATTCCTCCCCAGAATGTAAAGAGAGGTCCATAGACACTCTCAGTCAGAAAAGTAGTGAAAAAAAGAAAGAGCAGCATTTCAGAAGTTGTTGTGTGTTGCAGGTATGAGCAGTCAGAGCTTCCACAGCCAGCTGGAGCCTTTGGCCTCACATGACAGGGAAACGCGAGGAAAGGTGCGCCGCGTTTTCCTTGTAGAGCGCAAGGAAAAGCCTGGGCCAGCTCTCTCCACATATCAGAACGAACACTATACCCCTTCTGCTCGCTCTCTGGGGGAGGGTAACTCCACCATAGAGGAGGTTATTCCTCACCATGATATGGTGGAGGAAGTTCACAACCTCCGCACCATTCTTGTGTCAACGACAAAGCCTTGGTCATCGTATTGTGCTTCCAAGAAGAAGAGCCAGAAGAAGAAAAGAAAAGATGTGATATTTATCATGTAAATAGTTGTACATAAAATGTATATAATGATGAGAAAACGTACTTAATCAGTTATCTGTAATGTGTCATTTTATTGATCTGTAGTATGTGATTAATGCACAGCAGTTCCGTTTTTCTTTGTCATATTTTGAGCAATAGAAAGCAGACTCAGATGATGTGCAATGTATTCATGAATTTAAATGGTCTTTTACAATGAGAATGATGGGAAGCATTTTTGTTAAAAGAAGAAACACACTTAATTGGTTGACTTGTAATGATGCGTTGATCAGTTTTATTGCATGAATTATTTTTTTTAATGTACAAGAAAACAGATTTAATGCTGAACAATTAAGTAGTGGGGGAAAACAAGTGTAGGTTAACAATTCTTCCATCATTATAATAATGACTTGGCAAAGATTTGAAATTTAAAAAAAAAAAAAAAAAAAAAATGTATATTATAAAAATGAAAACTCTCCACTAGCTGCATGAGAGAACCATCACAATCCCTCTCGAAGACAGATCTATATGTATGGCCTGCTCCTAGGCCTTTTGTCCGCTGGATCGGAACTCATCAGGGAGACACAGCTGATTATTTCTGTGCTCTTGGCGTCAAATAGAGACGTACCACAGTCCGTAATTCTGTGGTGTTCTCACCACAAAGGGTTCAAAGAAGAATCCAACAGCACCCCCAAAGCAGCCAGCGAAAAGTAGTAGAATAAAATAAAACGAATGTGTGGAGAGGTAAAAAAAAGTTGCTGAAAAAAACTAAAATTATTATGCAAACAGTATAAAATGTAGGGGACAATCTTTGAGCCTATGCTTGAGGATCCATCTAAGGATGCAAGGGAGATAAAAAAAATTTTTAAAAAATGTGGAACAGTCTGAGTGGTCAGCTCTGCTGTTCAATAACCTAAGCATTGTCAGTGGCTAAGAATTGTGTAGAACAACCTTTACTTGGATCTCTTAAGAGATGCAATCGCCCACTGATTGACCAAACACTATAATGCTGAACAATTAAGTAGTGAGGGAAAAGAAGTGTAGGTTAACAATTCTTCTATCATTATAATAATGACTTGGAAAAGATTTGAAATTAAAAAAAAAAAAAAATGAAGAAAAATGTATATTATAAAAATGAAAACTCTTCACTAGCTGCATGAGAGAACCATCACAATCCCGCTCGAAGACAGATCTATATGTATGGCCTGCTCCTAGGCCTTTTGTCCGCTGGATCGGAACTCATCAGGGAGACACGGCTGATTATGTCTGGGCTCTTGGCGTCAAATAGAGACACACCACAGTCCGTAATTCTGTGGTGTTCTCACCACCAAGGGTTCAAAGAAGAATCCAACAGCACCCCAAAGCAGCCAGCGAAAAGTAGTAGAATAAAATAAAACGAATGTGTGGAGAGGTAAAAAGTTGCTGAAAAACTAAAATTATTATGCAAACAGTATAAAATGTAGGGGACAATCTTTGAGCCTATGCTTGAGGATCCATCTAAGGATGCAAGGGAGATAAAAAAAAAAAAAAAAATGGAACAGTCTGAGTGGTCAGCTCTGCTGTTCAATAACCCAAGCATTGTCAGTGGCTAAGAATTGTGTAGAACAACCTTTACTTGGATCTCCTAAGAGATGCAATCGCCCACTGATTGACCAAACAATATAATGCTGAACAATTAAGTAGTGGGGGAAAACAAGTGTAGGTTAACAATTCTTCCATCATTATAATAATGACTTGGCAAAGATTTGAAATTAAAAAAAAAAAAAAGAAGAAAAATGTATATTATAAAAATGAAAACTCTTCACTAGCTGCATGAGAGAACCATCACAATCCCTCTCAAAGACAGATCTATATGTATGGCCTGCTCCTAGGCCTTTTGTCCGCTGGATCGGAACTCATCAGGGAGACACGGCTGATTATGTCTGTGCTCTTGGCGTCAAATAGAGACACACCACAGTCTGTAATTCTGTGGTGTTCTCACCACCAAGGGTTCAAAGAAGAATCCAACAGCACCCCCAAAGCAGCCAGCGAAAAGTAGTAGAATAAGAAAATAGATTTACTTAGATAAACTCCAGTGATTTAATGAATGGTATTAGTCTCTCACATTTGAAATAAGTGTTGTATAATTTGTGTGTGTAGTGAAATTGTAAACACTGAAGGATTGGCAATTGCTGCTGGTTCAATGGTGTTAGTAGCCATTAGGGCTGATTTCTTCTTTGTGTGTGTGTGTGGATGTGTGAAATTTGGTTTTGTATGGAATGTTTTCCAGTGAATGATTTTGGAAGTGCAAAACTGAGAGAAATGAAGGCTTTAATTTTAAACTTTATCAACTTATTCATTTTTTGCTAGTTTATTGGTTATTGGAAAGGTCTCAAGTCAGACACTGAAAGTAAACTCCAAATAAGGAGAATGATATAAAAGCATAAGCAGACTAGATATGCCTGTGGAGTTAAAAGTAAACCGATTTCTTTCTGTCACATGATATGTCCAAATGGTTCTTTATTAAGAAAAGATAATGAATATTGTATGTGCAATATGATATACTGATATGTCAAAAATGGTTCCGAATTAAGGAAAGATGATGAATATTGTATGTGTAATATGATATACTGATATGTCAAAAATGGTTCCTAATTAAGAAAAGATGGAGTATTGTATGTGTAATATGATATATTGATATGTCAAAAATGGTTCCTAATTAAGAAAAGATGATGAATATTGTATGTGTAATGGTGATATGTCATAAACAGTTATAATTAAGAAAAGATGATAGATATTGTTTGTAATAGTGATATCAAAACATGATAAATGAACTTTAATGATTTGATGAATTTTAGTAGTCTGTCACATTTGTATAATTTGTGTATGTAGTGAAACTGTAAACACTGAAGGATTGGCAATTGCTGCTGGTTCAACAGTGTTAGTAGACATTAGGGCTGGTTTCTTTCTTCTTTTTTTTTCTTTTTTTTTAAAAATTTTTTGTGTAATGTTTTGCAGTGAGTCATAAGGAACCAATTTGATTATGGTAGTGCAAAACTAAGAGAAGTGATTTTTTTCCCCCTTAATTTATGAACTTATTTACTTTCAAAATCTTAAATAAATGTTAGCGAACTGCCCAGAGAAACGTGGACAAACGAGTCTTGTGACTCGTTTGTCCAGTTTCTCTGGGCGGTTCGCTAACATTTATTTAAGATTTCTTTAGATTTCTGCCTGCAGTCGTCTCACTTTGCAACTAGATTTATTTACTTTCGTCTAATTATTCATTTGCTCGTTATTCGAAAGGTCTCTAGTGACACACTGGAAGTAAACTTCAAATAAGAAGAATGATACAAGTATGCTTGTCAAGTAAAATATAAAGTGATTTCTTTTTGTCACGTATGTTAAAGTGGTTCTTAATTACGAATAGATGATAGATATTGTATGTGGTAAAGACGACAGTTATTGTATGTGTGATATGGATATTGATAAGTCAAAAATGGTTCCTAATTAAAAGATGATGGATGTAGTATAGAATAATGTATTAAAGTATGATGAATGAACTCTAATGATCTCATGAATAAGTGAAATTTGAAATAAGTGTTGTATGATTTAAACAAATTTTTTTTAACATTTTATTTTTCCATTTTAGCATAAACAGTGTACACACATATGATCATTAACAAATTTGATAAGTACACACAGTATACAAATATACAAGCACCAGCAAATTTGACAAAATACATATGCAATTGTATAAAGCAGAGAACCGTACTACTTCTATACTTACACAGTTTTGTAATTTACTCAAAGATAAGTAGATATATATGCCATCGTGCCAGTAAGTTCTGCTGAGACATATGTATATGGCTGGCATATTTTTCAATTTCAAATCTTTTTTCAAATATATAGAGTACTATTGGAATTGAGGTTGTGTTCCTTCAAACTTACATTTGTATACATAAAATTTAGCTAGCAGCAGAATAAAGTCAAATGTACTGTCTGCCTTGTAATGGTCATCGCATCCAAATAAAATTATCTTTTCTGTTAGTAATAAGTTTGTGTTGGCACACTTTTCGTTCACTGAATCCTGAAATGCATTCCAAAAGTTTTTCACTCGATCGCATGTCAAAAAAACATGGTGTATATTTTCTTTTTGGTCATAACAAAAGGAACAATTGTCAGAGTCAGTTATATTCATTTTCTGTAAAATCACGTTTGTACCTAAAATTCTGTGAATCAATCTGATTTGGAACCATTTCAATTTAACATCTTTTACATGTCCAGTCTTCTTAAATGCTTTGTGCCAACACACTTCAGATCCAAGTTTTTCTCTCCACATGCCACAACATTGGGGTTCAGTTATATCTTGCATTACAACCTCGTAATAATAGCTCGCTCCTCTAGGAGCTGAAGAAATAGTTGTTGATAATTTGCTTGAATAATTCCAGGTCTTGTATGTTAGTTCCAATCCTACTTTTCTTGTATATTTTCTAATAGCACATATAAGCCCATGGTAAGTGACAGAATCACTCAACATGCCATACTTTTCCGTGAAAGTCTGGCAGCGTTAGAAAGTTACCATTGTCATTCTGTAAATTTCCGATAAAAAGAATATTTTGTCTGATCCAGGTGTTATAAAAAACTGACTTTTTCTCAACTTTAATGTGACTGTTACAGAACACTGGTTCAGAACAGAAATCTTCAGTAGTTTTGACATGATTTACTTCTCCAAATTCTTTATATGCTTTAAATACATCTTTCCAAAATGCATTGACAAAATCTTGTTTGGGCAAATCAGACCCTAAGTTTTCAATTATGGCAATAGTTGGATACTGAACGCACAAAAGTTCTTTCCATTTATGGCTGCTTGATCGTATTTTGTGAACCCATGTCAATTTTAATGCATTCAAGTATATCTTGATGTTGGGTATGCCTATACCCCCAGATTTGATACTCTTTACAGATGTTTTCCTATTTATTCGATCGTTTCTTTTATTCCAAATAAATCTGTACACTAACTTTTGAGTTTTATCACATAAGCTGTTAGGTGGATTTGGTAGAAGCATGCATAAAAATATAATTTTTGACAGCACAAATGACTTAAGAACTGCCACTCTTCCGAGTGGAGTGATTTGTCTTTTTAACCATACTCCTCACAGCAATTTTATTTCATTGAACTTTTCCTCATAATTTACAATTGCACATTCTTTTAAATCATTTGTGAACCATAGCTCTAGTATTTTGAAACGTTCCGGATTCCATTCCGTTTGTAAATGTGGCAAAAATTTCACTAATGAATTCCGCATACTTCCCAGCCACACACTGCTTTCGTTTTGTCTGTATTTAACATAAGCCCAGAAACTCTTCCAAATTTTTCAGTGGTACTAATTGATTCTTCAAAAGATATTCTGTCTCCTTCCAGAGTAAGCTCAGTGTCATCTGCATACTGAGATATTTTATTTTCAATGTTTCCAAATTTAATACCTTTAATGTTATGGTTTTCTTTTATCATGAGTGCCAAAACGTCTACACACATAATAAACAAATATGGAGATAACAGGTCACCCTGTCTACAACCTCTTTCAATAGCAAACCAGATAGTTAGCTTGCCATTAACAGAAACTGTTGATTTAATATTCCTGTAGGAAGTCTTAATCCATTGACAAAAGTCGGGGCCCACACCAAAAGCTTTTAAGACTAAAGATAAATTTTAAGTCTACACTATCAAATGCTTTTTCAAAATCTAGACATAGTAGTAAACCAGATTTTCTCGCACTGATAAGGTAGTCCATAATGTCATAAATAAGACGGATATTATCTCCCAAATATCGATTTGGTACGAAACCGCTTTGGTCATCACTTATAACTGAATTTAAAGCTTTTCTTTTTTTTTTTTTTTTTCTGTCCCAACCTCTGCGCCACCTCTGAGGCAGTGCACCCACACCGCTCATTCCGACACCCCGTCCACAGCCATAGCCCGGTCAGCCCCCGCTGCAGCCCCGGCACCAGCAATCCACAGGAAGCAGTCAATGTCAAGTCATCAAGAGGCAACCCACCGGAGGAGACACTGCACTGCTGCCGAGTCACTTCAGTGGTGTTCAGTGGCGCCTGTTCTGATCTAACATACGCAGGACACCACCTACTAACTACTAACTAAGCCCCCTACTGACGACAATAATTGCTTAGTTGCGGAGCCGGCGTGAGTGAGCTCTCCCTCCTTTCCCACCACATCCGTCCAACGACAGCCCCTATGGACTCGCCGATACCGGTGACCCTGACGGAACCAAACCAAGGCCACAGACGTGGACAGGACATCGAAATTGAGGTCACCATGAGAGCAGGGCATGAAGGGCCACAGAATTTGAGACTTTTTTTTATGCTGATCGATGAGAATGAGGATGATTAAGATGATGTTATGGAATTCCATTTCGGTCTGAGACTACATGACAGGGCTGTACTCTACGCTTCCTTTCATAATATATCCCGGCATCAACCAGGCCCGAGAGATACAGGCACCTGCAGTGTTGGTCAGGAAATTTGAGCAACACTGTCAGAAACGCATCCATTAAGTGGATGAAACTCGACTGTGTGGTTCCAGTCTTCCCAACTGTGTCCGCAGCAAACTCAACTCTGGGTATGAGCCGGTCGGGGCAGAAAAACCCACATGACTCTGATGGGATTCGAACCCACGATCTCCCAGCCAGGAGTCCGCAACGCTAACCACTTCGCCATGGCGGCTGGTAAGCATATTTTGATCTGTTAGCAATGCAAGTAGATCCAATTTTATACATTACATTTAAAAGCAATATTGGTCTCCAGTTTTTTATTTGATCTTTAGGTTTGTCCCCTTTAGGTATATATATTATGACCACCTCTTTCTGAGTTGCAGATAGTTCCCTTTTATCAAACCCATTGTTAAGGGATCTTACGACATATGGTCCTAACTGTAACCAAAAAATTTTTTTAACTCAGCAGTGAAACCGTCACTTCCAGGACTTTTCTTATTATTCATTTTTTCAATGCACGCCCTGCTTCTTCTAAAGTTATTTTTCCTTCAAGAGAATTTTTTTCCTCTTCTGTTAATTTTGGCAATCGATCGACCAGACTGGAAAGTTCACACTGCTCTACCACTCTTTCTGAATATAAATCTTTATAAAAGGAATTAACTTCCCTTGCAATATCATTGTCTTTAGGTAACGTTATACCATCCTTGGCGGTAAGTTTCATTATATGCTTACTAACATAGTTCCGTTTTTCAAGACTGCAAAAATATTTTGTTATTTTTTCCCCTTCAGCTACCCACCTTGCCCTTGAGCATAACAAGACTCCTTCCATTCTTTTTTGTCTTAGATTGGTCAGTTCTTGTTTATCATTTTCTTCTCTTTTCATCACTGAGTAAATCTTCTCTTTCCAGTGGTTCTGTATTCTTTTCAAGTTCTTTTTCTTTTTTCAGAACATGCCATTTCCTCATTGTTGCATAGGAAATAGTTTTTCCTCAAATTTTCATCAGCAGCATATCCAGAAGCAGCTGATCTGAGATAACAAACTGCAGCTCAACTTTTGGCACCTTTTCGGCCTCACGACAATAAGGCAGGGTTGCGTATTCTTATTATTTCTTCTACATACTTTGTCCTTTAACAGAGAACTATTGAACCTCCACAGTAAATTCCTCTTTTCTTCTTTACCCCATTGGAAAGTTAATGATATCAAAGAGTGATCGGTTCGGTAGCCTGGTAGTATATCTACGTCAGTAACATAACTACACAGTATATCCGAAATGAGAAAATAATCCAACCTACTCTGCTGAAAGGGCTTGTTTCTCCTCCAGGTATATCTTCTAAGCTCGGGATTTAATTCCCGCCAAATATCTACAAGATCCAAATCATCCATCATCATCTATTTGTTCTTGTGCTTTTGTATTATTATTGTGTTTGTAGTTACAGCAATCAACAGCAAAATGTCATACAGAATTCCAGTCTCCCGCCATAATCACCTTTTCAGTCCCTATTTCACCTTTTCAGTCCCTATTTCACCTTTTCAGTCCCTGTTCCGTGAATGTGCTGTTCTAATGTAACATAAAAATCTGGGTCATCACGATTAGGTCCGTATAGATTCACAATCAACAATTCCATGTCCATTGTTTTCAATGAAACAAAAATTGAATTACCAAATGGGTGTTTCTAAATCTTGTTCAAATGGAAATCAAAGTTATTGTTAAAAAGTACAGCAACCCCACGGGAGTTAGAGTTGTGTGAGGCAGAACAACATTTGTAACCCCATTCCGCTTTGATGTATGCTTCTAGTTTAGGATCAAAGTGAGTATCTTGTAACAAATATATTAAATAAGATTTTTCCCTAAGATAATTAAATACGTCTCGACGCTTCTGAGCATTTCCAAAACCCTGACAGTTCATAGACCCAATTTCAATTTTTCTACCAGCCATTATCTAGGAAGACGAATGTGTACCTCATAAGAAAACACCTGTATGCCCTCAACATCCAGATTAAGCTTACAACTATTTCTGTTTTCCACAGAGCGCATAAAAAATGAAACAGTTTCTCCAGCTGCACATTTGGCGAATGTAAACAAAACTGGAAAATGAAATCCACGTTACATACACTATATACATCTTCACAAAAGCACAAACCCGCATGTAGCACGATGGTGAAAAATCAGTGGTAACAAATGGAATTGTCACTTCGCTGGCAAAGTTGCACACAGCAAACACACACCATTGACATAGAAACACAAATTGTACACAAGCATTGAATATTGTGGTGATGGTGATCATTGGCATGAGCAATACAAACAAAAGCAATCAACGTTATGTAATTCATAATTTGTAAAGGACACTACATAGTTATCACCAACAGAGGAAGAAAAAGGCAACCAAAGAAAACAACAAGATTCTTTCAGGCCGAACAAAATCAAAGGAAATCCTGCCTATCCATGCTGATCTTACTGATGCGCGGTCTCCAGAGATTATACTGCCACATATTGTATCCTCCCTCTCTTTTCATACACAGACACGCGAATACACACATGCATACACACACATCATCACCCATATCCACACATAACCGCACACGCACCCTCCTCCCGCCACACACATTCGTACTGTCTGTCACACACACACACACGCACACACACACACACTCACTCACTCACACGCATGTGCGCGCGCAGAAACGGGAGACGGTGAGAAGGGGGGAGAGGCAGGGAGGGAAGCAGGAACGGAGGAAGGCAACATGAAACTCGTCTGATAAAGCTTAACACAGTGTTTAAATGTACATTTTATTACAGACCGTGGCATATCACACATCATTCATATGCCTTTGGCCGCATACATCAGTATTATGCATGCATGAAGCCTGAACGTGTACTGTTACATAGACATGCTTGCCCTTAGCCCACAGCAACTCTCACAAAATCCATTGGCCACAGCGTCCAGAGACCAGTACATCAAAAAATATGATAAATTATGCGCTACCGCAAGTTAAAAAAAAAAAAAAATTCTAAAATCATTAATGCAGAAAAGTCAAACATAAGAAAATAATTTGCATCAGGAGCAAACAATAGAGACATTGGCAAAGTTACATATACCACACTCGCATAATTCTACATACTGGAATAGAAAGAAAAAATATCAACAGGTATCGAATCTTGTATTGCAATGGTCTCTGGCATGAAAAGTGCAGAGAAAAATAAACATCATTAATACGAATCCTTCATCACACGGTATTCAGCATATATCCACCACCACACGAAGAAGGGCTATTAATGGAAACTTGTGAAATACAGTCAAAAAGTGTTATGATCACTAAGCCAATCACACCAATGGGGGGGGGGGGGGGGGGGGGAAGAGAACAGACAGCGTGGAGGAAACAGACACCGCGGCAGCGGTGGGGTTTGACTATCCAGGCAACATTCTTCGGACACCTCTGGTGATATTAAATATAATTTATAACAGCTCTCACAAAATATATTAACCATAGTATACAATAAAATATGTGCCTATAGTTGGCTTTCATATTAGTTGTTATAGTTATTAGTTGTAATATTAATGTGAGATGAAAAAGCTTAAGATCAGTTTACACATCATCATTTTTAGTATATTAACCCTCACCTCCAGCTCAATCGAACCCCATCCCTGCCCCCTGCCATCGCCACCCCCCCCACCCCCCACCCCTCTCAGCCACACCGACCGCCCCCTTCCCCCCCACCTCACCCCCAACTCTAGCCCTAAACCAAGAACGTCAGGGAAGGGTAGCGGACAGAACGGTAGGGGTAGTCAATTGAAGACAGAGAAGAGGAGATGGAGAGGGAGAGAAGGGGGTTGAGAAAGGAAATCTATACAGTAACGGAGATTTCAGAGAAAGAAAAAAGAAAATCCTCCAATTCAAAAGTAGCGAACAATTTAATTAATGCAATCTTACGACAGATGAAGATATCCAAATTCAGAACATGTGGTTTTCTTATCAAGTAAACGTGGCAGAAGAAGACAAAAGAGAAGAAAAAAGTGTCCAAGGAATCAACCACGTACTCCGGCCCCATGCACATATATCCAAAGGAAGAAGATGGGGGGAAAAAATCAGATCATCACTAGAAACACACAAAACACTGTCACTTCAGGCATCCTCTTGGTCAAAGAGCACGTTAGAAGTCATTGCCCGTCGAAAGGCATCATCTAGGTCCATGTGAATGTTCAATTTTAAGATAAATCCATTTTTCAGCTTGGCCATTGCTTTTCCGTTTGAACTCCACACTGACATTGTCGCAGAATGCTCATACGCAATTGTGGAAAGTTGGTAGTTCGCAAACGTTAGGGCCTCGTCAATTGATCACAGTCCCTTTATTTTTCAGTTTTCTTCTGTTTGTGATTATAGAATCCCGTTTCTTCCTGTCGAAAAATCTCACCAGTATAGGTCTGGGTTTGCCACTACCTCGTTTCCCTGACCTGTGGGCCACTTCGATGTCCGCAGCGGTGGTGGTGATGCCCACACCGTCGTGAAGACCTTACACACTTTCCGTACACGGTCTTCAGTCGTCTGCCCGTCAGCCTCCAGCACTCGGCACACACACAGGTTCCACCGTCTGATGTACTGCTGCAGGTCGTTAAGACTTCTCTCGTTCTCCTTGATCCATCTGTCCTGTTGCCTAATTGTGTTCATCAAACTCGTTTTTTTCTCTTTTCGGCTACGATTTCAGGTGTACCTTTTCCAGCTTAGTTTCTGCCTCAAACATCCTACCCTCCAATTCTTCTATCTTTTGCACAAAACAGTCTTTCAGATTTTTCACTTTGTTTTTGATTTGTTGCAGATCATCTTTTGTCGCAAGGTTATTGAATCTTTGACTGATCTTCTCGAGAGCTTCTTGTATATTCATGTTGTCACTGGTGTTTTCAAAGTTCAATCGTTTCTTTTCAGGTTTTAGACTTCCGTCTTCACATATGTTAATGTCACTGTCTGAAGTAGAGGAGAGCTGTCTTTTCTGCCTAGCTTGCGTCTGGTTATCGCCACTCATTACACCACTGTCATTCTTACTCCCTCTGCCAGCACATAAATTTTATGTTGATGACGGGCGAAGAGAAACCGCTTCTGTCGCTCCACATACAGTAGCACACCTGATTTCAAGCGCTTATGGGTTGTTTACATTTTGTTTACTGCACTGCCGCTGCCATTTCCTGGGTTAGACTAAAAAAAAAATTAAAAAAAAAAAAAACATACCGTTGGAATCACTACAGATCCAGGAAAATTTTTACACAGTCGCCATGATCAATCGCTGTCTAATTAACACTGTAATTAAACAATTACCACGGAGGTGTGCCGATGTCTGTCTGATCTTGCTGTGAGCGATCACTCGCCAAGTGTTGTTTAATTTGTGTATATAGTGAAATTGTAAACACTGAAGGATTGGCAATTGCTGCTGGTTCAACAGTGTTGGTAGCCTTTAGGGATGGCTTCTTTCTTTATGTTTCTTTTCTTCTTTTTTTTGATGGAATGTTTTGCAGTGAGTCATATGGAACCATTTTGATTATGGTAGTGCGAAACTGAGAGAAATGAAGATTAAAAAAGAAAAAGAAATTATTAACTTATTTACTTTCTGCTAATTATTCATTTACTCATTATTCGAAAGGTCTCTAGTCACAACACTGGAAGTAAAGTTCAAATAAGAAGAATGATGTAAAAATATAAGTAGACCAGTAATGTATGCTTGTCAAGTAAAATGTAAACTGATTTCTTTTTGTCACATATGTCCAAATGGTTCTCAATTAAAAAGAGATGGTAGATATTTTATATGGAAAAGATAATAGATATTGTATGTGTGATACTGATAAGTTTGAATGGTTCCTAATTAAGAAAAGATGATAGACATAGTATGGAATAGTGATATTGAAAGATGACGAATGAACTCTAATGATTTGATGAATTTTATTAGTCTGTCACATTTGAAATAAGTGTTGTATGATTTGTGTGTGTAGTGAAATTGTAAACAAAGAAGGATTGGCAATTGCTGCTGGTTCAACAGTGTTTGTAGCCATTAGGGCTGGTTTCTTTCTTTATTTTTCTTATTTTCATTATTTTTTTTGTTTGTTTGTGTTGTTTTTATGTAATGTTTTGCAGTGAGTCGAACCATTTTGATTATGGTAGTGCAGAAACTGAGGGACATGAAGACTTTTTAAAGAAATTTATTAACTTATTTATTTTCTGCAAAGGCTTTAAGACATACTCTGGAAGTGAAATTCAAATAAGAAGAATGACATAAAAGCATAAGTAGACCAGTAATGTATGCACACACAAAAATGAAATTATGCCTGTCCAGTGATTTTTTTAAAATGTCAAAATGGTGCCTACTTAAGAAAACATGGATATTATGTGTGTAATAGTGATATCGGTGGGTAAAAAGAACTTGGCAAGAAAAGTCACCGGAGAAGATGAAAAATACCAGTAGAATCCTTTGAATACTGGTCACATTGTTGGTATGCTAGCAGATGAAACTTAAACTTATGTCCTAAAAGCGTATGTCAACTTTTATTGCAAGAGAAGGCATCGGCCATTTTGTACCCTTGAGACTGAAATAATGTTATGTTCTGATGTCGGGGGCAAAAGTGAAAGAGACTGACAAAAGCTGTACAAATATTCCTGGTAGTAGTTGTACCAAAAGGTGAACAATACATCACTCTATGTTCAGATTTAGTCATCAGATTGCACCATTTTGAAAGCAAATTCCACATGTTTTCCCATGGGCGAGTAGGAACTTGCCTTCTTGAGGCCCTCCCCCCCCCCCCCCCCAAGAATTTCAGCATTTTTTGCTTTTCCTTAGGTAGAGCCCCCATGAGTAGGGTGATAGTCTAAGAGGAGGACATCTCTGACTTGAAAGCTGAGCACTAAAGCCTTGACAGGCAAGGAGAAGGGAGTCACTGGTTTCAGTAGAACTCGGCCTATGCTGTATTTTAAGTAAGTAGATAGAATTATTTGCTTTTAAAAGTAAATTCATCTAAGGTTTGAACTGTGCCAATGGTTAGTTCATGCAAGGTCTACTTTGCAAGCTTAGAGAATGTGTAACAGGAAATTTGAAAATGAGCAGACGTAAGGTTTTTGTTTGGATAATGGGTGTGTGTGTTTGTGGATCTTTGATTTTTGATTGGGTTTCTGTATTTCTATAAACAGGGCAAGTCTAACAGATGATGATGATAACAGTGGATGAGTTTCCAAAGGTTGGGTGTAGGGGTTGCCTTGACATCAGTGGAATCAAGGGGCTACATGCTGACCGTGGGGTAAAGCCCCCTCCTCCCCCACCTTAATCCCCACCCCCACCCCCCTCAGAAGCTGAACAAAGTGTGCCTAGGAGGCTTCCCCTGGAACTTGAAAAGGTATGCACACTGTGTCCATGTAGTCATTTTACCATTTTTTCTACGAGAAGTGCTGATATGTTAAACGCTACCAGAGCACGTATTTCCTCCCAGTCAGTCATACTGGGGATTTGCACCTGAACTAACCTACTAACACACACACTCTCTATCTCTATCTCTCTCTCTCTCTCTGTCCCTCTCTTGACACTTAAGAGGCATGGAGACCAATGCTGGACCCTCTGTTGTTTTCTGTAAAGATCTTCAGTCTTGATATTTAGGGTCCAGTCTGGCATTCCACTTGGCTGGCTTTTATCTACACTTCAGTTTGGCATTGTACTTTCAGTTGAAATGACAAAAAAGTTGTCAGTGTCGCTCACTGATCCAAACTAAAATTAATATTCATTTCAGCAGTCATGTTTTGCATTCCAGTTTCAGTGGAGGTGACATGAAGTCTGTCAGTATGACATGTGCTCATTAGTCAGAGTTGACTCTCCAGTTTGAGTTGAAATAACAATTCTTCAAAAGCAAAATGTACCGCTAGCAGTTTTTCGAAAGATTGGGAATAGAAAAATGGGAATTAACCATCACTTTTTGATTTTCTTTTTTCTTTTTTTTTTTTAATTTTAAAGCATTTTTGCCTTGGTGGCATCACACACACACACACACACACACACACTTACACACATACACATATATGCACACGCAAAGTGGGTTGAGGGAGAGGAGACACAAGTTGTGAGTGAAAGCAACACAGATAAAATACCCTACATGCTCATTTTCAGATCTATGGTTGGACTAATCCATTTACCACAACAGTTCTTGTGTCCACAAATAATGAAAATCAAACATCCAGTCATCTTACTTATTATAATAATGATGATAAAGGTAATATCCTGGGGTATGGGAAAGTAAAATTTAATCCAGAAAAATGTTGAAGTGTTGAAGAAAAGTTTAAGGACTCCACACTCAATCCCTTTTATCTTCCCCAGTTCCCCAACCCCTGTGGTGTGTGTGTGTGTGTGTGTGTGTGTGTGTGTGTGTGTGTGTGTGTGTGAGAGAGACAGACAGACAGAGATACAGAGAGAGAGAGAAGAGTAGGCTTTTTCTTACAAACAGCTGTGCAAATTAAGGTAACTGACAATTCTTTGGTGTACTCAGAGTGACCACATTTGATTCCTGGGAGATACAACATTGATTATGTAGGTTTGAATGTGGATACAATGTTTACAGAACTGGTGGTTTTTTATTGTGTAAAGTCAAGCTTTTAGATACACGTGAGCTATTTTATCTGATTATGATGATCAGTATTGTTGAAATGTGCCAAATGTTTGCAACATGAAAATGATTATTTATGTACAAGCTTACATCCAGATTAAGTGAGTGGCTTGAAAATTTCCAGAACAATGAAAAACACAAACAAAAGTAAAGTCAAGATGGGGAGGTATCTGACTGTTTGTGAAAAGTAAAAGGTGATTGTCTTCCTCTGGGAATGATAATTGCATCATTATGCATGCATGAAAAAATATATATTGGATATCATGTTGTATTTAATACTGATTTTGTTTTAAAAATATTGAAAACCTATGCCATGAATATGATATTGTTATGCAAAGGGTAAATGGGTCTGCAAGCATGTGACCCTACCTATGAACTGGAAAACTGAGGTGGCTAACTCCTTATCTCTGGGCCCCCTTGTTTAAGCTTCAGAGATCAGTTGATCCTTTAAGATGGTAAAACAGCTCAACTGTAAGAAAGTGGTGTGAAGAGGAAAAAAAAAGGTTTCACTAAAACAGAAGATCAAGATGGGGAGGTATCTGACTGTTTGTGAAAAGGGAAGCATTGTGGCGGTGGAAGAGATTTCGACTTCAGGCAAGATAAACATTTAGGACAATGAAAATGAAGAACAAACATTTGAAAAATTCTTAAATGAGCAATTCTTAAGTTGGGCACAAGATGGACTTTGAATTATGATTTCTCTTTAAAATTTGTTTCAGTTTCCACCTGCTGTCATCTCACTTTAAAACTAATTTCAGTAAGAGGCTTGCTTGTCTTTTTGTTGTTGTAAAAGGCTGGTTTTGAGCAGAATACAGCTGGAGGGCCCAGGACTCCTATTTCATTTATTACAGAAGTCAGGGTTGGAGGTGCAGAGAATGTATACATTTAGTTAAACGTGGATAAGTGACAGATAGCAGTGCATCTTGTAATGCTCTAATTGGAGAACTTGCACTTTCACAAAACATGCACTGTGCACATTAATGATTTTTGCTTGACACAAAATCAAAACATTTGAACTTTTGGATTTTTATTGCATCAAATGTCAAATACAATTTTCAATAAAGCATGTACATTGTAATAAAAAACTGGAAATATTTGTGAAGGTGATAGTGGATTTTCAGTTGAGAACACATCAAAATAGATCAAATGATCAAGCACACCAGTGACTATTTTTAGATTTTTATTTATTTTACATGAAATATAATCACTTGTCTTCCTTGCATTTGTAGGTTGCAGCATCCATGTTCGCTGCTTTATATGACTGGACTGTCAAACGTAGTGTATGGTTACTTTTTTGCTAATCTGTTTAGACAACCATATTCTGTATTCTGAGATCAAGCATGCTTAACTCAGACATTGGTTGAAGGCTTTTTCATATGCATAGATTAATCTGCATATGTATACCAGTGACACAGAAGAGACTTCCCTGTCATACAGCCATCAGGAGCAGTTGGGACTTGCGCCATTGATGCCCAGCATGGAATTCTGACGCATTGTCCCACTGGACTGAAACACTAAACAGTTTTGAGGCAAAATGGACTGCATTTTTTTTTTCTTTTTTTTTTCTTTATTCTAGTTAACAGTGATCTGACAAATGACCTGACATTTCTCCATGCTCTGTGAAAAGCGAAACAAGTCTTCAACCTTCCTGTTTGTATATATAACACTGTGATGTCACACAGGATGAATTGGATTGATCTTGTTTTACCTTTTTTGATGGAACATATGTGTTGGTTATGGACCCAAACTGGGCCCAACACCTTCTTCTTTGTTCCTCAGTGAAGACTCCAAGGTTCAACATTTGTTAATCTTTTTACATGCACAACTTTTTCATTCAAGCAGTAAGGGATTCTTATTGCATCTTGGGGATGGTGTCTAAACATGACACCAGTGTGTATGTTGGTTGTTTATATCATCCATGCCGCTACAGAACAATGACCTACTTTGCTACAGAACAATGACCTACTTTTCTACAAAGGATGGGACAGGAAGTAACGCACAGGTTGGAAAAAAAACAACTTCCTGGGTTTTTCGGGGTTTTTTTTTTTTTTTTTTCAGGATATGGGTTGGGTTTTTCGTTTGTTTTTTTTCAGGCTATGGGTTCCTTTTCCTACGCAATGGCAGCCCTGAAAAGGCCCAGTGTAGTCAATTGCATGCTTTATACAGGTAACCTTGGTTTAAAGTCCCATCGAAAGGACTTTTAGGGGGGTGGAATCAATGTGCACAGAGACTGAATCCACTTAAGTAAATCTCTCCGGGCTGGCTGGCTCTACTTGAGACACTGAGGACACCAGGATCCAGAGAACAATGCTTTATCCACTAGGTTGACCCGAGTGCTGACCAGACACATTCAAAACTTGTAAGATCCTCGACTACCAGTCTGATCTCTGCCTCAGATTGCAGCAATTCCATAAGTTATTGGAGGGAAGTTTTCACACACACACACTTCAGTCTGCAAAATAACACTGCCACAAACTTTTCTCAGTCTGTCTCTCTCACTCTCTCTCTCCTCTCTCTCTCTCTTTGTCTCTCTCTCTCTCTCTCTTTTTCCACCTCGTAGGCTATGCAGCTGAAAACTTTCAATAGCACTTAAGTCCAAAGTATTTGGATTAATCATACATCTTTGAATAATTTTTACCATTTGATTTCAGCAGTGCTGTTGTTGAATTATTCAAACATGATCGCTGCAGCCATGTTTCTAAAGATCAATGAGATTGACAATTGTGATAAGAGTATAGGTACAAGAGGGCAAGTTAAGCAATATATTATAGTCGGTCGCTTGCATATTTACAACATTGCAGTTGTGTCCCTGTCCGCAGATCGCAGTAAGCGTGTTGCCAAGTACCAGATTGCAACACTGCAAACTGCATGACTTAAAATATGATGGCGCTCTCCAACAAACCTTTTATGTACTGTTGTTTACAAAAGAAATATACTTTAGAATCTTGATAAGCAAGTCTTGAAGTAGAATCTTGTTTTGACTACAATGCTGTTCTGGGTCTTAAATGTAGCCAAACATTTAAATGGTATCGGAATACCTCAAACAGGTACATTTATTTAAGAAAACTGGATCAAGGGTAGATGTTTTCCAATCACATGACATTTTTCGATCTTCACCCATATTCTTGTCAGATTTTCAAGCAGCTTTCGACAATATGGGAGGCAGTGATTTTGCCTAACCCGAACAGGACATAAATTTTTCTGATTGGAAGCCTCATGGGTCATTTTTGAAATTTTTGTTTGTAAAGTGTTAGTTCAGCAATCAAATTGTCCGTACATTATTTATTTCATTCACTTATTTCTCTAAACAAAAGGTCAGTTTCATCAGCTTCAACCTTGACAATCATTTCACCCACACATCAGCCTCTGGTCCTTCACTCCTTTTCAAGGAATGTCAGAATTTCTTAACACCTTGGAAAAGAGGTCAGAACTATAGCCACACATCATTGCAGACTGAGACATACTCATAAAAACCCAGAAGTTGTGAAGCCTGGTTAAGACACCACACAACTGGTGCGCTTGTCCACGCCTGCTGGAAAGGCATGCTCAAGGCCGGCTTGGGCAGCCTCTTCAAACACTTTCTTCAGCCCGACATTGTTCTTGGCAGAACTCTCGCAGTAGTTCTTTGCCCCCAGTTCCTGGGCCAAGGCCTTGCCCTGAGAGAAGGACACTGTGGCCGAGGATGGTTTGCCTTCGATCTGGAAAGATGTTTTTTCATACCATAAATAACCCAACCTTTCCATTTCTGTCTCATGTGCAAAGTGTAGGAAAAACAACACAAAGGAAAACAACATTTCATTAAATCATAGTATGAAAAGAAAAAAACTCAGAAAAAATATACATTCTGTGTTCCTAAACATATTGTTTGTTTAACCTTATTGACAGTATTCATACTTAGGACCTATTTGTAAACTGTATTCATTGTTATTTTAGTTCAGTTTATTCAAATACATCAAATCTGTGGCTATTCCTGAAAAAGAGGAAGTCCATTACAAAAAAAAAAGAAATCCTTGTACAGTAAGTGCAACTGGCCACAGGAGATAGTTCAACTAAAAGAAAGAAAGCTGCCAGTACCAATCGCAAGTTGAATTTTGACAGTACCAGTTGGCAGCAAGCTTTTATTTTCTTTTACCGTAGAATATCACATTGTTGCGATGACATGTCTACCACTGACATTCCTGCTTATCATTCTATGATGAATCTGGGCCAAGGCCTGTGTGTGTGTGTGTGGTGCTGTCACAAAAGTTTCAGTTTTGTTTTATGTTTTAAAGGGGGAGGGAGGGGGTGAAAATACTGAGCAAATATCCAAAAGAAAAGAAAACAAGATGCAAAGCATATAAACGTACTCCCAGTTTATCCTGAATACGCGTGAGGTATTCCATAAAGAGGAAATACCGTACTGGGCTGGTGTAACCATTAGTAATGGCTATTCTGGTAAACATCGGACATCATCTGTGACCTTTAATGAACATAACAAATGTTCAGAAAGATCGGCCAAGTACTTACTGAGATTTTCCATAAAGAAGAAAACCATTATGGGCCGTTAGTAACGGCTATAATGGTAAACTTAAACATCGGGCATCATCCGTGACCCATAATGAACATACCTACAAAGTTTTAGAAATATCGACCACATACTTTCTAAGATATTCCATAAAAAAAGAACTGTTATGGGCCGTTAGTAACGGCTGTAACGGTAAACTAAAACATCGGGCATCATCCGGGACCCATAATGAACATACCTACAAATTTTCAGAAAGATCAGCCAAGTACTTTCTGAGATATTCCATAAAGAAGAAAAACCGTTAGGGGCCGTTATAGCCGTTAGTAACGGCTATAACAGTAAACTAAAACATCGGGCATCATCCGTGACCCATAATGAACATACTTACAAATTTTCAGAAAGATCGTCCAAGTACTTTCTTAGACATTCCATAAAAAAGAAAAAACGTTATGGGCCGTTATAGCCGTTAGTAACGGATATAACGGTAAACTAAAACGTCGGGCACTATCCGTCCCCCATAATGAACATACCTACAAATTTTCACAAAGATCGGCCTAGTACTTTCTGAGATATTCCATAAAGAAGAAAAACCGTTATGGGCAGTTGTAGCCATTAGTAACGGATTTAACGGTAAACTAAAACATCGGGCATCATCCGAGACCCATAATGAACATACCTACAGATTTTCAGAAAGATCGGCCAAGTACTTTCTTAGACATTCCATAAAAAAGAAAAACCGTTATGGGCCGTTATAGCCGTTAGTAACGGATATAACGGTAAACTAAAACGTCGGGCACTATCCGTCGCCCATAATGAACGTACCTACAAATTTTCAGAAAGATCGGCCCAGTACTTCCTGAGACATTCCATACAGAAGAAAAACCGTTATGGGCAGTTATAGCCGTTAGTAACGGATGTAACGGTAAACTAAAACATCGGGTATCATCCGTAACCCATGATGAACATACCTACACATTTTCAGAAAGATCGACAAAGTGCTTTCTGAGATATTCCATAAAGAAGAAAAGCCGTTATGGGCCGTTAGTAACGGCTATAACGGTAAACTGAAACATCGAGCATCATCCGTAACCCATAGTGTACATACCTGCTGATTTTTACAAAGATCGGCCTCGTACTTTCTGAGATATTCCATAATGAAGAAAAACTGCTACAGGCCGTTACAGCCGTTAGTAACGGCTATAACGGTAAACTAAAACATCGGGCATCATCCGTGACCCATAATGAACATACCTGCTAATTTTCACAAAGATCGGCAAAGTACTTTGAGACATTCCATGAAAAAGAACAACCGTTACAGCCGTTAGTAACGGCTATAACGGGGTAAACTAAAACATCAGGCATCATCCGGGACCCATAATGAACATATCTGCTAATTTTCACAAAGATCGGCCAAGTAGTTTTGTCTGGAGCGAGTGGAACACATTTTGACCATGGACGGACTGATACACACACACACACACACAGCATTTCTTCGTTCCCATTCTAAAGTACTCCCTGTTCTTTATGAACTGGGAGTACAAAAAGCGCCAAACTAAAAAGAATTCATTGACCTTGTGATCCTGAAAGAGGTCAAGGTTAAAGAAAAAAAAAAGGGGGGGGGGGGGGAGGACAGGGGGTTAATGTCGTATGGTCATGTTTGTGTATTGGTCCAAGACACATGGAAATGGGTGCATGCATGTGCCCGCGCACACACACGCAAAGCAACAACCTGTCCATTGTGGATCATTTACACATTGGAGTGGGTGTGAAAACACAAGATTGTTGCATGCTAACCCTCTGGAGAAATCACTATATCCGAATAAATGTGAACTTTCTAAGATGAAGCATATGGCATAACTGTTTTATGGCTGACCTGCGCATTTTGGTCATGCTTTCTCTTGACCAACAAGTAGGACTGACCTTTACCACATGTTGCTTTTGAATACACGCTCTCCATTATGCGGGTCTCTCATGACCATGTACTTCTCAGGAGCTTTGTCTTAGGAGTATGGATCTTGGAAGGTACGCGTCATGGACGAAGGGAGACTGTGTAGCCACTACAACATGTATGGATAGTCGGAGACACATTGTCAGGAGTGTGTCATTAAAACCAATATGCTGTAACTTTGTTGATAGAAATTGGAAATGAAATGAGGCAGTGAACAGCAAACAACAGTAAACAAGTGGGGTAACTTTTGCTCCCATAAGAAAACCTAACACAGAGTAACTTTTATTCAAGACTGGCACAGCCTTTGTTGATAGAGTTTGGATACAATAAGACCGGAGTTGTTCAGAGTGTGTAGTGAGAAATAGATAAATGATTACGGTGTTTTTTTTTTTTTTTTTTTTTTTTTTTTAAACTGATCCGAGTTGTTGGAAGTTTGTAGCTAGAATTACGTAATTGATGACTACTTTTTTTTTTTTTTTTTTTTTTTTTTTTTTTTTTTCCACACAGAAAACAAATACTGGATGACAAAAACAAAGTTTGAAAGTGTATCGGTGAACTTTCACTTCGAATTTTTTAATAGTTCAAGAAACGTTAGAAAAGTAGTTACAGACTCAGAATCAAAAACGTACTTGGAGAATATTTCGACAGGGTCGCCCTGTCTTCTCCAGCTCACTGTTGCTGTTGTGGCAGGGAGGCCTGGTGGGACGACTGTTGTGTGGGGTGAACGGTTGTCAGGATCTGATTGTAGATGGGAAGTTCAAAGCCTTGATCTCTGTTCAGGCTAGGGTCAAAGACAAAACGGACCCCCTCAAGCAGTGTGGTGTAGTGTACCAGGTAGGGTGTCAAGACTGTAGCCATACCTACATTGGCGAGACAGCAAGACCACTCACCACCCGTCTACAGGAACACCAAAACCGATCTACTTCTGCCATACATGAACATCTACAAGCCACAGGCCAGTTTCAGCCCCCAAGATCTTATCTACAGAGCCCTTCCTCACAAAAAGAAAAGTTAAAGAAGCCATCGAAATCAAGATCAGACCCCCAGCCTGAACAGAGATCAAGGCTTTGAACTTCCCCCATCTACAATCAGATCCTGACAACCGTTCACCCGCACAACAGCCGTCCCACCAGACCTCGCTGCCACAACAGCAACAGTGAGCTGAAGAAGACAGGGTGACCCTGTCGAAATATTCTCCAAGTAAGTTTTTGATTCTGAGTCTGTAACTACTTTTCTAATGTCGAATCCAGAAACCTATATTCTTATTTAGTTTATGAGATGGTTTTATTATATAGTTTATAATGTATTTTGTGTCTGGGTCGTATTTGACTCAGGTAGCACGGCTAAGGTAAACCTATCACTAATGGCCTAGATGCGCAGTTCCCATGAGGGGAGAGCTAACAGTACTTTTACCAATTTCTGCGAGTATACTCACCTGTGCTTTGATTCGCATATCACACTTGGTTCCCACCAGCACAAAAGGGGCTTCGGAGTTGTAACCCTTGATCTCTGGCAGCCATTGGTCTCGGATACGATCCAGTGACGTGGGACTTGTGATGTCAAAGCAGACTAAATAAGCGTCAGCAGATGAGCACACTTTCTCCCGAAGCTTTTGATACTCGTCCTAAAAAGAGGGAATATTTGAAATTGATAAATAAAGTTTAAAGGCAGCTTTAAGGTTAGAATATAGGCTGTATATGAAATGAAAACAAAAGAAGCGAGGAAAATGTGTAGCAAAGAGGGCTAAAAACAGTGTGCTATGATGCATTAGGCAGATTTGGGCTGATAGTGGTGGTGGTAGAATCCCTCTCTCTCTCCGTCTGTCTCTGTCTCTCTCTCTCTCTCTCTCTCTCTCTCAAATAGAATTCAAAGAGTCGAGCAGTTCTGACTCAAAAAAAAAAAAAGAAACCGGACAAACAAATTTGAGATCTTTGTGCGATTTGATAGAGAAAGCTATAAAGCTTGGGGCTAAAGTGGTCAATTCCTCTCGTAAAATGATAGTTTTACTTGACATATCACACAGATTGTTTAATATTTCAAACACAAAAGTGGTTGGAGTTACACCCCTTCAGCAGTTTTATCTGAATGCACCTGGCTCGAACAAAGCCGATCTGTACTTTAGTCGGGTCTGTCGTTAAACTCGAGATAAAAATGCCTGCTTGACATTATTAACATAAGAAATTAAAGAAGTTTAGATACAGATGGGCCCTCACAAATCGGGAACGGGGGGAGGGGGGGGGGCAAATTTAAGAAAACTTTTATATCACTCCAAAGGATTTTTTTTTATCTTGGAATTTCAAATCTGTCACCGGCATATAAAGCAAATGATAATAGCTATATTACAATCTGAACACAATTAGATACGCGATTTCTGTTTCTTTATAGCCCAGCTGATTACAAAGAACCCTTTCTGAGGTGTCAAGACTGAAAAACGTTTAAGTCTCTCTTCCTATAGGAAACAAAACAGCCCTTTGAATTTATATATCATCATATCAAAAACTGCTGGTAAAACAAGGCTGTGCTGAGAACCAGTCAGACTATATCAGTAAAGTCGTAAACATTCATATAAAAAAGCATTTTAGTGAAACGGAAAATGCCATATTAGCGAATGGACTGCTGTTCCTGTTCCATTGATAACGCTCTACTTTGCCTCCAAATTAAGAGGAGGAAAAGCATGTTATAAACTGTACCAGGAAAAATTATTCAAAGTGTGAACACTAATTACAGCAGGGGTAGACGAATAGGCCTGAAACGCAGAAAAACAGGACGACAGAGTGGAAAGGGAGGTGGAAAGGTACAATCGAAGAGGGTGAAGGGGGTGGGGGCGATCACGGGGATACAATCCCCCCACCCCATACCCCAACCTTGATAGATCCGCACAGTGTTAAGAAGAAAAAGAAAAAAGGACAAAGTTTACGGAACAAAGACAGGCTAATAGGCCACAGAGACAGAAAAACGGTGGGCTGTGTACTTTACCTTTAATTAGACGTCGCTTAGTGTCTTTTTTTTTCTTTTTCTTTTTTTTTTTCTTCTTCTTTTTCAAAAATGATCTGGTGAACATCTAATCCGTAGTGAATTTCATAAACGTCTGATAAATTATGCGTTTCTTACAATCAATGGCTTCTTTATCCTTGGAAGAGTGGGGGGAGGGGGGGGGGGAGTAGTTATTAATTAAGAAGGGTGTATCTCTCTCTCTCTCTCTCTCTCTCTCTCTCTCTCTCTCTCTCACACACACACACACACACACACACACACACACACACACACCCCGGTTGTTGGGCATTCCAAAGTACATGATGGGCCCTACATCTTAAACATTCGTTGAATCAGACAGAGGCAAAGACACTGACCAGCCCGCAGGTGTCCACCACGGTCATGCTGACCTCTACTCCCTCCTGTTCCACTTTCACTGGGTGACGAGTCAGATGGTCAAACTCTGAAACACGGTCACAGACTGCAAATTTAAAAAAGTAAGTAACTCATGATACTTTCGGGTCACTATCCACAAGATGCACATTTAAGCTGAACAGGAAGTCCATTCCATATTTGTGTTATTCTGTTAGCAAGTGAGTTTTTTTTTCGACCCCTTAAATTCTTAATAGGGCCTACTATAGCTCACTAGTATTTGAATACCAGAGCATATTATTATAAATCGTTTTTTGTTTTTTTTTTAATCTTGTTTACGTCAGTGTCATTTAGACACTGAAATTTTTATATGTCTTAATTAAATCACATATTAATCTTCTGCCTTTTAATGAGTGTAGGTTAATGTACTCGAGTCTTTCGTCATAATTCATTCTGTTACATTCTTTCAACAGTCTGGTAAGCCTAGCTCTACTTTGAGTCCTTTCAGGTAAGGATGCCTTACAAGATTTGAGTATTCCACATGACGTCTGATTATTGCTTTATAAGCTTTTGAAAATACGGGCTTATCAAGATATGAGAATGTTACCAGCCGCCGTGGCGAAGTGGTTAGCGTCGCGGACTCCTGGCTGGGAGGTCGTGGGTTCGAATCCTATCAGAGTCATGTGGGTTTTTCTGCCCCGACCGGCTCCTACCCTGAGTTGAGTTTGCTGCGGACTCAGTTGGGAAGACTGGGACCACACAGTCGAGTCTCATCCACTTAATGGATGCGTTTCTAAGAGTGTTGCTCAAATTTTCTGACCAACACTGCAGGTGCCTGTATCTCTCGGGCCTGGTTGACGCCGGGATATATTATGAAAGGAAGCGTAGAGTACAGCCCTGTCATGTAGTCTCAGACCGAAATGGAAATCCGTAGCGTCATCTTAATCATCTTCATTCTCATCGATCAGCATAAAAAAAGTCTCAAATTCTGTGGCCCTTCATGCCCTGCTCTCATGGTGACCTCAATTTCGATGTCCTCTCGACGTCTGTAGTCTTGGTTTGGTTCCGTCGGGATCACCGGTATCGGCGAGTCCATGGGGGCTGTCGTTGGACGGACGTGGTGGCGCCCTCCGGAGGGAGAGCTAACTCACGCCGGCTCCGCAACTAAGCAATTAGTGTCGTCAGTAGGAGGCTTAGTAGGTGGTGTCCTGCGTATGTTAGATCAGAACAGGCGCCACTGAACACCACTGAAGTGACTCGGCAGCAGTGCAGTGTCTCCTCCGGTGGGTTGCCTCTTGACGACTTGACATTGACTGCTCCCTGTGGATTGCCGGTGCCGGGGCTGCGGCGGGACCGACCGGGCTGTGGCTGTGGACGGGGTGTCGGAATGAGCGGCGTGGGTGCACTGCCTCTGAGGTGGCGCAAAGGTTGGGACAGCAAAGAAAAAAAAAAAGACATGAGAATGTTCTTTTCACACGTCCAATCATTAGATTTGCTTTATTGATTACTTTGGATATGAGTGACAACTGATAAAGAGCTGTCAAAGGTCACTCTAAGGTCCTCATTTTTACATGAATCGCGCGCGCGTGTGAGTGTGTGTGTGTGTGTGTGTGCGCATGTGTCTGTGTATATGTGTGTATGTGCGTGTGTGTGTGTGTTGAATGTGCGCGCATGTGTGTGTGTGACCCAATTTCATGTGATATTCCTTTACAGGATTCGATTAGCCAACATGAAGAACTTTACATTTTGACACGTTAGAATAGAGATTCCATGTACCGAACCACTCTTGCAGTTTGTATTTTGCATTCCATACAGATCTGTACCATCCGCAAATATTTTGCAAGCACTTTTTTTTACGCAGTCTTGTAGGTCATTAATAAAGACTGAAAAAAGAAGTAAGCTTATAGGTCCAAGAATACTGCCTTGGGAAATACCACAAACGACTTCGACATGGAAGATTCAGGCCTACTATCACCTATTCTGCCAACCTGGGGCCTTCCTGTAAAGAATTTAAAAAAAAAAAAAAGAACAAAACAAAACAAAAACAGACCCCCAAAAAAAAAAAAAAACCGTCCTGTTCAATTTCATATATACCATTAGTAATTCCGTGTGGTGCTACTTTCGACGGTAATCTCTCAGGCCACACCGCATGGTTTTCCATCATCCATCATTTTAGTAACATCCTCAATTACCTTTTTGGGGGTCAGACATTTTATGGTGGGGCGAAGACAGACTGCAAGGAATTATTTCCAGCGCTTCTACGCTTGCCGCAGACAGGTTGACGCCCCTGCAGTAGTTACATGACAGGCCTAGGCCTACTTCTAACGAATACTCGTCTTCCTTTGTCGTGGCCTTGGTACGCTCATGTGTGCATGAATGTGGCCGAATATTTGACAGCCACAACTTCATTTATTAAAACAGGTAGTTTTGGAAGTAAAGCCTTTGTTACATATATAACTCCTTTTTGGTCGTTTGCTGCATTTCAAACTTTTAATCTAATTGAGTGATTTTCTGCCCACACATTTTGTTTCCTTTTCATTGGTATAATTCACGGGATGAAAAGGTATTTCACAACAAGCTTTACACACACACACACACACACACACACACACACACACACACACACACACACACACACACAAACACGCACGCCCACAAGGAAGAAGTGAATAACTGTTCAACATGTTTTCAAGAGAGATGGAAGACTCGGATAAAAAGTGTCGTCCCACTCTTAGAGATACTAGTTCTTTGACTTTGGAGCAATGGACGAGTAAATGATTAACCGTTATTTCTGTTCAACACATGCACTGGATATTTTTGCTGTGTTTTGTGCGGAGGGCATTTCAACCAAATCTGTACATCAGGCTGGAAACTGACCTACAATAAGATCCAGACAAGAAAAATAAAAGAGGTTTAATTTTTCTTTTGTTCTTAGCATTTAGGCCCTATGCAGTGCTGACTGTAGTGATACTTTGGATTTTTAAGTTTCTCGTCGAACATTTCGGATGATATATTTACTAAACATCTATAACCTTTTTGTAGGCCTAAATCTAACCGTATCTTAACCGGACCTGAACCATCCTGATTGTTTGCTCCTTTCCTTGCAGCTGGATCAGCCCATTCATTTGAAACAATTCCACAATGGGAAGGCACCCAACAGAAATACGCTGGTGCCTTTCAATGATAAAAGATGAACAGTGCCTGTAAGTCCGATTTAGAATCAATATATAATAAAATTTTAAATAAGCTCATGTTTTCGGAAAATCAAAAATGTAATCCAGGGCCTTCAGTATTGCAACTAATTCAGCAGTAAAACTAGAAGAAATATTTTCATATGTGTGAAACCGTTTCTCTACTTTTAAAGCTGGTATAACGAAGACAGCTTCTACTCCTCTGTTCCTAACTACAGACCCATCAGTATGAATCTTTAAATGTTCAGAATACCTGTTATCAATATGTGAGCAGACGGAACTTCTAAGGATAGGGCTACTTTCTGAGATATTCCATAAAAAAAAAAAATAACCGTTTTGGGTCGTTATAGCCGTTAGTAACGGCTATTCTGGTAAAATAAAACATCGGGCATCATCCGTGACCCATAATGAACATGCCTACAAATTTTCAGAAAGATCGGTCTAGAAGTTTTGTCTGGAGCGAGTGGAACACATTTTGACCACGGACAGACAGACAGACACACAGAAAGCATTTCTTCGTTCTATAATAACTGGGAGTACAAAAAGGAAGAAAGAAAGAAAAAGGTTATAGGGACAAGCAACCTTGCAAAACGGACAGCTGGTGGCGGTTCACTCTGGTAAGTATGATATACTGCAGCCTCACTACCTTGTCGCCAGACGAACAAAAAAAGTTATGATGTTATAAAAATTGTAAACGGGAGGAAAACGTGCACAGACCTATAGAACAAAGACGTGAACATGAACCACAAAGGTAGGAAAACGAGGGACGACAGTGAAGAAAAACAAAAGAAAGCAAAACTACAATTCGAGTCAAAGACATCGACTGGAAAGAGGAACTTACACAGAATTTCCACAGGAAAAGACAACTTGTACTGAAAGCGCCCTCGGCATTCCCACGGGGACGTCATTATAAGGTATGACTGAATGCATTTCATAGAATAACAGGTTGCGTGAGTGGCCGTTCTTTCATACCGTGGCCACATAGGCGTCCACATTCTTGTCTTCAGACGACCTAACTCCTTTTCAAGAAGAAAAAAAAAAAGTGTTCAGCTAGGAGCTCACCACGGCTGAGGGTAATCCCACTCGACACATCACCAACTGCATGGCAGAACTTTTTCATGTAGATGGCGGGACCCAACTTTTATTAACTAAATCAGCTACAAAACTTTAGATAATCGCCAATCCGAATTCCGACTGAAACGCCGAGACAAAATCTGCGAAGAAGGTCTTCAGCGTCTGTTTAAAACGTATGCACGTAGGTTAACATAACTTCTGTTGATGTCAGACGAGTTTGGATGTATCAGTGAGATATATAAATACAGTATATCGGTAAATGAAGATTTGGGCGGGTGCCTACACTATGTGAGCTGACCCACATGACCGCGTTGTCACGTAGCCTAATAGTTGACGTATCCGCAAAGTACAAGAGTATAACTGAGTGTGTAAATCATTTGATATTATGCTCCTAGACGACTACAGCGATCACCACAGAATTCTGTCATCATTTCACTTGTAGCCTACTAACATTCACAGGTCGTCTGGAACGATCATTCACAGCTCTCTCTCTCTCTCTCTCTCTCTCTCTCTCTCTCTCTCTCTCTCTCTCTCTCTCTCTCGCACGCACGCACGCGCGCGCGCGCGCTCACACACACACACACACACACGCACACACACACACACACACACACACACACACACACAACAAACACACTGTTGTATTTATGGCAAATGAAAAGGAAAAAAATAAACGTTAACAAATAGAATGAACGGAGATGTCCATTTTTATGTCATAAACTTTCCATGCCCATCTTCGCAGTGTATTGTTGCTCGTGTGTGTGTGTGTGTGTGTGTGTGTGTGTGTGTGTGTTAGTTTCTTATGCTGTTTTCGGT
>CM065717.1:79755673-79760673 GCA_033310375.1 Conus canariensis | reverse complement strand
GCCACCTCAGAGGCAGTGCACCCACGCCGCTCATTCCGACACCCCGTCCACAGCCCGGTCGGCCCGTCGCAGCCCCGGCACCGGCAATCCACAGGGAGCAATCAATGTCAAGTCGTCAAGAGGTAACCCACCGGAGGAGACACTGCACTGCTGCCGAGTCACTTCAGTGGTGTTCAGTGGCGCCTGTTCTGATATAACATACGCAGGACACCACCTACTAAGCCCCCTACTGACGACTAGAATTACTTAGTCGCGGAGCCGGCGTGAGTGAGCTCTCCCTCCGGAGGGCGCCACCACGTCCGTCCAACGACAGCCCCCATGGACTCGCCGATACCGGTGACCCCGACGGAACCAAACCAAGGCCACAGACGTGGACAGGACATTGAAATTGAGGTCACCATGAGAGCAGGGCATGAAGGGCCACAGAATTTGAGACTTTTTTTTTTATGCTGATCGATGAGAATGAAGATGATTAAGATGATGCTACGGATTTCCATTTCGGTCTGAGACTACATGACAGGGCTGTACTCTACGCTTTCTTTCATAATATATCCCGGCGTCAACCAGGCCCGAGAGATACAGGCACCTGCAGTGTTGGTCAGGAAATTTGAGCAACACTCTCAGAAACGCATCCATTAAGTGGATGAAACTCGACTGTGTGGTCCCAGTCTTCCCAACTGTGTCCGCAGCAAACTCAACTCTGGGTATGAGCCGGTCGGGGCAGAAAACCCCACATAATAATGCAGAGATTTTGTTTCTCTACTTTTTTTCCTGCTGCGGAACTGACGAAGATAGAAACACTACTGATCTTGTGGCCGTGGATAACTATGAAAACACACACACACACACACACACACACACACACACACACACACACACACACACACACACACACCATTTTCTGGTGTTCGGCGACATATATTGTCGCGACAGTCCAATTTCCCATGAGAGGCTTGACTCAATTTGTCACTTTAAGCATGATTTATTCAAGTGCACACAGCAGTTTTCCTGTTACTGAACAGAAACCACTACGGTCTTGACTCATGCCGTTTTTGTATTGCCCCTCTAAACAAAATCATTAATGCAAACACAACGATAGGATTTTGTCACCGTTGTGACGAGACATGATTTACAGTGATAACTGGATACTTCTGTGATGACTGTGATCATCAGTAAAATTGTCAGCTTCGCGGAAACGAATTCCATGGCGCACGAAACAGGCCCCTGTTAGTGTCATAACCACAGTTGTCATTCTGATCACTATGGCCACAACTGTCACTGTCAATATGATGACAACTGTCACTATGATCACATCTTGTCACAGTCAATATGATGAAACTGTCACTGTGATCACATCTGGTCACTGTCAATATGATGACAACTGTCACTATGATCACATCTGGTGACTGTCAATATGATGACAATGTCACTATGATCACATCTGGTCACTGCCAATATAGTGACAACTGTTACTATGATCACATCTGGTCAGTGTCAATATGATGACAACTGTCACTGTCAATATGATGCAATGTCACTATGATCACATCTGTCAGTCAATATATGACAACTGTCCTAGATCACATCTGGTCACTGTCAATATGATGACAACTGTCACTATGATCACATCTGGTCACAGTCAATATGATGACAACTGTCACTATGATCACTATGGGCACTAGCAATATAATGACAACTGTCACTGTCAATATGATGACAACTGTCTCTATGATCATTATGGGCACTAGCAATATGATGACGACTGTCACTGTCAATATGATGACAACTGTCACTATGATCACATCTGGTCACAGTCAATATGATGACAACTGTCACTATGATCACATCTGGTCACTGTCAATATGATGACAACTGTCACTATGATCACATCTGGTCACTGTCAATATGATGACAACTGTCACTATGATCACATCTGGTCACTGCCAATATAGTGACAACTGTTACTATGATCACATCTGGTCAATGTCAATATGATGACAACTGTCACTATGATCACATCTGGTCACTGTCAATATGATGACAACTGTCACTATGATCACATCTGGTCACTGTCAATATGATGACAACTGTCACTATGATCACATCTGGTCACAGTCAATATGATGACAACTGTCACTGACAATATGATGACAACTGTCACTATCAATATGATGACAACTGTCACTGTCAATATGATGACAACTGTCACTGTTAATATGATGACAACTGTCACTGTCAATATGATGACAACTGTCGCTATGATCACATCTGGTCACTGTCAATATGATGACAACTGTCACTATGATCACAACTGGTCACTACCAATATGATGACAACTGTCACTATGATCACTATGGGCACTAGCAATATGATGACAACTGTCACTGTCAATATGATGACAACTGTCTCTATGATCACTATGGGCACTAGCAATATAATGACAACTGTCACTATCACTATGATGACAACTGTCACTATGATCACTACGGGCACTAGCAATATGATGACGACTGTCACTGTCAATATGATGACAACTGTCTCTATGATCACTATGGGCACTAGCAATATGATGACGACTGTCACTGTCAATATGACAACTGTCTCTACGATCACTATGGGCACTAGCAATATAATGACAACTGTCACTGTCAATATGATGACAACTGTCTCTATGATCACTATGGGCACTAGCAATATGATGACGACTGTCACTGTCAATATAATGACAACTGTCACTATAATCACATCTGGTCACTGTCAATATGATGACAACTGTCACTATGATCACATCTGGGCACTAGCAATATGATGACAACTGTCACTATGATCACAGCTGTCACTTTCACTGTGACCACAACAGTCAGAATTGGCACTGTGATGGCAAGTGTCACTAAGCCTACAACTGTCACTTTGACCATGACTGTCACTTTGACCAAATTATTACTGTATCCTTAACAGTCACTATGACACAACCGTGACTATGCCACAACTGTCACTGTCCCAGTGACAATAACTATAACTAAATCACACCTGTCCTATGATCACAAGCATCACTGTGACCACAAGTGTCACAGTAACCTCAACTGTGACTGTGACCATAACTTTCACTAGACCGCAAATGTGACTGTGACCGCCACGTGTCACTTGACTGCAACTGTGAATGCGACCACAACGTGTCACTTTGACTACACCTGTCACTGTGGCTCTGTATCGGTCACTATGTCCACAACTGTCATTTTGACCAAAACTCTCACTTTGGCTACATCTCTCACTATGACTACAACCGTCACTATGACCACAACTGTCACTGCGGCCAATTGTCAGTTTGACCATAACTGTCACTATTACCACAACTGACACTTTGACAACAGCCATCACTATGACTACAACTGTCACTGTGACTACGACTGTCAATACAACCACAACTGTCACTATAACTACAACCGTCACCATGGCCACACATGTCACTGTGACCACATCTCTCACTTTGACTGCAATTGTCTCTATGACCACACCTGTCACTATGACTACAATTATCTCTAAGACCACCCACAGCTGTCACTATGACTACAATGGTCTCCGTGACCATATCTGTCACTATGACCACAATGGTCTCCGTGACCATATCTGTCACTATGACTACAATGATCTCTATGACCACGTCTGTCACTTTATCCACAACTGTGCCTGTGACCATATCTGTCTCTGTAACCCCATCTCTCATTGTTACCACAACTGTCACAATGACCACGTCCGACACTATGATTACAAATGTCTCTGTGAACACAACGTCACCGTGACTACAACTATCACTGTGACTAGAACTGTCTCAAATGTCCACAACTGTCACTGTGACCACAACTGTCACTGTGACCACAACTGTCACTGTGACCACAACTGTCACAAGGACCACAACTGTCACAAAGACCACAACTGTCACAAGGACCACAAATGTCACAAGGACCACAACTGTCACTGTGACCACAACTGTCACAAGGACCACAACTGTCACAAGGACCACAACTGTCACTGTGACCACAACTGTCACTGTGACCACAACTGTCACAAGGACCACAACTGTCACTGTGACCACAACTGTCACAAGGACCACAACTGTCACAAGGACCACAACTGTCACTGTAACCACAACTGTCACAAGGACCACAACTGTCACAGTGACCACAACTGTCACTGTGATCACAACTGTCACTGTGACCACAACTGTCACAAATAACCATAACTGTCACTGTGACCACAACTGTCACTGTGACCACAACTGTCACAAACGACCACAACTGTCACAAGGACCAGAACTGTCACAAACGACCACAACTGTCGATTTGGCCACAACGGTTACTATAACCAGAACTGTCTCAATGACCACAGCTGTCACGATGACCACATCTGTCACTGTGACCAAAACTGCTCTGAGACCACAACTATCACCGTAACTACAACTGTCTCTAAGATCACAACTGTTATTAGCACAACTGCTACTAAGATCACACCGCAACTGTCGCTGTAACTACAACTGTCAATATGACCACAACTGCCTCTGTAACCATCCCTGTCATTTAAATTGCTATGGCAGTAGTAGTACGCACGATATGAAAACAAGGTTTCTTTAAAGTTGTGACAGTAACTATCTCAACAAAAAAAAAAAAAAAAGGTTTTCACAAGATACGTTTTAAAAAAATGTAACGTGACTTAAACTTACTGCAGTATTCTTCATTGAAACTGCCTCTAAATGTTGCCCTATGAAAGTGACCGCCATTCTCAATCAAACATTATCCTATGTCAACCCTGCTTCTGGTTTTCTCCAAAACATATTTTGATTTTAATCACCATACTTTTGCCAACAATGGCTTCACAGTATCATACCGATTTTTCGCTGTCATCCCCCACAGACTTCACAATGCCAAAAAAACAACAACAGATTGTTCTTTCAATGTTTTGCTCGGACTGACAACCGTGAATAACCTGTTGTCTTACTGGGTAGG
>CM065717.1:79748173-79750673 GCA_033310375.1 Conus canariensis | reverse complement strand
GATTTTGAGTCAACACAAAGTAAAATGCTATAAATCACAGTATCAGTATCAGCTATGAAGGATAAGGCCATAAGAATTGCATATAGTTCTGCAGTAAATACAGAAAAACCTTTTCCTAAACAAAATGACTTTCTTATCTTGAAAGCAGGAATAGCAAATCCAGCCCCTGTGTATGATTCCAAAACTGAACCATCTGTAAAAATCTTTAAATGATTCGGATACTTATTTTCTACATGTTCTTTTGCTTCAACGGATATAAGATTGATGTTATCCTCTTTTTTTAGAGTTGTATAATCTGTATCGAATCTAGCAGAAATATGCTCCCATTGAGGAATAATGGGTATTATGGGACTACTTGAAATTGAAGTAATATCAATATCACAACTCTTAAAAAGATCATCTGTATAGTTTCTAATAGGTTGAAGATATGAAATGTTTTGCGCTCTTTTAGGGAAATCCTGTCTTGAGTCAAGAAAAATGTCATTTGTCACTGAATTAGAAACTGAAAGACATCTAGTCACATACTTTGCGGTGGCCAACTTCCGTTGGTCCTCAAGAGTTAACAGATTAGCTGCTCTGTATGTTTTGAGCGTATTTGTGTGTACTGGCACTCCAAGTGCCAACTTAACAGCCTTACTATCTATGCTTTGTAATTTTTTTTAGCAGCGTCTGTGGAGCTGAGAAATAAACCTCTTGACCATAAGTTAATTTCGATCGAACTAAACTGGTAGCAAGGTGTAAAAGTGTTTGAGTATCTTGTCCCCATGACTGAGCATTAATTATTTTGAGAAAATTTAATCTTTGTCTAGCTTTACTTATTATGTGTTCAATATGATATCGCCACTTTAACTTAGGGGTTAAATAGACTCCTAAAATTTTTTACAGCTTTTGAATATTTAAGAGTGTTGCCTTTGATAACAAGCTGAGGAGGATGCTTTGGAGTATCACCATTAATAAAAAGCATTAATTGTGTCTTTTCTCCCGAAAGTTCTAAATCATTTTCTTTCATGTATAAATCTAACTTATCTAGCTCAGCTTGGTATAGTTTTTGAACATGTGTTATAACTCTCTTATTTGTTTGTTTTCTGACGTTTGTATTCATCCATATAGCAATGTCATCAGCATATTGAACGAGATGGATATTGTTAGATGGAACGTTTGGGAGATCATGAATAAGAATAGTAAAAAGAATTGGAGCAATGATAGATCCTTCAGGAATTCCAATATCAATGTCCTTGAATGACGAATAACATGTGCCAATTCTTGTACAAATAGATCTCCCAGACAAGAAACATTTTACAAATTGATACATTGCTCCACTAATTCCAATATGTTTTAGCTTATAAAGCAGACGAGCAATGCCATACACTGTCATAAGCTTTTCTAATATCAAAAAAAGTAGCAAGTGTACTTTTTCTTCTAGAAAACTGTTTTTTAACTTGATTCGTAATTTTGACCAGATGATCAGTTGTACATCTTCCTTTCCTGAAACCTGCTTGGTTGTTTGGAATAATATTGTTCTTTTCGCAGAAATGTAAAATACGACGTTCAACAATTTTTTCCAATATCTTACCAACTTGCGATGTTAAAGCTATTGGACGATAACTGCCAATTTCGGATCTACGTTTACCTTGTTTTGGAACTGGTATTACAACCGTCCTCTTCCAGATAGTAGGGAGAGTTCCATTTAACCAACATTTTTGGTAAAATGAGAGAAGTAATTGCTTCCAAGATAAAGGCAAATGGCAGAGCAATTGATATGAAATACCGTCGATGCCAACAGCAGTGGTATTGCAAGTAAAACACTCCAATGAATCATTAAATTCCTCAAAGGTTATAAAAGAATTTAAGTAATGATTTTCATCTGGAGGAGGGTCACAATAAATATGTTTTTTCTCTTCCTCTTCTCGGTAGCTTCTTATATTTGATGTAAGACTTGATGATGAATTATTCTTTGAAAACACTTCAACAAATAACTCTGCTTTTTCTGCTGATGTGGGGATAGCGTTGTTATCTAATGTAATGGGATATGATGGTAAATGGCATCTGTTCTTTAATTCTTTAACCTTCTTCCATACTTTGTGCATGTCCTTTGATGTAGATATTTTTGAATGGCAAAACGTAGTGAAATAGATACGTTTTGCTTTGGCCACAACTCTGTTACTGTGACATTTTGCACGTTTCATTGCAATAAAATTTTCTTCAGTTCTGTCCTTTAGCCATGTTTTATAAGTTTTCTTTTTACTGCTCACTGCTTCTGCGCATTCTTCATTCCACCATCCATTTCCTCTGTACTTCTTATCATTATAGCATTTACGCTTGGGCATTGATTTTTCAGCAGCGTATAAAACAGCTTTTCTGAAGTTCTCATAAAATATATCAGTGTCTTCATGTTCCATGTAATTATGATCTATTGACAATAGAGTTGACTCATAGAGGTTCCAGTCAGCACTATTGTATAAAAACTTAGGAATCATATCTTCAACTTCTTCTTCATCTT
>CM065717.1:79735673-79738173 GCA_033310375.1 Conus canariensis | reverse complement strand
ACACACACACACACACACACACACACACACACACACTCACTCACTGGCATGTGTCTGATATTGCTTGTGCAGACTTTTTTTTTTTCTTTTATTTATTTATTTTTTTTAAGTGATCGGGCATTTGAATAAAGGAAACATACGGACAACAGATGTTGTGTTATTTAGACTCATTTCGTTGCGCACAGGTATGCCCCTTTCCTCTTTTTGGATTTGGGATGAACAGATTAAAATTCATTTACGTAATGAGACAGGTCATGGAATTTAATCACATGTTTTCTGCATTGAGGAAGACAGTAAAATGAAAGCGCTCTAATCTCTTTTTTTTTTTTTTTTTTTTTTTTTTTTTGCTTTGAGATTCTGTGTCCCTGATTATATACTTGTTTTTCTTTTTTCTTTTTTTTATTTTTCTTTTTATTTTTATTTTTAGATCTACTTTAACTGGGAAATAAATGCAATGCCGAGACACAGGAGGAGCGGGAAGGGGATGGGATGGGGTGAGGTTGGGGTGACGGGTCGAAACAAAATAAAGTGACATTTTATTCAACTGGCATGTTGGCCTAATAATGAATACATTTGCTTCCGTTTGTTGTTGTTGTTGTCATCCTTGTTGTTGCTTTTGTTGTTGTTGTTGTTATATAACCCTTTGTTGTTGTTACAGAACCCTGAATTCTTATTTCACTTTTTTGGCGGTTGTTTGTTTGGTTGTTTGTTTTTAGCGGTTGGGAAACTATGCCTAAAAACAAATGGAAAGTACCCAGACTGAAGGGGCATAAAACACACAACAAATGAGCCCATCCACTGAAACAAAACAACGACCACAAAAAATGGGGGGGGGGGGGGGGGGGAACAACCAGCAACTTAGATAATAAACTTGCGACGGAGAGAGAGAGAAGGAGGAGAGAGAGAGAAAAGAAGAAGACAGACAGACAGACAGACAGACAGAAGAACAGACAGAAAGACGGAGAATTCAGAGATTGGGAAATTCAGAAATGCTTTAATGAGGGGTGCATCATCACAACTAAAAATACGACTTTCCCCTGCAAGAGCAGACCCATTTTCATAGAACTAAAACCGCGACAGCGACCTTTTACTAATGACTCGATAACGTTACAAACACAAAGAACGGGCACTAAAATCGGCTGTGACAGCCAGGCAGCGTTTAAGAGTGCTCCTTTGTGGAAAAATAATTAAATCACGGGTGAGTCACCTTGCCCTAGTCAGGGGTTCTCTTCAGGGGAGGATGAGAGTATGAAATTAGCAAAAAAAATCGCGCTGCCCCGTCTTTTACACAGCTGTTGTATAATGACCATGTTTTTCATCCAAATGGCTTGCTAAAAGCAGCAAACTTCAATGTACAAAGCATGCCACATGGGTGTGGGTGTGTGTGGTGGGGTGTGTGGGGTTGGGGTTGTGTGTGTGTGTGTGTGATATTTATCTCCTCTGACACTCTGTGTGTGTGTGTTTGTGGTGTGTTGGTGTGTGCATGCGCGTGCGCGTGTACGTGCGTGCACCCCTGCTTGCTTGCGTGCAAGCATGCGAGTGTGTGTAAGGGGGGGGGGGGTTTTTTGGGGGGGGGTGTCCCCCGTGCGTGCGTCTGTGCGGGGTCGTTGTGGTTTAGTTGGTGTGGGGGCGTGCGGCGGTTTGCACACGCGGGGGGCGGGGGATGCGTCCCCCGCGAGCGTGTTTTCCCCGTGCGCCCGGTGCCAACGTTGCGTGGTTTTTTGTGGGGGGAGTGGTTTTGGTTGGGGGGGGCGGTTTTCCCCCTTTACGGTCCCCCCCCCCCCCCCAAAAAACCCAAGGGCCCCAAACCCCATTTCCACACAGCAAAAACCCAAAAAAAGAGAGAGATAGAAACCAACCCTCAAAAAAATTTTTTTTCCTGCAACCCCTGGCCGGCGTCGCCTGTTTAAAAAAACCAAAACCCACCGACACGAAAACCCCCCTTGACGGGTTTTGGGGGGAGTTAAAAGACGCATTCCTGACTTGCCTCTCGGTGTCCCCCCTTTTCCCCCCCCCTACTACTGAAAAAACCTGGCCAACCCAATTATGGGCCCCAACCCCAAAGTCCCCCCCACGCACCCCAAAAAAAATCGCCCCCATTCCCCTTGGGGTGGCCCCCAAAAACAGCCCAAACCCTGTCCCCCCCGGCGCCCCCCAACCCCTTAAAACCCAGCCAAAACAATTTCCCCCCAATTCTGTGTCGCCCCAAACGGCCTCCGTCCCGGCCCGCCCGTGCGCGGGGGGGGGCTTGATTTTAAAGTTTTTTGTGTGGGCGCGCACGGCACACAGACCCAGAACCCCCCACGCAAAAAAAGTAAAATAAACACACACACCCGCCCCCCGCAACCCCAAACAAAAATAAAAAATAGACATTTAATTTTGGCACAAAAAAACTAAAGAATTTTTAAGCGAGTCCCCGGGGGAAAAATTTTCCCACAAAATTTTAAAAAACCATGCAGTGGCAAATCGGGTTTTTCCCCCGCAAAACTCTCAAATTCCT
>CM065717.1:79570290-79735573 GCA_033310375.1 Conus canariensis | reverse complement strand
AAAATACCTCAGCCCAAAGTCAAACGGAGAAAAGTTATTAAACCTGACCCTGCTCCTGAAGATCTGTCTCCAACCAAACTGAAAACGGTGAGTGTAACTGTGAAATGTGCCTTTGCTTCCATTCTTCCAGTTTGCATAAAATGGAGTCCTTTTCCTGCTGCTGGTTTGGTTTGAAAGGAAACAGGGGGGATGGGGAATAGACAGGGATATTAAGAAGTCCCTCCCAGTCTTTATTTAACACAAGATACTGGTCAGTTTTTATGAACTTAAGGATGGACTTGTGTATCTCTCACTGTGAGTCATGATGTGTCTCCCCACCCCATCCGTTCCTCCCACTCCACAAAATCAGAATGCTGTATTCTTTGATGCCAAGTTCCAGCTTTGTAAACATTTGTTTATCCCATTACCTTTGCCAGCAATTCATGTAAGAGTTGTACATGTCTTACTAAATACATAAACAATCTTGCTGTCACCTGGCATGTTCCCCATGCAATTTGGCAACTGGCATGTTCCCCGTGCAATTTGATGCGTTTCAAACTTGAAACCTACACATTTTGAAATATGGATCTATCAACCGATCATTGACGAAAAACAAAATTATCACATGTATTTCCCACAGATTTTTTGAACGGGTATATGTTGACATAAAATCAACTGTCATTGTTAGAAGAATCTCATTCCTATATTGTTTATAACCTAAGAAATGTCCTGAAAAGTGGGTCTTTGTAAAGGGCCTTTGTGAAGAGATGGGCAATCTAATACACATTTACCTGGACTTCGCTTGCAAGAACTTGGAAAAAAATATCCCCCCCCCCCCCCCCCCCCCCCCCCCCTTCAGCTTGCCATTATGGGTTTCTTTTATAAGAATTGAGGCTGAATATCATAATCAATATATGCTATAATTTATCACTTCAGCATTTATGCTATTATTTGTTTCTTTAGCATTTATGCTATCATTTGTCAGTGAATCTTTTGTTTAACCCCTGTGCACATTTGTGATTTTCAGTGGGGGAATAGTTGGCAGAGAGATAATTGGAAGGGGGGAGGGGAGGGGAGGGGGGGGGGGGCACAACTTTTTTAATTGAAGAAAGTTCCAGTATAATGAAATGAACTGTTTTATTTATACAGAATCTTCTACTTGACTTAGGTTGTGCGCTAACATAGCTGCATAGAATAGCTTTGGTGTGTGCAGGGCATGATTTCATTTGTCACAGAATTTTTTTGTCATCCTAAGGAGGGAGTTGTTGTGTACAGAGGAAGGTTGTGAACAGTGAAGAAATATTTTATGCGAAATGCAGATATATTCAAATCCATTTCCAAAGTGTCTGCATTTAACACTTGTGATTTATCATCATCATCATTCATTTTTGTGTTTGAAGGAAGAAGTGAAAATCCTGATCTGATTTATCCCAAGAAAGCTTGGAATTATGTCACACTTACAGTAAGCAACTGCAAACTATGAAGCACACTAAACAAACTGCATGATCATTTCTTTTTTGATTACAGTATCTTTTTATAGGCAGTTGAAATTTGAGAGGGAATGTTGCATAAATTTCAGGTCAGAGTGCAGACTTGAAATTAGGCACAACATTTGATAAAATATTACCATTCCCTATATCCCATAGCAGATTTGTTGGTTTGAAATTTTCAAGGTGTTATAACTTCAGGTCTTTTAAGTGCTTGTGTTAAAGTTACTCTGTAGTGTTGGCAAGTGATTAAATTCTTGGTTACTTGTACTTCTCAAAAAAGAAAGTAATACACCTCTGTTGCCAAATTTCAGCTTACCCAGTTTCCATCATCATGTGAGAGATCTGATGTCAGTAGAACATAGGAATATATTCACTGAAAACTGTAGTGTTTCTACTTTCTTTTCATACTGCCATGTTGAGTCTGAACTCTTATGTGAATGTCCTTTGTCGTGTTGCAGGAATATGACAGCATTTCAGAGATTGACCAAAGAATGTATACTCTGCAAACAAAGTTGAAGGAAAAGATAAAAACTCAGTTGCAGTGAGTAAGGGAATGCTAATTTGAGTGAGTGCATGTGCGCTTCTTTTTCCATATTTGATGTGGAAACTGTGTTTGTGTAAATAAATGGGAAAAACATTTAACTTTTAGTCAGGTCCTCTTGGGGTGAAAGTGAAGTTAAGTGTATTCTCTGAACGGTTATATTCAACTGTATATGGAAAGTGCCTTATAGCGTTGGGAAGGAGGTGGCATACAAAATTCAATTCACTGAGACAAGCACACTTTCAATTCATACCAGATAGGATTTTAAAGAGTGTTTATTTTCAAGATTCAAGTCTACAAACACCCAGTGGAGAAAGGGGGGGAAATGCACAGTACTCCATCGAATGCTCATGCAAACTGTTTTTAGAATATGTGACAAAAGTAAAAGTTAAATTAAATACACACACACAAAAAAGGAAGAAACAATACATATTTGCAACAGAATATTAAATAGTGTACATGTTTGCAACAAAATAACAGAATATTCAGCATATTTCTATCCCACAGATGTACAATACTGTTAATTCTATCAATTTTATTAAGCATGGGATAAAAACTGGTGTCATACAACATGCAAGCCAGGCCTAACAACAATCTTGTTGCAAAAACAGTTAAAAAATACATAAAAAGTATGAGATTTCCTTAACAATATAACCAACAGAACAATGAACATGAACAACAACAAACAGCAGCATCAAAAACTAAGACCCAAAACTCTCAGCACCTGCAGTTTCACCTTTTGGGTCTTGTCAGTTTTGCACTGAGACACTAAAAAATCAATGAAAGATATAAACACTCAATTGAAAAACATGAAAAATATAGCAGACAAACCCGTTTATTATTTGGAGATCCTCTTACCCCATCCCCCTCATTTTGATAGTTTTGTATTTACAAACCTTAAAATCAATAATTTAGATTTTGTCAACATGGTTTGGGAAATACCAGGAAAAAATATTAAGCTGGGCTTTCACAAAGGAAAAGGCAGTTGCAGTAAATCGGCATACTGCATTGATAAATGCCACTTTAAAAAACAAACATACTGGTAGATTTGTGAAAATTTAGGGAGATTTGGCAGTAAACTGTAATTCTGACGATCAATATCCTTTTCAATGTAAACAATTAGATTAGATTACAATGGCATAATGGCCAAAAATGGATTTGTAAGGTATCCATTGGTCACCAACGTAATTATTTACATGTAACATTCTACAAATTCATCATCTTTTATGGAAAATGACAAGACACTGCATTGAGTGTCCTCAGCTAGATGGTTGTGCCATGAATGTGTCATAGGGTATGGATGCAGGTATCTTCACAGAAACCTCTTGTACAGCAGCTAACATGTCGCCAAACAGAATCTTAGTATTTTACACATTTCTTTCCATTTCCAAGACATAATGCATACCTTATTCCTGTAATATCAAAATGGATCAGACTTGTGCATCTTTAAGTGTTGAGAAATACCCACTTGATTCGCTCCGATTTGCCATAAACAAAGCTAACAGAATTGTTTTTTAACGTGGTGAAGTTTTTTTTTTGTTTTTGTTTTTTGCTGTCCCAACCTCTGCGCCACCTCAGAGGCAGTGCACCCACGCTGCTCATTCCGACACCCCGTCCACAGCCACAGCCCGGTCGGCCCCACCGCAGCCCCGGCACCAGCAATCCGCAGGGGAGCAGTCGATGTCAAGTCGTCAAGAGGCAACCCACCGGAGGAGACACTGCGCTGCTGCTGAGTCACTTCGGTGGTGTTCAGTGGCGCCTGTTCTGATCTAACATACGCAGGACACCACCTACTAAGCCCCCTACTGACGACAATAATTGCTTAGTCGCGGAGCCGGCGCGAGTGAGCTCTCCCTCCGGAGGGCGCCACCACGTCCGTCCAACGACAGCCCCCATGGACTCGTCGATACCGGTGACCCCGACGGAACCAAACCAAGGCCACAGACATGTAGAGGACATCGAAATTGAGGTCACCATGAGAGCAGGGCATGAAGGGTCACAGAATTTGAGACTTTTTTTTTATGCTGATCGATGAGAATGAGGATGATTACGATGATGCTACGGATTTCCATTTCGGTCTGAGACTACATGACAGGGCTGTACTCTACGCTTCCTTTCATAATATATCCCGGCGTCAACCAGGCCCGAGAGATACAGGCACCTGCAGTGTTGGTCAGGAAATTTGAGCAACACTCTCAGAAACGCATCCATTAAGTGGATGAAACTCGACTGTGTGGTCCCAGTCTTCCCAACTGAGTCCGCAGCAAACTCAACTCTGGGTAGGAGCCGGTCGAGGCAGAAAAACCCACATGACTCTGATGGGATTCGAACCCACGACCTCCCAGCCAGGAGTCTGCGACGCTGACCACTTCGCTACGGCGGCTGGTAACAGTATGTATGTTCACAGTAAACCTGCAGCCTTTCAAACCTTTTTTTTTCTTTTTTTAAAATCTTTTTGTTGTTGTTGTTATCTATGTCCCGAGAAGAGCTGAGTGTTACAACTTGAGGTGAACAAGACTAGAACTGGCCACCATCATGTACTGGCAATTACTTTTTATCATGTTGAAAAGGAAATCGTCTTCTGACACAACTCTCATCAGCAAAGAAGTTTCCAAAATACACCGGTTTTCTTAAAGTAGTTGAATCTTCAATGAAATTATCCAACCATAAATTTTTGGGTGCACAGTTCAAGCCATATTAAGATGAAATGACACCTCAAGGAAAGCTGTTATTTGCACACTGACACACAATCTGTGTCATGATCAAGGTTCGTCACATGTTTCTGAGAAACAGGTATGCACATTTTATTTTCATCCCAGGACATGACCAATTCTTCATGTTCGTTCTGAAAAAAAAATGCTTCTGCTGGCCAAACTAATATGAAAAAGGTTCTAAAACAGAAATCGGTAAAACCTCCACAACAAGAAAAAGATTCATAACCCTTTGACAGTTTACCTGCGAAGAATGTTGGCCGCACACAATGAGATGGGCAAACATAATGCTGTTCTATGATTCATCAAGCTCACAACACACTGGACACAGTATTACACAACCAATGTCCCCAAAACCTTTGTTTTTTTCACGTTTCCTTCTTGGCGAATTCAACATGCCTGGATTCTCACACCCAGGAAGTTCACATATGTAAGGCGCCTTTCTAGAACATGCTGTGATAAATAATATAAACATTACTGTCAACCGTTTTGACCTTAACACAAGATGAAAGCCAAAATGACTGATCATTTCAAAGAAGCTCTTGTTCCCAGGTATATCACATTCAATTTTAACAATACAATGGGGAAGATGTGCCCAGAGTAAAAGAGGAGGGGTATTTTCATTCTCTGGTTTGTTCCAGGGCCGTGGTCTATTCCAACCAGTTGTAACACAGCTTAGACCTTAAAACACATGAAATAAACTGACAGAAAATACTTCAATTTGGGACTGGTCAAAAAGACACCAAATGGCTATTACTATTAATGGCTATTACTATTAACCCTTTCACCGCCTGTTTTGCATAAATCCCCGTCGCCAGCCATTTGAAAAAAAAAAAAAAAATTCATACAAGCATGTGTGAAACGCGGAATCTCTGGAACTAAACAACCCATTCTCATGCTGTTTTTTGTAAAATGAAGGAGATACACTATAGTTTTATTATATTATAATATGTTAGTAATGGTTAGTCGAAAACAATTTCAAATTTTTTGGTAATTTCAAGTGCAAAAAAAAAGCAAAATAAAAAAATGAATGTTATCTTTCTTCTCAACTAAAAAAAAGAAAGCATGCCAACAAACTCTCAACAAGGAAAGAAAAGTACTCCACTCACTAAATGAAGACCAGAATGTGTGAAATATCCAACAGAAAAATGAAGAAAAAAAAAAAAAAAGCCATAAATCCACATACTCCAATAGCAGAAAACTGGTGACGGCAGTGCACAATAGACAAGTAAGTGTCAAGTTTGTGGTTATGTCCAGGATTTAGTTTTCAGACAGACGGCTCCAAATGACTCTATTCCTACTGTCTATGCTGTACACAAGATGACTGGGCAAACTTGGAGGCATTAGTCCAGCCCATGGATCAGCTGACAGGCAGCCTTCCAGAAACCTTGCCTTGTGTAATAAAATTGGAAATGAAATGAGGCAGGGAACAGTAAACAATAAACAGTAAACAAGTGGGGTAACTTTTGCTCCCATAAGAAAACCTAACACAGAGTAACTTTTATTCAAGACTGGCACAGACTTTTAAACTTGAATAAAGTCAGACAAATACAAAGACAAACAATCTAATAGTGGGGCAAAAAAAACAAGCGCAGGCCAACAGCTCAACGGTCTTCATAGTAATGACTTGGCAAAGATTTGGACTTAAGGAGGGAGGGGGAGGAGGGGAGGTTGAAGATGGAGAAACTGGGAACATGAAATTAAGAAAATATATTACAGATATGAAAACTCTTCGCTAGCTGCATAAGGGAACCATTGTAATCCCCTTTGAAGTGTCTTGTGTAATAAAAGTTCAAAGTAGACAGTGGGGCACATGGGCAGCTCACAGGTTTTATGAAAACTGGTCTGCACTCTCTTCCATCCTCTTTGTGCCCTGGAGCTACAGGCAGTGCAGTCAGGACGATTGTCGTCATGTTTTTTTTTTTTCTTCCAAAAAATAATGCTCTGTTAAAGACCAATCTGTCGCCCCTGCCCAATTTGTTGCCCGGCGACAGATTGGGCCTCAACACCAGGACCAATTTGTCGCCCAGGCGACAGATTGGTCCTCAACACCAGGACCAATCTGTCGCCCATTCTAAGTTTTTGAGGGCGACAGATTGGGTCGCACTTCACTGTCCAATCTGTCGCCCCTTGGCCAATTTGTCGCCAACTTACCCTGCTCTCAATAAGTTGATGCTGGGCCACAGTTTCTCTCATTCCCACAATTTCTCTCACTTCAGGAGAAAGTGTGGGGGCTCACTTTCTCTCACTTAAGAAGAAAGTGCGGGTTTGAGAGAAAGTGTGGTCCTTCCCCTTTTGCACTTTCTCCCATGTGACAAAGTATGAGGGCGCCCCCACACTTTCTCTGATTGTGAGAAAGTGTGGGAAGTGCCCCATATTTTTTTTTATTTTTTTATTTTCAATTTCGTTTTTAGTTTGTCTTTCCTTAACATCAAACTAAGAGCCAAATGATAATAAAATCTAATAAAAAAGTGATGGAATGAGACAGGAGTTTATTGTTGTTTTTCTATTGAATGGTCACATTGAGAAATCTTCAGAGTGCATAATCAATCAGAAAAATCAAACATGCAGGTGTCAAGTAGTTAAATCAACTAGTTATCAAATCCAAATAATATAATTTACGCTGGAAAGTAGGCAAACACACAAAAAAAGTTATGTTATTTTGGTAAGTTTATATGGACATGGTATTAAACATTGGCCATAAACGTTACCTGTCCAATACTCTCCCTATCGAATGGGGTGACCACGAAGTAGTTCAGTTTATTGTAAAATCCAAATGTTCACTACTTAGGCTGCGCATGCTCTAATGGTAATTTCATAATATTCACAACCTAGATAACTACTGGTCAGTGCCAAAACCAGTGGTCAGCTTCATGAAAATTTCACGTTTTCACTGCATATTGGTGTGTTATAAACGCTTCTGTACAGTTTACAATATAGATGTCCGGTGGTCAACAAGATTGACCAGTGGTCAGTTTCATGTAAATTTAATATTTTCCTGAGTTCACTCCATATTAGTATGTTTAATGCTTTCTTTTTTAATGTAGAAGACCAGTGGTCTGCAAGAAAGACTAGTGGTCAGTTTTATGTCAATTTCATATTTTCACTATCTCATTCTGTATTGATGTGTTATAGGGTGTATATGCTTCTTAAAGTATGACTAGTGGTTAGCAACAATGAACAGTGACCAGTTTGGAAAACGTAATTGCTTACTGTTTGTTAAACTCTGCGGGTGATAACTACAGTCAACTGCACATAAGTCGATGTGCCGGGGGAAATGGATTATACGTTGACTTGTGCGTTGACTTATCCATCGGCTGGAAAACTCGACTTTTCACAAAATAATGTCAACTTATCCATTATTCTGGTATCTCGACTTCAGAAAAAATATCGATTTGTCGGTCAGATGACTTTTTTATAGTTGACTCCACATAAGTCCACCTCCAGATTAATTGACCCAAAGGCTTGGTTCTATTTACAAGCCTCCTTTATCTCTGTAAAAAAAATCAGATAAATCGCTCTTGGATAAATCAACACTTTGGATAAATCGACCCTATACATGTAAATTCTCCTTCCATAAGCAACTATCATCACACACACACACACACTCTCACTCACACCATAATCATATTTTTTTTTATTGCAGAAGACTGAAAGCCTATTTACCATTTTTTTCAGAAAAGACTTTGAAGGAAGTTTTACGAAAACCCCTTTTAATGTATGACATTGTTTTAGGACTTGTTCAATGTTCCATTTTTACTTTTCTTGAACGGTGGTCTTTTTTTTCTTTTCATGTTTAAATGTATTTTCACGTCATTTTTGTTATTGATGTGGGCCTGTATTCACATCGGGATAGCATGGGGCCAATAGAATTTAACAGGATTTTTGGAAGAGTTTCTACGCTGGCATGGTGCCAATTCTCATGCTATCTCAATGTGAATACAGACTCTTGAGCGTTTTTATATTGTTTTTATTTCTAGTTGTTTTTTTTCTAGACTATGAAAACGTGTGCGAGTGGTGCCTGCCAGAAGAAGCTATCACAAAAGGAATCGTTACAATAAACCCTCACACCAAATTAGAAGAGAATTGGCCCCAATACCCTGGAGTTGCAGGGGCCGCGATTCTTTATTACCCCGCCACAGGAGTAGAAACACTCCAACTTCAAAAGTAGTTCGCTGTGCCGCTGTGTTTTTTTTATCCACTCAAATATTCCCTCTTCAATCATGATGTCTTCCCTATAAGATTGGTCCTGGTGTTGAAGACCAATCGGTCGCCTGAGCGACAGATTGGTCCTGGTTTGAAGACCAATCTGTCGCCGGGTGACAAATTGGGCAGAGGCGACAGATTGGTCGTTAACAACGCTCTGTCAAGCATGCCGGTGGTTGGATTGTGTCATCGTCAGCTGGAATGTAGAATCTGGGAAGAAGAGCTGGAAGTAGTACACTGGTTGAAAATCATCCTTGTCCACCAACACACCTAAACAGCAATCAGAGGAATAATTAGTGATATGACTTATATGAGGTGATGCAGAAAAGTTATCACACACACACACTCCCTCGTACACACACCACTTCTTATGCCCCACTGGTACACACCTGACAGAAAGAAAAACGGAACACACACACATCCCTTTCACTCTCACTGTTGAAAACAATAATTTTCTTATGAAAACAAAGTCATTCACTTGCCTGTTGGTCTCTGGAACCTGGGGAGCCATTCAAGCTGATCATAATTCCCACTCAAATAATCTCTGCTGCTCACCTCTGACACGTCAGTCAGCTGCGCCCCCTTTGACCTTGACCCAACTGTGCTTGCAGTTCATTGTTTCTTACGAGTCTTAGCTATTCGTGTTGCTCGCCCCCTCACATACACTTTCAGCTGGTTGGCTCAAAGCCAAGACACTACGTCTAGTGGTAGAATACTCACACACGCTGGGCCTGCATCTCGTATCCCCTTCTCTACCCTTCACTTGGCACGCGTCCAACGCCTCACTTTGCAGTAATTCAGTCAAGCTCTCGCTATCCCATGTTTCCTGGTCACCATCTGGGTGTTCTTCATCTCAATCAAGGTCAACTGACCGACTATTCAATATTTCCAGCACCTGATCAGTGGTAAATGTACGGTGAGGCTGAGTACGTTATAGTGAATGGAAAAACAATCAGTATAAATCAATAAAAAGCACTTTACTGAACAGCACTCTGACAAAGCAAATGGTTGTGAGCACAGTTCAGGGAATCCCCCAACTATGACGTTTATTGCTGGCTTTCTGTCTCGTCAGATTGGAGAGCGAGAGTATCGGGAGTTAGGTAACCCTATTTGGTCGCATTTCGGCGACGAGCCACGTGGTCACAGAAATGTGACGTCAGTGGCTTAAGAGTTAAATGAAAGTCTTTACAATTTTGTTTTAGAAGTAATATAGATGAAACATCTAAGACTTTTGATTGGTACTAATTTATCAATGACCCTGATCGGTGCAAAAATGAAAGTAAACAATACAAACTCTAACAGGTCCAATGGTCTGGATTCAGAAGCTGGCGTAATGCAGAAAGGAGTTGTAATGTGTTTGAAATTACTCCCTCAGTTTATGCAGCAGCAGACTTTAATGTCTAAAGACCAAAATGACTTGGTTGATTCAAGGCGAGTACGGATAACAAGATGGGCTTATTTGCAAGATATCAGACATGGGCAAGAATAGCCATCACTCGTACTTCACAACTGCAATAATGAGACTACATCAAATCAACTTTACCATGGCTTACGTGCTGCCTATTTCTTCAGAACCTGTCACCAGATTCTCAGAGAGTAAAATCACAGTTTCTGATCATAAACCTGCTTTGTGACGCCAAGATCCAGGTCAATACAATTGTATCGCATCAACTAAAACAAAAATTCATATGGCCTAGCCACCTTAATATATCTTCAACGAGACAATGAATATGCACCCCACTATGGGTCAAGAAATGCAGATTACATAATAAATGCAAAACACAGTACCAAACTTTGACCAGCATCAATGTGGCAAGAGGCTGTGTGTTCAGACCCAATGCTGCCAATACTTGTGATCTTCATCTGCTACAGAAACTGGTTCAACTAGACTATCAGTATCACTGAATCCAGTCACAATACCGTTCAGTTCCATGTCGCCATCTCAGCATAAAAACTTAAATGTCAATCACTGCATCCACTCACCACACAACTTCCATGTCACATTTTCATGGAATTCACTGTCAACTGTTAATCCAGTCACACTCCAAATAAATTCCATGTCACAGTCTCTGCACACAAAATTCACAGTCCATCGCCAAGCACTGCATCTAGTCCATGCAAATCAATTCCATGTCATAGTCATGGCACAAAAATCCCCAGTAAGACTTCATGTCATGGCTGCCTGACGTTTTCTATCAGCGTGAAGGGATGTCTGGCAGTTGTTACCTCTGGTCCAAAATATGCACATTTGTAAAACTGCTGGTCTTGCTTGAAACACTGTGAAGACATTAAGTTCATTCATCTGTGGCTATGCAGCTTCAATTCTGCTTTAGACGCATACTTTGTCTTGACATAACTTTTTCAAATACACAGAATATTCACTTGCCTTTGTTAGCTTTTGATTCACTCTTCTTATATCTTCAAACAATCATCACAGCTTTAAGACAGCGTGTCGGTCAATATCGGTCAACAGATTCAATATGTATTTCTTTTCTTGACCTCATTATGACTTTCCAAGTTCACACTCCAACAAAAACTGTGCTGTCCTGCCAGTGCTGTCCTGCCAACAAAGATACACTTCAAGATGACCCAACTTTCGTAGTTCTTGCACTCTTCACTTAACCTTGAACAGTATCTCACATCAGCATTCACTTCGAGCTGACACCACTTTCATAGTTCTTGTACTATTCACTTCACGTCAGACACAATCTCATATTACTGTCACTTCTTTGCAATCTCGCAACACTCCACACCTCATCATTTCCATTTCAGGCATCCTGTCATTCTGCACCAATACTCTGTTTTGCATTTTCATGCACACTCTGCACATTGTACACTGTTTCACTATTTCCACACACAACCTCACTGTTGGTTTCCCTATAAATTTCTCAGCTGTCATGAAGTAGCTGTTCCTTTCTGCCAAATGTTCATGATGCGCATGTGTGACTGAACATCCACGGATGGCAGCATCTGGAATAACACAGGCAGCGATATCGGCGAATCTGAAACAAAACGTACACGTGGGTAGTCGCCATGCAAGACATGAGTGCATTCTTTCCAAGAGTAAAACTGGATCCAGTTATCCATTTAAGAGCTTTTGGTATTCAAAGAAAGCATTTCATTACTTCAAAGTCTGGCTCATTGTTCTGGTCAAACTTATTGTTTCTTGGGTCACAAGCCAAGTCATGGCATTTACACCTCAGCTGACCACAGAGGCCTTTATTTAACAGGGCTTGAAACAAGTTAAAAACATAACTAGGAACAAAACTAAAAGTCGAATGCTGAAACTTGAAAGGAAATGTTTTCATCAATATAACATTACTTTTTCCCCATAAATAAATCAGTCGGCAAAGTCTTGAAATACAGTACAAACCCTTACAACTAATAACTGGGAAAAAATGAACTGCTTTGCTATGATAATTATTTTGCTACTTAACTGAAAAATACATTCATAAAACTGATCATGATTATCTGAAAATAAAAAAAAAAAGAAAGAAAAACACATCATTTGTGTAGTTTGTGTAAATGTGCTGCTTCAGACTCAAGACATTTCATTTGTAAATAAGATAACAATATGTGCAATAAAATGGGCATATCAAAGTAACTAAACATATATGATATGCAATACAATAGGGGCATGACAAAAAGAAAAACAATATGAGGGCACCTTAAAAAGGAATTTCTAAAAGTAGTTTTATGATATACTTACCTGTCCAAACTAATGCCTTATTCCCACTTGGTTTGGAAGAATGCCATCTCATCATGATCCACCCACCTCCCCCAAAAAATGGGGAGAGCAGGGAGCTAACTTCACCTCAGATCTCAGACAGACCTGCCAGAGTGTTCGCCCTTACTGTGTTCACAACATTGTGCCGTATTAGAACTAGCTCGATTTTCTCCTTTTCCTTGGAGGAACATGTCTCTTGTAACTCTTCGATTTTTCTGACTTTTTTTTTTTTTGGGGGGGGGGGGGGGGGGGGGGGGGGGAATCCTGATAATATGGTGTTCCACTCCAAGTGGGAACAGGGCACCCATTTTGACAGATAGGAGCATCTCCAATAAGATGCACAAACACATCAAAAAAAAGAAAAAAGTTCTCCATTAAAGAGGTATGTGACAAAGAGAAGAAGTAGTCGCCAATAAAGCCGACACATAACAGGATCCGCAATAAACGTGGGTACACAACAAAAAACACTGCATGGGAAAGTGTTAGTAAAAGAAAAACGGGGGAAAAAAAAAGCTAACGAGAGAAAAAGACATTACCTTGAGATCTCAGTTGTGACAGATGCGTACAGCAAGGGATGTTGAACCAGGTAAGGTACTGTGACAGACACCCCACTTCCTGATCCTTCATCGTCCCACCTGACAGGTAACTCTTTACTATGCCAAGGTTTTCTGATGAACAAAATGAAAGATGTGTGTTAAAGTTACAAAAAGCTAAAATCACTACCTAAGGGAAAAAAACCAGCAGCTTTCTCAAAACAATGGGAACATGGTCATCCAATGTCAGTGAGTACAGCCTGATAACAGCAGGTGCACCTGCCAAATGACATGGTGTCTGTCAACAGGGTTGTTTTTTTTTTTTTGCTGTCCCAACCTCTGCGCCACCTCAGAGGCATTGCACTCATACCGCTCATTCCGACACCCCGTCCACAACCACAGCTTGGTCGGTCCCGCCGCAGCCCCGGCACCGGCAATCCACAGGGAGCAGTCAATGTCAAGTCGTCAAGAGGCAACCCACCGGAGGAGACACTGCACTGCTGCCGAGTCACTTCGGTGGTGTTCAGTGGCGCCTGTTCTTATCTAACGTATGCAGGACACCACCTACGAAGCCCCCTACTGACAACAATAATTGCTTAGTCACGGAGCCGACGTGAGTGAGCTCTCCCTCCGGATGGCACCACCACGTCCGTCCAACGACAGCCCCCATGGACTCGCCAATACCGGTGACCCTGACGGAACCAAACCAAGACCACAGACGTGGAGAGGGCATCGGAATTGAGGTCACCATGAGACCTGGGCATGAAGGGCCACAGAATTTGAGACTTTTTTTTGTTGTTTTTTTTTATGCTGATCGATGAGAACGAGGATGATTAAGATGATGCTACGGATTTCCATTTCGGTCTGAGACTACATGACAGGGCTGTACTCTACGCTTCCTTTCATAATATATCCCAGCATCAACCAGGCCTGAGAGATACAGGCACCTGCAGTGTTGGTCAGGAAATTTGAGCAACACTCTCAGAAACGCATCCATTAAGTGGATGAAACTCGACTGTGTGGTCCCAGTCTTCCCAACTGAGTCCGCAGCAAACAGAGAATGTCTATATGCGGACTCTATTCCACCCATCTTATTTTGCACGAAAACCCCCCTTTTCACAAACAAATCTCGTCCATCTCATGCTACTTTTTGCCAAAATTGACACCTTTTTACAATCAAAATTAACATGCAAAAACCTCCAAAATTGACGTAATCGTTATTTTAAAATGGGGGGCTTACGTGCAAAACAAAAAATGGGTGATATAGAGTCCGCATATAGACATTCTCTCCTGATTAATCTTCTATCTCAAGCACTACTAACAAATCAGAACAAACAACCGGCTTTCCGTCTTGGTTAGTTATTTTTACACACACTGAATTTATAGGTCCTTCAACTAATTCTTTAAACCGGCTGTCTTCACCAAATGTGCTTAATTGATAATCGCAAAACCCCGCCTTAATTGATGGTAGTACTCCTAGAACTGTAGATGGATTGCCATCAAATAAATTAGTACTTGTTTTTAACTCTCGTAAATGGACATACAACATCGGGTTAACGAGAAAATCACATGGTTCATTACCTTCAAATTGATAGATGTTTTCTCTTGTACTAAATTTATAAGATCTGCTAGTACTGTGGAAACCCAAGATTCGCGCAAGGCCTTTAGGAAAAGTGTATTCTCTTTTTTCTTCTAGTGGAAAATGCATTGTAATTCTGAGGTTTGCTTCGTTAATTTTTAGCAATATGCCTAATTCGATAAATACTTCTTTTAAAGAACAAAAGCTGTAATAGCCTTCTGGTATTTTTTCATGAGTTATTTGATTACCCTCTTCATTACTAATATTAATCCAGTTATTCTGAGCTTCTTCAGATATATTAAACCACTTAACTTTAAAACCAATTTTTCTAAGAGCAGCCCTACTATTACCGCGCCTATTGTTAATTGGATACTTTAAGAACACACTTGTGTTTTGCTTGGTTATATAAAGGAACATCCTTTTTAAATCCTTTTTAAAAAATCTATTTAAAAATGGAACCTTTTAAATATAATGAAAGTGCTACTTACGATGTAGGGGGGGTTTATGAGCCCAAATCTTTGGACTTTAGTAGCCTAACCATCGCAGTGGATGAATCATATGGCTTTCTAGTCAGGCTTGTAAACCCACTAACTAGATATTTAAATCCTCCAATAAAGAGTGATAGAGTGCCATCAGCATGGTCAACTCACCCCATGGCTTTTTACCAGAATCAGTTAAATTTTGCAGTTTACTGCTCAACCACTGGCTGCGGTGTTTCATATACAAACCATTTAAACCACCCCAACCTCTTAGTAAGGTCAGTATATAACTTTCATGTTTATTATCAGTATAGACGCATACTAACTGAACTACAAGTACGCCTCCCCAATGACAACGCGTTTAATCCATTTCTCAGCCCAATGGACAATAATGCATATGAAAGAATCTGCAACGAATTTAACATTAACCCTTCAAATAACTTTAGACAAAAGTTAGACCGCAATCACCGGTTGGGCACATTGTATTTGTGGGGTCAGCGTAGAGAATATAATTTTGACTACTGGCCCGGCCACACCTCTTTTAAGCCAAACTCCCAAGTTAGATTGGGATCAATAGAACAAAAACACCCCAATGCTTGGACAACATTTATCTTAGATGAAAGTAAAGGCCTAACAATGCCAGGAGTGCAAAGACTTAATGACTCCATACGTACGTACGTTTGGTGTCTATTAGGAGCGCAAGCACAGACCAAGTCTAGCATAGTGGATCAATCTACAGGTTTTGACGCCAGAAAACAATTTCTAGCCAATTTAGAAGATGCTATTAACTCTGCCGTTGATTTGCCTTCCAGCATACAAAGGTACCAAAACATTCTTTCACATGCTAGGTCAAAGGTTGACTTTGTTGTGGGTCATGGATTATACATGCTGCCTTCTGACCTTAGACTGCAGATTGGCATGATACAGAATTATAATAATGAAATCCTCATAGCCAGAGACAATCAAAACTTAGGACACAATCAAGGCTTAAACACAAGGCCCGCACCAGCCATTTTGAAAAAAGTATCCAGCCCAGAACCTGCAGAAAGCGACCCCCCACCAGTTATAAGCAGCCCACAGCCAGAAAGCGACCCCCCGCCTGTTGATGTACCTCACCCCGACAGACACACTAGCGAAAAGACAGCCCTTGTTGTGTTTTTAACTTTTACTGGATTAGCCATACTTTATTTCACTAAAAATTAAACCAGCAGCCAGCACTCCTAACGTCCACAGATGGTCGGCCATATAACCAGCCACTTTGCCTATGGTAGACAAAACCCAACTAACAACACTGCCTATTATGCCAGGCAGAGCATCAAGCGCTTTGACAGCTAACTTCTTTAATAGGTTTGCTAGATGATGCAGTTGTTTTCTAATCCAACTTTTACCGGGCTGAGGCGTTGGAGGAGCTACTGGCCCTGTTGGCGCACTGCCGGTTAATGCATAAACCAGAGTAGAGATAGCAAACCCAACGGCTGTTAATATACTAACTATTGTAATCCCCTGCTCTCTGAACAGAATCCGTATTCTTTCGGCTAGCGTGGTATTTTCATGAAGCATTTTGTTTATAGTTTCTCTGATTCTGCTTATTTGGGTATCTATTTTTTCTCTGTTAATATACAACGCTGCTAACCTGTTTTTTTTTATCTTCCATTAAATCCTGTATTTTCGCCTGTATTTTAGCCTTTTCTTCCGGCTCTAAATTGTTATCATCTGCATCAGCCAGTTTATTTTTTTCTTCGTCTATCTCTCTCTCTAGTATATTAAATTTTGCCAAATTGTTTTTTAGTTCTTCGTTTATAGTTGTTAAACCGGACTTAGTAGACCTGAGGTCACGCAGTTCAGCTTTAAGATCCTTGATTCTAGCTTTAAGAACCTCGTGTTCGCGCTCAGGCAATGGGCGATCATCAATTGTTTTTAAAGCCGTTTCTTCTTCAGGACTCAGCTCACGTTCTCTTTGACTAGGCGAACCGACAATTGTTTTTAACTGGGTCTCCTCATTAAGACTCGTCTCAAGTTCTGCTATTAGTTCATCTGCTCTTTGACTTAATTCGTGAAGAGGGATGTTTTGCATTTCAGATTGCGCTGGCAACTCTTGCACTATGCTTTGTAAAAGACTAACAGCCTCAGACCTTAGATTGCCAATAAAGTTTAACTGCCTTTGATCAGAAACAGGGAGCTCTCTAAGAATTGTGCTCCTGCTTAAAAACTGGGTTGGGTCTGGTTTTGTAGTAAGCCGTACAAGGTTTCCTTTACTAGTTCTTACATACAAATGATTATTTTTATCTGTTGAAAAATTGGAAACCTTAAGTGCTTCCAGCTGCTCTCGCCCCATATGGCTATATAATGATTCAATTCTATCTAACATTCGTATTTGACTTAATCCTACTCCTTGGCCTGCTGCTGCTGCTTCAAGTTCTTCTTGCAGTGAAGGACCTGGTTCTTCAATAGAATCAATCATGCCAAAATCGTCTTCTTCTTCTTCAATAGGACTAATCGCGTCAAAATCTTCATCAGCCATATTTATATCTTTATTATTTTTTGTTTTATAAAAAATGAATCCATACGGCTGCGACCTTGATCCATTCAGAAAAGCGAAGGAGCCCCATGGCATAAAAGGCATAAGACAGACTGTGCGGGTTGTAAATAATCCATCAACAATTGAGCCTAATGAAATGTTAACAGTAAGATTTAGTGACCTCGGGCCTGACGATGTTATAATGCCAGGCACTGCCAGGCTGTCATTCAAAATAGATATTAAGTCGACGGATCCTAATGCTACTGTCGTTGCTAACCTGGGCAGGGCCATCATTAAAAATATGGTAATTAAACTGGAGGGTAGAGAAGTCTTCTCACTGAGTAGCGCAGACATTTTTAATCTCTATTCTGATCTGTGGCTGCCTAGAACAGAAAGAAAAGACAAAATCTTTCAAGGAATCCAGAGCCCAAACGGCCTTAAGCACAGGCTTAATGCTGCAGATGCAAAGGAAGACGAGGGAGACCAGGCAATAGCGCGAGCATTTAAGAACAGATTTTGCATCCCTCTAGATTTTGAACTGTTAAAAACCCATCAGCCATATTACCAAGGTGCACTAAGAGACAAACTTACTTACGAACCGACATTCAATGACAGCGGGTCTGTTATTCTATCAGACGATCCCTTAGACAAATACACTGTTAGTAACATCTCTCTTAATTTTGACGTTGTTACTAACCCTGAACTAGCTAGAATAATCTTAAACCAGTATAAAAGTAGGGCGGTTGTTTACTTTGAAAGAGTTTTACACCACAGTCTAGCAATTAAAAACAAGCAAGACACTGTCTGGGAAATAGCTATAAGCAATTCTTTAAGGTCTCTAAAGGGGGTTCTCTTGCTATTTACTAAACCCTCAGCTCCTTTTCAGAGAGAATCTGAGGTGTTTTACAACCCAAAAATTGAGCAGTTGTCTTGCACAGTAGATGGTAAGCCTTTTCAGCTGTATTCAGCCGGACTTTTACCCGACCAACACTTTGATGAAATAAGAAAGTTATTCGCCGGAGGCAGACAGACAAGCCCCACAGCCGATCATGTGTGTAAAAAACTTCACCTTCACGATGTAAGACTCGAAGATTATCTAACAGACAAATATGGACTATGGCTGGATTTTAGATCCACGTATGACAACAGACTGCACGGGAGCGGAAGAAGGGTAGGATCAGATGGCATACTCATACAGATTAATAAGGAAGAGGAGGAGAATGGCCAGATACAAATGCACGTTTTTGTGGTTTATGACGCCCAGCTGAACATTGAAGAAAATAGACTGAAAGAAATAGCCTATTAAAACAGATGGATAGTTTGAACTTTTTGCCCAAAGACCCGCACTGTTCGCTTATTTGTGGGATTACTGGGTGTGGGAAAACTGTCTTCGTGCTTGATTTGTTACAAACAGTCTACAGATTTCATTACGAGTACATTGTTATATTCTGCACAACCATTAAGCACAACAAGTCTTACAAAGAAAGGCAGTTTGTTTGGACAGACGAGAATATATTTTTAGTTGATCCTACTGACAAGCTAAGCGACTGTTTAGAACATTACTATAGGCTATTTGAGGGAACTGAAACGTTGTTTATTATTGATGACTGTTCAGCCGAACAAGACATTGTTAAAAAAAGAAGGACTCTGTCTAAGCTAGCCTTTAGCGGAAGACACGCATTAGTTTCTGTTTGGCTCTTAACTCAAAAATACAATGCTGTCTTAAAAGACTTTAGATCGCAGTTAAAATCAGTCATCTTATTGTATACTAAGGACCGGGACAGTTTTGAAGAATGTTTAAGTGAAAACTATATAATCAGGGACAGGGATGAACTAAAAAAAATAAAAGAGCAGCTAGAAAAATCTAAGCACGCTAAACTATGCTTACGGACTGACCCGCCAGTTCAATACGTTTGCTTATTATAGATTGCACATTATAGATTGTTTATAATAAATTGCTCATTATAGATTGTTTATTATAGATTGTTTATTATAGATTGCTCATTATAGATTGCTCATTATAGATTGCTCATTATAGATTGTTTATATTAAATTGTTTATATTAAATTGTTTATATTAAAAAGAATGTCTCGAGGACCTGAATCAAAAGCAGAGTTAGCTCCTAAATGCGTTGCAGTAGAGATAAAAGATCTAGCAGATACAACTGACTTTGATCTGATAGGAGTGCCAGGAAATGTTTATGGATTTGAATACACCGACGATGGTGTTTACAAACGAATAGAAATTGAAGATAAAAAACGACAGCAATATCCTACCCTGGAAGAGATAAGAAATCTAAGGGCAAACGATTTTGGCAAACACGAATACAAACTTCATAAACGAGAGAATGCTTGGGCGTTGCTTCCTGACATTAACTGGGATTTAAAATTTGAACTACGAAGCCCCCATGTATACTTTGATAAGAAATACAATTTTAGAAAAGCTTTGAATGAAGGACGCCTTCTTGCTAGCCTAGTCCCAGGATTACAACAGAAAAAGCAGATTGAAATAACCAGGCAGGGCTCTGTATATATGCTGCGGAGAAAGAAGTCCTTAGCTGAAGTGGGGGGTGACACCGTCGGCTTAGAGTTTAACCCAAAACTAGAATCACTGCCTAGAAAAATGACGATGCTTTTTCGCTTATTTATCACTCCAAGGGAGTCTGATCCTAGTTTGCCAGAGCATACGTTAATCAGAGGTGTACAAATAAAGTCTGAAAACTTGGACGGGCCTCTCAGGCTTGTTATTGCTATTACTAAAAACGGGGATGAAATAAACACTTCTGTATCTTCTGACAAAGTCACTGTGATGGTTGACAATGCTAAACTAACAGTGCTTGATTTTATTTTTATTAAGTATGTTGATTTTATTGCGTTTTACTCTGTTGATGAAGTGCTGCCAGAAGGGTTAATAAGAAAATATGTACAAGATTAATCTTAATTAAAAAATTAATCTTAATTAAAAAAATGGATGATCAGGCTCAAAAGTTTAGGTTAGAGCAAATAACTGAACTTCAAGAAGAAATAGAAAGTGACTTGAATAAGTATAGGGTTACTAGAAAGAAATATGCTAAAGTTTTAAATACTCTTTCTTATATAATCACTGGCTCATCAGCCGTAGCGAGCGTAAGTACTGGGTCTAGCGTTGCTCTTTTAGCTACTGGGGCCGGAGCGCCAGCCTCTTTAGCATTAGGGAGCCTTGGTTTGGGTTTAGGTGCTATGTCTATGATTGTGAGTGCTGTTTTAAAAAAATTAACGCCTAAACTACAAAAGCACACTGCCATTGTAGCCCTAGCATCAGCAAAACTTTGTTCATTAAGACTGAGAATAAGCAAAGCATTGCAGGACGAAAACATTACAGCTGAAGAATTTGAGCATCTTATGGCTGATGGTGAGGATTACAGGCGACAAAAAACTGAACTTCAAAAGGAGTGGAGAAAGACTTTTACTTCGCAACAGGTAGACACTGAGACAATCAAACAGAACATTGAAAAGCAAGCAAACAATCAGTTAAACCCAAAAATAGACTAAAAATAAGATGTGAACTAAAAATAATAAATAAATCATAAGTTTAACAACAACAAAAAAAAATAAATCATAAGTTTAACAAAAAAATAAATACTATTTTTTTTTTTTTTAACTAATCGGCACCGTGTTTGGTGGGACAACTTGCAACTCTTCGCGAACAAACGATCTTTTAGGGGCAGGCTTTTTAGACGCAGAAGAAAGAGTCTCTCTTAAATAATACACAGGAGGGGCTGTTTTCATAATTCTTTCAACTTCATATACGTCTACGCTCCATATGGGGTCTGTGGCTCTAATTCTAACATCGCCCTCTGCCTCTCCTGGCGCATACAAGTATCTTACTTTTAGTCCAAACGGCAAGAGTTTTTGATTACCTTGGATGTCTTCAGTAATGCTAATTTTTTTTAATTTGATCGCGTTCACCGGTTTAAGACCCGTTGCTTTAAATTCTTCATTGTTCATGGCGCATAAGACTGCTGGCAATCTCCTAACCCATTCTGTGTTGCGCGTCCTGTCCATAAGATCTCTGTGGTATTGATAGATAAACAGACGCTCAGCCAGATTCTTATTAAAGTTTTCTACGAGGGCCTGGGAGCGATGGTTGCCTGGGATCCCTCTCTTAACTGTAACCCGATGTCTTAAAAACAACTGGTTTACAGCTCCTTTAAACTCTTTCCCATCATCAACCTGGATCAACCTAGGATACTTTAATGGGCCTCGCATGTATATTTGTTGTAAAGCCACAGCCACAGCAGTTGAGCTTTTATCCGTTAAAGGCTCAGCATCTTTATACCTTGAAGCCATGTCAACAACTGTAAGAGCATACTTAAACTTTTTTCTTCTAACTTTGTCATGTGGAAGGTACAACAAGTCCATCTGGTGGGTGTCATTAGGAACTGAATTAACAAATCGAGGCCTTACTATTCTTTTTGGGGCAGGCAGATATATTTGCCAGATCGCTTGTTTTGAAAGCCAGTCTTTCGCTTCTGATTCAGACACCCTAGCAGCTTTACTCAGTTTATCAATAGCAGCCTTTCCTTTCCAATACCCTCCAGGAGAATAATATATTTTGTACTTCGTATCGTCCATAAGAAGGGACTGTTTTTTATTACATTTTTAACTATGTTTTTAGATTGAATATGCAAGAAGAAAGATTGCTCCCATGGCACCTATAATAAAGCCTATTTCTACCATTTTCTGATCCTCAGATGGTTCATAAAAGTCAGACAGTTCTGGCGGTGACGATGTTAGAAACTTCTTTCCTGTCACTAAGTAATATTCATTCATTGCATCATCAACGTCTGTAAATGTGTGCTCCGCATGTCCCTGTTCTCTTAACTTTTTATTAATAAAGTCTAAGTGAGCAATTCTCCTTTTCTCGTAAGCGTCTCTTGCCTTAGCTAAATCTTCCATTGCCTTGTTATGGCGTTCTCTCTCTTCATCAGACCGCAATTTACTAAACATATAATTGCTGCCAGAGAAAGCCAATGCATTAACAATAGCCCCGCCCACCATCAGAACTATTCCAGACATCTTTTTTATAAATGAATGAATCTTTTTTTTATAAATCAATATTTTTTAGAATGAATCTTTTTTATAAATCAATCTGCCCTAAATGCATTAATCTTTCTATGCATTGATGTTTTCTGGGATAATCCCCTGTGTAACAAGAAAGTCTTTTGAGGCAATCCCTGCCGTTATTACAGCTATAACCTTAACAACATCCTCAATGTCTAACCTTCCTAGATCGGCCGGCCTCATTTTAAACATGTTTTTTGCTAACATGCTAATCCTATACTAAGGCCGCCGATTACAGCAGAGTGGTAAATCGTATTAATAATCTTTGCAGTGCTCATGTTTTTTATTAACTAAAAAAATAATTAAAATAATCATAATATGAAAGACTGTCTATGTGCTTTTTAATCAGATAATCTTTTGTTGCCAGTGCTAAAAATAAGGTTGTAACTAGTTTTGGCGAATCTTCTATCTTTCCTATGTTGGGCGGTTTTATTCTTAACAAACATTTTGCTAGGGTTGAATAAACTATAACGCCAACAATAGGCACTGCATAATTAACCAGCGTTATACTCATGGTTTTATTTTTTTATTTATTTAATTTTAGATTTAAAAATGACGGCCAAACACAGCGAATCTGATCTAATGATTTTAGTAGAAAATTGTAATGAACTATTTGACGAAACGATGAAAGTGTTAAACATTGATTTTAGTAAATCTGGGTTTGAGAATGATGTAAACAATTTAATCAAAAATCATAGTGAACTATTTGACAAAGCAATCAAAGAGTTAAACATTGACTGTAGTGATTCAGAAAAAGCTAAAGTATTGGCAGGCGTTCTTGTAAGATTAGGGTGTCTTGAAGTATTGCAACGCTTGGGTGAAGAATAAAAGCGCGTTTACTTACTTTTACTTACATTTATTTTTTTTTATTTACGTAAATATTGTGGGTTAAAAATGAACCCCACAAGTAAATCCGAGGTTGAAAAACTATATACGTGGGAGGAGATATTTGACGGCAATGAACAATTAAGCAATACGTTTAGTGAAGTAGACATAGACATGAACACGGTCATAGACATGGACATTATTAACCCTACAAACGTTCAGAAAAGTGTAACACATGCTATTTCTAAAATTCCAGAGTTTCTTCAAATTAACCCGCCAGTAAAAGTCATGTTGGTTGTTCTAATTAATTATATAACCCCCAATGATAGTAGTATGCAAGTCTGGGTTTCAACTATACAGAAAAAAGTAATCAGCTATCGCAACTTTACACCTGGCTGGGCTGATTACATGCTTACACAGTTTAACCATGCGATTGAAGAAGCGAAACAGCGCGGCTCCTGTTGGTCTGAAGGAACAGTCCTCGAAATCAAATTAAGACAAACAAAGTTCTATGATATTGTCGGCAATTCTTACATCCCTCTCCCAAGAGAGTTAGTTCTTAAACGAGCAGTCCTAAATATACATAATTCAGATAACTTATGTTTCATGTGGTGTGTTTTGGCGCATTTACATCCTGTTAAAAAGCACCCAGACAGAGTTTCCAATTACAGGCAGTATAAAGATAGTCTGAACTTTGATAACATAGACTTTCCAGTAGACATAGACAGCATCGACCAGTTTGAAGAGCAAAACAAACCGACAACCGTAAACGTATACACATGGTCTGTAGTAGACAATTTACAGCCTATAAGAGTCTCCCCCAATGCTCCCCCTTTGGGCGAATCACTTGACAGTCATGTAGACTTGATTCTGTTTGCAGACGGTTCCCAGAGCCATTATGTATTAATCAGATCGATTAGCAGACTGTTAGAATATACATCAAAGCATAAATCTAAACAAGAGCTTTGTAGAAGGTGTTTGGTTAGAATTCCATCTATACAGGCAGCTGACAAACATAAGAAACATTGTAAAAGTTTTGAAGACTGTAAAACCGAAATTATTGCGCCCCCGCCCGGGTCTAGAGTCAGGTTTAAGAATGTACGAAAAATGCAGATGAGCCCATACGTAGTCTATGCTGACTTTGAAGCGATTTTGCCACAGTACTACGGCCCTCAAGAACGGACACAACAAAAAACAACCTTATTATCTCGTCATCAGATCTGTTCTTATGCATTTGTTGCTGTTAGGTCAGATGGTGGACACACACAGCCGGAGATTTACAGAGGCCCCAACGCAGCCGGTCGATTTTTGGAGCTGATGAAACATCTTCGCAATCAACTCTCCAATCGGCTGAACCTTTCAGACATTATGATGACTCCTGAAGATGAAGAACGTTATAAATCAGCCACCCACTGCTGGATATGCAACAGAGAATTATCAGGCGATGCTGTAAGGGACCATGATCACATTACTGGAAAATTCAGAGGGGCAGCGCATAATAGCTGCAATCTTCAACTTAAGGTTGACCCCAAGACATGGAAACTGCCAATCTTCTTTCATAACTTACGAGGCTACGATTCTCACTTTATTATGCAAGCAGTGACTTCTAAATATAAGAGGGTTAGTTGTATTGCACAGTCTTCAGAAAAGTACATGACCTTTACTCTTGACTGTTTATCCTTCTATGACTCTGCCCAGCATCTGATGGGGAGTTTAGATAAACTAGCAGAATCTCTACAAGACTATCCAATCACTAAAAAGTATTTCGACCCATCTTTAGTCCGTAAAGGCGTCTATCCTTATGAATACATGGACTCGTGGGACAAGTTTGACGAGCCGGCGCTGCCACTTAAGGAAGACTTTTACAGCCGTCTTAGAAGAAAGGACATATCTGACGCCGACTATGAATACGCCCAGAAAGCCTGGACAGAATTACACTGCAAGACGATGGGCGATTATCACGATCAATATTTATTGGCCGACGTGTGTTTATTAGCCGACGTCTTTCAGAATTACAGATCCACTTGCATGAAACACTACGGCCTGGTTTCGTCACAGTACATCTCTTCCCCGGGGTTGTCTTGGGATGCATTCTTGAAGTATACAAACGTCGAGATTGACTTAATCTCTGATCTGGATACACTTCAGATGATTGAGGGCGGGCTGAGAGGAGGCATTAGCATGGCCTGTCATCCTTACCGCAGAGCCAACAACAAGTATTTAGACGATTATGATCCAACTAAATCATCCAACTATCTGATGTACTTAGATGCCAACAATCTATATGGGTGGGCCATGAGCCAGGCACTGCCACTAAGAAACTTTGAAATGATAAATGGGCCTCATGAGGTTACTGCCGTGTTGAGTATGCTATCACAGCTTACACCTGATAATCCAATAGGATTAATCTTAGAGGTGGACTTAGACTATCCAGCAGAGTTGCACGACCTTCATAACGATTTCCCCCTAGGCGCAGAAAGATTAAAGATGAGTCCCACAGAACCGCCTAAACTCGTGCCTAACCTCTTTAACAAAACTAAATATGTCTGTCATTATCGGCTGTTACAATTTTACTTAAGGCACGGGTTGAAACTTACCGCCGTTCACAGAATAATTACCTATGACCAAGGGCCTTTCATGAGGCCATACATCATGAAGAACACCGATCTTAGAACTAAGGCCACTGATGCCTCAGAAAAAGACTTTTTTAAGTTGATGAACAACAGTTGTTTTGGCAAAACCATGGAGAACGTACACAATCGTAAAGATGTAAGATTAGTTACAAACAAAAAACAAGCAATTAAGCTGACCTCTAAACCTAACTATCAAGACTTTAGAATATTTAGCGACAGCCTGGTTGGCATTATGATGAAGAAACTGAGTGTGAAGGTGGACAAGCCGGTGTTTATCGGATTCGCCGTGCTAGAGTTGTCAAAGTTATTAATGCTTGAATTTCTATACGACTACTTTAAGCCGCTGTACCCAGAATCAAATGTCCTTTACACAGACACCGATAGTTTTATTATGGACATCCCAACTGAAGACTTCTATAAGGACATGGAAATAGAAGTGGCCAAAGGAGCTGATGGGTGGTATGACACATGCGACTATCCTAAAGATTCGCCTTTACACTCAACCGTGAACAAGAAAGTGATTGGAAAGATGAAGGATGAATTTAATGGGACAGTGATACAAGAATATGTTGGCTTACGGGCAAAGATGTATAGCGTTGCTACCCAGACTTCTGTAACAAAGAAAGCTAAGGGCATAGATAAAGAAGTTGTAAAAAAAGAAATAAGTCACAACAACTACAAGCAGGCTCTCTTTGAACGCGAAGTATTTTATCACACAAATGTTAATCTGCGCTCTACTCTTCATCAAGTAAACACAACTGCTGTTAATAAGAAGTCACTAGTTTCTAACAATAACAAGTGAACTTACGTTAGCCCCGAGTTTTCATACGCTATAGGCCCCCGGAGAACTGACTTGTCCGACTTAACTTAAGATCTTAACTAGTACTTAACTTAAGATCTTAACTAGTACTTAACTTAAGATCTTAACTAGTACTTAACATGACCTGCACTTAACTTGCACTTAACTTGCACTTAACTTGTTATAACTGACTTAACCAGTACTTAGCTTGTACTTAGCCAGTACTTGACAACACATTTAAAAAAAACTAATTTATTAAAAATGGGTCTACAGCAAGAGGTTGTACTTTTTTTGCAGAAGCTGGTTCTTTTACTGTTTTTGTGGGGGTTTGTAACTTTGTTGCTGAGTATGGCTTTAGGCGCTTGTATGCTAAAAGCCCTCCACCAACAACAATACTCCCCAGCACATAATAATACATCTTATAGTTTGATTGTGTTGTTGTTGGTGGCGGTGCTGGTGCTGGTGCTGTTGTTGTATTACTATCTAATAATTTTTGTTTTGCTGCTTGGTTTGCTTTTTGCAGTCTGTTCCATTCAACTAGTTTACGACCGGACTCAACACGCCCAGGATTTTTAGACTTAGTAACACTACTCACTTGTGGGACACTCACCTGCGGGGCACTCAATTGCGGATTCACTTGTGGGGCACTCGCCTGTAAATTCACTTGTGGAGAATTCACTTGTGGGACATTCTGCTCCTGTGGAGTCTTCTTCTCCTGCTCGCTCATTTTTTTTAGTCTGATTAAAATTAATATGATTAAAATTAATGTGATTAAAAGTAATTAATCCCATGATGAATGGACATAGCAACGTCCCAAATCCATAATACATGTCACATGCAAGAGATTCTAGGGACTTGGTTAAAACCGGATCTTGTGTTAAGTCATATTTTAAATCTTCTTCTGAATCAATCGGCGCTATCTTGCCTACTAACTTAGCATATAAACTAATCATTGTCTGTCCCACCGATCTAACCATTTTTGATCCTAGCTGTGCTTCGTACCTAGCGTAATACTTCTCAACGTCTGATGTAGACAATTGCTGAATCTGTTCAATACTTAGTTCAACGCCTAAATACTGCCTGGTTTTCCCACACGCAGCCAGCGAGTATAATCTTTCTTTATGACAGAGGTCTGCTGCCTCCTCACACTTTAATAGCTCGTCGCAATCCATTTTTAAAAGCAATAAAAAAAATAATTGTAAATTCAGCTGTTATTTATTATTCATAGTCTTTTACTAATCTTAAAAACTGTTTAGGTTTAAAGGTAACAGTTACTCCTTCAGGGTTAGTAGAAGCGGTCAGATTAAAATCTTCAGGAGCTATTTGATCAATTAAAATAGCAAACAACTTTATAACTGGATGGGGGCCAAGAATGCGGTAGTTTACTGATGGCGTTCCTTACGCTTTCTCGCATATCTACGCGCTCAAAAAGCTCCGTAATTAATTCTTCAAACTCTTCTCTATCAACCCCCCAGCTCCTTTCCTGCAACTCCCAATCTCTGAATATATCAATAAGCTCTGCAACTACTCCGGGCTTCATTTTTTAAACCAGATTATAAACACCAATTTAAAAAAATTAAGCAAGCCATTCTTCTTGTTTGCGCAAGAATCAGAAGAGAGAAAGGGTAAATAGTGATTCTGTTGGTAGTAAACTGGGTCAAACAGTCCTGTGTGATCGCTTGACCTACAAAGCTCAGCAGTAAACTGGGTCAAACAGTCCTGTGTGATCACTTGACCGAGTTGATTGAGGTGCTTTGCTTAGCTAGGAGAGAATGTCTATATGCGGACTCTATATCACCCATTTTTTTGTTTTGCACGTAAGCCCCCCATTTTAAAATAACGATTACGTCAATTTTGGAGGTTTTTGCATGTTAATTTTGATTGTAAAAAGGTGTCAATTTTGGCAAAAAGTAGCATGAGATGGACGAGATTTGTTTGTGAAAAGGGGGGTTTTCGTGCAAAATAAGATGGGTGGAATAGAGTCCGCATATAGACATTCTCTCAAACTCAACTCTGGGTAGGAGCCGGTCGGGGCAGAAAAACCCACATGACTCTGATGGGATTCGAACCCACGACCTCCCAGCCGGGAGTCCGCGATGCTAACCACTTCGCCACGGCGGCTGGTAACAGGTATTAAGAAAGACGCACAAAAAGGGAAATCAGAAGAATAAAACAAATCTGAAAGTCAGACACGCAGGAAAAGATTGTGGACTTTTAAAGATGAGTCAACAAGCCTGTGAAACAACCTAAACAAGAATAAGTGTTTTAACAGAATACTAAAAGCAAATGTAATGAGAGAACAACTTTTATACGATTCTAAACAGTACTTCATCTCATTTTAAAAAATGATACGCTCTAATGCTTGCATTAAATATTCAAATCAAGCAAAAAAAGAAAAAGGTAGCACAAACACAGAAAACAATAAAACTCTAAACAAACAAAAAGAAATAAACACTTCAAATAACAGTATCTAACAACAAAGAATAGCCATTTTCCAGTTATGCCACATGTGCTACCTCACAAAACAAAATGAAAGCCACCACAACCCAATCAGCCCACCTTCCTGCCACTGCTCCAGAGCATCCTCAATGCGGTGAGAGAGGGCCAGCAAGAACTGCTGCTCCAGGACAGGGGGCGGGGGAGGGTCCGCACCACGCTGGGCTGCCAGGCGGTATGGGGACCCATGGTAGGTCAGACAAAGCTTCAACTGCCACAGGCCTTGGGTGCGTCCACACTGCTGCTCTGCTCCATCAACTGTCACATCAGACAATTAGCGTTAAGAATCCAGAACGATTATCTTGTTTCACATTTAAAAAAAGGTCTAGTGTTAAAAGCCTTGAATTTTGTACCCTTCATGCCCTGCTCTTGTGGTAACCTAAGTTCCAATTTTCTCAAGTGTCTGCAAGTTCAATAGGGATTGTCACTGGATGGATACTTGTTCATGTTGGATCCACAACCGAACAATTTTTGTCATCAGCAGGGGCTTAAGAGTTGACGTGCTGCCTGTGTGTTAAGTGCTGCCCAAATGGAAACAGAACAGACACTACTGAACTCCACCAAAGACACTTTGCTGCAGTACAGTGTCTTCTCTATCAGACTGTCTTATCATCTGGACTGACTGTCACTTGACTACTTGTTTTGACCACTATGACAGTGCTTTCCTGAAGACAGCTTACTAGAGAACAGTCATCAGCTGCATTCCTTTGAAATACTGATGATGTGACCCAGTCCACCTGACATGATGTTTTTTGAAGCGTCGAGTAAAGATACGTTTGTGGGAGGGACAATACCGCTGGTTGGGAAATGTTATCCTACCTGTAGCAAGAATGTTTGCTATACAGTCCGGGTTTCATAAGCATACAGCAGACCTGGAAGTGAGATGGCAGAATTGTCTGAAGGATAGTTACTCCTCTCTTGCTGTCTTGCAGTCTCCCAAAGCTAAAACTGACACTGGCAATCCTGCTGTTGATATAATCAATATGGACAGCTCAGAATGCTGTCTAGGTACCTGTACATTTCAACTGCCCAGAGTTTACGGCCTTTCACCATGTTGGGGGATTCAACTTTAGGAGCTGACTGGAGCACAACTTCTATTTGGTGCTTTTTGTTAAGCTGAAGTTGTCAGAAGAGCATCAGAATCTGTTCATGCTGTCTTGCATCCAAGGTATGTTCCAGTCATCAGCACAACGAAGGATACACTTACCTGTCCAATTAAATGCTTATTCCCACTTGGTGTGAATAATCATATTTTGTTTTTGAGGAGGATCCTGACAATATGACGACTTTCCACACCAAGTTGGGGTAAGGCATTTGTTTGGACAGGTTAAGTGTGAGAAAAAGTCTCTCATGATAATTCATAATACTCTGACAAAGAAGGGTGAATGCAGAATCTCACTGTATTTTTGCTCTTGCACAAAACTGTCAAAAACATCTGACTTGCTCTGTAACGGATGTTTAAAAAAATAAAATAAAAAAAGATCGCAGCACAGATACATAACCATCTTTTGTCAAACCATGATGTGCACTGGACTATCATCTCATGTCCTCTTTGAACACATATGTCCTATCATGTAGAATTTCAGTAACTTATAACTGATACGGTATATCCATCAGCATGTATGTCACTCTACAAAGTGATCTATCATTTTGCATTTCTCAGGCAATTAAACTGCTTTAATTAAACAATCCCACTCTGTGAGACAATAAAACTGCTTTCAACAATCTGATTCACGAAAACATCTTTCAGATTAAATTCTAGTACTCTTTCACCTGCCTTACAGAATTCAATATGTTTGCACTTGCTCTCATGAAAACCAATCTGAACTATAAAAATACTAAATAACATGTGGTCACACAGCCAAATATACGGTCATACCCTGCATCAAGCTTGGTACAACTGTGACAAACATACAAACACTGCACCAGAGACGGAAGTTAAGAACAGACAAAGCAGAAGTACAATCAACTAGCTCACTGACCTGTTGCAGGACAAAGTGAGGGCAGATGGCGTCGGCCTTCTCCTGAACCACACACTGGTACATGACCATGGAAAGGTGCTGCACCGTGCCTAGGTCCTGAAAAATAACATTAAAAGTTCACACACTGGAATAGTACCATGGACAGGTGTTGCACTATTCCCAGGTCCTCAAAGGTAACACTGAAGTTTACACATTGGCATACTACCATGGACATATACCACACTGTTGCCAGGTTCTGCTAAGTAGCACTGAAGTTCATGCCATAGTATACTACCCTAGACAGGTGCAGCACTGTTCCCAAGTCCTGAAAGGTAACATTTAAGGTCACATATTAGTATAATGCCATGGACATGTGTTGCACTGTTCCACGGTCTTGAAAGGTTACACTGAAGGTCACACATTGGTATACTACCAGGAACAGGTGTTGCACTGTTCCCACGTCCTGAAAGGTAAAATCTAGGTTCATATACTGGTATACTACCAGGGAGAGGTGTTACTCTGTTCCCACATCCTGCAAGGTAAAATTAAGGTTCATACATTGGTATACTAGCAGGGACAGGTATTGCACTGTTCCCACATCCTAAAAGGATAATACACTGGTATACTACCAGGGACAGGTGTTGTTCTATTCCCAGGACCTGAAACATTAAGGTTAACCCATTGAAAAACTACCATGGATAGGTGTTGCACTGCTCCCTTTCCTGAAAGGCAATATTAAGGTTCACACATTAGTATACTACCAGGTTCCCAGGCCCTGACATTTAACATTACGGTTCACATATTGGCACTGCCATTAGCAGGTGTACTGTTTCCAGGTCTTGAACGATAACACTGAGGATCACATACTGGTTAACAGTCATGAACAGGTATTGCACTGTTCCCACTCTACACATTGCTCAGTTTCACAGACTACAGGACTGAAGTAGATACCCCCAAAAATAATATTTGTTATCAAAAATACTTGAAAAGGATACAATTATACATGTTACTGATAAATATTAATCTGATCAACAGCAACTTTGTCACTGAAATCATTTCATCAGTGATGCCACCACTTTGCACAGTTGCTATTTCTCATCCTGACAATCTAACAACAACAATTAATGAAACAGTCTCTTGAATCATGCAAATTTTATATCTAAACTAATATTTTCAAAGCTTATTAGCCTTTTTTTAAAGTAAAGAAACCTGATTTTTATATCTAAACTAATATTTTCAAAGCTTATTAGCCTTTTTTTAAAGTAAAGAAACCTGTAATGGCATTTGATACACACAACGGTCACACAAGTTCTGTGAATCAGTCTACATTTTGCACCTCCAACCTCAGCCCATGATTCCAATCTTGACAAATTCGTCACTGCTTATCGCAACAATAACTGTAGACAAATATAAGATTTCAATCTGAAATGCCCAGTTGAACATTGTGATCTCACCTTTTTAATATTCTGAAGTAAATCTTAGTTGGTCTGCAATTAAACACTTGAACTGATACAGCTTCATCACAAACTTTGATTGGCAACCAACTGGTTTTCAACCAGATCCGATTGGCGTCATTGATGTCACTTCAAATGTATGTTCCAACACACAAATTTTTGGAGGCACGAAATCATCAAGAAACCAGATCCAACTAGTCTGATCAATGTCATCTCCAATGTTGTTCCAAAAGATAAATTTCTGTTTGCACAAAATCATCATGCAACGCTCCTTTAACTTCATCACTTGTAACATTTCAAATAAACCTGCTGTTTCTGTTAAATTCATGCCGCTACTGTTGTCACTGCTTAACAGAACTTCAGCCTGTACCATTTGCAATCATCATGCTGCTGGTTTTCCTAAAAAAAAAAAAAAGCCCAATCAAAATCGTTTTCATTCTAAATCCAGAGCAACTTTCTGCTGAAATGTTGCTGAATTACTGCTTGTTCCAGAGACGCAGTCAGCTAATGCTGTGATATGTACACAAATCACACTTCTCATTTGAATGATATCTATGAAGTACTCATGTGCCTATTCCTGTCCGTGCTCCCTTCATGCTTTGTGTGTATCCTGTTGGTTATAGATCCTAAATGCACATGCACATCCCATCAAATCTGGGTCAATAAGTCTGTTCAGTCTTTCAACCAAGTTACAAAAATTTCAATGTTTTCCTTCTTTCATTTTGCCACCATGTATGTGTGTGTGTATAAAGCGTCAAAGAGAAAGCTGAACAATAAGGACTAATCTTTAACAGAATAACAATTTCATTTGTCCAACAAGATGGAAAATTAATTTGCGACAGCACAGCTACCATATACCAGGACAATTCACAAACACAGAAAAGAAAAAGGCGTAAACTGCCTGTCTAAGAATCAATAGTAAATCAATCCCATCAGTAAAATATCTTCATGCAAGCACAAGCACACACACCCCCTCCCACCCACCGCCCACACACACATACATACACCCCCCACACACACATACATACAACCCCCCCCCCACACACACACACACACACACTAGAGGGTCAAGAAACTTTTTAGACAGAGATACAAATACCAGTTGCATGGAACACATCTGTAAATGTCTGTACAAAACCTCCTTGGTATAAGTGCTTACCATTACAACTAGGGCACAGTGACTCACCAAGTCAGCCTTTCCCAGGAAGAACTCAGCCAGGGCCACAATGTGGGGGTCTGATGTGAATGACTTGATCACATCCGGCTAAACAACATAAACATGGAGGCTTTTATATCACCCCTTTTCCAACCACACTGAACCGTCACATCTTAAACATATACTCATGTCATGCCCATAATCAAGTTTTATTCATTGGTTTTGATTTGGTGTCTGAACTGAAGACAGTACAAGATTTTCCTTGTTTGAACTAAACCATTGCCACCACCACAATTGTCCATTTGATGTAAGCAAACTTTGTATACATGTGTGTTGTGTTAATAATGTGTGTTTTAGGTGATAACTATATATGTCTGCATGCATGTATGTGTATGCATGCATTTGTCTGCATGCATGCATGTGTGTGTGTACACATTACGTGTAAGACCTGTACAAGAATGTTTGGAAATTTATCTGCCTACTTGTCTGTGTGTGTGTGTGTGTATGCTATGTATGTCTATACATGTTTGAGTAAGTATGGATTTGCATTTGTGTTTTTACATGTACATATATGTGTGTGTCTGCGCATGTGTATGTCTGTGTGTGCAGATATGTAAAGGGAGGGAAGCTGGGTGTTGGTACATATTCAAATACAAACATACATACTCCCCTCTCCAAGTAACTGTGCATGCAGACATGTGATGCAGACATGTGATGGGTGGGAAAGTAGGTGTTGTTAACTATCCATGTGCAAACTTACTTGCTCCTCTCTCCAAGTAATATACTTCAAAGTTGGAAAATGAAATTCAAATGCCGAAAAATGTAACCTTTGAAAGCAGTTTCTTTAACACACCTCTTTCTCATGATTAATTAAAGCACATGATGTCATTATTTCACTCCGTGTCAATGGACTTCTTTTCTTTCAGCATGGAATCTGTAGCAAGGTGGAGCAAGCAAGAATCTTTCTCAAACAAAAAAGACAGAAGCCAACACTGACCTTGGTGAAGGAGTGACAGGAATTGTCTGTGGTCAGAGACTTCACCAACATGCTCCTGTAGCCCTGGATATTGCACACATCATGTTACCGCATTATGACCCACACTGCACAAGCTTCAGCGAGTATTTCCCTATGCATTCGCACTGCAATTGATGTCAGCATTCCCATCATCCAACCCCACTTTTTCTATAACTTGACCTAAAACAATGTTAACATATTAGATCTCAGTATAAACATAATGACAACAACCAATAAGGAAGCCCTAGCCTCTGAAGTCATAAACGGAAATTTATACCCTTTAGAGATATCCTGCTGTAGGCTATGCTTATGCACAGGAAACAATAGAACACAACTGCATAAACACACGTGTGTGGTACTTACAGTTCTAATATTTTGCAGTCATTTGCTGATTATAATCAGATCCTGTCAACAGGGTTTTTAAAGAAGGAATATGACATCAAACACAATACAGTCCATATTTGTTTTCCATTCAATGAAATTCAGTTTTTTTTTTTAAATCTTTGTTTTGTCCCTGCTTCAGGAACTAGCTTGCTTCTCTATAAACAAATTCTGTTCAACAAATATGTTCAACTGCATGGGTTCTCAACAAACAAGTTGTTGCATCAACATGTTCTTGTGTATTCCATAAATTTTCATGCATGATAAATGCATATCAAATATCAGCACACTTACTAGACCTGAAACCTCTTTTGATATGGATCCCCCCCCCCCCCCCCTTTTTTTTTTTTTTATCTCAGTCATCCAGCTTTCAAATTCTAAGTGGGTTTATTGCCCAGACCCTAATAGGACTTTCCACATTATCAGAAAAAAGAAGAAATAAAATTGTTCCAGAAACATGAAAACATACTGGCAACAACCGAAATGCAGTACAAAGTGTCTGAGATCTGAGAACAATACCAACCAAAAACAAACAAAACAAAAGCAACAAACAATGTATAAAAAAAAAAAAAAAAGCTGCCCCCCCCCCCCCCCTATTTTTTTTTTTTTTTTTTTTGGGGGGGGGGGGGGGGGGGGGGACACCTAAATCTCATCATCAATTCTTGTCAGCCTGCCTATATTTCTGATTATCTTCAACAGTTTCAGTGTTATCAGGGAGATATCACATTGTGCGAACTAGTCTATATACGCTACACCCTATCTGCTGAAGTAAAAGACCACAAAGCGTGAATTTACAGTTAGATGGATAAATAAATCAATAACTAAATCAATATGTAATGATAAGAATTAAGATGAGAGTCTAATGGGCAAGGTCTATTTCCGGAAATCTTGGGATCTATCTTAACACTCTTAGTAGATACCTTACACATTCACAAAATCAAACAAAAAGACAGATGTTATTTTGTAAAAGAATGATGGAGTGGAGGATCTTTTGCATGCAATGTTTGCCCCCTACCTTGGGGTCCTCGAGGTAGGAGAGATGTCCAGCTCTCTGTTTGACACACAGTACACCCCCACCATCGAGGATGGATCTGAGGACATCAGGGTGTCAGTGTCTGTCAGTCACATACACAGGGTACCAAAGTCTTCTACTCTACACTGCAATATCCTTCACTCCACTTATTTCCCTTCACACAAGTTTTCAGAGGTAAAATATTAGCTGCTCTTCCCAAAACATCACTTCAGTGAACAGATCTGATTCTCCTTTCAGCTCAGTTAAAAAATCTAAGCATAACTCTACTTCATCTCCAGTGGACAGGCTGCTACTAACCAACTACTATGGAAGAAAAATAAACATATCCAGAAAGAAAATTCCTCTAGTGCAGAGTAAAATGGCTTTACATGCATGAATACATAAAAGGCCTATGCTGGAGAGAGAGAGAGAGAGACAGAGAGAGAGAGAGATTAGTAATAAAAAAAAGTAAACATCTTAAAAAAAAAAAAAAAAATCCTGAACACAGTTGCCCAGTGGTTGTCATGTAGAGTTCCACCCCATCCCCTTCTCCTCCTTCCCTCATCACTCTCCTCTACCATCCCCCTCATCACCACTCAATCATAATTTTTTCACTGCACTAAGACCTACTGTAGTGTATCCCAGTTCTTGTCACTGCGAAAGACAATGGACCAGTAGCGAGGACCCAGCACTCTCACCTGCACAAAACAGAACTCACCATTTGTGAACCTCAAAAACCACCTTTTATTTGTTCCTTACAACACATTCAAACACACATACATACACACTCACACTCTCTTGAATTTTGTTATCACATAACAAAAAAACCCAAGGCTGAAAAAAATCAAATGTTCAATTGTGATTCAATGTTGAGACACAACGATCCACATCCTTGCCATGTATGTCATTAAAAAAAAAAAGTAAAAGTTTTCCTAAACAACCGCTGTGTGTGTGTGTGTGCACATTTGTGTCTAGGTGCCTCTGTGCGCACACATGTGCGTGTGCGCGCGCGTGTGTGTTTGTTTAATCTGTACTGTTAACAGCTTAGCTGACAAAAAAGCCACTTGCAGCCTAACCACAGTTGCCAACACTCAACGACACACAAGTTACCTGGCATAAAATCTATTATTGAAAATGTAATCTAACCAGCCGCCGTGGCGAAGTGGTTAGCGTCGCGGACTCCCGGCTGGGAGGTCGTGGGTTCGAATCCCATCAGAGTCATGTGGGTTTTTCTTGCCCCGACCGGCTCCTACCCAGAGTTGAGTTTGCTGCGGACTCAGTTGGGAAGACTGGGACCACACAGTCGAGTTTCATCCACTTAATGGATGCGTTTCTGAGAGTGTTGCTCAAATTTCATGACCAACACTGCAGGTGCCTGTATCTCTCGGGCCTGGTTGACGCCGGGATATATTATGAAAGGAAGCGTAGAGTACAGCCCTGTCATGTAGTCTCAGACCGAAATGGAAATCCGTAGCATCATCTTAATCATCCTCATTCTCATCGATCAGCAATAAAAAAAAAAAAAAGTCTCAAAGTCTGTGGCCCTTCATGCCCTGCTCTCATGGTGACCTCAGTTTCGATGTCCTCTCCCGTCTGTGGCCTTGGTTTGGTTCCGTCGGGGTCGCCGGTATCGGCGAGTCCATGGAGGCTGTCGTTGGACGGACGTGGTGGCGCCCTCTGGAGGGAGAGCTCACTCACGCCGGCTCCGCGACTAAGCAATTATTGTCGTCAGTAGGGGGCTTAGTAGGTAGTGTCCTGCGTATGTTAGATCAGAACAGGCGCCACCGAACACCACCGAAGTGACTCGGCAGCAGTGCAGTGTCTTCTCCGGTGGGTTGCCTCTTGACGACTTGAAACTGACTGCTCCCTGTGGATTGTCGGTGCCGGGGCTGCGGCGGGGCTGACCGGGCTGTGGCTGCGGTCGGGGTGTCGGAATGAGCGGCATGTGTGCATTGCCTCTGAGGTGGCGCAGAGGCTGGGACGGCAAAAAAAAAAAAAAAAAAAAAAAAAAAAAAAAAAAAAGAAAATGTAATCTAAATAATTTATATGCTGTACATGAAAGCTAAAATCAAAAACTATGACCATACTGAACACCTTTTTCTACAGGGGCTATGCTGAAGTAAAGGAGAGTATTTTGCCTATTTGATCAACACAGCATGGTTATTTGGCCTATTTGATCAACACAGCATGGTTTAAAGCCCACATACAAAGTAAAACACACATGATCACATTCACTTGAATAATCATACAGTCACAAACCTGTTCACCCAAAAACTGCTATTGTGTACTGCCGTAAAACTGCTCTTGTGTATTTTTTCAACAAAGTGTATTTTTCACAAAGAGTGTGGACAAATCTTTAATTTTTCTGTAAAAGGAAGGGGAATGCGGAGGGGAGGGCTTTGTTTTCACTTGCCATCAAACACAGACTGCGCAGAAGGCACAGGATACTTGATCTCACAGTAACTACAGTAAAAACAGTTTCTTCCAACATAAATAACTTTTATTCATGATTCATCAGCATACTTGGGCAAAAATTCATGCGATCTTGCCTTTGTTTTGTTTTGTTCTGCTTTTTCCATCAATATTTCATAGTTACGAATACCTACTACCGTCTCTGTGTGTCAGCATGTTCAAGTTGTTAAAGAAGCAGATACAGCCACAGTCAGTTTCATATGCAAGAGTTAGCACATGTTGTCGCTCTTTTGTCCCAGCATTCAAATTGGCACACCAAGACAAGGCCATGGTTACAGTCCACAAGTGCAGTTCAAGAACATCTCTATTTTTTTTTTTCCCCTATCATTCTCTTTTTTTCTTTTTAGATTACTGTATTTCTCGTATTTTTGCCAAACGACCATAAAATATGGAGAAATTGTATGGGCTAAAAAGTTCGTAGTCACACATTGGAATACTTTTTCCTGCATGTAAAAATTGAATAAAGAACATCTCAGTGTAATGAAATCAAGTCCAGCTGATAAATTACACTTAAGTGATAGGTACCTTTGACTTTCACTGAAACAACTACCCAATTATCGCACCATAAATATTCATCAAATCTGTATCAAATTTTCTCTGAAAAAGTCATAAAATGAATCACAGTTTCATATCACAGCCAAAAATCTGAATGGCAGATTCTGCCCTGCCAGCTACATACTTTTACTACAATCAGCCCAAACCTACCTCCTCTAGTGTGTGCGGCTCTGGCAAAAGACAGGGGGCATAGGTGGTGAAACTCTGGTTACAGTAATCGGCACAGTCCTGAGCACAAAGAACACCACCATCGTAACAAGACAACACATTATTCATGTAACATGTTGCAAATCCTTCCACAGTGAAGTAAATAAACCCAGCCTGAAAAGACAAACATACATGAGGAGGAGGAGGGGGTGGAATGGTAGAGCATAAATAAGCCACTCTATGACCAGCCGCTGTGGCAAAGTGGTTCGCGTCGCAGACTCCCGGCTGGGAGGTTGTGGGTTCGAATCCCATCAGAGTCATGTGGGTTTTTCTGCCCCGACCGGCTCCTACCCAGAGTTGAGTTTGCTGCGGACTCAGTTGGGAAGACTGGGACCACACAGTCGAGCTTCATCCACTTAATGGATGCATTTCTGAGAGTGTTGCTCAAATTTCCTGACCAACACTGCAGGTGCCTGTATCTCTCGGGCCTGGTTGACGCCGGGATATATTATGAAAGAAAGCGTAGAGTACAACCCTGTCATATACTCTCAGACCGAAATGGAAATCCGTAGCATCATCTTAATCATCCTCATTCTCATCGATCAGCATTAAAAAGAATGTCTCAAATTCTGTGGCCCTTCATGCCCTGCTCTCATGGTGACCTGAGTTTCGATGTCCTCTCCACGTCTGTGGTCTTGGTTTGGTTCCGTCGGGGGCTGTCGTTGGACGGACGTGGTGGCGCCCTCTGGAGGGAGAGCTTAGTCACGGAGCCGGCTTAGTCACGCCGGCTCCGTGACTAAGCAATTATTATCGTCAGTAGGGGACTTAGTAGGTGGTGTCCTGCGTATGTTAGATCAGAACAGGCACCACTGAACACCACCGAAGTGACTCAGCAGCAGTGCAATGTCTTCCCGGTGGGTTGCCTCTTGACGACTTGACATTGACTGCTCCCTGTGGATTGTCGGTGCCGGGGCTGCGGCGGGGCTGACTGGGCTGTGGCTGTGGACGGGGTGTCGGAATGGTGGCGCAGAGGTTGGGACAGCATAAAAAAAATTTTTTTTTAAAAGCCACTCTATACCTATCATATTGCAAATAAACCGCCAACCACAAAACATGTCTAATGATTCGAAAAACTCTTTTCTTATTTATCACAGATTTAAAACCACAGCCACCAAAGAAACAGTAAGTCAGTTTTCAGACAATTTATGGTGTTCTTATCCATTTTGGTTTGTTTGCAGAACTCCTGAAAAACAACAGATCGGTCTTAAACAAACTCATTAAACACCCGGAGACAAATCGTTTTTCTCAGGAACGGATCCATGGAATGGATCCAGATTGAACAGCAGATCTTGGATCATTCTCATAATAATATATGATTACCCTGCTTCACAAGTATAGTATAACAAGGTTTCTACAAAAATAACCTGATCAATGATGTAAAAGGGTTCACACCACATTTGAAAAACAGTATTTGTCATACCTAATGTTCCTCTGAATTCATTTCCTTGCAAATATGTGTGTTCAAACTTGGCAAAGGTCTGCACACTCCAGAGTGTGCTTCAGTTTTCACATGTCCTGACAATGTGAACATTTTCAATTATATCCTGCATGCCTTCATTGAAAGGTTAACATTTTCAGTGCTCCACTGCCTGTTTCCTTAAAAAAAAATGTTTGGTCCCTTTCATAACAAAATATTAGTTCAATGGCACCTGTTTGTCTTTCCTCTTTTACAGTTGCTCAGTATCATAAACTCACCCTGAACTTGATCTTCAAGGGCACAAAACAAGGTCGACCAGAATCCACATCATGGGGCACCACAACACGTGGTTTGGCAGCCAGGACATACAGGTGACGGAATGCCTGCAGGTGGTACCTGAAAGTATAGGTATCAGGGATTGTACCTGGGGAATGAAGCAGTGATTACATGAAGAATATATAAAGGGAAAAATGCTGATTGCCATCTATGGCATATATCTATCATCTACAATACAAATGTGCTGATCAACCTCCTGATACTCTCTAATCACATATGACTGTGTGAAGTATATGGACAGACTGAATCTAGTCAAATGTGACTGTGTGTGGTTTATGAACAGACTGAAGACAAGTCTTGCTGTAAAGAACTGTGAGTTTTAGTAGTTTAATCATATAAAGAGAGGCAAAATTGTACAATTCCCAGATCAAAACTTTTGTTCAAACAAAAGAGAAAAAGACTGACATTTGAAATGATGTGAAATAACAAAGAAAATCCAGAACTTCTAATTTTATCCATGCCAAGTTCTGAAGATCTGTACAGTACAAACCTTTGATGTTTTGCAGACCAATCATTTGACGAAATTTCTAAATAAATGCCATATAAAGAATGGCATGAAACAACTTTATTCCTGTTACACTTACACAAATTCCTGATCTTAATGATTTCAATGACCATTACTAATAAAAATTTATTGTGCCTTGTACAAGCCAACCGTCAGTACTTAAGAAGGGCAACTTGGGGCAGAAAAACAAGTCCTTACTTATTGTCAGTGGGGAAGAAAAACAAGTCCTTATTTATTGTCAGTACTGATGGGAAACTTGGGGAAGGAAAACAAGCCCTTACTTATTGTCAGTACTGAAGATGGGAAACTTGGGAAGGAAAACAAGCCCTTACTTATTGTCAGTACTGAAGATGGGAAACTTGGGGAAGGAAAACAAGCCCTTACTTATTGTCAGTACTGAAGATGGGAAACTTGGGGAAGGAAAACAAGCCCTTACTTATTGTCAGTACTGAAGATGGGAAACTTGGGGAGGAAAAACAAGCCCTTACTTACTGTCAGTACTGAAGATGGGAAACTTGGAGAGGAAAAACAAGCCCTTACTTATTGTCAGTACCGAAGATGGGAAACTTGGGGAAGAAAAACAACCCCTTACTTACTGTCAGTACTGAAGATGGGAAACTTGGGGAAGAAAAACAAGCCCTTACTTATTGTCAGCACTGAAGATGGGAAACTTGGGGAAGAAAAACAAGCCCTTACTTATTGTCAGCACTGAAGATGGGAAACTTGGGGAAGAAAAACAAGCCCTTACTTATTGTCAGTACTGAAGATGGGAAACTTGGGGAAGAAAAACAAGCCCTTACTTATTGTCAGTACTGAAGATGGGAAACTTGGGGAAGAAAAACAAGCCCTTACTTATTGTCAGTACTGAAGATGGGAAACTTGGGGAAGAAAAACAAGCCCTTACTTACTGTCAGTACTGAAGATGGGAAACGTGGGGAAGAAAAACAAGCCCTTACTGTCAGTACTGAAGATGGGAAACTTGGGGAAGAAAAACAAGTCCTTACTTATTGTCAGTACTGAAGATGGGGAAGAAAAACAAGCCCTTACTTATTGTCAGTACTGAAGATGGGAAACTTGGGGAAGAAAAACAAGCCCTTACTTATTGTCAGTACTGAAGACGGGAAACTTGGGGAAGAAAAAACAAGTCCTTACTTATTGTCAGTACTGAAGATGGGAAACTTGGGGAAGAAAGCTATCAGCAAGGCTCCCACAGCTTCTGGAGTGGTGCTCAGTGTGTACCTGAAATAACGTTACACAACCCCTCATTTGTACATGACAGACAATGACATATTTTCACAATGTTCACATAAAGGGATGGGCCACAAAACAAACAAAACAAAATTCTGAAGCAACTATACATTTTCCAAAAATCACAGGACAACCTGATCTTTGACATTCTATCTGATCAGTTAAAACTCTGGATCTAAGGAGCTTCAACTTGTGAGCATAGATAAATATGACAAATGCTCTCCTCTCCATTCTTTCTCCCTTACTGCAAAAAGATGCACACACTAACAAACTGTTCAATCAGCAGCTGCTTTTCAAAATCAATTCTTTCAAACAGAGCCAGGAGTTAATTTTTGTAACTGCGGTAAGCCAAACTGCAAGAGCGCCATAAAAACTACTCTGAAACATTTGAAAAAAAAACAACAAAGAAAAAAAGAAAGAAAGAAACCAAGCAAAACATAAATTCACTAATTATAAACAGAAGTTTTGGGCCTCCAATCAAGTTTCAGCAGTGCCAGCTTACTTGCCGCCTCCCAGGAAGAGAAGTCCGGTGGCCATGGAGTGGGCCATGTGTGAGCCATACATGGCTCCTCCATACTGCTGCCCCACCCGCTTCCTCAGGAACCGGCACATCCGCAACACCTCCAGCTCCCCCGTGCCTGACATCACCTGCATGCAGACAACGATGATTTCAGATTCAGGCCATGTGACACAAACGACAATCAATGTCACATTAACTTCAATGTGACACAAACAATATATGATGACACAACTGACAAACAAGGTTTCCTTTCTCCCTTATTTGCTTGGGTGTTTTGGTTTTTTTTTGTCTCCATTTATCTGTCAACTGCTCTGTTTGAATGAGTTCGTGACCATGTTCTTGTGCTTTTCAGGCATTGTCCTACAAAGTCGGTCAAAAGACCAGAAAAAGACATTTGTTTTCTATCTTTGTTCTTTGGCTGTATGTTTCTTTGCAAATTTCTGACTGCTTTCTTTCTTTAATCTAAGTCACTGGAAAGAGGTACAGCATCTGTGCAGCTAAAGCGATGATCTCCTGATCTCAAATTCAAGCCCCAATACAATGTAGATGAAAAACTAAATGCTACACCAGATGTGTACTTGTTAACGCTCAAGCTGTGACCCTGCAATATATGAAGACACTGTAAGAAAGGCAGACACACATGGCTGATGACAGCTAAATTTGATACCCCTACAAGTAGATTAACACCATTCTCCTTCCTTCCATCTCCCTCGGCTCTGACCCTCTTGCTGACCTACAAAAGGTGAAGGGGTCAGGCTTCCAGGATGTCAAACATCCAATAAAGTGGTAAACTGACTGACCATAGCAAGCGAGATGAGCAGAACACTGGTGCAGTTCTCCATCATGCTGCGGCCAGCCTGTTCACACAGGTTGGGGGTCAGGAGGCGGTTCAGCAAGCGCCGCATGTACTGCAACTGCAAATGTATCGTCGTCTCTCGTTAGGGTCAGTCAGGCTTCTTCAAACCACTACCTACACTCTCTTCAAAACAAAAGAACATTCATTATACCCACTTGTTTGGCAAATGCTTCTCACATAAACTACACATGTGTGTGTGTGTGAGCGCATACGCCTAGGAGAAAGAGACAGAGAGAGAGAGAGAGAAGTGTGTGTGTGTGTGTGTGTGTGTGTGTGTGTGTGTGTGTGTGTGTGTGCACGCGCGGTGGGGGTGGGTGGGGGTGTGTGGGTGCACATGTATGTGTGTGTGCGCACACACATGTTCCTGAGCATGCATGCCCATGTTCAAGCACACATACGCATTTTAAATGTACATCATAAAATAGACATCTTCTATCAGAGAATAAAGACTAAATGCAGTGTGAAGACTTTACCAGTAAATCGTATGCTGCCTTGTTGGCTGTTCCAGCAAACTTCAGTCCCAGCACCATGGCACTGCCTGCTACGATGTTGATCCAGGCTTGACTGTTACATACATACACAAACAACCAATACCCTTGTTGTGAAAATTCAAATAAACATGAAAAGGCGCATACACGTGCATACTTTAGTTAGCATATTTCAAAACATTTTCTTTCTCAGTTTCTATTGTGTTACATTCCCTAAATTCACAAAACAGTATTCTTAGGACCCAACACAAAGTGGCACACTGCCACTCTGCAGGAGGATCATATCAATATATTTTTACCAACAAGAGTGAAAATCTTACTGCTTTATACAGCCATCATGATCCACAGATCATTGTATAGGACTAATTATAACATTAAGTAGCCTTAGATGCAAACAATTTCACTCAGGATTTTACTCAGACTGGCTGAAAAAATGCATGTTGAAGCTTGCGGTTTGTGGTAAACATCTGACACAAGTATGTATCACTGATGTTTTTGTAAATTTACCAACATTTACCTCATTGTTTCAAAGTCGATGTTCTCATCCATGTCTTCGTTCTCCTCCTCTTCCAATCTCCTGAAGGCAAACTTCTTCACAATCTGCACATATGCACAAAAAACAGATAAGCCTCTATAAGACAGACACTGACATTATCACAGTCAGTGTTGGGACTATATGACATTATCACAGTCATTGCTGGGACTATCTTTTAAGATCTTAAGTCGAAGGCATAAAATTTAAAGATGAGAATACAGTAAATAAGACTATGCCACTTCACATCTGACAACCCAATTCTAACTATGAACTTTATAGCAAGCCTGAGCAATCATTACAAAAGAATATTTGTGGTGGAGCCCAAAATGCGCAATGCTTAAAATATTTTGACAATGTCAGTGAAGTATAAAACTTCCATGTTCTATTAGATGTATTTGTGTGTATAGATATATATTCCAGAAATGTACAAAATTCAGTTCTGATTTTGTTAACCATACCTATTTCTAATACTTAATTTCATATTAAGTATGCCAACAACAACAAACCCCATCCCCACTCCCCAAAAGGAGAAAAATCCTGTCCACTCCAGATCTGTACAGCTGAGCTGACTGAACAAAAATGCTTTATGTATCTTGGGCACACAAAGTTGTCCTCTAATCAAATATACATTGCTAAAGTGACCCTCTCCCAATGGAAGATCCAAATTTGTACCAATCTGACATGTCCTCCCATATTTATGACAATCATTCCATTTAGTAATTACAGCTGACAATGACACCTGGAAGTACCTCAGGTATGTTACTCTCCAGCCAACTGCTGCTTGGTACCACGGAGTCCCACAGGACCAGGCCCCGGCTCAGTGTCTGTAATCCCAAAATTCAAAGTTTTCAAAAGTTGCACTGTCCATGTATGAACCAATCATGACAGATTTTAAAAACTGATTTTAAATAAGAAAAACTCAAAGAAAGAAACTACTACAATTTTCTTTGAATGTACAGCTCTATATCACATGCTTTGAAATTCATTTTCACACAAACATACATAAAACACATATCTACTTTCTCATTCAAGTTCTGTATATTTTTACCACTCATGTGTCTGTAACAAAGATATACCTGTTAGTTTTCAGACATATATACTGACATTAGGAAAAAAAAAAAGAAAAAAAGAAGAGCTGGTGAACTCACACGAAGCAAGAGAAAGTCAGGTCGAACATGATCCAACATGAACTGTGTATCAGGGGCTTCCAACCACTCAGCCACGGCACTGCAACCACACTCTCATAATGTTTGACTCATCGTCTTACACACATGTGGCTAAAGCAAAACAAAACAAAACAAAAAAACTCCAAGAATATTTGTTGCTTTGTGATTCCTCTTCAAATTGAAGACTGAAATGATGAATTATTCAAAACAAATGGATAAGAGTATCTGGAAATAGGAGGTTTTACAAACTGCTGTCGACAGATCAGACAATCACCACAGATTTTGACCTTGACCTTGACTTATTCCAGCACCCTTGCCCACATACTGAGAAAAATGCAATGCAAATTTATGACAAAACAAAATTTTCATAAAAATGTTTACTGCTATCCAATTATTCCTATTCAAATTTCACATTTAATTTCAATGTTTTCTACTATTTTTGGCCATCTCGTCTCGCCTTTACAAATCCCCCAAAATACTGATGTGTATCATCTTGCACATGAGGGACTTCTTGATGCATTTCCTTACAATAGTATCAATCTAACAATGGCACATGAATAGGATTCTCAATATAATGAAAAAAACTTTCACATATCAGATTTGTTTCTGTCTTTTTTCCCCACTCACAAACACAATTTTGCTGGAATTCAAAGCAGTTTCCTGCCTACCTGACACAATGAACAGCCCCCCATCCCGTCAAGCCAAGATCTGCACCCATTTTACAAACCCAACATCCTGTCATGTAAAGTTCTGTCACCTATCTTCAAGAACCCCCACCCTGTCATGTTAAGTACTGTCACTTGTCTTCAACAGTGCTCAGCCTGTCATGTAAAGTTCTGTCATCTGTTTTTCAACAGGACCCACCATCATGTAAAGTTCTGCCACCTGTCTTTCAACAGTCCTGATCCTGACATGTAAAGTTATGTCACCTGTCTCCAACAGTCTCCATCCTGTCATGTAAAATGCTGTCACCTATCTCCAACAGTCCCCACCCTGACATGTAAAGTACTGTCACCTGTATTCAACAGTCCTGATCCTGACATGTAAAATGCTGTCACCTGTCTCCGACGGTCCTGATCTGGTATGTAAAATGCTGTTACCTGTCTTCAACAGAACCAATTCTGACATGTAAAGTGCTGTCTTCAACCTACCTGTCTTCAACAGTCTTGGTCTGTCATAAAAAAGTGCTGTCACCTGTCTTCAACAGTCCAAACTCTGACATGTAAAGGTATGCCACCCATCTTAACTCTTTCATCCCTACAACCCGGTTTTCCGGTTTGCAGAAATCCTACCCTTCCTTCCTGCAGCCCGGAAAACCAGGCAGCACAAAATCCCTCCTTTCCTTCCTGCAGCCCGGAAAATCGGTTCTCGCGGTAAGCGCTTTGAACTTGGCGCGAGTCGCGTCATCGGTACACGTCATGACCGGGTCGCTCGCGCGGCAGTGTTTATGAATGGAATGGATGCCAGATGGCCCCTACAGAGTGGGAAAGTTGTTGCCGCTCTATTCTGGCCGGTTTGCTACTGCACACATGGCAGTTCTCACTTTACACTTCTTTTTCTTTTCTCTAAATCCAGGAATGAAGGGAATACTCGTATTATAAGAATCTAGGAGCAAGAGGCAGTAATGGTTCATATAAAAGTAGGAATGAAAGAGTTAATAGTCCCCATCTTGTCATGTAAAGTTCTATCACTTGTTAACTGTCCCCACAATATCATGCAAAGTTCGGTCTTCTGTTAACAGTCCCACCCTATCATGTAAAAATCGGTCACCTGTCTTCTACAATCCCCATTTTCTCACATAAGGCTGTCACCTGTCTTCACCCTATCACGTACCTGTTTCCAGAGCGGAAGAACAGCATGCCCAGTGCCAGTGTTGCCCCTGGTGATGTCACATCCACATTCACACAATCTCCTTCCTGATGGACATAACAACGGCATAAAAACAACGTGGTTATGAGGAAATGCATGTGAGGAGATACACTAGATGGTTGGAACTCTTGGTGGTGATATACTGCAAAATACTGAAAAAGACAGAAAGGAAAATCTGACTTATAAGGAAATCAGATAACCAGATGTGTCAATCTATGAACCCCACTTCTGTTCATAACAGTTCATTTTCACTGGTTTTAAGAGCTACATGAAGTTTAGTGTCACATCCTCAATTCAAACAATCATCAAGTTAATAATCTATTGAATATGTTTATACATTAAAGTCATCCATTTCTTTAGATGCTTAGATGGGAATTTCTGAAACAAAAATTCATACCATTATTCATTATCTTACTTCTCCATTTTTGTTGCATCGTAATTGGCAGTTCTCTAGAAAAGACCATGGATTACAACTGAAAGTGCCACTAATGTTGAATCAACTAGATTCTTGCCATGGTGTGGATAGACAGAAAAAAAATAGGAATACGCTTATTGCCTGTTCCTTTACACCCAATCATGGAGATAATGGAAACATGGCAAATGATGATCCTCAATTTAAAAAAAAAAAAAAAAGTTTCATTCCATAAAGACTTCCTCAGATTGCTTCTGAAGTGATCACGTTAAGGTATTTTACAAAAAAAGATCCCTCAACACCTTAATATTAAATGAATCAGAAAAAGAGAGGGAGAGAGAGAGGGGGGGGGGGGAAGGGGGGACAGAGGGAGAGGGGGAGAGAGGGGAAGGGTGGGCATGGGGGCGAGACTGACAAGCAGAGATACAGAGAGAGAGAGAGAGAGGGATGGTGAAAATAGAGGAAAGGCGGGGAAAGAGGGCACAGACGTGGAGGAGAGAGATGGGAGTGAGTTAGGGACTATCTATATGACTCAACATGTAATCCTGCAGACACACGCTCTTTTATGAACCAATCATATAGTTAACTATGTACACATCTGAAAGATCAAATGAACTACTTCAATGCACATTAGCAGCAAATCTATTTTACAGTGTCACCAAACACTGTTCAAACACACCTAGGATCATGTTCAAGCATGGAAATAGTGAATGCTCTGACATGTAGTGTATGTATGTGTGTATGTGTGTGAGTGTGTGTGTGTGTGTGTGTGTGTGTGTGTGTAAACATGCATTCCATTATCATATTCTATTATGTTTTACCATCCAAAGATGTAAGTAATGTGTGTGTATAATCATTTCAATCAACAAAATGAAAGGTAGGGGAAGAGGGAAAAGTGACATACAATGCAACTGACCTTGATGAGGTAGCTGGGAGATCGATATCGCTCTCTGTAAATGCCAGGCTGGAAGACACATGGAACAGAAACAGACAATCACTGTTTATTTAGTCCCTCTGAAACATCAACATCAGAAGTATACTCCATTAACAAATATCCCTTAAATGATGCTCAGTGTAGGCTGAAAACACAGTAATAATAATAATAATAATGATTTCTTATATAGCGCTTAATCAAACGAATTTCTCTAAGCGTTTTACAAAGTCATACTACATTCACCCTTCTCATATACAATAATACACCTTACACCCAACTACAAATGCTATTACTACAATAACTAACAAATCCTAATCCTACCAATGTGACATTCACTTATTCTTCAAATATCACTACAAAAACTTAATCCTATAACGTTCAATCATACAACAAATACATATAATAGAGAACATACACATACGCTACATTTGAAAAGGCCCAGACGGCTACGAGTTAGGTTGTACCCCCCCCCCCCCCCCCTCTCCCCACAGCATTGACTAATTATGAGAAAATAGATGGGTTTTAAGTTTAGACTTGAAAGAAGAGATAGAATCTGAATGTCTGAGACAGTCTGGCAGTCTGTTCCACGTCGCTGGAGCTTGAAAAGAGAAAGATCTTTCACCAGTAGTAGTCCTGAAGCGAGTCAATCGCAGAAGGCGGTCGTCAGCACAGGAGCGTAGTTGTCGAGAGGGGGTGTAGATTTTAAGGAGATCTGAGAGATAAGAAGGTCCATTTTCAAAGAGAGCAGAGAAAGTGAGAGTTGAGATTTTGTACGAGATACGGTTTGAGACAGATAGCCAGTGAAGAGAGTGGAGGAGAGGCGAAATGTGAGCATGTTTTCTTGCTCTACAGACGACTCGGGCTGCATGATTTTGGATTCGCTGTAATCTTTCTATCAGGTATTTTGGAAGGCCGGCCAAAAGTGAGTTGCAGTAATCTATTCTAGATAAGACAAATGCACAAATGAGAGTTTTTGTAGCATCTGTAGAGAGAAGGTGACGTACAGAGCTGATTCTTCTTAGTTCTAAATAGGCAATCTTGCAAATATTTGAAACCTGTTTCTCAAAGGAGAGGGATTGGTCAAGTATGACCCCTAGACTGCGGGCAGAGGTGGAGACAGAGACAGCACAGTCATTGATAGTGACAGTTGAAGGCAGAGAAGGATGGTTAGGCTGTTTTGTCACGAACATGAGTTCCGTCTTGTCGTCGTTTAGTTGTAGTTTGTTGGTTGTCATCCAGTCCTTCAGGTCTGCAATGCAGCCCCGCATCCGAGAAATCAGTGAGTCAGTTTCAGCAATGGGAGCCGACTGATGAAGCTGAGTATCGTCAGCAAAGCTCTCATGCGACATGGCGTGACCACTGATGACGTCAGACACAGGACTAGCATACAGCACAAAAAGGACTGGCCCAAGTACAGAACCCTGAGGCACACCGTACCTAAGAGGAGAACTGTCTGAGTATCTTCCCTGTACACACACTGTCTGAGTCCGTCCAGTCAAGTAAGAGATAATCCAGTCGAGAGCTGTGTCTTTGAATCCAAAGGAAGTTTGAAGCCGTGAGAACAAAATATTATGATCGATCGTGTCAAATGCTGCAGAGAGGTCTAACATCGCTAATAAGGAAACATTCCCATCGTCAAGCCCGCAGAGGAGGTCACTGACTATATGGAGGAGTGCTGTCTCACAACTATGGCCTTGTCTGTAAGCAGATTGATGAGGATTCAAAAGGTGATTCTTTTCGAGATGTTCTAGAATTTGTTCCAAAACGATCTTCTCCAATAATTTTGATAGAAATGACAAATTTGATACAGGCCGATAATTCTTTAAAACATTTTTATCTAATGAAGGTTTCTTGATCAATGGACGTACCACTGCGGACCGGAAGATTTCAGGAACGTGACCAGAGGACAAAGAGGTATTGATAACATGAGTAAGATGGGGTAGGACATCATCAATGCACTGAAAGAGCAAGTTAGTGGGAATGGCATCAAGTTCACATGATTTAGGGCTGCATCGCAAACAAAGTTTTTTGACATAGTCTTGACTAACAGGACTAAAACAAGCCAAAGGAGGTCCACAGTAAACTTTGTCATTCAGAGGATGTACAGGTGCAGTAGAATCTAGCTTTTCACAGATAGTGTCAATTTTTCCATTGAAAAACTCTAAGAATTTCTGAGGGAGCTCTTGAGTTTGGAAGATGGTGGGAAGGGGGGAGTAGCTGACTTTGCCTAGGAGACTATTTGTGACATTAAATAGTTGCTTGGCCGTATTACAGGCCAATATCTTTGAAGAATAGAACAAAGTTTTTGCTTGATGAACAATGTCAGTAACATGATTTCTCGCAGTTTGATATATTTCCCTGTGCACAGTCAGTCCCGTGGCGCGCCATCGCCTCTCAGCCCCCCTCCTCTCCCGCTTGGCCTCGGACAACTCGGGACCCACTGTGTTGAGCCATTGACACAGTGAGCGATCAGTGATCAAGCGCCTGCTCACTGGAGCATGCTTATCAAGCATGGCACGGAGGGCAGAGGTCAGCTGACAGGCCGATGGCTCGCTCGGTATGGCCATGCTCAGATCAGATTTGAAAGCCTCTATATCGATAGCAGAAATTTTCCTAACTTCCTTGTAAGTCTTTGGAACGGCGGGCCTAACGATATCTAATTCACACTTCACAGCATAATGACAGTACCATTATAGTTCATGCAGAACAAAGACCTTCACAAGTAACTGGTGTTCATGCATCTTGAACAGTACACTAAGTCCAACCAGGCTCTGAAGCTACTCTCAGAATCTGATTCTATGTAACTCTCTCCATCCATCTGGTTACACATGTCTAGTCTCATCAAACGTGTTCTTAAAAGAATGTCTCCACTTTCAGATATGGGGAGTTTGTGTTATACTCCCTGTTTGGCTAGTATACTTACCATGTCAGACCATAGCATTCAACGGCAGTTAGCCAGCTCTGTCAGGCCGAATTTTTTTTCCGTGGCCAATGCAGTCATAAGACAGTCACGTGATGTCACCCCACTTCCGGCCCCGGAAGAAGCCAGTGTCAACTTCCTATACGTCATTCAGCGAGGCCTGGTGTATGGTAACCCCGAGAACCTTGGCGCCAGAGGGGAAGGTAGGGAGGGAATTAGAGTCTGACATGGTAAGTATACTAGCCAAACAGGGAGTATAACACAAACTCCCCATTTTGGCGTCATATACTTTACCATGTCAGACCATAGCAGAATTTAAAGGAATCGGAGGAGGGCGAGCGCCCTAGTGGTTCTTGGGGTTGACCGATATGGCTGCATTGGCCGCCACAAAGGAAATCCCCTTAGACCCATCAGCTCTGGTCATGCGGATATCCCTCAGGTAAAAATTAATGAAGGGATTTTCCGAACGCCAGTAGGCTGCCTCCAGCAGGTGGCGCACGGGGACAGAGTACTGGAACGCTGTGGAAGTGGCCAGTGCTCTGACCTCGTGGGCCCTGGGTGATAGGACAGGGAGATCCTTGTACGCCTGAGCGTAGGTAGATCTCACCGTCTTGGAGAGCCACCTGGAGATAGTTCCCGCCGAGATATCTCTAGTATTGTTGGGGTTGAGGGAGATAAGGAGTCGTCTCTGGGAGGAGCGCCTGGGGCGTGTGCGTTCCCAGTAGTACCTGAGACACCTGGAGGGGCAAAGGTCCATGTCTCCATCTTTTTCTCCCTTTCCCAAGATGTCCGTCAGGGAACGGATGACGAGGAAGGGAGAGGGGGTGCCCGGTTCTTGATTCTTTGCCAAGAACTCCGGAAGGAACTTGAGAGAGACTGAGCCGTCCCTGTGGAAGGCGATATCTCTGGGGTCACCGCTGAGGGCGTGAATCTCACTTCGTCTTCTGGCCGAGGCCAGGGCGAGGAGAAAGGTGGTCTTAAGGGAGAGGAGGTCAAAAGGAATAGAAGCAATGGGTTCAAAAGGGGGTTTTCTGAGGGCATCGAGGACCGTAAAAAGGTCCCAGAGGGGGATGCGCCTAGGGGACTGGGCTTCCCGTAGAGCAACTCCTCTAGACACCTCTCTGAGCAGAAAGTCATTGTCAAAAGAAGGGCCCCCGAGTTGACGAATGGTGGTGCAGATAGCTTATCTGTAGCCCCGAATGGAGCTAGCCGACAGCTTAAGGGAAGAGGATAGGTGGGAGAGGAAATTTCCTATTTGGATGTTGGAGGGGCAGTCATGGGGAACAGAGTTATCTGAGCACCAGGCTATCCATCTCTCCCAACGGTAGTTGTAGAGGGACTCGGTGCTGGCTCTGCGAGATGCCGAGGTTAAGTCCCGTAATCCCTGAGAGGCCCCTGCCCCGGCTAGTGTGTCTAGGACGGACTGGGGTCTGTCCGAGTGGGGGGTAGCTGCAGATGTTCGCAGTTGGGCTGGCATAGAAGCCACGCGTGTAGGCGAAGCATCTTGGGATTGGAGTGAGGAAGACCTGACCGGGGTTGTCTCAGCATGTCCCAGCGAGGGCTGAGCCGGAGGGGGGGAACGTGGGTGAGGGACTTGAGGTCCGGGAACCAAGACTGGGTCGGCCACCATGGCGTTACGAGGATCAGCCTGGGTCTTTCCAGCCTCGCCTTCCTGATCACCTTGTGTAGGATGGGGAAGGGGGGAAAGGCATATGCCAGTAGGCCCGTCCAGGGGAGGGATAGTGCGTCGACTGCATACGCCTGGGGATCTGGAACGGGGGAGACGTACAGGGGCAGGCGATGGTTGAACCTGGTGGCAAACAGGTCGATCATGGGCACAAACCAATGCTCCCATACCCCCGACAGGGTATGTCTGTTGAGGGTCCACTCCGTGTGGAGGAGAGACTTCGACCTGCTGAGGGAATCCGCCAGGATGTTGCGTTTCCCTGCTATGTGTCTCGCGCGGAGGGTGATTCCCCGCGCGTGACACCAGCGAAGGAGGGCCTCTGTCCTGAGGGAGAGGCCTATGGAGCGGGCCCCTCCCCCTTTGTTGACATAGCAAGCTACCGACGTATTGTCCGTGAGGAGGAGAACAAGTCGGTGCGCGACCTTGTGTTGGAATTGGAGAAGGGCTAGCCTGACCGCTTCCAGCTCCAAGATGTTGATGTGGAGGCGTGCAGTTTGTGAGTCCCACTCCCCCGAGGCGTGACTCTCCTCCACGTGGGCCCCCCAGCCCAAGTTGGAGGCGTCTGTATAAAGTTCCAGTGGTTGGGTTGGGAGGGAGATGGGGACCCCGGTGGAGAGAGTGGCTGGAGTGAGCCACTCCTCCGTCGCCGAAATGAACCAGTGTCCGAGGGGAATGACCTGGTCCCAGCGGTCGGAGGTCTGTGACCAACGTCGGCGGAACTCCCTCTGAAGTTGGCGTTTGGGGACCCGCCCCAGGGGAATGAGGGGAGACAGGGACTCCATCATTCCTAGGAGGGAGGACAGGGTTCTGGCCGAGGTGTGGGGTGTCTGTGACAGGCGGGAGATGAGGTCCACTATGCGTGCAGACCTCTCCGGGGTCGGGGAGACTATCATGGAGATTGTGTCGAAACTCATTCCCAGGAAGGAGAACCTCTGGCTGGGAGTGAGTTCGCACTTGTTGGGGTTTGTGACAAACCCCAGTGTGGAGCACAGACTCAGGAGGCGGGTGGTGTGGGCTTGGCACTGGGCCCGGGAGGGGGCCAAGATGAGCCAGTCGTCCAGATACACTAGGAGGCGGATGTCTTCCTGCCTGGCTAGGGAGGCCATCTCCTTGACAACCTTCGTGAAGAGGAAGGGTGCCAGTGATAGGCCGAAAGGGAGGGCCCTGAACTGGAACACTCGGCCCTGCCAGACGAACCGTAGGAATCGTCTGTGGACCGGGTGAATCAGGATCTGAAAGTAGGCGTCCTTCAGGTCTATGGATGTGGCCCAGTCGAGATGATGGATGGAGTCTCGGATCTGGGTGGGGGTCTCCATCTTGAACTTGGTGGGCCTGAGGAACTTGTTGAGGGGCGAAAGATCTAGAATGGGCCTCCATCCTCCCGAGGCTTTTGGGATCACAAAGAGGTGAGAGTAGAAGCCGGGGTTTGGGTAGGAAACCTCCGCGATGGCCCCTTTCTTGAGGAGCTCTTGGACTTCCGTGCGAAGAGCTTCTGCTTTGGCGGGGGAGGGTTCGTTGGGGGAGGGAGGGGGAGATAGCATGAGGGGGGGACGCTCGTGGGCCCAAGGAAGGCGAAACCCTTCCTGTAGCACCGCCACTATCCAGGGGTTGAGGCGCATACGTCTCCACTGGTGGGCATGCCGGGAGAGGCTGCCCGCCCGGGGGGGCGAGGGTCTGGGCTGGTGGGAGGGGGATAGGGCGAGGGGGGGTGCTACCTGATCTAAGTCCACCTCGGGCTGTCTCCCTAGTCAGCTCCGGGAGCGTGACTGTTGGGCCGAACCGAAAATTTTGCTGATGGGGTTTTGGCTTAGGCCTTGGGAGAAGATTAGGTCGCTTGGCGGGCCGTGCGGTGCGGGAAGGCGATTGCCTGGGATAGGGTCTGTGCCTGGGGAAGGAACGAAGTGGGGGTCTAGCAGGGCGTGGCGGTGGCCTGGGCGCAAAGGACACAGCCTGCTTGCGTTCCTCAACTGCTTGGGCTATGACGTCAGCCGAGTAGTCGCCAAAGAGCGACTGGTCCTGGCCCGGGATGCATCGCAGGGCTGCCTTAAGCGTCGGGGAGAGAGAGGTCCGCGCCAGCACGGCATCTCTCGCGACCAACAAGCAGTTGAAGTGGCTTCTGGCTGCGCTGTCCGCCGCAGCCGAAAGGTGATGCGAAATCCTGTTAACTAAGTGTCGCATGAAAGGATCGCTGAACAAGCGAGGGTCAGGCTCTTGGTGCTCCTCAGAGCCCGAGTCCCCCGGTACTGGGATGGCACCATCATCCTCCGGCCATAGAGCCTCCGCTCGCTGAAGGAGCATGCCCAAGTAGGTGTGTCCCGCCGTGGTGTGGAGGATGCCCATCCTGGCTACTCGGTCCCATTCCTTTAGGTTCTTAAATGAGATGGTGCCGGAAGTAGGGGGGGGCAGGTGGGGGATCAACCGACGGTCCGACTGGGAAATGCCCATCTCCCTGGTCACGGGATTGTCCGTAAACAAGGAGGAGACTGAGGGGTTCTTGCGGTCCCCGAGGAGGAAACCGACCTGGGCTGCATGTGGGGCCGAGAGGGGTCCCTGTCCTGGTGGAGGGATGGCGTGCGCACCCCTGGCGCGAGTTGCTGGGCCTTCCCAAATTGAGGCGAGGGATTGGGGGGCAACGATCTTTGGTCTAGATCTCTGGGCCGGGGGGGGACCGGCGAAATGGGAGAGGGAGAGAACTTTGTCAGCGGGTGCGGCCTCCCTCCTAACGAGGTCTGGTCGCCACCGTTCTATCGTGCGGACATCGTACAATGAGGTGGAGGCTAGTTCTTCCTCATCGTCCGCCTCAGGGAGGTACTGGTCCTGAGAGGGTTCATAGCACCCGTCATCAGGAGGTAAGTCGAGGGGTGCCTGTAGTGAGTCCCCGGTGGCCCTATAATCGGCGGCCGGGACATCGTCCTGCCGATCGGACAGCTCCCGAGGAGGGAGACCAAGGTCGACCCAGGCAAGTGAGGCCGGGTGCCACATTCGACCATATAGCTGGTCGTACTGGGTGTTGGCGTTAAGCCACTGGTCTCTCTCGGGGGCATAGAGCCACCGGTCCCCGGGGAGGTAAACGGGCTGTGGCGGCCCTGGGGTGTAGGCAGAAAATCCCCGGGGACCCGGGTAACCTGAATCACTGTTGGGGGGGTCTTGAGAGGCCGTGGCCTGTCGTCCCCGTCCAGGTCCGTGCACTGTACCATACACGTCCTTGGAATGGGCCTGGGAGGGCCATAATGGTATGGAGGAGGATGCGGAAGTCGAGCCCCCAACCCGCGAAAGTGCGGATTGGTCAGGATGCGGTCCCGTGTTCCTCCCCCTGGAGGAATATGTCAGGTTACCCTTGGTCCCGCTGGTAGATCCTCCCCCCGGAGGAGCGGGACCGCGGACGTTGCCCAAATGGGGATCCGAAAAGGTCGGTTCCCCAACGTCCAATACCCCTAGGGAAGAAGGTGACGTTCGATCGGGGTAGGTCGACCGTCCTTGTGCATGGGCACGGCCGGGCCCATGGCGCGGCGTGCCCGCACGCCCAGGATTATGGACACCACCGAGGTCGTGCGTCGGGGTGACCATAAGGCTGCTTCCGGAGTCGAAGCGCTCATCGAGCTCAGGTGTTGGCTGCACCTGTGCCCGGTGGGGCCGAGCGCTATGAGTGGACGTATCAACTTGGGGGGAAAAGGAGATACGTGACTCATCAAGGCGAGTGACGGATGGTGATTCCATCCCAGATCCGTCACCCGTGCTGGTCCGCGGCTCGGCAAGGTGCCCCGGGGGCCGAGATTCGCGTGACTCAGCATGATAGTTAGAAGTCTCCGAGCGAGTCCGTAGGCTAGAGGGCAAGCTGGCCGATGGAGAAGGGGTGGGGGAGGGCGAATTCCGTTGGCTAGTCTTTGCTCGGCAGGGCCCTTGAGGGGAGCCTTGCCCTTAGACTTTTTGGGCAGCACCTTGAGGGGAGCTTTGCCCTTAGACTTTGCAGGCAGATCAAATGAAAGGCATTTTGAAATGGTGGCCGCTTGCCTATCAGCCTTGGGACGCCGCGGTCGTGCGTCCGTCGGTTTGGTAGACGAGGAAAGATCACGCGTCCCTTCCGCGGAGGAGTCGTCTCTGTCTACCTGAACCGTACGTTCATCGGTGTGAACGGATTGCTCCGAGATGGAATCGACCCGCGGGTTCTCCGGGAAATTGAGCGAACTCCGAGCAGTGGAGTGGCTCGACCCGGCGGTGTCCTTCACCATGTTGGGCACAGGTGGATAGAGCAAACCCGGAACACACGACCGCAAAGAGGAGACAAGGTGGCCGATCGAGAAAATCAATTAATCTCGATCGTCCGTGTGGTGTCGTGCAAAGTGCTCGAGAGATCGACTGAAACTCGAACTACCCGTACACGCCACCGGTCGGGTGACTGGTATGGCTATTAATAGCAATCTCTTTTTGGGCACTAAATCTTAATAAGCAGATCAGTGTCACGCACCCTTACTCGAACACGTTCTACCTGTGAAGGGTATTATTGAGCACTAAACCTTAATAAGTGGAACCAGCACAAAATGCGTGTTGAACCCGAGGCTCGGCAATATGGTGGGGGAACACGACCGGCGAGCGGTGCCGACGATCGCGAGTAACAAAGTCGCGAGAGTGCCGGTAAAAGAGACAAATCTTTTAATAAATACGCTCCCGAGAGTGCCGGTAAAAAAGATAATTCTTTTAATAAATACGCTCCCACCAAGAGCCTCACACGGCAAAATACTCAGGGTCTAGTGCAAGCCACAACTGAATCAAGTATAGAAACAAAACACAGCAATCTTAACACAAAGGCAAGTATAGGCGAGACAGAGCACAAGACTTATCTTGCTTTGACGGCAGGCCGAAGATGAAATGACGTATAGGAAGTTGACACTGGCTTCTTCCGGGCCGGAAGTGGGGTGACATCACGTGACTGTCTTATGACTGCATTGGCCACGGAAAAAAAATTCGGCCTGACAGAGCTGGCTAACTGCCGTTGAATGCTATGGTCTGACATGGTAAAGTATATGACGCCAAACTCACTTTCACCTCCACCACAGTTTCTCTGGGCAGAATCACATGCCCAAATATTTAAGGAGGACCTGGGGTAGGGAAGTTATGGGGTGGGGAGCACTGTACTCAAACTACACCAAGCAACAGTTGTTATTGTGGAGGTGGGGTGAGTGTGGGGGTATCAGCAATATCCTTGTGATGTTTCTTGTTTGGGCACAAAAAGATGACATCACTTCATTTGACTTCTCTTCCTCAAAGCACTAGATGTGAACACATATGCACAATTGCTATGAAGAGACACTGAAATACATATCACTGTATCCGCCTTCTACCCTTTTCACGTTTCAATGTGTAGGCATGCTTCCATCACGTTTCACTGCCTTTCTGTTGATTTAACCGCCTCTGTTAAGCACTACTTGAGCAGCCCTGAATGTAAATTTGCACTGATGAATATCAACAGACTTTTCTCATGAAAGCAATTTTACTGCAACCTGACACTGAAACCTCACCACAGACTGCCAAATACAGCAGTGAAACAAATTGTCTAGGTCTCTAATGAGATAAACAGGAAAGCACAACATAAACCGGTGCAAAAAAGAAAAAAGAATGTTATTACAATAAACAGATTTTTGTTTTCGATAACAAAGATATAAATAATTACTCTGATGACCTGACACTCTAATTCAATGACTCACCAGGGGTCGCCTCTGTCCTCCTACCATCAAATGACACAAAATGTCAGCCATGTTGTGATTGGACAGACCCACAGCTTGCTTTCCTTTCTGCAACCAAAACGTTAATCTAAGAAATATTTTTGCCATTTTTTTCACACAAGGATATAAATCAAACTGTGGTTAAAAAGAAAGCCGTAAACAACAGCACTGCTCAACTCAGCTGAAATTTTCATTTGAGATTGAAAATTTTCCAGATTCTGGTGAATGGTCAGCAGGGTTACGTTTTCATGGGTGATCACAATGCTGATTAAATGTGAAATCATATACTTAAGTTTGAAGAAGTCACTCTGCAACAATGTTATTAGATATGATGTTACAATGATTTACGGTTGACAAATTAGAAATTCAAATGAACATTGTTTTTTATAGTGGTGAAAACAATACCGTCAATCACAAAATAACTGAAATGAATAAAATTTAGTGACTGCTCAGCACAGAATGTTCTGTGCATGTTATGATTTTTTTTTTTAAATGTGCTACATCTTCCATACTGTATCCATCTGACTGCACTGTCTTTATATAAATGACACCTGGAACACTCAACAGATTATCTTGATCCAACAAATAAAATCAACATTTACTGTCACTGTCTTTTTTTTTTTAAATCAGTGATAATTCTTATGCACAAATGTGCATCTCTGATGCATAAAATTCCCATCTGACGCACTGGAATTCAGGGTAGTGCATCAAAAAGACATACCAAAATCTATTGGGACGCACTGATTTTCTCCTGTACGCATTAGAACTCTGAGCAGTGCGTCATGCAAAAGTGCTTTCGTCCTATCCGCCACGATTGAAGTTGTTAGACACATAGCTTTCCTCTGCATTTTAGAATGTTCTGAATCAATGAACAACTTCTGCTTGAGAACTCTTCTCTATGAAAACCCACAACAGTCGTCAAAATAGACTACCCAGTCAATGATTGGACCATAAGATCACATGATTCAGCTAAGCACGAAAACCATGGAAAACCATATGGAGTTCAGCTTTTCAGAATCAAAATCGACAGGTCAGATGTGGCTTGCGGGTGATAATCCAGCCAATGGAGTTAAAGTCGAGAGAACTATGCATGCATCACGAATAATTAAAATGGCTCCATTACGGACGTACAAATGTGCTGCGCACTGTGCAAGAGTGGACAGTCTACATGGTATTGGTCGAAAGTTCCACGAGTATTCATCACTTTACCAGTGTCACCTGGCTCCCAATGATCATTGCATTGTGACTGGAATATGGTCAAGCAATAAATTATTTCAACACTGAAGGTAATGGCTCGCATAATGGAAATTCTGTGGTGATCAGCGAAGAGGACATCCCACAAATCAAGTTTCACTATTAAAATCCTGATAGTGTAGGTACTCCCATTTATTCATATTAGTTGATAATACTTTCCTAACACTGAAACATGAATCTGAATAATAATTCAGCACTATCTGGAATGTTTTATTAACTTTATCATTGGCACCTCTTTGCTTATCTATAAAAATGTGCATCTCTGATGCATAAAATTCCCATCTGACGCACTGGAATTCAGGGTAGTGCGTCAAAAAGACGCACTGATTTTCTCCTGTACGCATTAGAACTCTGAGCAGTGCGTCATGCAAAAGTGCTTTCGTCCTATTTGTCTCTTTGTGTATTTATGTGTGTAAGCTAATGACAGCACGCTTGCACACGTGTCTGTGTCACTATACTTTCAAGCAGTTAAAAATGGTGACCCCCTAAATATTTTTGTGACCCCCTGAAAATTTGGAAACGAGTTTTTCACACCAAGTGTGACCCCCTAAGTTTATGGAAATAATTATCACTGCAAATGTTGATCTTACAAAAATGTCCAAGTCAACTCAACATTCAGCATATTCATATTACAGACCAAAACATTATTGATCTTTAGCAGATAGCATATATTTAGCAATTAAATAAATAAAAATACAGAACAAATAAATGCATTTGAATCATACCACTACAAACATTCAGATTTTCCTTTATATACATCTACAGTACCAACAAATATAATTTACAAAAACAGCCTTGTCTAGTTAATCCAATCAGAACTGGAGAAAAGTGAACCAAATAAGGAAAGTAAGATGGAAAAAGGAGTGAGACTGAGATTACCGACCCCAAACATGACCAGGCCCAAGGCCAGCCCTGCAGCCAAGGAGTAGGATTCTCTGTCGATGCAGTTCTCCATTTCAGGCCCTGGAGGCCGACCTGTCAATATATGTTGAGGTAAATGGTCAAGTTAATACATGTTGAGGTAAACCAACCTGTCATGGTAAACCGACCAGTCAATACATGTTGAGGTAAACCCACCTGTCAATACATGTTGAGGTAAACCAACCTGTCAACGTAGACCGACCTGTCAATACATGTTGAGGTAAACCCACCTGTCAATCCATGTTAGGCAAATGCTCATTTATCAAAGGACTGCCTTCCTATAACCATAGTCTTTTACCAAACCATTATCCATTTTATACTAAAGAACAAGATCTTTTAGATGTCTTTTCATATTTTAAAGGTTTCGTTCAAAGTACAAAGTGATCTGTATGTTTTGTTCCAAGTACAAAGTGATTCATATTAACATTCAGTCAAATCTGTTAACTGAGCATGTCAACTGCCTGAAAACAAAAAGGATTTTGATGGGAGGATGATATGGTGTGGGAAGCAAAACATGAAGAGACTAATCAAGAATCAAATGACAGCAGGTGATTCTGAAGTTTTACCTCCACAATCTTTTTATGACTCGCACCTTTTTTCTCTTCGTTACATTTGAATAACACTTGAGAAAAACTGGTGAAAAGAGATAACCGGCATGCCTGATTAACATGAATTTCATAAGAGAAGAATAAAGTACTCAAACATATTGAAACAACTAAAGGCCCAAAAATACAGCCAGCGCTGCTTGTACGATCCACTCAGCTAGCACGCAAAAATGAAGCAAATAAAGGAAATGTCAATATGAATAAAACAATAAAGAAGTTCCAACCTTTCCTACACATCTTCACCTGACACGAAACCACAGAATCAACAACAGATGAAATGGACAACTACAAATTAACAATCATTCAAGCCTGGTACATCAGAGTGGGCAAACTAAGCTATCAATATATCCTTGAACGGGAGCAAGAACAACTCCTCATCCTTGCTCTTGGTTGGTTTGTTATTGTTGTTCATCTTACGCTGTTTGTTTTCTCACTCAAATGAGCGGCCTGGTTTTCATCTCTCTTTCAAATACATCACACAATTAGCTGATCAAAAAAAAGAAAAGGAAAAAAAAAAAAAAAAAAAAACTATTTGTTCTTGAGGTAACAGTTCAAAACACTAAACAGACTTGCCAGTATGAATAAAAACAAACATTTTTCAAAATGATTCTCTGACCTGTGAGCCCTTCATAGTGGCAGTCTATCTTACCAAGGAGTCACCTTGCATCACTCACAAATGACATAACGCCAACCTCACTGACTGTGTAATCACCTTTGAGCTTCAACTGTCTCATCTGAACCATATTCAAAACCCTTCAACAAGATGAGTGCAAGAGCAAGTATTTACAGACCATGTACTGACTTTCAGGGTCGAATACAGAGACAGGCCCTTGTTTGAGAGATATGAATTGTGTGAACAGGACTATAAACTATCAAAAAATTCCCCACTCTACCTTTTAAAGCCATCATCTTCTCCCCATTCCTGCCCTTTGAAGTCATCAACGTATCACTACCCTACCCTCTGCAACCATTAACCTATCTCAATTCCCACCCTTTAAATGATCAAACTATCGCCTTTTCCACCCTTCCAAATCATCATGTTCTTCCCATCTGTACCCTTCTTAGCCATCAACCTATCTCAATTCCTACCTTTTAAAATATCAACCTATCCCCATTAGAATCGTCTTATTCCCTACCCTGTCTAGCCATCCATCTAAAACAGATCATCCCCATTTCTTCCCTTTACAGTAGCGCACATTTGAAAGTTGATCCTGAGTGATGATCTGCCGTTATAAGTTATTTTGCAACTGGTCCACACTGAATGAAAAACAGCAACCTATCTCCATTTCAGCCCTTACTATTGACCAGTCCCATTCCAACCCCCTAAAAACAGCAACCTATCTCCATTTCAGCCCTTACTATTGACCAGTCCCATTCCAACCCCTTAAAAACAGCAACCTATCTCCATTTCAGCCCTTACTATTGACCAGTCCCATTCCAACCCCCTAAAAACAGCAACCTATCTCCATTTCAGCCCTTACTATTGACCAGTCCCATTCCAACCCCTTAAAAACAGCAACCTATCTCCATTTCAGCCCTTACTATTGACCAGTCCCACTCCAACCCCCTAAAAACAGCAACCTATCTCCATTTCAGCCCTTACTATTGACCAGTCCCATTCCAACCCCTTAAAAACAGCAACCTATCTCCATTTCAGCCCTTACTATTGACCAGTCCCATTCCAACCCCTTAAAAACAGCAACCTATCTCCATTTCAGCCCTTACTATTGACCAGTCCCATTCCAACCCCTAAAAACAGCAACCTATCTCCATTTCAGCCCTTACTATTGACCAGTCCCATTCCAACCCCTTAAAAACAGCAACCTATCTCCATTTCAGCCCTTACTATTGACCAGTCCCATTCCAACCCCTTAAAAACAGCAACCTATCTCCATTTCAGCCCTTACTATTGACCAGTCCCATTCCAACCCCTAAAAACATCAACCCATTACCTTTCAACCCCTCAACAAGATCCTTTTCAAACCCTTAAAATGTATCCCTTGCAAGCCCCTTAACACATCACAACCAGTCTCCATTCTTACCCTCTGAAGCTGCCAACTGATCACCATTCCTTGTCTTTCCAATCACATATATCAACTATGAGAGATCCCTATGGCTCAAATCATCATCCAGCCCAGTTCCTTTCCCTTGACATGGCACCCACTCACCTATCTCAGCCAACAGCACCTCGGCCATGTGGGTGTGGGTGGTACCCTGGTAAACCAGCCCCACCCCCAGCACAGCAGCCACCTGCACGTTGTGAGGGATGTTCAGCTCTGTGGAGGTGGGAGGCAGCAAGGCGGGCACATGGACACTCAGGATCTTGGTGGTGGCCATGTCCATGCTGCCACGTCTGAAAAAAACAAAAAGAGTTTAATTTCAAGATCTTTCAAGAAACACAGGCCCACTGTGTGCTTCCAATAGGTCTGAGTAAGAGCACTGGTCTATGGATGGGAATGAGCATGTGTGTGTGTTTACATGAATATGAGGGTGTGCATAATTTGTCTTTGGATTGCACACAATACACGCAGTATAAAAACAGAGATAGGGTGTGAAAGAGAGAGAGAGAGAGAGAGAGAGAGGGAGAGAGAGAGACAGACAGACAGACACACAGACAGACAGACAGAGCCTAAGAGTGTCCCTATGTCTCTACCATCTTACAAGGCCACCGATTTGTAAAAGATCTTGAATACTTAAAAGAAGTACACCTATGTAAAACACAATTTATTCCTTTTTTGTTTGATTTATTCTACTGCATACAAGCCACCTACAGCACACAGCATGAAACAGACCCACATATTGGAACATGACAGCACACTACAGTCCAGTCAACTTACTTGAACCATACACTGGAACATGACAGCACACTACAGTCCAGTCAACTTGAACCACACACTGGAACATGACAGCACACTACAGTCCAGTCAACTTGAACCACACACTGGAACATGACAGCACACTACAGTCCAGTCAACTTGAACCACACACTGGAACATGACAGCACACTACAGTCCAGTCAACTTGAACCACACACTGGAACATGACAGCACACTACAGTCCAGTCAACTTGAACCACACACTGGAACATGACAGCACACTACAGTCCAGTCAACTTGAACCACACACTGGAACATAACAGCACACTACAGTCCAGTCAACTTGAACCACACACTGGAACATGACAGCACACTACAGTCCAGTCAACTTGAACCACACACTGGAACATGACAGCACACTACAGTCCAGTCAACTTGAACCACACACTGGAACATGACAGCACACTACAGTCCAGTCAACTTGAACCACACACTGGAACATGACAGCACACTACAGTCCAGTCAACTTACTTGGCAGCAGACAGCCCCAGTAAAATCCCAATGGTGGTCATCTCATGGCCCTGGAAGTAAACATTTTTTTCAAATTATGGAAACAAAACACAGGGAGTTACTAATGGGCCGTATCATCACTACACCCCAGCCAACCACACAGAGCCTCTTGAGGGCTATCAAACTCACACAAGTTAAAAATATTATACCCACAACAGATCAGATCATCAAAAAGTATTCATACTGTGGAAAAAGAAAGAAATAACAAATGTAAATCATGACATGGTTATTAAACTACTGACCCCTGCACAGCAGACAAAACTGGACCAGACAATCATGACATGGTTATTAAACTACTGACCCCTGCACAGCAGACAAAACTGGACCAGACAATCATGACATGGTTATTAAACTACTGACCCCTGCACAGCAGACAAAACTGGACCAGACAATCATGACATGGTTATTAAACTACTGACCCCTGCACAGCAGACAAAACTGGACCATACACTCCCCTTGATTCCTCGCGCCCAGACTTGTAAAAAAAATAATTTTTTTTAAAAATCATTAAAAGTGACAAAAATCAATTAAATGACAATTCATTTTAAAAAGCAATATGGGTTAACAGTCACAACAGAATGGGCATCTTGCATTCACTCTGGACGCTGTGTACAATTCTCACTGCCTAGTCTCAGGATCACAACAAAGTAGGTGGCATGTCATCCTTTGTAAAAAGATTTTTTTCTTAATTTGAAAGTTTCAAGAACAAAGACAAGAGAATGGTCCACAAAGGCAGAAAATGGGAACATTCACATATATGACAGTCTCATGTCTTTTATAAACATTTTTTTTGTCAAAAGTCAACCAATTCCCTCAGACCAAGTCTTTTCCAGGTCACAAAAATGAATCAAGGATCAAGCCTGAAAATAAGAAGCAACCTTTTATTTGGGGGACTGTTGTAAAGCATAACACAATACATATTTCAGAAAAAAAAAAGAAGATGAACATGAAAAGTGATGGAAGCACCCTCATTCAACGGTCTCTTCCAGCAAAGCTGGGCACTTGCCACCAGAAGTAACAAGTCTGAATAAGCCCCATTTTACCTATCAACGTAGATCTTAATGTGAGGAAGATTGTTAAAAAACATAGACATACCTTACTGAGGTAGTCATGTACATTGAGTGTGTCCAAGTTGGGCAGATGGCCGTTCAAGCCCAGAGCCATCAGGAAACCTGCATACTCATTGGTCAGCTCATTGTTTTTGGGCCGGTTGTAGATAATCCATGCCGACTCAACCTGTAAATGAATGGGCAAATGGGTATTACTCTTTCATAAATTCGTGTAGAACAAGACAGGAACAGTAAAAAAAAGAACATGCTCAAAAAAGAACACAACCAGAGAACAAACGGAAACCAGTCTGCCCTCACCGGAGTGAAGTTGGAGATGCGCAGACCAGCAGCAACACCATTATGGAAATGGGGCCAAGTGGTCATGTTGGGCGGCACTTCAATGCGTGACAGCTCCACTGTTGTGTTCCTGTAACATATGCAAATTACCTACATCTTGTATCACAACAATTGCTATCATCCTCACAACCAAAATTATCAATTATGGCAAACCCATGACATTCACCAGAGGGAGGATTGAGAAGACTTTAAAAACAAAACAGTCCTCTCAATGTCTGAGGACTGATTCCTTTTTCTCTTTATAATTCTAAATTCAAAATTTGTGAAAACTTGATGTGTTCAGAACTAAAACATCTACTACGATCAAGACATGTCAAGTTGCATAAAGCAACACTACATGAGCACACTGTCATTTCTACAGACACGCATGGCAGACCAGTTTATGGTACATAAAATTCAACCAGTTTCATCTAATCAAATACCAGTTTAGGTTTACATCCCTCACGATCTGCAACTTAGAAGCACCATCATGGTGTCAAGACTTCCATAGCTGTCCTGCAGATCAGTTTAGGCCAACTGCCTCACATGATGTATTAAAGTTCTGTGTTCCATGAAATTTGGCCAAGAGCCAACAACTGGTCACAGCTTGCTTAAGATCCGACAGGCTATGGTACAGGACACAAAGTATGTTCTTCTGTCCCCATCCAGAGAAATGTAAAGTATTATACTGAAAAACTTTTGTTACCCATCCAGAGATACGTGAAGTTTTATACTGAAAAACTTTTTGTTACAGCAGATTTCTGTTTGAAGTATCGGCCACTCTTCTTGCAAAGAACACATCATCATGGTACAGCACTACCCTTCTATTCTTTTTTCCATTTTTTTCCCACCCTGCAATGCCTACTTTCAGCGACAGGGCCTTACCTTGGGGGTGCCCGACCAGTAAGACACAGCTTCGGTATGGGCAGAGGCTCTGTGTTCAGAGGGGTGTAGGTGCACAGGGTGAACATCCCTCTGAAAAATGCAAGACAAATACATACACTCTCTGAAAAATGCAAGACAAATACACACCCCCTCTGAAAAATGCAAGACAAATACACACCCTCTCAAACACTTTCTGCAGAAATAAACGTTCCTCAAATATAGCTCTGAATGCCCAATCAACATTTCTCTAGAATATGTTGCACTGTGTGAGATCACCTGATACAGTCACAAAATATATTGTCAAATTATGTTCTTTATCCTTCTACAATGTACAGTGCTGCAATACTACATTACATCAAAGTCTTTATGCAATATACGGAAGTATACTGATATATAATTAACCACATACACACACAAAAATACAAGTCTATCAAATACATGAATACATGTACTATATACAGACTCTTACTTACACAGAAAAAGCTTCGCACCAAAAAAAAAACACACACACACATCTAAATCTGAACACAAACACATCCAAAATCTCGCATTGGAAATTAACAAAACCATACCTGCCCAATGGCAGAGCCATGGTACGGATACATATGGAATACAGGTGGCGCTCTTGTTCCTCAATGAAGTCATGGTCGCTGACCTCAGGCCTCTGGACAACAACAACCTGCACTGGGCGAGATGACTGCAACATCTTGGTCACCTCCTGGACCCGCAGGTCTTCGTTCCAACGCAGGGACAGCAGCTGAGTAGCAGTGGTATCGTTACACTTTTTGTAAACAATTTCCTGATATGGAACTGAAATGATACATTTCTGGAATTTCCGACTGTGGCAGAATCGTAATTCTCTGAATAAGGCTCTTGGAACATACAGCACATCTGATTTAACCATATACTAAGCATTTCAGAACATAAGACACCTTAGTCAGAAAAAAAAAGCTATCATATTTTTAGTGTGAAAATTGCTTACATTGTTCTGTTGCCTTATGTATGCATGTGTATGTGTAGTGGAAGGGAGTGGTACTTGTGGCAGGGTTAGGAGAAAGTTATACGTGGATGGCTCTGTAAGCTTCCACTGTATGTCTTGTGTTTTTGTGGTCTACCCATAAATCAAAATCAGAATCAAATTCAAGTGTCATGACAATCCCCCAAACGTTGACATGGGCTTCATACAATTTTGAACAAATATAGTGATGAACCTAGCACTAACAACCACAACCTAGTATCAGACGAGTGGACAACAATAACAACTGAAACAAAAGCACTAAAAATAAAAAAAAGCTAAATAAACTGAGCAGGATAAGCCGACAATCAGTATGATCTTTTCTCCTTTCTTAATTTCATACAAACTGTAACTTTTATGTAGACGCATTTTGTGAACATTGAAAATTTACACAGCAACGCAAAAAACCCTTTTTTTTTCAAATCCGACTTTTCTCATTTGAACACAGCTGCTGTAGAATATGGCTCTTGAAGTTATTCATTACTTTGCTGATCATTTTTTTATGTTTCACTCTTTTATCTTTATTCATGCTTTTGCTGAAGTGATGGGGGTGGGAATGGAGGAATGCTGGGTGTGCTTGATTGAAGGCAGATACCTGCCAAAAGGCAGAATAACATTCAGCCTTACAGAGTTCAAATATCTTTATAACTTTCTCAGTAACAGCTCAGAAATCATGATCACCTCTTTATCCATGTGTTCCATCCCATCCTCTTCCTCCTTGCCCACTCCGGTGTTTTTGGATACTGCCTTCACTGGGGTCGCTACCTTCACTGGCCGCTGCGGTGCCGGGTTCACCAGTCTCCACAGGTCTTGCCGACCTTTCAAAGACAGTACACCATTCTGTAAAAGACTCCCCTATCGTACATTATTTTCCATTATTTAGGACCTTGTTTCTTCACACATCACATGATCTTGGTATTATACACAACTTGGCCATACAACATCCCATCATCATCACATTGCTAACACATTGCTACACCGTCACACAATGTTCTGAAGGATGCTACACTGTCACGTAATGTTTTAAGGGAAACTATACTTTCAGTAGAGCTTTGTAGAAAACTGCACTGTCATATGCTAGTTTGTAGAAAACTAGACTGTCAAATAAAACTTTACAGAAAACTACACAGCTTTGTAGTAAACTCAACTTTTATATACGGATTTGAACAAAAAGGAATTTTACTACTTAAAGTAGTTTTATGATTTATTTGCCTATCCAAACAAATGCTTTAGCCCCACTTGGCATTGAAGAATGCCATATCATCAGGATCTCCCCAGAAACAAAATTAGCAGAGCGGTAAACTAAACTTCACCTCAATCCCCAGATGCACCAGCCAGAGTGACTGCCCTTTGTGAGTTCACACCATTTAGCGTTATTGGAACCAGCACATTTTTCACATCTTCTCCCAACTAAGTAGGAGGTGCGAAGAGCATTCAAGTGTTGGACAGATAAGTGTAGCGTAACAAACCTTTTGCATACAAATCAAATAATATCAAAGACAACTTGAACAAAGAACCAAGACAAAAATACACAGGCAAAAAGTCAAGTATTGGAAAGGTAGGCAGATGAACTTCTGACAGACTCAGTGTGAATGTGTTGCTGCTTCAGCGACCAAGATTTCTCCTATATTTTTTTTTTTTTTTTACTTCTACAGGCAAGAACTTCCATGCCTCAGCCATATTACAAAGGTAAAATCTATATGAAGTAGTCCCGTGACTTCAGCCTGCTTTGAAACAAATGTCAGGGTCCGTGACATTCAGCCAGAAGATTCTGGATCATCTTGTTTGCTTTGCAAATTACCAAATTCTAACATAATGCTTCATTTGTCACCACACAGTCACATACTGCTTTGTAGAAAACTACACTGTCATGGGATTGCTTATAGAACATCAAACTGTCAGATAATACTTTGTGGAAAACCACATAATAGTGCCACATTATGATTTCAGCGATCGTGCACATACTTGCTTTCATGATTCTGCATGGCTCAATCTTGTGTTACAATAGTTCTAACTACCCTGTCACAGGTACAGGCACCACGCTGGAACACACTGACTTACCAATGAGGTTGTATTCCTGTTCCGACCAATCAGAGGCAGGGTTGCACCGACAATGGAGGATGGTTTCTCGAAAGGGTAAAGCCACACCCACAGGTAGACAGTCAATGTCCTGTTGAGTTATTCCTGATGAACAAATTGCTTCATTTTGAGTACATCAATCAATTTATACCTTTAATGTCTGTTTTACCTGACACCAGTGCATGTTCATCATCCATCACCTCTTATCAAAAAAAAAAAAATTTCCAAACTGAAAATCACCCTATATTCCTTAAACTGACAACTAAGGTGGGTTTTTGTTTGTTTGCTTTTTACATAATATTCCTGCGACTACCGACTGTGTGTGTATTTTTCTTGTACATGTCAAATGAACACAAACTGAACTTTTGAAACTTGGGTCCTTTATCAAAGAAAAAAAAAAGCACTCCAAATTTCAAAAATTAAAATTACATCTAAATCATACTAAATTTTGCACAAAAATCAAGCAGCTGCTGCAGTAAGCAATGCGGATGTCTTTGGTGTGAGGTTAATACGACCAGTGTGGTCACTTACATTTCTAGCCTCAATGCCAACTCTCCTCTTCTTGGTTGAGACTCTCACCCACTGCCTCTAAACTTTCAAGCGATTACCAAAGCACATGTACAGTCCACATGGCTTTCTGAACTAACAGTATCAATTCAGTAACTTTCGGGGAAGCTAAACTGTCCACAACCAGGTTGAATAGACTGCTGACAGATGCTCAAAAATAACACCTGAAACCTTTTATAGTTGAAATCAAAGCCTTTCACAAATAGCAGCCACTTCTGAAATAATGATTACATCTGAATGTTCCAAGCCTTTCAGGTAATCTGCACAGGAACGAAATGAAGGGTCACCCTTGACAGGCAGCAGGGGACAGAACAGTGCCTGCACGCACGCACACACGGGCATGAGCACACACACACACACACACTCACAACTCAAAACACACACGCACGCACGTACGCACACACACACACACACACACACACACACACACGCACATGCGCGTACACACTTGAAAAGCTTTCCTTTACTGTCAGCTGCTGACAACAAAATGTTGTGTTCAACCAGAAAATTAACAGAAAATGCTTCTGCTCAAATCACACTGTCTATGAAGGTGTTGGAAAGAAAGAATGAAATCTTTGGGGTTGGAACATTCTTAATTAGCATGTCCCTTATGGTGACAGTGTTTACAGTATCAAGTCCACAAAGGTATCCATCTCAGTGGTCAAATCACATCATTCTGTGCACCATTTTTCACACAAAAATCAAGACAAACTTTGCACCATATGTACTCATTTTGGAACAGCTGGTTCGTTACATTCTTTACAAGGATTCCTCTCCCTTACAATTATTTTGTTTCCACATTTGTTCTGCATGCGTAAAATGACCAGTCAGTTCTGCTTCTACTTGATGATTGGTGAACAAAAATAAATCGCAACATTAATTTGACCCAGCAGTATTTGCTTCAGGGTCAGCAACACAGCCAGCCTGTACAAAACAGGCCAAAGTATAAATACACACACTAAACAAAGTGTGTATTCATTTGCATTCTGGCCAAGTTTGCAGTAACACTGCAATCTGTTTTCTTTTTATATTTGACACATTTCATATGGTAAAAACAGGCCGATTCACTATGTTATGTCTCTATACAATGCTGAGAAAGTAATCCTAAACATACTATTTGCCTGGTTGTTTTCAAAATTGTGGTGCCCAGTAGCACACAATAACTTAAGTAGCAAACTATGGGCAATCTGTGGCAAACGGCAGCTGGCAGCTCTGGTTGCGTACAAATGGTAGTGTACAAATACAGCATGATAAACCAACCAAGTTCTTCCTTTATTTTACTGCCCTCACTTCATCTCTTTCTGAACTGAATATGACATTAAAAAAAAAAAAAAAAATCATTTATTTCTAACAACATCAGCAACTGCCTACTTACCCAGATGAGTCATAGTGAGCAGCATGCGATGAGCCATGTTGGTGACCACAGGGCTGGTGGCATGGTAACTCCTTGACAACGACAGTTCTGCTGTGGGGGCTCTGTGTCCTGTGCATTCATACATGCCAGTAAGCGTGTGTAAAGGTTCAGTCTACATACCACTTCCATAATATCAGTTCTGCGCATGTAAATTCTACTTTACTAGGCAACCCATTTTTAGCAGGAATGGGGAGTTTATCAACTGAACACCGTACCATTTTAACCATTCCCCTATCTCCTGAGCACCAAAGCATTATTTTAACCATTGCTGTTTCCCTTCACTTGAGGACAATACAATTTTAGCCATTCCCCTTCCCCCCTATCTTTTGACACCTTGCCAAACATCCCATCCTCCTCCCCCAGCCCCTTTCCTTCCTCTATCCCTTCTCCTAGCTTTGCCAAACCTCTGTTGCTTACTTCAATGGCATGTAAATCAAGAAAAGATGAATCATTTGAGCATATTTGTTTTTGAAGTAGGCGTCTAACAGGGGCAATAAAGGATCCCAAAGACTGTAACGAAACTTTTCAAAATGTCACCCCTTCCTTCCGAATTCATGAGTACAACAATAGGAATATCACCGAGTCTGTTTCTGGAACAGATGACTGAATAAACCAACAAAAGATCTCAAAGACTGTTATGTAACTATAAAAGAAACTGCCCCCACCTCCAAACCCCTTCCCCTCCAAAACACGCATTTTTAACAAATATACTAAAAAAAAATAAGTAAGTCAAATGTAAGCAAACATAGAATGGGTCTGTGGTCAGCTAAAGAAAAATAAACTGAAAACAAACATGCAAAACCAAAAGCAGAATGTAACAGATGGTATTTTCATATGATCAACTAAAAGAAAATACTGGGCATAAATTCATACGACACTGGATGATACATCCAAGTCAACTTCATCAGTTGACAGATGCCAACTATGCGATGCTATCTTTTATGACACATGAATCTTCACAAAAAACTTGGGGAAAGGTGAGGTTGGGGAGGGGTGGCAGATGGGGGGAGATGGATAAGGAGATCATCTTCATAAACAGTTACCTGACGGAGCCAGCTTTCTCAGACATCTTTCAATAGCCTGCTCTGCCGGCACTTCCTTGTGCAGCATCAGGGCATACAGCTGAAAAAAATGTACACACACACAAAAAAAAAAACTGAGAGCTGAAAGAACGGACAAATGGAAAACAGCTGGGAAATGTACATACAATTAAGATTTTACCACTGAAAGTAGTTTCATGATATTCTGTCCTAAAAAATGTCTTATTACTTCTTGGCATGGAACACATTATCAGGATACCCCACAACACAGAATTAACAGAACAGGGAGCTAACTTTGCCTCAAATTCCAGATAGGCCAGCCAGAGTGATTGCCCTTAATGAATTCAGAACATTGCAGAACTAGCTGTTCTCATGCCTCTTCCTGTCAAAGTGGGGAGGTGGGAGGGCATGCTAGTGTTTGGTCAGTAAGTATGTCGTAAAATTACTTTTAGTAGTAAAATTCCTTATTCTCATACTTACTTGTCTACACAAATGCCTGAGTAAAACCCCACAGAGACCTAGGAATGGGGAATTCCGAATAATGGCGGCTCCTGAACAGCAGCCCTGCTTCCAACCCTATTTCTCTCTTCTTTTTTTTCTTTTTCTTCCCCTTTCATTACCATATATTACTGCACCAACCAAGTGAAGAGTCAATGAGACAGAGAGATCATGAGATAAGGAGACTGCTTCCTCCTCCTTCAGAATGCTGCACTAAAATAATACTACCTGTCTTACATTTCATAACATTGCTGGGAGAGTTCCCAGAGAATACAATACTCGCTATCTTATCATTGGCAGATTGTGAAATGGGTGGACAGGTTATATTTCACAATCAAACAGTGCTGCTACACATTCAAAAATTAAATCTACGGCAGTACAGACATGATCAACTCACAGAATAATGACAAAACAAACTAGCAAACCTAAGTTTGGTCAAACAGTCAAAACATGCGGGGGAAATGGATTAGCACATATGACATGCGCTGCTACATGCGTAACTTCAATGACGGGGATATGTTCAGATAGAATGCGTACCGTGAGTCAACCACTAAAAAGGAGTTGTTAAGATAAGAGGCAAACTGCAAGTCAGCCAATGAATGATTCAACATCCCCAAACTGTCACATTTTGGGACAACAGAGGCATATGAATACTGAGTCCTCAAAAAAGATGACTTCTTACCAACCCTCTGTTAAGGGGTTGGGGAAGAAGAACTTGAAGTACAAAGCGTTAAGAGAGTCTTGAATCAATGACCGCTCATTATCAACAGCGGTCTTCGTGAGCGAAAGCTCTAATTTCAACACAGGAACATCATCACTGTAATTAAATCATCATCAAAAAAACTCCTCATCCTCAACCGAGACACATTCTCCTGCACTCATATCGAGCATACCTTCATTTCGACAGTCAGAGAACATCCCATCCTCCCAGCTAGAGTCTGAGACTGACCCTTTTGTAGAAAGGACCCCTTTTGGATCAACTTCACTCTGGCAGCATCTTCCCTTCTAAGGTGAATTTGAACTGCTGTTTGTGGAAATCCATTACCAGATACAGATGAAACTTGCGCAGTTGAAAAAGACATGTTCCTCCACTGAGGAAAACCACAAAACTGAGCAAGTTCTAACATGGTGTAATGTTGTGAACTCACTAAGGGTTATCACTCGGGGTGCCTATCTTGGGATTCAGGTGAAGGTAGCTCCCTGCTCTCCCAATTTTATTGGGGTGGGGAGGGGGAGGGATCCTGATGGCAATGTTCAATGCTGAGTGGGGATAAGGTATTTGTTTGGACAGATATTCTGAAAAAAGGCATTTGTTTGGATAGGTAAGTTTGAGAAAATGTACACCTGGTGAAACTGATGAGCAGCTGATCAAATATACAGCTGAAAAAAAAAAAGATCAAATTACAGCTAAAAACACGCACACACACAAGAACAGCTAAAAGAACGCAGCTGCATAACAAATGCATAGTTAAAAAGTACAAATATATAGCTGAGAAAACAAATATACAATTGAAAGATGACATATACAACTGTGAGAAAAATGTATGGCTAAAAGAACATTTTACAGCTGAAATCATACAAATAACATCTGGAAGAACAAAGATACAACTGAAAGAACAAGTACATCTTCACATGAGAAAAAAAAAGGTTTTTACAACTCAAGCCATGGACTTTCATAAACAGAATCATCCATAAAGGACAAAAGATAATCCCACTGGAAGGAACAGGATGGAAGGGGAGGGATGCTGATGAGGGGCAGGGGGCAGTGATCCAAAGTCAAGTTTTGATTTGTGCATAAGGATTTAAGATTTTCAATGTAAGGTCAGTGGGTTCAAGCTTGTGGACTAGAATCTATGTTTGATGTTGGGTAAGGTCATCACATTGAACTTGGGTTGGACAAGGCTGGCTTGGGCTGGTTGGGTTGGACTCTGTTGGGTTGGTGTAGCAAAGGGAATGCTGTTTGTACTGGTTGTATGAATGTTGACAGATTTTGCAGTATGGCTTTGCTCACTGAATACAGCAGTAAAGTTACGGTCACATGTCACTGGAAACTGGTTATGCTTCACGGGTTAACTTCATTGAATGTTCTATAAATGGTTCATTAACAAACAAAAAAACTACTTAAAGTCATGTTACACGTGTGCAAATAAAGAGGGAGTGAGTGGGGAAGGTAGGACTTGTGTAACACCAAGTAAATGACACGCTCATTTAGTTGACTTACAGAAATGACATTAGCAATGTTGCAGCAAACAGCAGGGATGTAGATGAAGGGCGCTGGGTTTCGACTCTTCAGGCTGTCGCTCAGCCACTCCATGACCACAGGGGGGTGTGAGGGGAACGCCTGGGGATACTGCATCTTGCTCAGCTCACCTGGTCACATACAAGTAAGGCTCACAAAACATGTACACATACACACTCATAAAATGTACAACCAACAACATATGTAACGCTCAAACATGCATGCCATATGCACACACTATTGTCTTTTTTCTCTGTATGTCTGTTTACCTTTGGAGAAATATGCCAGGGGTCACAGAAATGCCACAAGATTGTAAGTTCAACTGAAAATTTTAGATTGTATCCATACCTGTTCATGGTATATCATCCCAACCCTCTTGTCTGTCAGAAGTAAAGACTGCTATTCTCAGGGACAGCAGGTCTCTGTGGTACAGCACCATCCATATTTACCCCCTTTCTTTCCCTACCTGCATATTTTTGTTCACCTATCAAAAAAAAATATGGGGAGTTTGTGTTATACTCCCTGTTTGGCTAGTATACTTACCATGTCAGACCATAGCATTCAACGGCAGTTAGCCAGCTCTGTCAGGCCGAATTTTTTCCGTGGCCAATGCAGTCATAAGACAGTCACGTGATGTCACCCCACTTCCGGCCCCGGAAGAAGCCAGTGTCAACTTCCTATAAGTCATTCATCTTCGGCCTGCCGTCAAAGCAAGATAAGTCTTGTGCTCTGTCTCGCCTATACTTGCCTTTGTGTTAACTTTGCTGTGTTTTGTTCTATACTTGATTCAGTTGTGGCTTGCAAATGTGAGGCTCTTGGTGGGAGCGTATTTATCAAAAGATTTGTCTCTTTTACCGGCACTCTCGGGAGCGTATTTATTAAAAGATTTGTCTCTTTTACCGGCACTCCCGCGACTTTGTTACTCGCGATCGTCGGCACCGCTCGCCGGTCGTGTTCCCCCACCATATTGCCGAGCCTCGGGTTCAGCACGCATTTTGTGCTGGTTCCGGCTTGCACTAGACCCTGAGTATTTTTGCCGTGTGAGGCTCTTGGTGGGAGCGTATTTATTAAAAGATTTGTCTCTTTTACCGGCACTCTCGGGAGCGTATTTATTAAAGATTTGTCTCTTTTACCGGCACTCTCGCGACTTTGTTACTCGCGATCGTCGGCACCGCTCGCCGGTCGTGTTCCCCCACCATATTGCCGAGCCTCGGGTTCAGCACGCATTTTGTGCTGGTTCCGCTTATTAAGGTTTAGGGCTCAATAACTATCACACCTGTACTCTTTACCCTTCACAGGTAGAACGTGTTCGAGTAAGGGTGTGTGACACTGATCTGCTTATTAAGATTTAGTGCCCAAGAACTATCACACCTATACACAGTGATACTCCACGTGTAGAGATTGCTATTAATAGCCATACCAGTCACACGACCGGTGGCGTGTACGGGTAGTTCGAGTTTTCAGTCGATCTCTCGAGCACTTTGCACGACACCATTGTGCACAAATTCACAAATGTAAAAGCTAACAGGTCATGCAATCAGGTATACATTCATTCATCTATATTTGTATATGACTGCATATATGGATGTATCTGGTGTTGGAAGTTTACAGGTAAGGGTATGCCTCTGGCCATGTTCTGACCTTCAAAATGAAGACTTTTATAAAGACTTGGTATCTTTGAAATGGGGAGTTTGTATTATACTCCCTGTTTGGCTAGTATACTTACCATGTCAGACCATAGCATTCCATGGCAGTTAGTCAGCTCTGCCAGGCCGAAATTTTTGTGTGGCTAATGCAGTAATAAGACAGTCACGTGACGCCCACCCTACTTCCACCATAGGAAGAAGCCGGTGTCAACTTCCTGTACCTCATTCTTCTTTGGCCTGCCGTCCAAGCAAGATAAGTCTTGTGCTCTGTCTTGCCTTTACTTTGCCGTTGTGTAAAGATTGCCTTGTGTTTGCTCCTTTTCTTGTTTTGTTGTGGCTTGCGCGCTGAACCCGTATATTGTTTTGTTGTGGCTTGCGTGCTGAACCCGTACACCCTTGCCGTGTGAGGCTTTGGTTTGGCGTGTTTTATTTATTTATTTAATCACACGCTTCTCGCGTTAGCGTGTTTCTTCTTTGCTCTCGCGCTTCAAAATGAAGACTTTTATAAAGACTTGGTATCTTTGAACATTTTTTCCACTTTGTAATAGATCTGCCTCCCTGTTAAGACTCTGTACTATTTAAGACCCAATTCTCAACCATTCTGAAGTTTTAACTCTTTCATCCCTACAACCCGGTTTTCTGGTTTGCAGAAATCCTCCCCTTCTTTCCTGCAGCCCAGAAAACCAGGCAGCACAAAATCCCTCCTTTCCTTCCTGCAGCCCGGAAAATCGGTTCTCAAAGTAAGCGCTTTGAACTTCGCGCGAGTCGCATCATCTGTACATGTCATGACCGGGTCGCTTGCGGGGCAGTGTTTATGAATGGAATGGATGCCAGGCGGCCCCTACAGCGTGGGAAAGTAATCGCTGCTCTATTCTGGCCGGTTTGCTACTGCATACGTGGCAGTTCTCACTTTACACTTATTTTTTTTCTTCTCTAAAACCAGGAATGAAGGGAATACTTGTATCATACGAATCTAGGAACAAAAGGAAGTAATCGTTCATAGAAAAGTAGGAATGAAAGAGTTAATACAGAGGTTGCACCACACAACCAAAATACATTTACCATGTCAAACACTGAGCTCTGTTTGGCTCAGTTTCAAGGCTCGGCAGTAGAGAACACTCTGCACACTGTCATGTTTACATCTCAGTAGAATGGGATCTAGATGTAGAGTGGGTATTGGACTTGAAGCTTGAGTCATCTCCATTCTCATTTGTCCAAACATTGTTCTTGGACTTACAAGGTGTGCTGGTCAAGATGGCTTGGCAGGCCATTTAGCAGTGAAAATGACAGACAGCCACAAGAGAAAAAGGTGACCTAAAGAATAGTAATGGTGCATCATTTAAGACCTCGCAGCACGATTACAGAAGGGATTAATTAAGTCACTGCTACAGAAGAAAAACGAAGAGAGCACTGTAATCCTAAAATGTGAAGACAAAGCAAAAACCTAAAACGAGCATCTGATTCAGCATTTAGCTACTGAATGAAAGGCACCAGAAGCCGCTATGTGCTAAACACCAGAAACATCAGACGTACATGTCATCGAAGTAATGCTATCCACCTACTTCCGCCAAACACAGCTGGCAAGCCGGCCATAGCTTACAAACAATCTGACACTATATATGATCCAAAATATAAACGACTCCTTTTTCCATACATACTGTTTATAATGGTATAAAACAGTACCAAAGAGGCTTCATTTTCCTACTTTTTGTTCTGTTTTAAGATATAAGGCTTACCTTCAGACACTTGACTGATGTCATCATACATAGCAAACAGCTTGGGGAAGTCTCGACAGTACACATCAGTGTAGGACGTACATCGCAAATCCCTGTCAATGGGAAGAAAAAAAAGCAAAAGAAAATTAGACTAAAAACTATCTGACATCAAAAGTATAGATTGAGTGACAGTCAATATTATTTTTTCCCTCAAGTAAAAATTACATTTTTGCTAATGGAAACTTTTCAGACATTTAATTGACCCCGTAATTCCACAGAGAATATGCAAAAGGATGTTTATCAACTACAATACTGAAAGATAATTTTGTTGCTTGACTGCTGTTGCATATTTGCTTGATTGCTTTGCTGCACAGACTAGCCCGGATCTAAGTATATCCATGAGCATTTCAAACTGTCGACTGTGATTAAACTCTATCAGTCAAATCTTGTTCAAATGTATAGAAATGATAAGGTGACAGTTTTCTTTTTTAATCTCAATTCAAACTACAATGTATCATCACATTCTAACATCAAGCCTTCTGTGCTTCCTGAAAAATTCCAATTAGAAAACCACCCTCACAGACAAGTTTTCAGCTCAAGAGAAAGTTAAGACTGCTCACAATTTCCATGCTTTTCAAAATAAAAAATAACTCAAAATGTAACTTCAAAGGAAATCAAGTCATCCTGTTTGAACAGTATAAAAAAAAAAAGACTGCAAACCTGGCAATCTGGTACACTAGCGGAGCCAAGGACTCCACTTCTCCATGAAGCAGAATGTTAAGCTTCAACTCCTGTGTAAAAATTCAAAAGCAAACTTACCAATCAACCACAATTGATGAGAACATTTAATATACTAAGGAAAAACACATATCAATAAGTACTTAATATTCAGAATAAAATTTACAAAATAGAACCCATAGCGTAAGTGGAACCATGATCAAAGCTTGTCACTTTCTTTTTTCATTCTTATGCTAACGATCCTGATCATATCTCACTAAATATTTGCTATAATACTGACTTAAAAAAAACAACACTTTACATATGTTTGCCAGCAAACATTAGCAATGAGAACACTGATAGTAACGATAATAGGTGTAACATTTTTCAGGGAAGTGGGTGGGGTGGGGTAATGGGTAGGCAGAAGTCATCAACAATTTGCAGGCAAACCATTCCTCCATCTTTATGACAAAGACTGAAAACAAATTTACGAATCAAAACCAGGATGGGGAAGGTAGGGGTGAGGAGTGGGAATAAAGGTGTTACAAAATAAATACTAAATCCTTCACTGACAGTACAAGGACCACTGATTTCTGTATTGTAAATAGAACCATCTGCCATGCCTGTCCAGAGTCCACTTTCTTCTTTTGGGTGAGACCAATCAGCAGAACCTAGCTGTGTTGTGTCCGTACTCCCAAAGTACCTGACTGAGATATATTACCTGTAACTGTATGGTATTCTCACCACTATCAAGGGTAAAAAAACAGACAATCTAACAGATTCCTGAGGCAGCCAGTGAAGGGAAGAACAGGAAAACCGGAAGGAAATGTCATCAAAATAAGTGCAAATAAAGACCAATGAAATGAATACAGAACAATTATTATGCAAAAATAACAAAAAACACAAAACAAAACAAAATCCCACCCAAGCATTTACATCAACATTACAATCGTCATGATAAATACAAAATTACAGGAGCATCTTTCTCTCCTCTCCCTTCTTCTTTCCCACTTTCATACTATGAAAAGAAAATAAACATGACAGTTGAACCCTAAGACCAAAGGGTTTTCTAATCACACCAGACGAACCTCATACACCAGATGGAGCGCAAGCATCACTGCAGGACAGTGTGGAAACAAGAGAGCTGCTGTGTCCACAGAACAGGGCTTGGAGTAGGCAGAACCATCTCGCACAGTGGGACAGCGTTCAAGCCCCACACAATCCTCCACCTCGTCCACCACGCAGTTGTGATGTTCTGAGTTCAACAGGTACTCCCAGTCCTGACCAACAGATGACTGCACATCTTTAGTTTAATAGGTATAACCGTAACAATGAACACATTTACTAGGTCCTGGTCTATGTATTACTGAACACCTTTAGTTGGTATAACTGTAATACTGAACACATTTACATGACTCAGACGCACCTGAAAAGCTGAACACCTTTGGTAGGCCCTGATCAACGTCTGACTGAACACCTTTAGTAAGTACAACTATAACTTTGAACACATTAGGGAGGTTCTCGTAAAGTATGACTGACCATCTTTAGTTGGTGCACTATTAATCTAAACACATTCAGCAGGTCCTGGTCAATTCTGACTAACATCTTTTAACAAGTGTAACAAAATAGTTGAACACATTCAGTAGGTCCTGATCAATGTATGACTGAACATTTTCAACAGGTGTAACAATAAAGCTGAACACATTCAGTTCGTCATGGTCAATGTATGACTGAACATCTTCAATATGTGTAACGATAAAGCTGAACATATTAAGTAGGTCCTAACCAATATATACCTGAATATCTTTAGTTAATAGATGTAACTATAGAGCTGAAGACATACAGTAGGTCCCAGACAATGTATGACTGAGCATCTTTAGTTTAACAATATATGTAGCAGAGAAGCTCAACACTTTTTGAGAGCTTAAATAACCAGTCCTGATCAATGTTATGACTTAATATGTTTAATAGGTGTAAAGTGAAGCTGAACAATGTTACTGACCATAATCCTTATGTTTACATGGCTGTAAAACTTGGTAATTACAGCTAAAGCGTTGCCATAGCCAATCAGCCATAGGGGCAGTGAACTGTCAGAAGCTCACCATGTCTAAGTCATGGCATGACCGATTACACCACCCAATTATGAGAAGCTGCTGAATTCTAAGATTTTGAAGCCAAGTTGGGTGAAGCCAAAGTGTGTGACAAAGTGAAGAACTGTTGCAGAGTTGAAATTCCTACAGACAGATCCAAAAAGGAAGCTTTTCCCTCTGTAGGAAAGACAAACTTGAACAGATGTTTGTGGGCATCCATATCAAAACAGACCAAAAACTGTGGAACCAAAAGAGGCATGTTCCATCATAAAGGAAAAGGACAAAATTGAACTAGTTCTAAATGGCACTGTTGTGGACTCACTATGGGAGATCACTCTAGCCAGGTTATCTGGGAACTGAAGCAAAGTTGGCCCCCTACTCTCCAGAATTTGTTTGTAGATATTATGATATGGCGATGTTCCACCCCAAGTGAGGATAAGGTATTTGTTTGGACAGGAAAGCATGAGAGAAACAATTTTCATACAGAACTGCCTGGAATGAAGAAGAGAACACTGCACACAGAAAAATACAGCGTCAGCACATGAATATGCAGTGACATAGGCTGGACTATAAGGCTTGTGCTATCAAAATTCAGCAACTTCTTAACTTTTTTAACAGACCTCTTCAGATCCCTGGTCAGAGGGCCTGGCTCTCTTTGCAGACATGATGGGAGACATGGAGCGATCCAGTTCACGCTGCAACAGCCACAAGTTCAAACATGTATCATGTCATCACTGTCAGTGACACCAGCATTAAGATGGCCCACGTTTCTACTGTGTTCAAATTACATCACAAATTTGATTTTCACACCACATTATCTATGTTGTAACTTCAGATGACTTGAATTTTGTTTTTGAAGTTGATCTGTATGATCCTTTCATTTTTTGTCCATTTGTTTTTCCTGAGAATGATCATCTTGCTCATTAATAATCTTTCAATTATAAGTTTACTTCCCGGGTTGAGAAATGGTAACCCATTATAATTAGATTATATTCTACTTTCAATATTTCAAACTTTCACTGGCCGAGGCAGGAATTCTTAATATGACTTGGACAAACTGTTCTACAAATATAACCATCCTGTCTTATATGCCCTTATATACCATATCTGCTTAGAATAGAAAAAAAAGAATATATAGGAACAGTATCTTAAATACAGATGTACACGTGCGCACTTACACATATGCACACACTTCTCTACCTTCTACCATTTTCTTCCATCAATCAACATGCCTCTACCAAACTACAATAACATTTTACCAATTAAACAGTATGAAATGCAAAAATGATTTGATTTCCAATTTTTCCATAGCAATAAAAAAAAAAAGACGGTCATACTTCATCAAAACTGCAGCTATTCTGTTGATTTTTTTTTTCCAGTGTTTCTTAGTCTGATCTATAAACCAGATGCTCATAAAAACACAGAACAAATCAAACAGCCATTGAGACCTAAGACTTTCAAAAGTTACATCACTGACATTAGTGATTACCCACCTTGCCAGTCAAGGCAAGACGAGTCGTGTCATATCCCATGAGGCCGAGCAGACATCGCTGGAAAACATGCCACTCAGACTGGTTGCCAATGCCACCTGGTATGTTGCGCTGAGTGTACCATCGACCCAAAAATTGCAAGGCAATATCTTTGGGCAACAGATGCTTCAGGGCTTTTAGACACAGAGAAACTGCACACAGCAAAGTATATGAAGCATCAGACCACAACACCACATGGGTAATAACAAAAAAAAACCTTTGATGCATGGGAGTAGCAACAACAGGAAATGGGTAATGATATGCAGTTTGGGACTTCAAAAGGAAAGAGGCATGGTAGGTATGGGAAATCAAAGAGCTCTGATGGGCTGACAGGAAAGGGTAGCAAGAAGGAAGGTTTTACAAGCAACATTCTATAAACTGACAACACAAGAAGCAAGTGCGATGAACTCATGGTGTTAGCAAGACAAAATAACACAAGCTTTTCATTAGATGGACAAATAGTCATACTGCACAACCCCATTTCAGTCACCTATAGTGACACTGATATATAATTCAGTCTTCAATTAATGAACTCATTTTGAATAATGGGATCAAGATGGGTGGCGGCAGGACGGGATGGTTTGAAACCATTTTTTTCCCTTAAGAAATGTTAATGGAGAGTTATAATGTTAGACTTCAGAGACACATCTTTAAAACTGAAGAACTGTGTATGAATGCGAGGATCACTTACTGCCTGGTGAGGTGCAGATGGAAGGCAGAGAAGTCCTAAACAGGGAACCATTCAAAAGCTCCTGCGAAACACACACACACATTATTTATTACGCAACACCATTTTTGGTGAAAGGCAGTCAAACTCAAAATGAATAAATCAAAACATACACAAAACTTCACTTATATGCCAAATTCAAATGTTCGCGTAAAAAAAAGTTACAATTCTAATACAATTGTAAAATGACAATGCAATAACACTACAGTTACAAATCAAATAACAGAGGATTCTGGGATCACTGAACACAAAAGTGAAATTACACCTTAATTCAGTAACTAAGAAAACATCACCTCTACCTCCACACTGGCAGACAGTACATATGACAGATGCTGGAATCTGCCAGCTCATTGTTGGAATGTAGTAATGGTTACGCTTCCTGACGGGTACGCTCACTCAAGTTTGTTCCATGACCCAAGAAATTACCGTTGTCAGCAGAGGTCTTAGCTGGTGGTGTCACTTCAAAGAATGCTGGACTCCTCTGGTTGGTGGCCTGATGGCAGACTGATATTCACTGCTCTTTGTGAACTGCCAGTTCTCAGGCTATGACTGGGTCAATCTTGGTGTGAGTCAGACATCTTCACATCTTTCTGTTGCTTTTCTGTTTTCATTTTTCCCTGTTTTAAGAGATCACTGACTGACGAACTGCCAAAGTGAGATCAATTCACAAATAGGCTGGTTTTCCTCCATATTTCGGCAAGCTCTTTTGTGTATTTTATTCGGCAGTATCATATTTCCATATTTAACACATTTTTCCATTAAGACGGAAAAATCGTACATGTAAACTGGAGTGAAAATAAATGAACCAGTTTCACAACAGACTAGTCTGCAGGTACTTACCACACTGAACCTGTTGCGGACATTGTCTCGGAGGCTTTGAATCAAGGAAGAATCTTGGTTGCCTTCTGCCATGGACCCTTCCAAGTGGGACGGGGTTCCCTCACACTGCAGTGGTACCGGAGAAATGTGTGTCATCTGGAACAACAGAACCCATGAATAATCTCATCAAACCAGAAACTTGTAAAGAGAACGAGAGGTCTGGTGTTTCCTTTCGATGAAATGTTTGCTGTACTAGGAAAAAGGTAAAAGGTACCTAATGAATACCTTTACCCATACAGCAAATAGAAGAAACTCAAAAAAAACATCACATCTATAATTCTAATAATGTATCTTTATTATCAAACACAATTTAAAACCCTACTGGCAGTAACTGACATGTTGATTTTCACAACAGAAATAAAAGCTGCCTTCAGAATTCAATATCTATTGCATCCATGTAAGCTCGCATAATATACATACACACATGCACTACATACTACACACACACACATGCCCTATCTGTTTAACATTCTTTCAGTTTGAGGATGTTGTCAGAGGCTGACCAACCACATACGATTTCAACCACAGCAATGCCTAATCCACATCTGCTTCTTTTCCCACCCTGCCTCTCTTCCAAATCTCCATGTTCATCAACAACAAAAAATGCTTACCTGCAAATCAAAAGCATGCATCACCACCTTCACACAGCACAAATGCATACGAACCTCCTCATCAAAGCGGGCGTCCATGGCACTGGGGGGTCGACTGGAGGTGAAGATCTCCCCACAGGTGGGGCTACCCTGTGGGGTGGTGGCACGAAGCAGGCTCATAGACGCCGAGCCCAGAGGGAGGAGAGGGATGTGCAGGTTGTTAATCTGTAACATGCAGACAAGGAACTGAAGCTGGTAAAGTTACTTTTTATAACAACAAAAGTGCACCACCTACAACGAATAGTTATAAATGGTAACAAGCAGCTACTATCCTCTTGTGGTAAAAACAACGCTTCTTTTACAATATTTGTCAAAAAAATCCATTCTAAGCACTTTAAAAGACATAACACAATAATGGTATCCAACAAATAATGACAACGATCAGTAAGACTTAGACTTAAGACATATGTAACAACACTAAGAGCCCCTGATGTTCTTATTTTCTTCAACAGTGATTGTTGTTTATTGTCCCATAATAGTCGTTAGGGTGGTGTGACAGGCAATTGGGGATCTTCGCAGCTCTTGTGTGCTCACTCATGTGCGAAAGGATTGAGGTAAAAGAGTTGAGGAGACAGACACCATATTTCACCAATCACTTCTCATTGCTCACTGAAAAGCCATGACAGACACTCAGAGAAAAGCAAGCAAGATCAGGAGATCTATTGAAAATAATATAGTAATAACTATAAATTTGATTTTGCAGCATTTTATCGAGAAAACACGCTACAGGGACTGTAAAATTTTAATTACATCTAAATCATATGCACATGCACATATATGTGCACACATATGTGCACACAATATTACCTGGGCCAATCTTTTCAAAACATTCACATTGGAACATTTCTAAAACATAGAAATACATAGAAAAATAAATACAGATTTTTTTAAAGTACTGACCTTTGTTGTACCAGTGTGAACAGTCACAAATCCATTGATGTCCAATGTCAGCAACAAATCCAAGGACTGAAATAGTTGATATAATTATCTAAATTCAATATGACTATGATGATGATATTGATTATGAATTATGATGATGGTGGTAATGAATCTTATTGTAGACTATATTCTTTTCCAAACTGTTTAAACTGTTGGTTCTGAACATGGCAAAATGATCCCACATATTCATGAGAAATATCTGCATAGATTTAAACACACGCATACAAACCATTCAAATTTCACCAAACCAATCATGTTACGATGGTATCAATGATCAACTCCCAATCACATCTTCTAAGATCTACACCTGCTTTACTCTTTAAAAACCATCTGGCCAGGTAAATGCCAAACAGTGATCAGGACTGCACACCAATATTCCCCTTCTCTCCCGGTCTCCCTTTTCTCCCCCAGAACATTTACATAACAACATCACAGGATAAGACATCTCTTTACAAAAATCAAACCCTAAACTCCAAAACCGTTCTAACTCTACACAGGGAAAATGCACCCCCAAAAACATACCAAATGATGAGCTGCCAAGGCCTAAAAACTAGCAAGTGTGTAGCAATTTGACATTTTCAGTGTAGCATGCCAAATTTAAGCACAGCACACATATGCAACATCAAAAGGTGTTCCAAATTCAAGTTAGCACTCATAATGAGACATCAAAAGTCAGACTCGACTGCACCTATAGTTGCACACTGCTTCGTACATGACATAATGGGGGACTAAGAAGAACAAAATCTTGCTAGTTATCACATGGTTTTGACTTTACCAACAACAACAAAAATAGTCAACTACAAAACCAATCGATAAGGCAGCAAAATCACAATCATCTTTAACAATATTTTTTATGCTTTTTCTTTCTCTCTACAGCAAATTTTAACTTTTTTACAGAGATAACTCAAAAGTCTAAAGATATACATTACCTCAATTCCATTTAGGCCGCTGCTAAGTCTATAAAGAATGGTTGCTTCATTGTTGCCATTTTTGTTTCTGGCATTGCATATTGTCAAAACTGTAACAGCATAGCTTTGTCAATGCCAAACACATTATGCAAATGGTTGATTAGGATATGGCAGAGACATGGGGAAGGAGGAAGACAACCTCCTGTGCCAAGAGGAAAAAACTACACACAATAAAAACAAAGAGGGCAGCTCACCTCCACAGGGCAGGCATCCTTGGCAGAGATGATGGTGACAGTGCCAAAAATGAGCTGACTGAGATCATTGCTTTCCTCAAAGCGAACACACCTGTGATAGCAAACACAATGAGGTGAAACACCATTGTGAACCTGGACATAAAGTCTGTGAAATATCAATATTTTCAATTCGCTGCCATCAAACATACCAAAGTATACACACTGCATCCCTAAGTCCTCAAATACACATTTGCATCAATATTTGTTTATGACAGTTGTTTCAAGTTTTTGTACTGTAAAGTGACAGATGTCTGAAAACAAACCTAAGCATTCTTCAACCCAGGCACAGTCATCATTGCATTTACCTGTAACGCCAGTTCGTTATTTAATTCCTATTTCTGACAGTGGTATTATCACATCTTGTAAAATATAGTGTTCTTGACTTGAATGAGCTCCATTCATTTTTCCCTTTTGTAAGAAAACACCAAAACGTATCATAAGCAACCTCTGAAGACTGAAAAAATCATTTTTTTTAAATGCTGATCTTTGTGTAAAATGTTAACAATTAACGACCTCCGGTTGAAAATCTTGACAATACCACAATTAAGAGGGTGCACTTCTTAGAAGTTGTTCACATTTACTGTCAAATAAATTTCTTCTAAACAAAGAGTCTTGCATATCATGAAGTCTTTTCCTCCACTAAATAAAAGAAACAAGGGGAAAAAGAGATTTTCAAGACATTCACACATATACACAGACACACACATTGAAACACCAACCTCAGCTGCTGTTTGTATGGCACCATGAAACACAGGTACTGCTGCCCACACAGGTCAGATGACAGGAAGACCTTGGATGCTTTGCCAAGAGGCCCATCTCTGCATACAGAGAGAGTGAATACTAAAAAATAGCACACAAAGCCAAAGTAAATTTATACACTGCAACACCATAGATCATGTACATGTCTGAAGAAATGCCTTATTTTAAGAGGACTCAGCGTAAGCATGAGTGAAAACTGTCTGCAATGTATGTGTGTGTAAGTATTTCTGATATATTTGAATCTTTAAATTTGAGTGCATTACAAAATCAAATACTGGGATCAAACTATCAATGGGCAGAACATGGCCAGTAGGTCAGTTGTTTTCCAATTGGGAGAAGGTTGGCATCTGATTTTGGTGATGTTTGGATGCTAATTAAATACTTTTTTTTTTCACAGTAGACTTACAACACTGATGATAACATCACTATCTTCTACAGGAGCACAGATTTTGGAAATGCCACTTATGTTTATCTCATCCACTGATACAAAAGTTTTATGATTGCAAAATTCGTAACTTTGACAACCACAGCTGCCCTCCAAAAAGGGAGAAAGAATAATGTCAGAAAGAGTAGTGTAGAAAAAACAATTGCCAAACTGTGCTGATGATCTATTAATAGTTCACATTTCAAAATCTTTTTATGCGGGTGAACATCAAGAAGTGAATGAGAAGCCTTGGGATGCATTGTCTGAACTGAAGGGATGTGGAAAAAGATCCCTGTCCTCTCCATCCCCCCCCCCCCCCCCCTTTTTCTGTTTCCTCCAAAGATCTTATGAGGTTGGTCATTTCATGCCCTGATGTGGGCCCTTGCGGTCATCTGGGCTATAAACAACACAAATCTTACTAGTGCTCAAGATCCTTTTGATACACAAGCACTCTTTCCCTGCTTCTAATCACCATAGCCTATCACATCCAACCATAACTGCCCACACACACAACACACCACACACACACACACACACACAACTACGTAAATACACACAAAATAAATAAATCAGCTCTATCTGTAGACATTCCAGCTGCCATGACTTCAGTCTAAACATAACATAAACGGTGAGAATTCTGCACCACCCTAATAATTCCTCCATACTTCATCATGACTGTCTCACTGGCGCTCTATTCCTCCACACTTCATCATGACTGTCTCACTGGCGCTCTATTCCTCCACACTTCATCATGACTCTGTCTCAATGGCTCTCTATTCCTCCATACTTCATCATGACTGTCTCACTGGCTCTCTATTCCTCCACACTTCATCATGACTGTCTCACTGGCGCTCTATTCCTCCACACTTCATCATGACTCTGTCTCACTGGCGCTCTATTCCTCCACACTTCATGACTCTGTCTCACTGGCACTCTATTCCTCCACACTTCATCATGACTCTGTCTCACTGGCTCTCTATTCCTCCACACTTCATCATGACTCTGTCTCACTGGCACTCTATTCCTCCACACTTCATGACTCTGTCTCACTGGCACTCTATTCCTCCACACTTCATCATGACTGCCTCACTGGCGCTCTATTCCTCCACACTTCATCATGACTCTGTCTCACTGGCCCCCTATTCCTCCACACTTCATCATGACTGTCTCACTGGCGCTCTATTCCTCCACACTTCATCATGACTCTGCCTCACTGGCGCTCTATTCCTCCACACTTCATCATGACTCTGTCTCACTGGCCCCCTATTCCTCCACACTTTATCATGACTGTCTCACTGGCGCTCTATTCCTCCACACTTCATCATGACTCTGTCTCACTGGTGCTCTATTCCTCCACACTTCATCATGACTGTCTCACTGGCCCCCTATTCCTCACACTTCATCATGACTCTGTCTCACTGGCCCCCTATTCCTCCACACTTCATCATGACTGTCTCACTGGCCCCCTATTCCTCCACACTTCATCATGACTCTGTCTCACTGGCGCTCTATTCCTCCACACTTCATCATGACTCTGTCTCACTGGCACTCTATTCCTCCACACTTCATCATGACTCTGTCTCACTGGCACTCTATTTCAACACACTTCATCATGACTCTGTCTCACTGACACTATTCCTCCACACTTCATCATGACTCTGTCTCACTGGCCTTCTATTCCTCCACACTTCATCATGACTCTGTCTCACTAGCCCTCTATTCCTCCACACTTCATCATGACTCTGTCTCACTGGTGCTCTATTCCTCCACACTTCATCATGACTCTGTCTCACTGGCGCTCTATTTCAACACACTTCATCATGACTCTGTCTCACTAGTGCTCTATTTCAACACACTTCATCATGACTCTGTCTCACTGACACTCTATTTCAACAAACTTATAATGACTGTCTCACTGGCACTCTATTGCATCAACTCAAGAAAGGTACCATTTGTAAGGATGATTAACGTAAGATTTTGTATCTGGTTGAAGATATGGTAATATTAGGATTTCTTGAGGCTGCTCCTATCGAGTGGCAAGGAGAGTGCTCTATACTATCTCTGATTATAAGCTCGTGGCTTAGGCAGGTTACACGCCAGGCTTACTTCTATGACCAGAAACTGCCATTCCATAGAGCAGATGTATGAGCATATCTTGGCTCTTTCCGTGTGATGTATCCCCTGGCAAAGTGTCGCAAAGTCCAAAAGTTTCCAGTGACAGATTAGAAGACACAGACTACTTTTGGCAGATATTACTTAAGTGACGTGACTGAAGACATGGAAGCTCGACTGTCTAGGGGGATCTGGGTTGGCCAAGCACCAATGCATCCACACTGACTAGGTCAATAGTTCATCTGCCTACCCTGCCAATACTCAACTCTGTATTTCTGTCTTGGCTCTTTATTCAAGTTTCCGTTGACATTATTTGATGTATGTGCGCAAAAAGGCACCATCAGTACCCACTTGTGGATCTTCTCCTTTTCTTGATCCTCCTAATGTTTTATCTTTTCTTGATTTTGCTTTCTTATTGCCCATTTCAGCATCTGAGGGAGAGCAGGGACAATGCATTTCATCTCTAGACTAATGACAGAAACCTTTCTTCGAGGCATTCTGAGCCTCTGGTACCAAGTTGTTGGCTGAGAACCGTACAGAGACATTCCCATGTGAATGAGAAGAAACAATGACGCCCTTTTCAGGTCAGCATGCTCCTACCATTCTTTTTGACATTCAGGAATTTGTTTGGACATGTAAAAATTAGAAACTGAAATCTAACAACTACAAGTAGTTTTGCAATATATTTACCTGTCTAAAAACTAGGATGTCCTTCTACCTCATCATTTAGTCAGGAAAAGGTGTGAAAACAGCGAGTTCTAATATGGAGGTGCTGTGCTGTGAACTCACCAAGGGCAGTCACTCTAGCTGGCCTATCAGGGATTGAGGCAAAGTTCATTCCCTGCTCTCCAATTTTTTGGGTTTTTTTTTTTTTTTTTGGGGGGGGGGGGGGGGGATAAGACATTTGTTTGGATTTCTAAGTATATTGTACAACTACTTTTGATAGTAAAATTCCTTTTCTTTTCACACAAGGGAATTATCTTTCACTCTGGAAAATCATACTTGCAACAATTCATTAAAAATAAGATATTTGCAACCATTCATTTAAAATGGTAAGAACATGCGACCTGTTGTCTGTCCCCAATTCCCATGAAACTGCCTTTATCCTTATAAGTTTCCATGTGCACATTTTCTGTATAACCTTTAACAACTGATCTGCCAATACAGTCTGTCCACCATTTTCCTGTAACTAATGGTTCACCCATTGAACACAACTTTTAAATGTCATTTCCTTGAGAATTTAACTTTAAGATGCAGTATTCTGACCCACAGTTTTAGCTCCTGCAAGTGCCATTCACAATGTGCTTGAAGACAAGCCCCCCAAAAACGTTTTTTTAAATGTGGTCTTTTCCTTGTACTCAGCAGGGAAGTGAAAGACGACAGTATTAGTAACATGACTGTGGACTACTTACCAGCCTCAGCAGATCAATTTTCCAATCCTTCAGAGTGAAGGTCAGTTATTACAACTGTTAATTACAAACAACTCCAACCCACAGACAGCCTTTCAGACACACACACTTTCCCTCTCATACATAAATCCACAACTCCTCCCCCGATCCTCAACACCCCTACTCCCCCCTTCTCCACTTGATACTCGTCTCTCTATTTCAATACATTCCATCCCTGTCACTCTTCCCCCACATGTAAACCATATAAAGGCAAACCTGATAGTGGGGGCAGGTTCAGTCCACAGGTGTTCCAGGCAAACCTCGGGCTGGGGAGCGGCAGGGGCATCCACACAGCTGTCATTCACCAGCATGGAGGCATTAAATGAACTGTTTGGGGACCTCATGTACATGTTCGGGGCCCGGACTTGCGGTGACGGCGTGTGGAAACGGTACAGCGCTGCTTCAGATGACATCACACCCGGAGACTGCGAACGACTGCAGACAAGTGTAGAAAATTATGCTGGTGTTGATGCATATGTTTATGTATTTTTATGTTCAGGAAAGTAAGTGCCCAAAAGTGATATGGCGAGGAGACAATGCACCTGGCTGTACAACAACTGTTTGTCTAAATATGGTTCACTGCAGTGCTTTCTGTCTTGGTCTTGTGTAAGTTCACCTAATCTATGTAGCTCTAAGATGACCTGGACTGACCAGACCAAGCAGACAGGATCACAAAGAAAGGACAATTATTTATACATAGCCAATTATCACCTAATTATAATCACAATCATTTTTCTTTTAAATCAAAAATAATGCTTCATAACTTCTAACATTGTTCATGCTTCATAACCTACTAACACTGTTCATGATTTTTTTTCCTCAGAAAGAAATAGTATTTCTACTAAAGATGTAATGAACCTCTACGTTGTCAAAAATCCTTTTTTTTTTTTTCACAAATCTAAAACATTTTGCAAAGCAATTTATGTGATGGCAGAACAATATCTATGCATGTTTGTTTACTTTGTTTCTGAGCTATACATTACATGAATGAAGAATAACAAACTCAAGCTGGAAATAAATGTCTCTTAGCTATTCCATTTTTTCCCCCTATTTTCTATATGATTTTAACATTTTAATGACTGATTGTCAAAATCAGCCCATCCATTACTTTTTACAAACTACAACTCACCCCTCTTCCACTTGACGAGGGTCAATCTATTTTCTTTACTAAACTGGTTGTCTGGGAATAACTGAGTATTGATTATTATTTACACATATTTAAAACTATTTTTACGGAAAAAGACCTTTACCAGGGTCTTTCTAAGGTATTTGTCTGCCTAAATCCATGAATATCTCAGAACACATGAAAAAACGATTCTGAACAATTTTGGGGCGAGGGATGTGGCCTTAAGACACCTGGGGAAGCTAAGTTTTCTGTGGCAGCAATTTATATTGCATTCAAAGCATGTTCAGTGAATTTCAAAGAGTTCTTTCACTTTGCACTGTGTGTGACCGACACCAATAAATGACAATGATGGTACACTTAACTTGACTGGATGATTTAAAAACCTGGGCACAGCCAAACCGATGATGATTCAAACATTGTGTGCAAGGTACAAATGTGCCTGAAGTCTACCCAAACTTAAAAGATGATGACAATGACTTCTTTTGCAAATCAGTGTAAAAAGTATCATACTTTTCCTCCCAATCAGTAACATTTCTTTAATGTAGCCAAGGATAACAGAATGAAGTTCAAGCAAGCGAAACAAATTCCACTGAACCCAATGCAAAAGTCTGAATACACCATAGTGCTGACTTAAACCTGAGGGAAGTTACCTGTTGGTGAGCTGGGCAACAGCAGGGCTGGATCTCATGAAGGAGTTGGGGGAAAAGATGCGGTCTGACAGACTTCTCATGGGCGACATGCCAGAGGAGGGGCCTGACAAGTTGGCCAACAGGCGAGAGTGGCTGCCACTGGACTGATTGAGACCCATCAAGGGGGTGGGGTGCATCTGCATGAGGCTGGTATTCTCAAGGTTAGCCGACACACTGCTGCATTCCTGAAACACCAGACAACACAGAGAGCGTCACACGCATCAGTTACAACAGCCATGTTATACAGCCTGCCATATTCAAGGGCCACGTCAGAACAATTGTGCAAGCACCTATCCAACATCCATCTAAATCAACAGGGTAGCGTTTGTTAAGATTCTACTCATGATGATCTGAAGTTAAAACAAGTTCAGTTTTAGAATTATAGTGCTACTGACTTTTTCAGGCTGTCCCCTTACTGACAGAGCTTTTTCAGGCTGTCTCCTTACAAATAAAAAAAAGTTGTTTCTGCAAAAAAACAAAAACAATATAAATATTTCCAACTAACATACATCAAATTTTCAATAGGTCAACTTATCTTTTGACATTCCAAGGCAAATAGTCAGTTTTCAATCTGGGCAGTGTGTACAGTGTCAGTCACAAGATTATTACCAAAAATAACAAAAATTGGGCAAGTAAAACAACCATTGGAGAAAAACAATGCAATAACCTTCTTCAAGAGAGACCAGAGAATGGGCAACAAATGCAGGAAACAGGGATGACCACAACAAAGACAAACAATAACTAGGCAAAAGCCTGAGTCAATGACAGTGACAGGAAGGACGACAACCTAATAGCAAAAAAAAAAAGAAGCGCATCATGGCCAATTTATTTACCGTCCAATTTCACACATCTCTCAAGCCATTTAGGTTCTTCGACTTACCTTATTTCAAAATGTATCAATGGTATTATACATATTTCAAATCACAAAACTGTATGCCACGGGCACCAACAAGAGAATTACAGAGTAGCTGAAATCACACAGGGTTTAGAATCAGTCACTTATTTACAATGAACCACTATTAAGATATCGAACCAGTTACCCGACTACTGACTCATAAGGATATCCGTCACTCTAACCATTTGTCTGATCCACTGATTTTTCTTTTAGAGGGCTAAATAACATACAACAGAAAAAACAATTTCTAGCACAGAATTCCTAGAACACGGAAATTATCACTGCATCTGGAAGTTTCAGTTTCCAGCTTCAGTTTCCTCAAGAAGTCACTGCGTGTGGACTAGTCCATATACACTACACCACGTCTGCTAAGCTACGAGGCAACAGTGTACAGCATTTACAGCTTGATGGATAAATGAATAAATAACTAAGATGAAAGGATTTAAGACAAGGGTCTCGTAGACTCAACTTAGCAGACACATGACCTTCATAGTAGCCCAACAAACTAGTAGTCCGTGGGTACCTATCACTGTGTGTGTGTGTGTGTGTGCATGTGTGTGTGCGTGTGTGCGTGCGTGCATGCATGTGTTTGAGTGTGTGTGTGTGCATCCCTGCACACGCGCACTGCATATATCCATATCAGTATTTGTTTGGAAGATTGTTCAGAAGATGACATAGCTGTTATTGATCGATAATAACAATGAGAATAATGACAACAACAACAACAGAAATGGTAACAGTGATAATAGTAATTGTGATAGAAGCAATACAGATGGGGATGAAAACGTTAACAGTAATCATCACCATCATCATCATCATTCTCATCCTCATCAGAATGAGGAGGAGGATAATGATGATAATGGTGATGATGAATATAATAATAATAATAATGGAATGGAAGTGAATGAGTAAAGAACAAAAAGCATACTCCATAAGTAGTGAAACAAAACAAAAATTGAATGAAATAATATTTTTTAAAAAGACACACAATTCAGTCAATCAGTGGACAAACATAAAACACAAGACCTCTACAGTCATGCTTTCTTTTTACCAATATCACCACCCGTACCCCCACACTATCATGCGTGCCTTGAATCATGCATAAAAACGCCTCATTCTCTCCATGTATCCACACCACCATCTCAACAGATATCAAAAGCCCATGGTTATCAAGTGGCTGATGTCAAATTGTACGCACCTGAAAGTGGTTGCTGGTACTCCCCTCCACTCCCTTCCCCCTATACTGTCCAAGTGAACGGTCATTTCGTTAAAGCATCATCATAAACTTGACAGTACATCAAAAGAAAAGAAAGGAAGAAAGGATGGATCTGTTACTTACCTCTGGGCGAGCACGCCGGATACGCCAGGCAGAATGAAGACCAACCATGGTGTCATAGGTGAAGGCCAGCGAGGGCTGCTGGGAGGTGAAGAGGATGTGCTGGGCACTGTCGGTCATGTAGCTCACTTTGGGTGGCCCTCCTCCCCCTGAGAGAATTCATTTACACTATTGATCCAACTATGAGGGAGTATACAACAACTGTTACAAATTCAGTACCCATGCTGCTAACTTGACAAAGAAACAACAGCTTTCAACACAGGAGAGACTACCAAAAGCATATGTTACTAAAAAAAAAAAGACCTGATTACTCTGAAGCCGATTTCCACATAGTTTCAAAGAAACTCACTGTTCTCTTATTTGCTGCTTCAACAGTAAGGCAAAAAATCTAATGCCACATCCTTTCATCACATACAAGATGAGATGTTTGTTCCAAAGCAACAATTTTTCTCAATGATAAAGCTCTGTTATCGAACTGACTGATTTGCTTCTGGCTATATCAAAAGGTCTTCTAGGTCAATACATAAGCAGAATATCAGGGAGAGCAAAGAGGAATGTTTATCATAATCATTTATCGAATGTAAAATGCCTTCAATCATAAAATCCAGACCTGCCACACATGCGCTTACAAACATAATCTCTCTCTCTCTCTCTTTCAAACACACACCACACACACACACACAACACACACACACACACACACAACACAATAGTGACACTACCTATCCATGCCACCTCTAAGTCAGATATTACCTGAAGTCTTGGTAATGACAGGGCACACATCATCCAGGGGATGAAACAGGCTGAACACAATGGTGTGGTTGGGAGAGTTCCTGAACAAATCACAGTGAAGCCGTTACACAGACGCAATCATCCCCTCTTCACAAATCCACTTAAAAAAACAAGTCAGGCACTATACGTATGGTTTACCACCGTTTCAAACCTCTGATATACAAGTTGGGCACCATGTTACCTTTCTAATATTTGATTTAGTCTTCCATTTGAAGAGGTAAGCAGCATACTTATCTTTTCTGTCACTGATGTATACACCCTTCTTCAATGTTGCTCAGCTCAGTGATCCATAATCGTAACAAATCTTCTAGCGTGTTGACAATGTCTAAATAAAAATCCTCTGAAAGTACAGTGTGCGCACAGAGAATCTTTCAGTACATCAGAACCGTCCAAAGAATTGTTCTCTCTAAAAAAATGTTCAATATTCCAAATACAGTTTGACTTAGCTGGGATACCAATATATATATAACAAGTCCTGTTAAGACTCTGCACATAAATGTGTCTACATGTCTTTCACAGTTCAATAGTTTCAGCGTCTTAAATTCACCACAATACAACACACAAACACACACACACGCACACACACACACACACATACACACACACACAAGATAGAACGGAGAAATGCTTCTTTACTTTTTAGAAGTTGCAAGCTCGGATGGTGTAAGCGCTCTTTCAAACAACAGTCCATCTTGTATGGGCCATGTCTGGGAGACCTGCAACATGGTACAGAACTCGTTACCTTCATTGATAGCCTACTTGTTCCACATTACTGCTCAGTTTTTAGGTTTGGACTGGGTGGGTGGAGACTGGAAGGCTTGATTTGGGGGTTGTTTTGCACAACTTGGAAGACCTCCAAACTGCAAAAGATGCATCCACACACATACCCAAAAAAACAATGTGACTGCCCAAATCAATACAACAGCAGTAGAAACACACTCACATACACATACACATACACACACACACAAACACACACACACACCACATACACACACACACACACGCACTCACACACACACACACGCAGGCATGCACGCATGCATACACATACACACATAAATTCAAAGGCAAGCATGTGATCAAATCTAGATACATACATAAGAAAAAAAGTGAAGGAGTAAATATTTATAGACTTCCAGGCACAGTACCTGAAAAGGCAGAACAGTGCTGTACTCTCCTCCATCATCCATGAAAAATGTCAAGGTGTTGGACTCTATGACAGTCACTCCACTCTGTGTCACACGGCTTCCCTCTTTAACATAAAGGAAACAAATAAATACATACAGGAAGAACTTTTTAACATAAACAAGCATTAACTTGTGAATCTTTTCACTCAACTATTGTCACAGATACACTCTTAGAAATTTTGCGATTTGTCCTTTTCAAAGATAAGGACTCTCCCTTACACTCTCTCTCCCTCTGAAAATTCTCCGCTTTCAATGATCAAGTTTCAAGAATATTGCATATGGATGCAACTTAAGATTAAATGTATTGTGATGAAATATGAAGACCTTCGACAAACCTGGCAACAGTTTTGAGCTAGCACTGTTTCACCAAATTAAATCACACTGCTGATCAGAGTGTCTCATTTTCAGCTGCCATTCCTGAACATGAATCTCAGCAATAAAATGCTAGAACGGGTGTCTTAGTTTGTGGCGGCAAGAAATATTCATTAACATTTTTCTTTTTCTGTTTTTCTCATAGTTACAAGTCCAAACAAATGCATAGCTGCCAAACTTCTGGAGTTAAAGTTGCAGAACCAGGAGATGAAGGGGGAGGGTGGGATGAAGAGGAGGAAGTTCCGCTTTTGACTGAAAGCATTTCTAACCCACGTGTGTTTAGTTGACGAATGTGAGGTTTCAAATAGAAATGCATATTCCACACAAATAATTGCCAATATTCACATGACACCATTTGGGCTTTATTTTTGCGATTATCATTCCTATTTTTTAAAAAAATACCCCTCAAGCCCCACATTCTAAAACAGAATTTTGAAAATCTGGATCTTTTTCACTATATCTGACATGTTTGGAATGATGTCTAAATAAGGTCAATTCAAGAAAATCTGGGAGGATCAGCAACTCTGCAAATGCTTTATCCCTATTTGGCATAAAACACTGCCATATTATAAGGATCCTCAGAAAAACAAAACTGGGAGAGCCGGGAGTTTACCACACTTTCATAAGCACTTAGGCTGACCCTTGCTTCATTTCATGTTCAAACCTAGTTCAGTGTTCTCCTTTTCCTTGGCCAGGGAACATGCATCCTTCTATTCTTCAGAGTTCAAACTTTAAGTTTCTTGGCGTTCATGGACTTCTCAGCAGGCCTGTAAGCTTGCTTTTGCTTGGATGTGGAAACTCCTTTTTCTCTTCCTTCACAAGGGCCTCCAAGCGCTTCTATCTAAATTCATCCATTTTCAGCAGCCTACACTGAACACAAACAAAACCTTTGTGATGTGTGTCATAGTCTGTGACTATTGTGGAGTTGTTTTTTTTTCTTTTTCTTTAACAGTCCATGGCTGCATGTGTGTATTGTATGCTTACAAGCATCATCCCAATTTCCTCTTTCCTTTTTTATTTAAAACAGAAATTCACTTCCTTCACACTAGTAGATTTAGCTAGCTAGCGATTTGCAGTCACTGCTATTGCTATTATAATTGTATTTGTTTTTATGTCATGCAAACATTTGTGAGTTATTATGTCAATATTGCTGTTCTCTACTACTCCTAAAGCTTCCACTTTCTTTCGTTAGAAAACACAAAATTCTATACACACACACACACACACACACACACACACACACACACACACACACACACACACACATTCAAACACACCAGATTTATGTACATAAAACAGCAGCCACACACACAGTGACATATCTATATGATCAAGTCTTTTGGCCAAATCCTGGTGTTGTTATGGAAGCAGAAAGAGCAGATTAATGCCAGCTGTCTCACTGCAACAGGTGGCTGTACTGCAAAAAATGTAGCACTAGCATTTTTAACCTTAAATTTGTCCAATGACCGTTTCTGACTTTTTACAGCTGCTGTATCAATATCAAGTATAATACAGACTAAATGTATCAAAGATAGAAAAGGAAAAAAAAGAGTCAAGAACAATCATCATTTTTAAAGAAACATGTTTTCCAGTATCATAAGAAAGAATAAGTATCATTGAGATCAAATTCACATTTGTCATGTCAATCAGGTCTACAGAAACATGCATTTTCTTTTTTTACTCATCTTCCATGCCTCCTCAATAACAGTTTTCCAAGACCACTTATCCCAGATCCCCACACACAACCACAGCCAATGTCACCCAGTCATAACCTCAGTACTGCATACAAGAGGGAGCAGTTATTCAGGTCATCATGAATCAACACATCAGAGGCAATTCTTCACTGCGGCCGAGTCATTGCAGTAATGTTCAGTGGTTTCTGTCTTGATTTTATGTATGCCCGACATCAATTACTCACCAGCTAAGCTACTCATTAATTACACCTACTACGGATGGAAATAATCATTCAGTCATAAAGCCAGCATGAGCAAGCATCCCTCCCTGGAGGATGCCACAATGTCCATCTGACAGACTCCATGAACTGGACATGATGTTAGCACAGGCAATGACTAGGAACACTGAGGTCACTACAAGTACAGGTTATGAACGGCCAGAAAATCTTTTTTTTCTTTTCTTAAGATCAACGAAGATGAGGATGATGACCATGAAGCTATGGAGTTTTATGCTGGTCTGACAACCCATGACAGGGATGTGCTCAGCACCTCCGTTTATAAATAATTCGTCATCAACCATGCCTGAGACACTGACTACTGCAATACTGGACAGGAAATCTGAGCAACACTCTAAAAAGACACATCCATTTTGTGCATAAAATTCAAATATGTAGTTCCAGTCTTTCCATTAGAGGAAAGACATGTGCAGGCTGATGTCACAAATTCACAAACAATGTTTCTGATGGGTATCAAACCTACAACCTCCCAGTCTAAAAGACTAATCAAGGCATCAGAAAAGCTGGTGACAGGTTACAAATACATAATATTTAATATACTTTAGAGTCACCAGGTATAAATCTATACTATGAGAGGAAGATGTAATACTGTCGGACAATAGGCAGAAGTGAACATACTTTCTAACACATCTCTCCTGAACCTTGCCATCACAATTGGAAAATGATTACTGGATGCTCTTTTTTATGTAAAGGACATAGTTTCCAAAGCCTATGGGAATTTAACTTCATTCAGACTATTCATTTATCTATTTATTTATTGACAGTATTTACACAGCGCCTATTCTTAATTAGAGACCAAGCTCAAAGCACTTCACAATCCACCCTGTCATTAAAGAGGTCCTCCAAGGATCTATAATAAATGGTACCAATACAATCACTATGATGCAAACAAAAAAACAGTTACTGGAAAACTTTGCTCTTTCTTTTGTGTGTATAACAAATATGCTGATGAACAACTTATGAAGATTTTCATTCAAATAATCAATCTCTCCTTTTTCCTTATGTGACTGAACCTATTTCCTCCATTTCATAATCTCTAAAATCTGACAACTCTGAAACTTCAATTTTCAAACTCTAAAATATTTCTACCTTTGTTCTTGGTTTTTTTCTTCTTTTTTTTTTTAAACCTATTTCTTCAGTTATGAATGGTATGTCAAATATACAATTTTTCACTTTCTGAGCCCTGCTCCTTATTAGGTGTTCACTGATAGAAGATTTTGCAGAACCCAAGCACAACGTTAGGTCATATTCCTTCTCTGGTGACGTCTCAACATCAATGTGCTTTTTTTTTCCTGTCCCATCTTCTGTGCCATCTAAGTAGCAACGCACCCATGCCAATCATTCAAACCCCTTGTCCACAGCCACTGCATGGCACACACTACCACATCCCCACACCAGCAATCCACATGGAGCAGTCAATGTCAAGTCATCATGAAGCAACCCACTAGAGGAAATACTGCACTGCTGCTGAGTCCAGTGGTGTTCGGTGGCACCTACTCTGATCCAACATGTGCAGGACTCACCTACTAAGCCCCTTACTGACAGCAATAACTGCTTAGTCACGGAACTGGCATGGGTGAGCTCTCCCTCCAGAAGACGCCATCATGTCCACCCATGAATTTGCTGATACAGGTGACCCCAACAGAATCAAACCAAAGCCACAGATGTGGAGAAGCAATCAAAACTGAGGTCGCTATGAGAGCAAGGCATAAAGGGCCACAGAATTTCAGACCTTTCTTTTATGTTGGTCAATGACGATGAGGAAGATGATGCCATGGATTTCCAGTCTGGTCTGAGACTGTATGACCTGCTGTACTTTATTCTTACTTTCATAATATATCCCAGTGTCAACCAGGCCTGAGAAATTTATAGTGACACCTGCACAGTTGGTCAGGCAAGTTGAGCAACACTCTCAGAGATGCATCCCTTAAGCAGATGAAATTTGAATGTTGTAGTCTAACTCTTCCAAACTGAGTCCACAGCACACTCAATTCCTTGTAAGAGCTGGTTTGGGCAGAAAAATCCCACAATAAATGGCTGTGGTGGTAATCGAAGCCACCACCTCCCAGCTGAAAGTATACAACGCTAACCATTTCACCAAGGCCACCCCAGCAACAATGTCCATTACATGCTGCAGTCCACACTTACCTGTTGTTTCTGGTGCCAGCAGATTCTGTGGTGCCAGCCCTGTGCCCGATAAGATAAACGTGGTCCACAGAGACTGAAACAATACATCACTCAATCTCAACACACCAAATATCAGTTGTCAACTGTTGCACTTTGACCTTACATGCTTTCATGTGTGCATGTGTGAGTGCCTGCATGTGTGCATGTGTAAATATTTTGCCTTCTTTCCCTAAGCTATTTTCAGCAAGAAAATTCAGATTTTATTCTTAAGATCAATGATCATAGCTAAGTTTGGTGAGAATAGTGTCCATTAAGTGCATTTGAGAATCAGTTACAAGACTCAAATAGTAACTATGCTTCTGACATTAGTGTCGATTGTGTTTACATGCCGGTTTGAGCGACTTCCATGCAGTCATACTGGACAATGACAATGACACAGTTGAGACGGAGTTCAAATGTGAACAGGAGTTAAATTTTACTGCAGTCCTCATAGATTTACTACTGTGACAATATATAATTCATGTATGAAATACATTTTAAAAAAATAATCATAATGATAATAGAGACTAACATTTACAAAATCTGTAAATAAGTATGTTTACTATACCACTGACAGGAAGAATAAATGTCTGGTTGATATGTATGATACCCTTACAATAGCATTGTATCCTTAAATCACTTTCCCCTCCTCTCCTCTTCCACCTCCTCCCTCTCCTTTCTGATCTCCTTCTTGACTGACCTGCAACACCATGGAATCCATGGTGAACGTCTTGATGACAGACTGAACCCCATCCTGACCCACATGGCTCCACACCACTGTCTGACCACTGATGTACAGCTCCTCATCTCTCCATGTCTCCACCTGGCTCCTGTCCTCCTTCACGCTGATCCCACCAGCACCGTGAAACAGCCATCGTTCCTTCTGAAACATTGTCAAACCAATAATGTGACAATAATGCCTCTCTCCCAAAACTTCAACAACAACAAAAGACAAGTTTAAATTAACACCTGATCACTCAACAAAAATGGGCCAAACAACGTCAGAAAATTGGCTGTAGTTTGCTATCATTTGACATGGCACAATATACGATGCCAAATTTTGAAATTATTACCTCAACAGAAGTTATTCAAACCTTTCGAACAGTATTATCCTGACACCCTGAAAACTTCAGTCTTACCTGACAATCTTAATGGACTAAAGTGAGAGGTAAACTCTAAACAAATAAGGCGAGTTGCTCAAAGTGGAAAAGTGAGAGTTTTCGCTATAACAACACCGCAAAAGTCAGCAAAAAATTTGTTGGGTGGCCATCAATTATCCAAAAGTACAGTCCACTGCTGATAACACACACACACACACATACACACACATATACACACACACACATGCACGCACTGATGACTAACAACTGAAATCATACTTATTTTTATACAGATCTGCTTTTGTTGGCAGATCAAACATTATATTTCCTTCAAAACAAACCTTATTGGAAACAGTATCATGCAGAGAGAATTCTCTGAAGGACTTCACGAGGGGAACACCGCTGTCTGCACGACTGACATTCTGCACCTGGATCTGAAACTCCCCAGGGTGGTGTTTCACATAGTCCCGCCCAAACGGAACGAACTCCTGGGTATCACAGGCCGATATCATATCCTCAGGATCCAGGGTGGTAGCGAATGTAGATCTTTCTAAACAGATCATGAAATGAAAAAAAAAATCCTTAATGAATATTCATTATAAGATAAAAAGGAAAATAGGTAGCATAAATGTTACTTGATAATATTAAGCTGCTTTCACTGCATTCATCATTTCTTTCTAAGAATCAAACACTTCTGTATTTTTGGACCAAAAAATGGAGTCTTGAATTCTTCTACATTACAACTGTGCTATGAAAGTACATGAATACCTGTCTGCTTGTGAAACTCACAAGACAGGAATGAGAAGAATTAATGTTTTCACTGCAGATTTTACTCTTTTTTTTGTTTTTTGGCTCTGTATTCTCAATCCGGTTTGTTTCCTACAAGTTTGATCTTCATTTGCCTAGTTTGATTATCTGACTTCTCTTCATTTCATGTCTGACCTGACTGTGAGTGAAATCACATCAGAGCACGAGAAACTGGCATGACACCTTTCATTAATTTCAGCCTGACACTCACTCTTGTTGTCACTAATGACATGTACTCCCTTTGGTGCAAAAGGGTCAAAGGTTGAAGTCCTCTAGACAACCTTCAAGTCCTCTCTAAAGTCAAGCATGGACAAGAAAATACCTCTCATACTTTGAGAAAGCACACTCTTCTCCCCTGATGTGAAAGATTTCTTTTAAGACTGTTCCTGTAGATAAAGAAACTATCAGCATGTGCAGACTTTCCATGACTGGAAAGTGTACTGTGCATTCCAATAATCCTGCAAAACCAAAAAAACAAAGTGAGCAGAAACATATCAACAGACAATGCAAGACAGTCTGGACAACTTGAAACCATTTTGGTATTTCATCAAGTCCAGAGGACATGACAACATAAGAGTCTCAGCCCTCAGATGGAGAAAAGCTGTACAGTGATGCAACAAAGAAAGCAGGCATCCTGATAAAGCAGTTCAAATCACTTTTCACCACAAACACTGATGCTCCATTATCCTACTCCACAGCTAATATCACCCCTATTCAGTTTATCCAGGTGTCCACAACCCATACAACAAAGCTTCTCCATGTCTTCCAACTCAATACCTCCAAGTCCAAGGGAAGGTGTCAAGCATAGGGGACAAGGCAACTTCCAAAGGGAGTTTATTCCACTCTCTGATGGTCCTTGGGAAGTAGCTGGAATATCTGTAGTCCGGCTTGTCCTGAATTCTTTGGTACTGCAGATGATATTGGTTCCGCAGTTTCATTTTCGTTGGTTTTTTCTTCTTGAGACTGGGACAGCTGATGTGGGCTTGGCCATGCACAACCTTGCAGAACATAGAGAGTTGAGCACTGCAGCGATGAGTAGCCAAGGAGGGCCAGCCGAGCTGCTGCAGCATGGTCCCAACACTGCAGGTGTTGCAGTAGTGGTGTAGGATGAAGCGTGCTGCCCTGCGTTGGACCTTCTTAATGTTGTCAATGTGGCAGCGTTGGTACGGGTGGGTCCCAGACAGACAAGGTATGTCGCAGTCAAGGTATATTCAACAAGAGGGCAGACAAAGGTTTTATGAGCAAGCTCCTTTGTCTCCCTTGAGACTCTGGCAACATGAAAGAAAACAACAAGCTTTCTTTGCCCATAACAGGTGCTGTTTAGCTTCACATTCCATCTTTGGTGATGACAAATTCTTAAGACACTGGACCCTCTCGCTCTAAAGACCGGAGGCAACAACTGAAACTGGTTTTACTCTTTACAATAGATGAAGAGTTGGTCAACTTAATGCCTGCTATGCCTCCTGATAGATGTTATTTATTTATAAACCAAGTACTGAGGCACTGACAGACTGATTCACTGTGAAAAATATTTATTTCAAGTAACGTGAATGTGGTACAAAAGAACTTTATGTGTTTCATAATTAATCCCTGCTAGACAAATCAGAGTAGAATCTCTTTGTCTTAATTATATATGTCCCCAACAAACTAGCCGCTGAATCCATCATGACAATAGTGCTGCCTTACTCCAAACCAAAGTAAATAGACTAAGTTGTTGTATCACAACTAGTACTACAAGTTTTACCGTTATTTTCACACTCCAGAACTTACAAAATTGAAATGAGCGGCCACCAGCCGTCAGTTGGCCAGCATCCCCCCTCCCCCTTTCGCTCCTGTCCCTTCATATACACACACACTTCGCTGATTCTGTGACATCTGTCTTAAGATCTATAGGCCTAGAAACTTGTAAACGCTGTGGACGCTGACTCCGTCCAACTCCACTCACTCGGTCACTGACTGACTCAAGCATTTACTTCAGACTCGTGTCAAAGCGGGTCATGCAAGTACAAGCGACTCAAATTCTATTAAGTACAGCAATAACACTAAATAAAAAAATAATAACATTGATTACTATTTCCTTCCGAATACAACAAAGGTAGACTCACTGCAAATAAGAAATTGATGAAAACTAGCAGTCGACTCTCAGTCAGCCATATTTCCCGCTGTCATATTCGGCTGAACTTCCGGAAGTGCTTGGCCAGTCTATCGTCCTTGGTGACACACGGGTAACTTCAGCATAAAATGTACTCGCACGGAGGGGAGGGGAAAGGGTATGCGTTAGCCTAGGGCCTACAGATGAGAACTTTGAGTAGAAAACCGTTCGCCCCTCCAGCTCTGGAATGTATAACCCTAACCCAAACACTGATATAATCGTATGCTAATCCGAACCCTAACTTAACCCCAACTATGTAGAGTCCTATGACAAGGGGGCGGGGGAGGGTCACTGGTTGCAGTGTGGGGACAATGGAGCGAGCTATTATTTTTTCCATCGATTGTCAAAAGAAAAGAACGTCCACATTTTAAATTCAGAAGAGAGAGGTGTGTGTGTGTGTGTGTGATCATAATGTCATGATAAAGCATGTAGCATCAGCCAACAACACAGGGCCCTTCAGGGCTGTCGTCATGTTAAAAGTTCCATTTGAAAAACAAAGCTTGACCATCACCAACACACACACACACACTGCAAACATTCTGCTAGATTTTCAAGGACATATTTCAAGCATTTTTTTTTTTTTTTTAAGTCAGAAAATGTTTCAATGCCGCTTCCTCGGTGTGGAAGGTTAAATAAGCAGCTTCAATGAGTTTGTAGGGGATCATGTCATAGTGTTGATTCAAAAGGTGGATAGCAGTGAAGTCGTGAGAGAGGTTGGAGGAAAGGATGTGTGTGCCAGAAACATCTTCTACATCATTTAACCTGTGAGTGGAAATGATTTGTATGTGACTGCTGAAAACAAAAGCACAAATTCACTAATACAGAGTCTTTGTCCAGGTTTAGTTCTAGCATACGTATCACTGTGGTTTTTTTTTTTGTTTTTTTTTTTTTTGTAATGGCAACACTGCACATGAACAAGGTTTTATAAAATGCAACATTTGAAGCTAGATGATTGTGACATCAATACATTTTGATACATCAGAGCCACAGCTCTATGCATAAAGTTTAGGTACCAATGTGTGTGTGTGTGTGTGTGTGTATGTGTGTGTGTGTTTGAGAGCGCGTGCGCAAAGGCGCGTGTGTGTGCGCAGGCGTGTGCATGTGTGTTTAATTGAACTGATTCTAAAGAAAAGGCAACTCTCCTGTTATGGAGCGGACTGCTTTCATACTGCAATGCTTGAACGTCAAACGTTGGAGAGTACAGTACCAGGGCTCCCCATCTCGTTCATGTTTAAAGGGTTGCATCACTCTCTGTTTCAATTGCTAGGGGGTATTTTCACTCCAGTTTGGAAATTGTAGAGGATGAAAGCTACATATTTTGCCCACGCGGTCATCAATGTGGTTATTTTCTTTAGATTTTCTCCACTAGCACCAGGACCCTGCATGTACTTATAAATCATGTCTTTATTGCTCTGGTATTTGCATTTGTCCCTGTTGTTGGATATAACATTCTTTTTCAGTCGCACTTTTTTTTTTTATAATCACGTTCACACAAGAAATTTATCAGTGAATCCTCCATATGAGAATGGTAAGAATAAGATTAAGAGTTGGGATACTTGTACTGAAATAAACCTCATGAAAAAAAAAGAAAAAAGTTTAGGTACCAAGGTGCAGTAGACAAGGATTTCTGAATAGCAACAATTGAAACTGTATCTGTGCCACAGAAAAGAATTTTAAAACTTTAAAGTTGAAACTAAATGAATGTGAAATTGATATATTTCTTATATGGAAACAGTAGTTTAGGTACAACCACACAGTGGACAAGGATTTATACAATGCAGGTTGAACTTACTTGTTCTGAAGTCTGTGCCATTAGAGTTAAATCAGAGCCATACAGGATTTTTCTGCCCTGACCATCTTTTACCCAAAGTTGAGTTTGCTATGGGCTCAATTGGGAAGACTGGGACCACACAGTCATGTTTCATCCACTTAATGGATGTGTCTCCGAGAGTATTGATCAAAATTTCCTGACTAACACTGCAGGTGTCTGCATCTCTTGGGCCTGGTTGATGCTGGGATATATTATGAAAGTAAGTGTAGAGTACAGCCCTGCCATACAGTGTCAGATTGGAATAGAAATCCTTAGCATCATCTTCATCATTTTCATCAATCAACATTTTAAAAGATCTCAAATTCTGTGACCCTTCATGCCCTGCTCTCATGGTGACCTCAGTTTTGATGTCCTCTCCACTTCCATAGCCTTGGTTTGATTACGTTAGGGTCACCGGTATCGGCAAGTTCATGAGAGCTGTCATTGGAATGACATGATAATACCTTCCAGAGGCAGAGCTCACTCACGCCAGCTCACCGACTAAGCAGTTATTGTAATCAGTAGGGGGCTTAGTAGGTGGTGTCCTGTGTATGTTGGATCAGAACAGGTGCCATTGACCACCACTGAGGTGACACGGCAGCAGGGCATTGTCTTTTCTAGTGGGTTGCCTCTTGACAACTTGACATTGACTGCTCCCTGTAGATTGCTGGCGCGAGGGTTGTAGCAGGCCAAGCCAAAATAGGGGATTGAAATGAGCAGCATGGGTGCAATGTGACTGAGGTTCCACAGAAGATGGGACAGCAAAAAAAAAAAGAAAAAAAAAAAAGAAAGCTTCATCCACTTGATGGATGTGACTCTGAGAGTGTTGCTCAAATTGCCTGACCAACACTGCAGGTGTCTGTATTTCTCCAGTCTGGTTGATGCCAGGATATATTTTTAAACTAAGCATAGAGTACAGCCCCGCCATGCAAAATGTCACACCAGAATAGTAAGTGCTCCGTTATACAATCTTCTTCATCCTCATTGTCATTGATCATCATTAAGAAAAGTCTCATGTTGTGGCCCTTCATGTCTTGCTCCTATGGTGACCTTAGTTTCAATTTCCTCTCCAAGTCTATGCCCTTGGTGAGTTCATGTCAAGGTCACCAGTATCCACAAGTTCATGGGGACTGTTGTTGGATGGACATGGTGGGGCCTTCCGGAGGGACAGCTCACTCATGCTGGCTCTACAACTAACCAATTATTATCATCAGCAGAGGGCTTTAATAAGTGGTGTCTTCTACATGTTGGATCAGAACAGGTACCATGAAACACCAGCAAAGTGACTCGGCAGCAGTGTGGTGTCTCCTCTGGTTGGCTGCCTCATGATGACTTGACACTGACTGCTCCTAAGGATTTTTTATGTTAGAGCTGTGGCAGTGGATGAGAGACAGAATGAGCAGTGTGGGTGTAATACCACAAGAGAAACCTGGAAGAGAAACCAGAAGAAAAAAAAGAAAGAAAGAAAAAAGAAAAAAAAAATCACTTGAAGTTGTTTGTTCTATGGATTCTGTTGCATTATCGTAGACATATGTACTGAACTTGGTTCTGAACATTCTGCTTATTACATTAAGCTTGAAGCCAGATGTATCAAAGCTCGTTTTTAAGAACATAAAAAGCAGAGAGAAAAAAAAGAAGAAAAAGAAATCTGTTGAAGCTGGTTGTCAATTCTGTGCCATTATCATAGTAACATGTACTGAATTTGGTTCTGTATCATGTTGTATTACAGTAAGCTTGAAGCTAGATGTATCCATGCTAGTTTATATGAAAACTTGCCTTCTTTACCGCTGATGTGAGAAATGTTAACGTCAATCATTCTGAAATTTTGCTGCACAAACTTGATCATTTGATAGAAATTACAGGTTGTGCTGAAATTCTCTTGTGCCAAAATGATGGTCTGATTTCAGGTTGTAATCAAAACTGATTATATGGCACCAAATTTTTTCACTCCTGTAGATAAGATCAGCCTGTTTCAGTTTCACAGTTCCACTGCATGTGGATAGCATTTTGTGTATACGGAAGGATCCAACATGATAAATCTTCAGTACATACATACATGAGTGTGCCTGTGTGTATGTGTATTCACGAATCCATGCATTTTCAGCACATTCTGCTTATTATTAAAAAAACAAAAACAAAAAAAAGAACTCAGAAGTAAGAAAATTCAGCTATAAGAAACACAAAAAAAAACATCTGCTTCCATGAGCCTTCTTTGCATCACTAAATCACCTTGGATACAAGAAACATGGCTTTAAGAAAACCTTGCCTATGGGAAGCATGGTTTTCTATATAAGATGTGACTGACTTCAGGTGCATGAAAAGCTTGTCGTGTGAAAGTTTTCTGTTGAATGGCTTGCTTGTTTGTTTTTCCTGCAACCCCAGTTGTAGTAAAATACATCTGCATCACCTCAGTATATGTCAGTGGTGACAACACATGCATCAGACACAATTTAGACAAAACAACCACTAACACTAGTAACAGAATTTCAGTATTAGATATATTTCTAGCTTTAGTTATTTAATACAAAAACAAAGTCTGTAAAGTTTCCTGTGCACACCTGTAATTTCTTGTTCTTTATGTCATTCTCACATTCATTTTTCTGACAAAATGCGTGTGTGTGTGTATGTGTGTGTGTGTGTGTGTGTGTGTGTGTGTGTGTGTGTGATCAGTGACAGAGACTACCCACCTACCCACTCTTTTCCAACTGCATTTAATTGTGTCTTCAACAGGTATTTTGGGCATTAAATAAAAGTAACTCCTCTTCTGTCTTGTGCAGTCTAAAACACAAAATCCATGAAAAGAAATTATTATTGCGACAACAATGACCATGACAATGTGTACGACCATGACAGTGTATCCTGTGCCTTATCTGGTCTTTGACCATACCCAGTGCATGCTCTGTCCATGGGCAGTCCACCTGGGTAAACCCCAATCACAACAGCTCAATTACTCAGAATTCATCTTTTTTACCTGTTTCCATTGTTGAATATAAATCATCAATGTGCAAGTCATCATTCATGTTTGTCTTCTTTCTTTTTTAACCACTAAACCCTCAGTGTGCACCTTCTGTACAGGGTGTGTGCAGGTTATTTCTGTGTGCCAATGACTCACTAGAGTCTGGCATGGATTAGAAAGATTCATACTTACTTAGAATAGATGCCATTTTAGCTGAGGCCTATCAAAACCTGTTCTTCATTCAATGTGAAACCGGAATTTAAAGTCAAACATCATCCTATTCCAATACTACTTTTGTGACTTTGCTTTCTTCTCGAACATATATTTCAAAAAGTAATCAACACAACTGCGTTTCAAAGAGAGAGGACATGCTACCAAAATATCAAACAAGAAAGCATCAAACACATATCTGCTTATGCATGCACAAAACACACCCACACACGCTCAAACACTCAGACACACACACACATGCACAAAAAGGGTGAAAGAGAGTGAGAGTGAGAACACGCATAATGTACTGAAACCCCAGTTACAAGAAATGTTACTAAAAAGACTTCTTAAAACCAAGCAAGGTCACTTAAGAAACCAAAAACTTGTCTTCCCTAGACTTTCGTGTAGGTCGAGTCCACTGTGTATGTATGTGTGCATGTATGTGTGTGTGTGTGTGTGTGTGTGCATGCACGTGTGTGTGTGTGTGTGTGTGTCTGTGCGCATGTATGTATGTCCGTGTATGTATTCCTTTTTGTATGTTGCAACAGAATAGATCAACATTGAGAACTATTCATATGAATCTGCTCACTGTATGTGTGCGTGTGCGTGCGACCAATGTGAAGCTCAACAGAAGATTAGTTACGATGGTCAATGGTTAGCCTCACAAATTAGTGGAAAATAAGAATTTTGGAATCACATTTGCATCAGCTGACTTCTATCCAAAACCAAGTGCTATGAGCTTCATTGTGGACAGTGAGACAGCTCTCAAGTTTTGTTCACTCCTCAGACAAGGTTTGGTTTATTTTTCAGTGTTTTTCAATGTTGCTCAAATTTTCAAACCAACAGTGCAGGCATCAGAATCTCCCAGGCCCAGCTGACACTTTGGAAACAGTTTTACCCCTGCATTCCAAAATGGAACTCATGGCATTATCATTCTCAAGGATCCTTGTTAAAAGAAAAACAAATAAATTTTAAAAAATCTGAAATTGTGTGACCCTTTATACTTTGCTCTCATGCTGATTTCACTTTCAGTTCCTCCTCCAAATCCATGCCTGTGATCAGTTGTTTGTCAACACAGGATATACAGGAACTTGCCTTGGAGAAAAATACTGGCAATTTCAATTCTAGTAGGAATGCTCATTCACTCTGGCTCTGCCACAGGTTTTTGTTTTCTTTGCTTGTTTTTGTCTGTCTCAACTGTCATATCCTCTCTGTGACACTACTTCCCTTCCACACATTCCTGCCCCCCCCCCCCCCCCCTCCCCCATTTTTACACAATACCCAAGTTCATCTCATCATAACCCCAGCATTTCAGAGGAAGCATCCAGTATCTGGTCATCATGGTCAGAGACTGGATCATGAAGATCATAACTGCAGACAAAAAAACACTATTCTTAGATAACCTGGACTTTGCAGATTACCTGACACTGCCTCCAAGTCATCAATAGATACAGGAAAAGACCTCAGAGCTAGCAACCACCTATGCATACATCAGCCTTTACATTAAGAAAAACTACAGTCCCAAAAATCAACACTTTTCTAACTGACCCAGTTGCATTAGATGAGAATGCACCAAAGGAGGTTGGAACATTCACCGATCTGGGCAGTCTTGTTGATAAGCAGGACAGCACATATGCATAATATGTCAGTGCAAGAACTGCAATTTAAGAACAGCATTCAAGCTCCTAAAATACATCTGAATCTCGAGAAAAATGACCTGCCAAATTAAGAAAGGACTGTTTAATTCACATATGAAGTCACCATTACTGAATGGAGCAGGGCCATGGCAAACAATGAAGAAAACCATCTAGCGGTGGAGACATTCATCAAGAGTTGCCTCATATAACTCTCCCAGATCTGCTGGCTATACATCAGCAACATCTTGCTTAGAATACACCAACCACCAGCTGAGGCCAAGATCAAGGGAAGAAAATGTAGGGATTGGACATGCTCTAAAGAAACCTGGATTAATCATCACAAGACAAATCTTGAAGCGGAAGCCCCAAAGCCAGAGAAACAGGCAAGGAGCATCGGGAATTTGGGATCCTAAAGCAGACACCAAATAAACGGGAAACAGCTGGGGACAGCTGGACAGGAAGGCTTGGAACAGAGGACACTGGAGGACTGTTGTTTCAGTAGGCGTGATGAGCAATGAAGATGAAGAGGCAATTCACAAGCATAGACACTGAATTGCTGCCAAGTTGTTTCTGTATTCGGAGCCGTGATCCAACATCTGTAGGACACTAAGGCCAGTAATAACACCAATGTCTGTAACTGTTTAGTCATGCACCCCCTGTAAGTGGATGTCCCCTCCATTCACCATGGCCATCAAATCATAGTCCCCATGTAATTGCTGACATCAAAGACTTTAGAATGAACTCACTACTGTATGGATGTGAAGAAGAAATCTTAACAGTAGTCATCATGATCGCAACATAAATAGTAATTTATATTCTTCATTCTCCACCTACACTGTGCATCACTCAACAATGAATTCAGAGGGATAACACATTTATGTTTTGATTTGTGAATGCAGAAACATCACAGAAAAAAGCAATTCTGAGAACTCAAAACAGGTGGAGATGTATCAAAATAACCTGTTGGGTCCAACTCTCTTAGAATTGCTGTCTTAAGCTTGTAATCCACAAGAATGAAATTAAGGAGTGCAGGGTAAGAAGAAGAAAAAGAAACAAGATGGGTGCTTGGAAGGGATTGAGGTTTAAATAGTGATATAAGGGGGACCATTTAAGTTCGCAAAGATATGTCTGCAATAACCTATTAGAAGCTGTCAAGCTGTATTCTCACACTACTATGCTCAGTAAAAAGTATTTGGGTGAAAGAACTGCGGTACTCATAAGCACTTTGTTGAATTATAGAGTACCTTATGGCTCACTAATGTATGATTCCTCCCATCAAAGATCAGTGTCAATTTTGTTACAGTAAATACATTGAGAATGCTTCAAAGTAACAATGTCAAGAACATTCAAGCCAGCAGATTAGTGACTGAATCAACTTAATTCTAAAAGAAACTAAAAAGAAAGAAAGAAAAAGAATAAAGAAAAGAAAAAAGGTAAAATCGCAAAAAAAGTAAAAAAAAAAAATGGCAAGGCAGTTATGGTGACAGACAGAAGGGGAGACTATTCCCTCCTACTACCCCATCCAATAAAATCACATTTCCTGTTCCTAAACGTTAAAGTAATTTCAGGGTCTGCAAAAAGAAGAAAATATAAACAGACCAATGACAGAATTACTGTTAAGTATATGTCTTGAAAAACAGAAAAGCAAACAAACAAACAAAAAACAACCCTGCTGATTATGCAGAATGATAGGAAATGGCAAAGTGTGTGAAACAAGTAAAAAAAAAAACACACAGGTTGAATTTGACTGTTGTTTCACTTTATTCAATAAGAACACCCCTCTCCCACATACATACACACATTCATGTCTGCACACATGCACACACTGGGTGTTACACAATATACACGCTTTTGTAGCAATGCATTTCAGTTCAAAATCACTATGTTCTGTCACATACACATGCACCATCCATTTTTTTGTAACAATGTGTTTAAATTCAAAATCACTCTGTATTTCACAAAAGCTTTCATGTTCAAGTATCCTGAACAAATGAAAAATCAACGCCCAAGATATCACAAGCTGTCATAATCTTTTGATGACATTATGGAAAATGCAGCAAATATAAACATCCCAAACATAAGCTTTCATTTTCATGTATCCCAAACAAATTAAAAAAAAACTCAGCCATGGTAATCACAAGCTGTCCCTATCTTTCAATGGCGCAAAGATGAATGAAGCAAATACTAACAATATCAAATGTTTTGAGACAGCTATTATACTGAAATATTAGCGCGTTGGTAAACTTGAGAACATGTGCCTTACATACAATGGACTGTCTCACTGTTGATTTTCAGAACTTCTTACAGATCTAGTCCTAAATAGGATGGAATCTGCATTTAAAGGTCAGGGGCTTTATCAGCAGTTTTTATCTGTATTTCTCTTGAAGTTTAACTCTACTAAAATTTCACCGAATCTGTTTAAGTAAATATAACATTTGACTACAAATACACACACAAAATTTGACTACAAATACACATTCGCAAACTCACACAATTTCTGAATCATGTACTTTTTCAGTAACTATGAGTATCCAATGTCAACGCCAGGTCTGAACTTTTTTTTTTTTTTTGGTCCAAAGTCATGATAGTGCAGACCTCATTAATGTACAGATCCTTGCCCATCCAGCCTTAAGATTTCTATGTTCAGTGTGGCAGAAGAGTGAACCCTTGTGACTGTTGAAACTGACAATATAATGCTGCGTTCATCAGATCATCTGCCTGTCATAGTTACAATAGCATAGGACAAAAAAGTTGTGACTGCTTTATGCTCTGAACAATACCTCTCCACTCCTAAAATAACTGACATTCAACACATGTACAAAGAACCGAAACAGACCTCGATGAATTTAAAAGTCAGCTTGAACTGTTGGGTCCTTTATGCTCAAACGATTGTTCATCATCCATGCACACATCCCCAGCAATTCCCAGCAACTTGACACTCGAACCCATACATCCGTATTGTTCTACTGACTGACCACTGGGCACTGACACTTGGTTAAAAGCCGTTGTCTAGCAAAAACTGACAAACATGTTCAGCAAGGAGTCCTTTGACACGAATGTAGCCACCCACTTCATGTACCTGGCTGGCAATTATTTGTCGACCAGTCATTTTCTGTAGGTACGCTCTCAGGTCTGCATCAAAGGCCTGTGGACAAGGAGACAACCATATATTACAATAACTAAAAAATAATCATTTGTTAATGGCGACACACTGACAGTTAAAACAACAAAAACATTAAACAGCAAATATTAACTGCAATATTAACAAGCAAAAGAGAGAGTGAGAGAATGGTAATTTCACTGGCTGGACTATCTAATATGGGAAAAGAAATTAGAAATGAGCATGCTAATTCTGCTTCATGAAACTGCCTGGAAACTGCAGAGACTAGTTTCTCTTGTGCAGTAATACTACCGATTTTACATGCCCCAATGTCTTCCATGTGCATATTTGTTTTAGTGTTAATGTACACTAATCATGTGTGAATACTACCTATACATTTGTAAATAAGTGTGAAATGACAATGACACGTGCATGCAAAACTCGGTACTTACCCAGATATCCCCATCAATGTTCTTTATCATCACCATCTTCCGTGTGTTGCCGTTTCTCAGCTCTTCATACATAGGAAGCATGTGATTTTTGGTTCTCCTGACAAAGTATGGCAATAACCTGCCCTCTTCTGCAACACACAAATCCATGCTGTCTTAGACTAGGACCAGGGCAGCAAATAAGCTGAATGATTAAACTAGCTACTCCTGACATTAACACAGCTGTTTTCAACCGACCTTCTTTGCTCTGACTAAATATTTTAAAAAATCTAAATTTCTTTTCTACTAACGATGTCTTGTGCTAAGATTTAACTCAAAACATCCAAACATTTCGACAGATCTTATGTACTGTGACAATTCAAATTTTGATTAATAGTTTCATTTCCTGTTACCATAACTCTTCATTATGTATTTACTCTTAACTAAATATTAAGTTGTATTTTTTTAACCCATCACTTCTTTTTCTTATTTTCAGATTAATCACATCACCACTGCTTATGTCTTAATGTTTGTGCTACTACAAAACACACAATTTAGAAGACTGGAAGTCTTGTGTTATCTTGCATAATTCCACAAAAAAAAATTGTTTCTTCTATATCATTTTCAGATATGGTAGTTAACATCTTCAAACTTCTCAAAATTGTACAACTGGAACCAAGGAACTGGGAATAGTACCTTTTGGTGGGTACCATCCAGATGGTGTGGGGTAATGGTCATGGTGTGGAGCGGAAGGTATCACCTTGGGGGGCAGAATATCCTCCACAAACCTGAAGTCTTCTTTGGACACTTCATAATCTGCTAAATCCTCTTCAGCAATCTCTGACACTGGAGGGAGGGATGATCTGCTCACCAATCGCTGAAATGTAAGCAAATAACTACACAAAAATGGATTTTAAAACTGCAACAAAACACAAAACTAAAATCTTTGTCAAAATCAAACACTGTCCCCACCTGAACCTTTTTTCAGTCAGCCCAAATCATGGATTTCAAGCTAACAGTTAACTTTCACTGTAAGTTACCTAAATATTTTGCATGCAGCATGTCATGGGTCTCCATAGACCTATGTTTTTTTTCTGTAAAATTGAAGCCTTTCTGTAGATTATGGGTCTCAAGGCACCAATGCTTTTTTTCTGAAGAAATAAAGCCTTGCAATACATTTTGGTCTCCACTGACCTATGCTTTTTTCTGAAGAAACTAAGCCTTGTTTCCTTGTTGAACTTGTGGTTATGTACAGACCTAAAAAGCCTGTTATGAATACTGAAGTGTGAAATGGACTAGTATTCTTTTTGTGTTTATGTGTATATGAAATGAGACAGCAAATGACAACTGAATGCGTTCAGCTTTCATGCAAGTGATTCAGTTTGCATCTTTGTTTCAATATGCTTGGTCATGTAAATTGCCCATATGCATGGATGTCAGTGTGTGCACATCCGCAGGTGTCAGCAAACAGTTCTGGCTTTGAATATTATGTCACTCACATATGGTGGTACTCAACATTTGTGATGTGTGTCAGTCAACTGTGTCTGAATGGTGTATGCGCTCTCATCTATGTGAATGTACATGCGTGCGTGCGTGCGTGTGCACAAATATAATTTTCTTTTTCGTGTTCTTTGATTTCTTTTTTCTTTCCTATCATGGTTTTCAACTGGATTTAAGTGTACATGTGGTTATAGTGCTTGTAGTGGCATGTGTGTGTGTGTGTGTCTGTGTGTGTGTGTGTGTCTGTGTCTGTGTGTTGTTGTTGTTACAACACACACCAGCTGTTGAAGCAGCTGGTATGTATTCATGCGTGATTCTGTGAAGAAGTGTATGCAAATGAGTGTGCTCAAAGGTACACATTTTATTTTGTATGTGTGCATTCCTGCATGTCATTATGTTTGTGTATGCACACACATTTATATTTGTATGCATGCAAGCATATATATGAATGTATGTAAGGGAGACATCCAAGGTGTGCTTGTGACGCACCTAAACTATGTTTGCAGCCAATCATAATTTAGAGAGGGTGTGTATGATAAGGTGTGCGTAACTGTGTATATAGGTCTATATATATGAAATAATCCACATTCATAATGCACAGCCACATGCGCAAGCATCTGAATGTTTCTTAAAATTAAAGTGAAACAAGCCAGCGCATTATCATATTATGGCCAATGAGCCACTTAGATAAGGTTCATAAATGCATCTTCAAAATGCATGGGTCTAGTCACACCCACAAAATGAAGTACTCGAATTAATGTTTTGATAGTAAAGGTCTGTTTCACCCCAAAATGAGTTTATGTAGTTATTCCACAAAATATCCCCCAATAAACACTTAGGCACACCTTGTTTTTGACTCGCTATAAAAATATTCAGGAATCAACAATTTGTATTAATCTACAGAGATTTTTCTTAGTAATAAATGCCAATGTTTGTTTTAATTTAAAAGTGTAGTCATTACTCACGCTACTTTAATACAAAATAAACCATTGCAGTTTCTGAAGTGCATTCAACAAACTTGTCTTTCAGTAAAACTAATCCATTGAAAGGGGTATAAACAAGAATGAAGCTAAGAACACTGCAAAATGAACTGACTCATGAGTGCATTTCCATTATTTTGATCTCAAACTCACTCTAAAAACACACGTTAATGAAAAATCAACAAAAATAACACTCTTTTAATGTTCAAAGAATCAAACAGCGACCAGATTTTTTTTCAAAGCAAAATAATTACCAATGAAGTGACAAATGTGCCACTATTGAGATGATCCCTACCTTCTTAACTCAAAGTTTACTTTAAAAGAAAAACCATTAAGCTGCCAAACAAAAGAAACAAACAAACCATACGACATACACGATACATTTTGACCTCTTTGGTCTTCCTCATGCAAGACAAACAACACTGAAGACAATAAAAGCAAAGAATGAACAATCACTTATCTCCTCAAATTGGGTGCAAAATTCTAAACACCTAGCTTACTATCCAAACCCTTCACTTTATACTGTGGTAAACCCTTCACTTTATACTGACCACTGTGAGAATCAGAAGCCCTAAATCAATGAAGGCAAATAGACATTTTGTCAGTCTACATTCAGGCAATCAAACTAATCAACTCCACTGTATGTAGAGAAAATGTATCCTAAATAACTATCAGTAACACACATGGGAACTTTCTTTCTTAACTCACTACAAATAAATTCTGAGATAACTTATAACAGCAGAGTGTAACTCTGCGCCAACTTCAAAATATATTTCATATTATTTGTAAAGTTCTGCAAGCTTCAAGTCCAGAACTCCTCCAAATCTATGTTTTCTCAATTCACACTACACTTCCAGCTTTCATTTGATTTGGATCTGGCAGTCTTTGTTTCAATTTAAAAGTTGAAAATATCAAAAGATTCAAAAAGGCCTCAGACCTGAAAAGGCAGCCATCACAAGTATGTCAGCTCATCAACTAAATGAGTCTTTTGATGGTTTTATTTCTGTTTCCTTGTGTGTGTGGAGAGAGAGAGAGAGAGAGAGAGAGAGAGAGAGAGTGTGTGTGTGTGTTGTGTGTGTGTGTGTGTGTGTGTGTGTGTGTGTGTGTGTGTGTGCATGCGTAGTTTCTTCCACTTACTGGATGCATCTCTGAGTGAAAGTGTTGCTCCAATGTCCTGACCAACACTGTAGATGTCTGTATGATGTGTATCTGTCAGGTCTGGTTGATAGAGGAATATATTTGGAAAGCAAGCATAAAATTCAGCCCTGTCATGCAATCTCAGACCAGAATGGAAATCCATAGAATAATGTTCATCATCCCTATCTTCATCATTTAGCATTGACAAAAAACTATGAGGGTTGCCAGCATTTCAAGCAAAATTACAGGGACTGTTGCTGGACAGACATGTTAGCGCCATCCAGAGGAAGAGCTCACTCATGTTGGCTCTGCAACTAAGCAATTACTGTCCTCATTAGAAGGCTTAGTAAACGGTTTCCTAGGTATGTTGGATCAGAACAGGCCCCACCGAACACCACCGAAATGACTTGGCAGCAGTGCTGTGTCTCCTCTGGTGGGTTGCCTCATGATGACACTGACTGCTTCCTGTGAATTGTGGGTGCTAAGGATATTGAGGGGTGAGCTATGCTGTGGATGACGGGTTGGAATGAGCGGCATGGGTGCAGCACCACTGAGGTGACACCAAAGATGGGACAGCAAACAAAAAACAAACAACAAAGAGCGGTTACTGTGTGGAACTATGCATAACATCTTGCACAAACGTTAAATCCGACCACCATTCTTTGGATGAGGTAATGAGTAGTTCCACTGGCTGATAGGAATGGATGACATAACAACACATAGCATGCATAGGCCTATGCCTTATTGTTGATCTGTTTTGAGCACTGAGCTCAGTGCACGATAACATCCCCAACTGTAGGAAGAAGGATGTAAGTATACGTACACACAATTATACATGTTACGCACAAAACATACACGTTACATCATCACCATACGACCACTAACCAGTAAAACTTACACGACTGTTATTATATTAAATGCAACATCATGCTGACCTGCAATAATGCTGGAAATTTTCATAAATAATTTGAACTTCATTGAAATCTGACTCAAGTAATGTAAGGTCGTAATTTAGCTGATCCCCCTTCTATGATGTGTTCTATGATGTGATTGACTAGTTCAGTTTAAGTCATTAGTCGTAGATAACAGTTGCTTTTTTGCATGACCACCACATCGGCACATGAGTTTTAAACAAAAATCTGCAAGCTGACAATGTTAGAAAAAAATCAGAATTAAATACAATGACTCGCATACCTTTTGTTCAAAGCGACTAGAACCCAGGCTCTTTTGAAACCTTGTCAAAGTTTGACGACAAAAACTGCATGCCCTACACACTGCCGAGGCCATGTTGACTTTGACTGTAAATATATGTACAGCAGCCGTTTGTCTTTATAAAATCAATTTGCACATCGCTTTCAACAGACGTTTGGATAACGATATTACAAGACAGAGAGATGAAGAAAAAACATATATTATGATTAAATTAACAACATACTTTAACATAAGAAATATTTCCCTCCTGAGACATCTGTATCATTAAATCACTGCACATGAAAGAGTAAGTTGACCTGTCACCTGTACCACAACCCGCCCGGGTCGTAGTGGCTCTGCAGGTGGCTAGTCTAACAAGACGCATCCACTTGACCCGGTACCTGGGTTTGGGTGAAGCTTTTGCAGGTCCATACCATGTTGCTATCAGACCATCTTTTTTCTGGCTTCCACTTCTCCTCTTTCCTTGTACTGTTACCTGTAGAATGGTCTTGGAGAGGCCTCGCGATTTGGTTATGTGGCCATGCCACATCAATCTCCTCTTTTTTATGGTTGACAGCAAGTCTTCATAATACCCCATCTGTTGACCAAATCTTCTGCGTACTTCTTCACTGGTGATGTAGTCAGTATCTGAAATCCCTGAGGCACCTAATTTCTGCAGCCTAGATATTCCTTTGGAGTTCTCCTGTTAGAGTCCATGACTCGCATGCATACAATTGAACTGACACGAGGGCATGCAACAGTTTCAGTTTGGTTTAGAGGATGACCTTTCTATCTCTCCAAATTGGTTTTAACTTTGCCATCGCAGTTGTTGTCAGTACAATTCTTGCGTGGACTTCTGTCTTGGATCGTTCTTGGATGATGATAGCACCAAGGTATTTGAACTCTTTTTGAATGTTTCAAGTTGTTGAACTCTGACTTTGATTGATGTCCTGATGGGTTCATCACTATTTCTCATAAGCTCACATTCCTGTACAGGGTGGTTGAGGGGTTGGTGCCGGCCATACCGCCTGCTGACTTCCTGACTCCACACAAAGCGGGACGTCGCATCAAAGCCCGCGATTATAGTGAATTTAATACAACAAGTGCCATTTCTAACCATGTCAGGAATAATTCAAGATCCTTCCAGGTCAACAGAGCTCAGACTGAGCAGTTCAGAAACTCCTTTTTTATAAACACTGTTCGTGACAGGAACCACCTGGACGAGGCGACGGTGACAACAACAACAGTTGAGAGCTTCAAGGCACGGCTCTCAGCGCGCCACTAGTGCTAGGCTGCGCACTCCTCCCACCGTTAAGTTTATGTCATAAGTGGCAACAGCAACATATCCTACAGATCCAGATCCACAACTGAGTCTTTCAGCGCTGATTTTCATACCATATTTGACTGATGTTTTGTCCAGACATTTAACAAAGTTAGCCAGCTCATTTTCACTTTCTGCCAGGCCGTCAATGTCATCAGCAAATCTGAGACTAGTGATTGTTTGCCCTCAAATACTATCTGTGCCGATATGATCTTCCAGGGCATCAGTTATGATTCATTCGAGGAAGATTTTGAATAGTATGGGGAACTGTAAGGAGCTTTAACGTATGCCAACCTGTGTGTGAAACCAGTCTCCTACTCTTCCCTAGACAAAAATCGCACTGCTGACGTGTTTGCAAAGCTGTTGGATAGTTTGAATAAGCCTTTGGTCCATTTTCTACTTTTTCATTGTGTCCCAAAATGCATCATGCTATATGCGGTCAAAGGCCCTTTTCAAATCGATTAAGATGTCCATGATGTCTTGCTGATGTTGACTGTATTTTTCACACTGAACTCAGAGGTTGAATATTTGTTCTGTTGTGCTCCTTCCGCGTCTGAAGCAGCTTGCTCTTCCACAATTATTTCTTCTGCCCGAGCTAATAGTCTGTTTAGAATCATTTTTAGCATCACTTTACTTGCATGACTGATTAGGCTCATCGTTCTATAATTCTGGCATAGTTGCAAGTTGCCTTTTTTGGAAGGGTAATGATGAGGAATCATGTTCACGGTGTTGACCATTCACCAGTCTACCAGATCTTATAGCAGATGCTAGTGAGTATGTCAGTCACTGACTCTACATTCTCCCCTATTCTTGGTAAGTTCTGCAGGAACATTGTCGATTCCAGCTGCTCTCCCATTTTTTGATGTTCTAATAGCTGTTTCTACTTCTTTTCTTAAAACTGGGAACTCATCATTGATGATTCTTGACATTTTGTTACAGTGGGGTCTCCCTTGTTTTGGTAGTTGTAGAGATCTGAGCAGTATTATGTCCACCTCTTGAGTGTGTCTTCATCTGTGCAAGCGTTTCCGGTTTTGTCTTGGATGGTGGTGACACGTAGTTGCCTTGGCTTTATCAGATCCTTCACAATTTCGAACGCTCGTCTACTGTTCTTCTCTAGACTTCCCTCTATCTATGTGCAGTGATTCTCAATCTAGTCTTTGGCCTTTTCCACGCTCTTCCTGATCTGTTTTGCTGACTTTTTTTGTGTGTGTGTGTGTGTGGATAAAATGCAGCTTCTACGGGAGGATACTTCTTTTCTTTTAAGTCTCTTCTCTTGTCGCACATCTTAAGTATTTCCAATAGCTTTTTTCCCCCGTATGCTTTCTCCCAAGAATATCCTTTGATGCCCTTTCATTGAATTGCTGAATTAAGCTGTCCGTGTTTCCACACTGTTATCTATTAGTAAGTTATACTTACTTACTATTACTTAGGCCCATTGCTCTTGCCAGAGCATAGGCCATCAACCACCGCACGCCAACGACCACGGTCCTGGGCAATCTTTTCTCATTCGCCCCAGCTGTAACCCATCTGCCTGGTGTTCACTTCCAGGTCCCGCCTCCGGGTGTTTCTTGGTCTTCTCTATTATTAACAGGGGAGCAAATTTATCTCCAACTGTTGCCTTGGATTCCTCACCAACGTTGGGATCCTTCAACCAGTCCAGGTAGAACTTTAGTATGGTGGGCGCTTTTTTTTTTTTTTTTTTTTAAAATCATTTCTTCTCAGTCTGACTCTATGTTCATCATAACCATGTCGTTGTTGCTCCCTACATCTGCACCTAGAAAAGTTCATGTAATGGCTGTCTTGATCTCCGTTGGAACTGATTCTGCACTAGAATGTAATCAGCCTAACTGTGGCGTGTTCCTCAGGTACGTGCCATGTCCATCGCTGAGAGTCTTAATGTTCACCGAATGTGTTTGCGAGCACCATGATGTTGTACCTTAACCTAGCGAACTCTGACATCCTTAGTCCTCTGTCATTGGTCGTTTCACTGCAAGAGGGACCAGCGATTTCCTCACAATCTCGTATCATTTGATACCTGGAATGCGAGAACTCTGGCGCAAAAAGGAACACTATATGAATTACACACGAGTCAGAGAAGTACATCTAGTATGTTGTTGGACTCTGTGAGGAACTTTGGAGAACATATTAAAGAGGAAGGCCATGTACTATACTACAGTGGAGACATTGACAAATACATCAATGGGGTAGAATTGCTTGTGAATATGACAATCAAGAACTGTTTACTAGAGTGCCGGCCAGTATCCAGCAGGACTATCTCCATCCGCATTCGAGCAACACCTTTCAACATCACAATAGTACATGTCTACGCACCAACACCGGACCATGATGACGATGAAGTGGAGGCATTTTACACACTGGTTATCCAGGGAGACTTAAATGCAAGAGTGGGTGGTGACGCACTCAAAGTTGACCGCTAAATCACAAAACCAACAAACAAAGAGAATACTATATCAAAACAATGATGCATGAAAGGGAAACCACCAAACGTTTTGAACCATGGCATTTCAATGGCTAGGAAGAAAGGAAAAACTAAGTATTTAAGCGGGAAAGAGTGAATTCAAATTACGGAGGGGGGCAACTCGTGAGTCAAAGAGAGTTGAGTAATGATCTGACTCAATAGGACATAGGTTGAGAGGAGTTTAAAAAAAGAAAAGAAAAAAAAAAGAAAAAAAAGGAGGAGGTAGGGATAGGGGAAGGTGCGGGGAGGGGGAGAGGGTTAGAGGGTAAAAAGTGTGTGTGTGTGTGTGTGTGTGTGTGTGTGTGTGCGCGCGCCATGTGCATGTGCGTGCTGTTCCTATCTTCCACAACATTGATGTACAGCTTATGGCTAAAAGTGTTTGTTGTTTTTCCTTCCATGGATCACTGTTTCTGCCTTTGTGGCTTGATGCACTGTCGGCTAATGAGCAGAAATGATTCTAACAATAACAATAAACATTTATTTTATCTTGCTTTCTTTCTGTCTTCTTTTCTTTTTTTTTTTGTGGTGTCCCATCTTCTGTGTCACCTCAGTGGCATTGCACCCACGCCGCTCATTCTGAGCCCCCTGTCCACAGCCACAACCCTGTCCGTCCTGCCACAGCCCCAGCACCTGCAATCCACAGGGAGCAGTCAATGCCAAGTCGTCAAGAGACAACCCACTGAGGAGACACTGCACTGCTGCTGAGTCATTACGGTGGTGTTGTGGTAGTTATGCCTGTTCTGATCTAGCATATGCAGGACACCACGTACTAAGCCTCCTATTGTACTGACGACAATAATTGCTTTGTTGCAGAGCCGGTGTGAGAGAGCTCTCCCTCTGAAGGGTGCCATTACATCTGTCCAACAACAGCCCCCATGAATTTGCCGATGCTGGTGAGCCCGACGGAATCAAACCAAGGCCATAAACATGGAGAGGACATTGAAACTCAGGTCACCATGACAGCAGGGTATGAAGGGCCACAGAATTTGATATTTTTTTCTGTTCAAATGCTGATTGAAGAGGACGAGGATGATGAAGATGATGCCATGGATTTTCTTTCACATTGAGAGACTGTATGACAGGGATATGCTCTATGCTTAATTTCATAATTCATCCTGGCATGAACCAGGGCACAAGAGATACAGACACCTGCAGTGTTGGTCAGAAAATTAGAGGAACACTCTTGGAGATGCATCCTTCAAGTGGATTCTTCTTCTTCTTCTGCATGCGCAGGCTGATACTCCTGCGGACACCCTCAGTATAGAAAGGCAAAGATTAATACCATCTACCCAACAAAGGAAGTGGAGTTTTGTGTGTATGACCGTTTTTATCCCGCCATTAAGGCAGCCATACTCCAACTTGGGGGAAGGTGCATGCTATGTGTAACGTGTCATCTATACCAACGGTCAAACTGGCCTCCTCTTCTGAAAGTTGGTGATGGGATTTTACATGTGTGCAAGATGTTATGCATGCGTTCACACACGGAACCTCGGTTTATAGTCTGATTCGAAGGACTGTATGGAAAATGGAGTCAGAACCAATGTTAACTCCGAGGGAAAAATCCTCCTGTACCGAAACGGCCCCGCAGAGATTCAAACCCACAACCCCAAGATTACGAGTCCAGCACTCTACCACTGAGCTATTCAGGTCCCCTTTAAGTGGATGAAACTCGACTGTGTGGTCCCAGTCTTCCCAACTGAGCCTGTAGAAAACTCAACTCTGGGTTTGAGCTGGTCGGGGCAGAAAAATCCCACCATGGCTCTGATGGGAATCGCACCCATGACCTCCCAGCCAGGAGTCCTTGACGTTAACCACTTTGCCATGGCGGGTGGTTTATCTTGCTTTCTTTATTCATCCTTTATTTGTTAAAATTGAGCTCATCTGTTATCCTTTACTTTTTCAATTAGCATTGAGCTTACCTGTTAGCAAATGTCCATTCCATCTAAAATTTGGAGTTGTTGTATCACATGTACACACATCAATAACTTTTTCTTGTTTTTGGTCTTGCTGACCCATCTCTGTGCCACCTCAGTGGCTTTGCAACCATGCATCTCATTCCGAGCCCCCATCCACGGCCCCAGCCCAGCCCAGCCCAGGCCATTGCTGTCCTGGCACCGGCAATCCACAGGAAGCAGTCACTGTCAAGTCATCATGAGGCAACCTACTGGAGGAGACACTGCACTGCTGCCGAGTCACTTTGGTGGTGTTCAGTGGTGCCTGTTCTAATCCAACATGTGCAAGACACCACCTACTAAGCCCCTACTGACAACAATAATTGCTTTGTTGTAGAGCCAGTGTGAGAGAGCTCTCCCTCTGGAAGATGCCACCGTGTCTGTCCAACAACATCCCCCCTGAATTTGAAGATACCAGTGACCCCGATGGAATCAAACCAAGCCATAGACTTGAAGAGGACATTGAAACTGAGGTCACCATGAGAGCAGGGCATGAAGGGCCACAGAATCTGTTTTTAATGCCGAGCAATGAGAATGAGGTTTGCTGCTGCTGCTGCTGCTGCTGCTATGGATTTCCATTCCAATCTGAGACTTCTTGTGCTCTACGTTTACTTTCATAATATATCCCAGCGTCAACCAGACCCAAGAGGTACAGACACCTGCAGTGTTGGTCAGGAAACTAGAGCAACACTCTGAGTGATGCATCAATTTAATGGATGAAACTCGACTGTGTGGTTCAGTCTTCCCATCTGAGCCCACATCAAACTCAACTCTGGGTACAAGCTGGTCAGGGCTGAATTGAACCCTTGACCTCCCAGCTGGGAGTCTGCGCACTAACCACATCACCATGGTAGCTTTTCATCAATAACTAGTTTATCAATACCCTTTTTGTTTTTAAAAAATACGATGATAAGATGTAATTCTGGCGACAGTGTTATAGAGTATTTTGACATGATTTTAGCATGGGTCGATGCCATTCTCCTCTTTTTTCCCCATTGTTATTTCATAGTAGCATGATGCTTGTTAATGGCCTGAGTATTTCCTTTGCCACGCACACTACTACAAAGGCTGCCGGCGTTATGGTTAAAGCTATTTCTAGTTCTGTATGTCACTCAGTGCGCAAGCACCTGTAAGTGTATAAGCCTTAGCACACCTGAGCCTTTCTTGAGTTCTTTTAACATCCCGAGAAAAATTAAAATTTCTTCCAGTGACCAGTATTGGAAAGTTGCTTTTCTGCCATTAGTAGAAGAGTCAATAGAGGGGAATTTTAATATAAAAACTACTGTGTGATTTAAATCGAGGACGTAATCTGAGTCCACCCCTAGAGGACCAAACCTTCCACTCTTGCTCGTCAGAGTGGCTATAGGATTTATTCAGGTGGGTGACCTCATGACGAGCTGTTAATTACAGCTTCCTGTGGGATGCTGGCATTGGATTGTAAGGAATCTGACAGGTGTAGCTGTGAATGGATGAATCAGAATAAGGAGAGTGAGAGAGTGAGAATGGCACCATTATATCAGCATAAATGTTGAAATACAGCTTACTAAAACAGAGTACACACACACACACACACACACACACACGCACACGCACACATACACACATACATAATGCATGCAGAAACAGGCACAGCAGCAGCATCAAAAACCTTTTATTACAACTTTGTACACAGATCTATGTAAACTGCATATAAAGAAGCAGATCCACTAAAAAATCAAAATGGTAAAGCAGTAACATTTACATGGCAACTATGAAAAAGCAATCTACACACTACTATACTGTAGCAACAACTATAAAAATGAGCAAAACAAAACTATCATAATCAAAATCATGGCATTCCAAAAATGCATAATTACAACTGCAATAATCAACATCATTATCAACATCAGTTATGACCAAAATTTATTCTGAAATAAAAATCTTTGACGAATGGAATATGCTTCGACAATGATTTTAAAGCATTTTGCTTTATGTCTGTACATCTGTCAATGTGGGTATTGATTACATATCGATTCTTGACCTACCAGAGATTCAAACTGGATTTGTGCAGATCCTCTGAATGGAAGGCAGATACATTAGCCCCTGAGGTATTGCAAGTGCAAGTGCTTGTATGTCTCTGGGTTCATAGTATCCAAATATATTACCCATGGAAACATTGATAATAGGTCGATCACAGAGGAACAAAAGCAAAACTGGGTCTCTACCACTTTAACAGTATCCTAATCATCCTGTTAGTCATTCAGACAAAAGCAACCACCACCATCATCCAAAAATCTTCTATTCTTCACAATAAAGACAAAACTTGTTTGTGCACTCTATCTTTCAGTCCCACTTTGTGTTCATAAGAGGTAATATTAATAATCATACATATAACAATTGTAATAATAATCAGCAACATGTTCTTTCATACAGAAATAAACTGACAGCATCGAGATATGTTTAATTCAAATGAACATCAGAAGCAACATTTCTTACAATATGATGATTTTGTATTTAATAGAGAAAACATGTTCTGTTTATAATCAAACAGATGCTAAGTTCATTTGGTTGTTACACCTTCTGAAAAAATACTAATAGCTATTGAAATATACGTAAATGCCAAAATACCGCTAAAACTTAAGTAGTGTTTACATTGGGGACCACCTGCAATGTAGTATCATCAACACTGCTTTTGTGCTTCTGCTCTCAAAGTAATCACAAGGAAGCTTTAGATTTGAGCTAACTTTATGCGTGTGTTTGTGTAAGCATTCTACAGTGCATGTTTTACGTAAATCTGCCTTACAGTTCATTTTTCACTCAAATAGGCTCTGTGTATGTGTGTGCAAGTGTATGTGTGTGTGTGCAAGTGTGTGTGTGTGTGTGTAAGGGAGTGCTGCTCTGTGTGCGAGTGTCTGCGCAAATATGTATGCACATGCTTGCATGTGTCTTTGTGTGTGCATGTGTGTGTGAGTGCACACGCATGTGTGTGTGTGTGTGTGTGTGTGTGTGTGTGTGTGTGTGTGTGTGTGCTATGCATATTTACATAAACATATCCTCTCTCACTCTCTCTCAATGTGTGTGTGTGTGTGTGTGTGTGTGTGTGTGTGTGTGTGTGTGTGTGTGTGTGTGGATGTGCATATTTGTGTGCATCACATATACATCGCATGTATATATACATATTCTCCATCTCTCTCTCATTGTGTGTGTGTGTGTGTGTGTGTGTGTGTGTGTGTGTGTGTAGAGAGAGAGAGAGAAAAAAACGGGGCTAAGAGTAATTGTGGAAATAGAGGCTGAGACTGGAAGGGTGGGGGTGGGGGGGGGGGGGGATGATGGGTAAAGTAACACACAGAAAGAGACTAGAGGAGGGGGACAGGGTGAGGTTGAGGGTGGGTTTGGATGGGAGAGGAGGGAGGATGTTGGGATGGACTTAAGCACAGCTGAGTTCAAAGGCTAATAAGAATATAACATCTGTAAAAAGAAACAATCCTCTCTGTACTATCAAACCCACGTTTTAAACATTCATATCAAATATATGGCTCATGTCATGCTAAACAATATTCAAGAAAAATACCAAAATGGTCAAAATACACCTAATTAAAAGAAACCTGCATAGGTAAGTTCTAGATAAGTGGGCATAGTTGGACAAATCCACAAGGTATGTGTAGGGTCAAAAATTAATCCTCTCCACACAGTCATGGATTCCCTCAGACTGACACTTGATCAGCAGACCGAACAATGGAGGAACACTGAACACAATTTGCTTAATGAAGGAAAATCTGAGCACATAATATGCTTATTTACATTTTGTCCTCAAAACTGAAAACAATGAACTTGAGTATAGAAAGCTCACTGTTATTTAAACAAACAAACAAAAAAGCACACACACACACACACACACACACACACACACACACGCACCTTAGAGCATAAATTACCCGATGACTGAACAGGTAGTAACTGAAAAAGGGGCAGACAATACTCCCAAAGAAAAGCAAATGTATACCCAAAAAGAAAAAAAAAATCATTGTCAACAAATCAATCCTACATGAAAAAGAAATTAAAAAAAAAAAAATTGTAATGTAAGGAAGTATAGAGAATACTGAAGGTATAGATCTTTCATTTGTCATTCACACATAGAATGAATAAGCTGTCAAGCTAGCGAGCAATACTGATGGAAAAAAAAAAAAAAAAAAAAAAAATATGCTGCTATCCACCATTTCCTGAGTCAAGTTTATTGATAGATCTTGATTCAGCATGGCACCAGCTGTGAGCCGTCACATTCGAACAAGCTCTGTGATGATTCAACAGTCATGTGATGGATGACAAATGTCTGATATCGATGAACTCAGCACACTACACATGTGGCACTGCAATGAAGCAAATTGATCTTGCACCAGTTTACATGAGGATATTGATCTTTGCAGTAGTTAATATCAACAGTTCCATGCTCAACTGATCAATACTGATAACAGATGTATTAATGATACGTTATCATGCCTCTGGTGATAGAGACATTGATATTAGTTTTAATATATTTGTTATATGTATGCATTATTTATTTCATTAGGACACAAAATGTCCACCCTGACCCCACTCTGATATAAGGCACTTATACTTATTTAACTATTATTTTCAATTAAAGACTATTCACTTATTTGACAAACAAATAATAAACAAACATCAAAGGAATAAAATCAGGGGTCTACTGATCAATGACAGGGAAATTTATAATGCTATGGCACATGACTTACTTGCTTAATACTATATAAGTTTAATTTACTTGTGTTTGATCACTGAAACATAAATGTTCTCTCTCCCCTCTTTGACAACAGTATTTGTTGTGACTGAATTATTCATTTATATGTGATGTTCTATAGCATGAATATCAATTTCATTTATTTGTTGTGACTGAATTATTCATTATGTTTATCTTCTATAATAATAATAATAATAATAATGAATACTTACATAGCGCCTATTCTCGGCTAGAGACCAAGCTCTAAGCGCTTTACAATCAACACTCGTTTACACAACGGGCTGCCTACCTGGGTAGTGCCGACTGAAGAGCTGCCAGCCGGCGCTTCATTCAGTCGTTTCCCGTGTCATCCAGTCAGTATCGTTCAATATCGATCACTCATTTTCCTTACTTCCTTCATTCTTTCCATTTCTCACGCAGGGTGCATGCTATGTGTAAAGTGTCATCCATACCATATAGCATGAATATCAATTTCATTTATTTGTTGTGAATGAATTATCCATTTGTGTGATCTTCTATAGCATAAATATCAATTTCATTTGTTTGTTGTGAATCAGTTATTTGTTTATGTGCTATCTTATCATGAACTATGTGAAATGTAATTAACTCTGATTTTCCAAACCCTCTTCAGAGTATTTGTAACCTCCTTTTTATTTATCTTCTTTTTCCCAACAATGTAAACCACGTTCATTCTGACAGTGTTGAAGTAAAAGGCTATCTCCACAAAATGTTTTCAGAAAACTCATGTTCTTAGGGATTTTTTTTTTCATGTTCTGAAACAAACTTTATACAGACAATGTTTTAAAATGTTTCTTTTTTTCATAGAATCTGCAAAATCTTATCTTAGTGTGATATGATCACCCAGAAGAAGGCCATAATATCAATAATCTACTCAAATCTGATCTTTTCATCTGATGATATGTTTCTGCTCTTGTATACAACATTACCAAATGTGACTTCTTACTGCTTACATTTTCAAACAATTTTTGCTCTTATATAACATTACCAACATTAATTTCTGACTTACTCTGTGGTAGACAGTCACATATATATGTTGTAAGAGAACAAGAGAGGGTCTGTGTTTGTGATAGAAGTTATAGTTTCTTTCAGCAAGTATGTGTGTATGCAAGCCTAAGTGTGTGTGTACAGGGAAGTGACCCAATTTTTTTTTTTTTAACTGGATATTGTATACAGTCTGACATTTTGTTTGAAAAATCAGACTGCCATCAGGGTGTAACAAAACACAATAAACTTATAAGATGGAAACATACACTCAAAATTAAAGAAAATCTGTAAAGCAGGCTAGTAAACATTTGTGTAGGTTTAAGAAATGGCACAAAATATAAAACTGACATCCAGCTAAAAATGAAAAAGCAAAACCAACCAACCGACAAAAGCCAGTAAACACACACAAAATCCTATGACCATTACAATCATATGACACAATGAATCAGGGAAAATACAATGATGAAAATGCTCCAGGGCACTGAATCTATGGTTATCTGAAAATGTTGCTGACATTTCTTTACCTGCACAGCAGGCGTCTGTATTTCTTGGGCCAAGTTGACACCAGGATCTACTAATATATACTATGCCTAATCAATTAGATAATTAATGGGTTTATGATCTATATATATCTAGATTAAAGCAAAACAAAACTGTTAAACAAAGGAATTGTTCACTCTCTGGCAAAGAATTATCTTGTGTACAGATATCTGTAAATTTGATGGAACAAAAACATTCAAACACACTCTGTAAATTCCATGTGGTTCACACACACACACACACACACACACACACACACACACACACACACACGCACACACACCACACACACATGCCACATACATGCACTTTAACCACATGTACACTTAAATCCAAAAGAAAGATGACATACATGCATGCAATCAAAATAACACCTAACATCATCCCTTTTTTTCTGAGACTGCTATGGTGGAATGATCATTCTCAAAGATTGTAATTTGTTCCAGGTGTCAGTCACCAAGTGAGAAACTCCTCATAAAAATAAGATCATGTATCCAACCATTACTGAGGTCTCATTAACTGCAATAATCTTATTTACAACATTGGGATTCTTTGCAAATATTTAATACCTTTCAGTCTGGTACAGTTCAATGACAGAAGTGCACACCAGCTTGTGGAATGACAACAAATCCGAAAGAAAAAGCTGGAAAAGAAATGCTCCCGGTGGAAATCCGCGGACGCAGAGGAGGCAAATCTTCATGGTCCATTACCAGCTTCTGTCCATTTAGAGCAACAAACCGGGATCGCAGTCCCTTTTTATCTCCTGGTGTCAACAAGTATAACTCATACTGATGTCCAGCGAACTGACTGAAGTTCAGAGTTGTGCTTTTATTCCTGACATTGAGAATGTACACAGTGAGCCCCCCTTTTGGATAAAATGATGGATTAGCACAACTGGCATACATTCTCACTTTGTCTGTTGAAGTTGTTACATTGAAAACAGACCCTTGCACTAAGCGTTTGTGTAGTACTGTCAAAAAATAATCAGGATAAGGATCAAAGTCATGAGAAATCAGTGCATAGTTGCCATTGTAAAAACACTGTCGGAGAACAGCCTTAAGCCCAGACAGTGCACTCAAGCCAAGCTTATCCAGCCACATAAAGCCAGCTGCATAACCATCAGACACCCCTGCCAGACCCCCACCTGACACAGATGATGTTTCAGAAAACCACAAGGGTTTCTCTGGTGCCAAATCATGGGCAATTGACTGTGCAATTGCTAGTTCATGCACCAGAGAGTTCAGAATATTAGTATCAATAAAATCCTTTACACTGGCTCCATGTTCTTGTGCATTAAAATAATAGTGATGTAAGGTTATTGCAGAAACTACATCTTGACCACCAAACTTTAAAAAGTCTTCCAAATATTTTCTGGCTCCACCTTTAGTCACTTTGGTGACATCTGGTCCAATGATGTAAGAGTCACGATATGCTGGGAATTCAGCAAGCAAAGAACGCAACTGCTGCATATCTTTGGCCAGTCTTGATCCTGGGATGGTGAAATTGAAATTGTGATGATATGCATTGGGCTCATTGCCCAGCTGGAAAACTGGTATACTGAAATTCTGCTCCTGGGAAAATGTCAATAATTTTCGTGCATTAACTGGATTCCATGTATCTCCTTTCCGCAGAAACTCATTAAAGTCAAAAATGAGATGCCATCCAACCTTCTGAATAAAAACATTCAACCGTTTCCAATCTTCAGCAGTGACTGTGTAGTTCAATATCAAAGGTTGATCAAAAACGTAATCGTAATCGAAACTGTCATCGTCAATTTCTTCAGACTTTTCAGCAGGGTCGTTGAAGATAAAGAAGTCGGCTGCAGAACCCCCAACTCTCAGAAAAGAAGGTGCGATACCTTTCGCCAATGACTGCAGTTGTCTGGATGAAGTATTGAATGTCTTCCACTCTTGTCTGAAGAGGCTGGAATCCAGCGTAACTCCAACAAACATTGGTCCAACGTTGTTTACGCTATTGTTAAGATTTATCATCACATCAACGTAGTTTTCATCCTTCCCGTCTCCGGCAGCATTCAGTTTTCCGTCTGCTTGGGCATTTCCGACCAGCAGATTGTGTGTAGTGTGCTGCAGATGCTGGGCATGCTGCTTCATGTGAGTGCTTTCAAGTTCTTCCCGTTCTTGACTTCGTTCAGCTCCTATTTCCATCATAATGATGCCCTTTTCCCGAGTGTCCGCGCTCGTTGCTTGGAAAATGCAAACAGTGAGAAACAGAATAAAAAGTCTATTTACAGTCACCACTTCCATTATTGCCTCTCTACCTTGGCTGTGAGACACAGAGACACGCATATGCTAGAACTTGTTAACAGATAGCAATAAACCCAAATCTTTGCTACTCGCGAACCGTAAACTTCTCGTCTGCAAAATGGGATGGCGCTGATCACATGACAAGTGCTGAAAACATGTGACAATTCACATGTTCTATTCACATGATTGGATGATAGCGTTGCGAAGGTTCCAGTCCACCGATACAAAGTCAAGATAATACACTACACAGTACCAAGTATTCAAACTCGTAAGTCGCACGCAACCAGTCAGTAAACAAATCTACACAAAAATAATTCCTGACACAATCCACTTTTTGCCTGAATCTGGAGCTGTTCCATTTTTACTGTTACAGACTAGGCACAGTATACAACATACTACATTACACCTGAGTTGCAAACAATATACTTAATTAGTGCCTTTGGAAGAAATTGAACCATAATAATCAAAGGCAAAACCTTATGACTCGGCCACTTTGTGCCCGACTCTGTAGATATTTTGTTTTCTGTTTGTTTTCTCCTTTTTTTTAACATTGCTCTCCATATGCTGTCTACAAACCCTCTCATCTGCTCGAGCAAGGATTAGCACAAACATCCTTCTGCCCATTCGTTTAACCAGGCACGAAAAGCTCATTTAAAACCTCCATGCTCTCACAATCTGTTATAATAATTTTTCTTTACACAGAAGGTAAAACCTACTTTTTCACCATAAGAAAATGTTTTCAAAGTCCACGCAGGTGTATTACTCTTTCCAGATAGTACTAGGTTGCTCTAGTGCTGCACACCATCGTATTGAGAGAGAGAGAGAGAGAGAGAGAGAGAGAGAGAGAGAGAGAGAGAGAGATGCCATCTAAAATTGTAAAAATACAATAGTTTCAGTTTCATGTTGTTCATTCCAAAGCTGATTGCATGGGCCATACACAGCTGTTTCATGTCAAAAAAAGATTTGGGTCATTTCACACTAAAAGTGGCTGAAAGTAGATGTTTTCCACAGACTTTCATATCACATGAAAAACACTTCTCAGCTCTTGATGACAGACGCAGATGAGGGTAATCAGAGATAACACATGTTAATTGTTTTGTGGACAGTAATTCTTGCATCTAAAGCTTGAAGAGAGGTATACATCTTGAGTGAGACTGGTAAGACTGAATGATAAAGACTGGTGCTGTGGCAAAGTTGTCAACGTCACACACTCCCGGCTGGGAGATTGTAGCTCAATTACCATCAATGACATTTCTTTGTGGGATTGTTCTGCCCGACTGGCTCCAACTGAAAGTTGAATTTGCTTCGGGCGAAATTGGGAAGACATACACTCCAAACCTCATCCACTTTGTGGATGCGTCTCTGAAAGTGCTGCTCAAATGTTCTGAGCAACACTGCAATTGCTTTCTCTTGGGCCTTGTTGACACCGGGATCTATCATGAAAGTCATAGAGTACAGCCCTGTCCAGTGGCCTCAAGCCCGAGTGGAAATCCACGGTATCCTCAGCTTAAAAAAAACTCAAGTTCTGTGGCTTTTCACGCCCTTCTCCGACATGCCCTCAGATCTAATTTCCTCTCTATGTCTATGCCCTTGATGAGTGTCAACGGTATTGGCAGATTCACGGGGACTGTCATTGGATAGATGTGGTGGCACCGTCTGGAGGAACAGCTCACTTACACTGGCTCTGCAACGTAACAATCATTGTCATCAGTAGGTGGTGGCGGCCTGCGTTATGCTGGATAAGAACACGCAACACTGAACATCACCAAAGTGACTCGGCAGCAGTACAATGTCCACCTGGTGGGTTGGCCAATGATGACTTTACATTGACTGCTCCCTGTGGACTGTCGTCGCGTCTGTGGCAGGACAAGCCAGGCAATGGCTGTGGTGAGGGAGCCAGAATGACCTGAGTACATGGGTGTAATGCCACTGGAGTGGCACCAAAGATGAGTCAACAAAAAAAAAAGAAAAAAAAGAATAGATAAACAAAAGAAAAGATGAGGATGAGGAAAGAGACACTCTACTTGAGGAACATCAGGCTGTGCTGGTTCAGAACGTATGTTACGACAGAAAGAGTGAAATACTTCCCGGTTTTGTATTTACATCAGGACAGCTATTACTAGGAAGTTAGAGTTCTCAAAATCAGAATATTTACCCAAGATATTCCAGTGAAGTATAGCTGACACCATAGTGGTGGAAATTTGAGAAAAATCAATCAATCTTCACTTCCCCATTGTGACTTCTGTCATCCAGTAATGGAATCAGAATGGATTTCTGTTACCTTTTTATTTACTTTTTTTCTTTTCTGTGGAGGCTTTAGAGGTGAAGTTTTACGCACATTTATCACCTCTACTTTGTCGAATGGCTGGTCTCCATGAGCACCCTTATAGTGCATTTAGAGTGTTCCTATCACTCTCAACAAGTTGAGGTTGGGAAGCTAATTTCTCAGCCTGTCCGCAGCAGCAGTTTTTGACTTTTTGATTGACAGAGTGGAGGTGTGTTTAATGCCTGTGTCTGTGTCAGTCTCATGCACTATCTTGAAAAAAAAAAACAATATCAGTGTAACTCACATTAGACACTGTCAATAGTTTTTTTTTTTTTTTTTTAATGCTGCAGAATACAATAGATCAGATGTGGACTCACTGCCAAGCACCAACTTATTTGGTTAAAAAAAGGGGATCAGTTTCATCATTTGTCCGAAACTTCTGTATACCCCAATAGCCACACCTGGCAATCCTGTGAGGACACAGATTTGTGAACTGCTCTTTCACATGGCCTCTTGCAGATTGTTTTAGCAAATGGACATCACAACAGCACCAATGAAGTCACAGGCCAAACTTTTGAAATCTGAAATGGCTGCATCAGAGATGAAGCATGAAGATCTTCCCAGACATTGACATAACCTACTTTGATAGCCTATTCGGTGACGTTATTCTGAAAATGAGACAGATGATGTTTACTTGCACATTTTTTTTTTTATTAACGCCTTACAGACTTAAGCTCTATGAACACCTACAGTTCCCTTCAATGTAAGCTCCATGTGTTATTTTAGCCTCTGAGACATCCATCAGCTCTGGATGTATTATGAAACTTTGACATATTCAGCCGTTTGTGTGGCAAAACCTTAACTGGTCTTTCCACCTACAAAGCAGCATTAAGGAGCAGATCTGTCCAATGCTTTGAGCTGCACTCCAATAGAGACGATCCTTTCCTCAATTTCTTGGTGGACTTGGCATTATTGCATTCTGATCCTTGAAAACCCTTTCTAGATGGCAGTCAGGTCGAGTGTCCATCTCAGCATCCCCATTACTAATCAGTGAAGCCCCCCCAGACTGTCACTGACCTTCAAATTGGAATCAGAGCCTTCAGCATAATAATAGTTATCAATTGTCCCAAGGCAATCTGATCTGTCTATTTTCAGGAGGGGGAAGGAGAAGGGTTGTGTGTGTTGAAAGCCTTTTTCTGAGATTTTGCTACATCCCTCCTTTACCGATCCATGGGTGGGGAAGGGGCCAGCGACAAGAATTCTTGATATTCACCCTTCCAGGTTTTAAAGGAAATCTGTGAGTCCAGTTAGATCATATCCCTCCTAATCATGCCCAGCTTCAAGGAGAAAGTTGAATGCTGTAGGGAGTAACTTGGCAAGCCAGACAGCTGCATTGACCCAGCCTCATATACGGGTAGCCAAATTAATATACATTGGACAAATATCTAAAGAGAGATGTGAAAATCCACCACTCTCAATTTTTAAAAAATCTGCTCCCCCTCCATCACTGGTAGCAACATGTAGAAAACATGACCGATCTAAAAAACAAAACGTACAAAAGAAGAATGAAGACTTGATGGGGAGCTGAAAAGTGGAAAAGATTCAGAGGGGCAAAGATAGAAGATGGAATAGTGGCGTGTCACTATTGTCTAGACTATTACCCTAACTTCTTGGAGCTTCTAACCCAATCATCTTTTTTTTTAGGACCAGTCAGTGTTTGGGCTATAAAGGTGTTGAAGCATTTAGTTTTCAAACCAGCATTCCATTGAAGTAATGATGCTCCCAATAGCACAATCAAAGTGACCACTGGACCATGAGAGCCTTCCATTATTTCATCATTTATTCACTTTGTTTTCTTATTCTAAAATATCATAAAAAGGCACATTGCTTTTAGTTTTGATTTTATTACTTTTCATCAATAACCATTTCTGTTAAATTCTTAGGCTTATTTTATCATTATCAGCAAAGCTCAGTTGATCAGACAAGGCTTTTTCAGGGCTGTCACAGGAAAAGAAGTCCAATCTTTAAGAAAACAACAAACCCTGAACAGTTATATACATATTACATTACATACATTTAATTCATTGCATTGTAAGTGATCTATTGATTTCATTAAGACTGATAAAGTTAGGCCATCATCATCATGATCCCCTATTACCCCTCCTGGGGTATAGGCCGCTAACCAAGGACCATGTTGGCCTTTATTTATTGCCTCGAGACAAAAAAGTTTTTTTTTTTTGTTTTTTTTAAATTATGATAAACATAGCAGTGTCATAAAAATCAAATATAAATGTCATCCTGAATAGTGTTTACAGAAGGAGATGTGTGGAACAAGGTGGCATCATTGCAGTTGTGCATTTGGCATGCAGGTAAGCATATGTGATCTTCGGTACCCATTTCAGGTCATCTTTGAACTCTCCCATTCACTCTCCGCAGCATTACCTTTGTCATCCAAGTCAATTACAGAAGGCAGACTGAGTGGAAGAGGGCAGGAGGGGTGGGAAGGACAGTGGGAGTAGGCTAAAATGGAGCCAGAATAACTCATTTGGTAGAGTACCAGACTTGTTATCCCGGTGATCCCAAGTTTGCGGGTTTGAATCTCCGCTGGGCTGTTTCAGTGTTGGAGGATTTTCCCCTCAGAGTTAATATTGGTTCTGACTCCATTTCCCTGAAAAATTCTTGAATAAGACTATAAACTGAGGTTCCGTATGTGAACCCATACATTATATCTTGCAAACACATCAAATCCCATCACCAACTGCTCTCCAGAAGAGGCCAGTTTGTCAGTTGGTATGGATGACACATTACGCATAGCAAGCACCCTGCGTGGGAAATCCAGAGTAGAAAGGAAACAAAAAGGCTGAGTGACTGATGTTGAATGAATGACACGGGAAACGACTGAATGTGGTGGCAGCAGGCAGCTCTTCAGCCAGCTCTATCCAAACAAGCAGCTTGTTTAAATGACAGTGTGGATTGTGAAGTGCATAAAACTTGGTTTCTGACTGAGGATAGGCGCTATATGAGCGCACCTAATTATTTACAGGAGAAAAAGTTGGAGTAGAATGCATTGAGGGAGGGGATGGGAGAAAAGAGTAAGAGGCGGCTATGGATCGGTTAAAGGTGGACAGCAATAAGTGCAAAAACTCTGATCAATGAATAACTAACTTCCCGAAGTTGGAGTATGGCTGCCTTAATGGCAGGATAAAAAAATAGTCATACACACAGAACTCCACTCTCTTTGCTGGGCAGGTGGGTTTAATACTTGCCTGTCTATACTGGGAGTGTCCGCAGGAGTATCAGCCTGCGTATGCAGAAGAAGAAGAAGAACTAGCATCCTCTCTGAACACTTGCGCAGTTTCACTACCCTGCCTCCAGATTATAACCAAAATCCCAGCATATTATGAATTCTGCAGAAGGAAAACGCATGAAATTTAGGTAGACCAGATGAACATAAAGGCAGAAAGACAGGATATGACAGAAAAGAAAGGAATGGAAAAAGGCAATCAAAGACAGTGGCAGAAAAGAAATCACAAGCACAAAATTTCCAGAAGACAAGAACAGCATCCTCAGAGGGACTTTTTGAGATCGATACACAACTAAAATGGCTACATTCAACACACTCACACACACAGATCTACAGATGCTGGCTTTTCCATTTCGATTTTTTAAGCAATTATCTAATGAAACAATAGATGAAAGCCAATCTTCCAAAAAGAAACAGTACTTAAAAATGCTTGACAGACTGCGGCATTATATTTCCCTGTGATCTGGAGAGTAATTTCCCTCCATGAAATTTCCTGAATGGGCTTAACTTCTGCCCTAGACGGACAGCTTAACACGAAAATGTTCATATTGTAACTGCAACAAATTCTTACATGCACAATCATGTCCTTAAGTGAGAAAGAACGTAGATGAAACATGTGGTAACTATTTTAACATGATGCACAGTAGTTAGATCACTTTGGCTGTGAAGTTGCGGGCTCAGCACCCACAACCATCATCACTGAAAGATTTTTACGCTAGAGTTCCTGGGCCCCTGTTGGCCTCAACTGGAAACAATGGGACCACAGAGTCAAATCTCATTCACTTAACCAATAGAACTCTGACAGGGTTGCTAGAAATTACTGACCAACTCATCAACCTCATATATGCTGGAACTAATACATCTCAGTCTCAAACATTACCCTCACTAGACATTTCATAATGGACAACTATTTTAAATTCTGTGGACTTACATGCCCTGCTCTATACATGAACTCATTAACTTGAACCATAATATGTCACAGACTTCAAATGCATGGTGATTGTCGTTGGAGGCTCAAAAAAGGCAGTTTTTACCCCAAAGGCAGATACTTGCTCAGTCTGGCTCTTTGACAAAGCAAATATTTTGAGCTGGAGAATTTATAGGGGTGTCCAGCATTTGGTTAAATCAGGGCACCATTGCTCAGCAGTTCTGCAGTGGTTCCTTGGGCAAGTGGATGCAAGGGTGACCTATCAGTAGTTCCCTTTGAAATGCTGGTGTTGGAGCTGTGGTAGTCTGTTCTAATTATGAACAGCACATTATGGATTGGAATGAGTGGTGTTGGCACAGAAGATGGGTTCAGAAAAATAAATGTGAGATGGAGTGGTAAGTGAAGAACCAGGTGAGTGTATTGATCTTTGTGTGGTTTTCACAGAAAGACAAATGGATTAGCGATTAGAATGGTGACAGAATGCATGTGTCCAAGTCTTCATCCACAAGCTGCTCAATGTTTGGGACTCCTTACTGATTTAAATATGCAATTTAAACAAAATCATCAAGTCTTTACCAAGTATACTTTATTACTGACTAGAGTTAAGGATTTCAGTTTCAATTTTTCCATCAAAAGTAAAGATGAAAACAGTAATAAGATTCAGAGTCATATCTGAAAGACTGAACAGAAGTACTACTTTTAAATGATATCATAAGAACCTTGAGATAATTTTTTTTTTTAATATGTTTATTTTTACAGAGAAAACTGTATGATGTAAACATTGTTCCAGAGAGAGAGAGATGTCATCAGTTTTTGAACAACCTGTTTTCCACTCAATCTAATTTTTTTTTATTTCTCTTCATTTTGATTGTCTGCTTACATACTTTGCTCAGCTCTCAACCATGCCTGTTCTGTTCTTTGTTCAGTTCTCAAGCATGTCTGGTTTTGCATTTTGGTCAGCTCTTCACCAAGAAACCAGTTGAATGTTTCTTGTCACACTCTATAAATGATGACAGTAAACAGCAACCCAAGCATTCTCCCTCTTCTTCTCTCTCTCCCTTTCAACACATGCACACTTTGCACATGAAGACACAACTTTCAGCAAATTTGTAATTTACTGTTTAGGAGAAAATCTATCTTTTAAAAATGATCCTGCAAGCAAAGAATATTGACAACGATGCTGAAAGAGAATTTGCATGGATCTTTTCTCTTCACTGAGAGAAGCCAAGTCTCAGGTTACTTGCTTGTGCTTGTTGCAATATTCACAAATACAATGTTCATTACGCTAGGCAATGGGAATGTGGTTACAATTTCACAGGATCAATAAAAACAATAACAAGGGAAAAAAAAAGTTTTTAATAACAGCTGCACTGTCAATTTCAAATAAGACAAAAAGTTTTTATCATGAAAATCTTCAATCTCTCCCTCTCTCCTCAACATTTCTGCCATTTATTACAGATTTGACCTCAGATGACCTTGACTAGGTGTCAAGGATCAGGCTTCAAGGTTTCCACCAAAACTCAAAACAAAAAAGGTAATTAGGCCTGTGGAGTCATAACTGAAATACCAAAGGCTGATGTTACTCTGATAAAACAAAACAAAAAATGAAAGAAAAACCACATAAGAACTTTGAGATCATTCTGAAAGCGTCATTATGTGTTGATGTTAACTGTGCCCAAGACTGTACAGTTGAAGTTTGTTCCAATAAAACAGTGAAGAGTAACTGGATAGTTTACGGAACTGGAGGTGAGCAGTGGGATTATTCTACAACAACTGTTAAAACCTGGGGAGGAAATGATAAATGTTATATCTGCACATATGACACTTTGGGTATTTTGACTATGAGCTGCTGTTACTGCCTCTCATCTTTTTTTTTTTTTCATCCAAAATGTATGTCAACAGACCCTCTTGAACTTTCAGACCTTTTATTAAGAAACTTACGTTTCTCAGAGAACACAAATGTAGTTTCTCTAGCCTCCTTGCAAAACCATCTAGAACTGAATGTTTGCCAAATCAAACTAGGGGCAAAGCTGACAAGCTTTAGAGACAGAATCAGGCCACATTCACAGCTGACTATAGTAATAAACAAGCCGGTTATCTTGATGACAGAAAGGCACTAAGTCTTACAATCAGACTGAAGAGAACATTTGCTTTTTTTTTTTTTAAAGCCCAAGATGAGGAAACCACTCTGTGCAAAAGATATGAAAAAAACCTGTTTGCTCATTCCGAAATCTCCTACTTGAAGATAATTAAACAAAAACTAGCTGGGTACTCAGGACTGCCCAAACCTCAATCAAGGTCAAACAGTCCTCTGAAAAAATAGCTGCACATTGCATCATCAAGGTATTCCACAAAACTGCAAGTTCAACAGCTTGATTAATACCCACGTAGTATCAACTTTTTACATCACTGGTTACGTCATATCTGTTAACACTTTTCTTGTAAAACCGGTAAAAAAATTTAAAAAATTAAAAAAAAAAAAAAAAATCCAGGATCTACAGTTTGACCAATCCACAAAATTGATCCACCCTAAAATTGTGCTTGTCCCTGGGACACATTCCACCTTTAGAACAGGTTTAGCCTTCTGTGCATAATTCTGCTAGAGAACAAATTAACAGATGGAGATTGAAACAAAACCTTCTTGACAGTGGTAATAACAATTTAAATACAATTACAAAAAAAACCCCACATTTTCAGCAAAAATGTCATCATCAAACTGTGTTTTAATTTACAGTGTATGCATGACACAGGCTAATTTCCATGTTTTAACCATACATTCTTTGGTTTCATGTATGACTCCAAAAAGGAAGTTTCACAACATATGTGTGCTATTTCTGTTTTGTTTATTTCACCACATTTATCGCTGCTTTTTGTTGTACTATATGTAGCTTTCATGCATGGACACTAATGCCATATTGTTTAAAAAGAGAAAAATACTAGAAATGCAGAGTACATCTCATCAAATTCATCTGTAAATTCTAATAATAAAGATGACCTTGTTAAAATGACACACGCCCTCACAAACTGATGCATCTTCCGTACAATCTATTCAACTTTCCTACTCCACCTACAAAGTGACTTTCTGACAAAGCTTAACTAATGTCATCACTTTCCTTCTGATTAGAAGGCTCTTTACAATGGGAAAGCTTCCTCAGCAAAGCAAAGAACAATTCAGAACACAAACTTATGAACAAATCTTGGTGGAAACTAATCTGATTTAAAAGATTCAAACAAAAATTTCATGAAAAAAAATATGACACACAACAATTTGCTAGCACAAAATGAAAAAAAAAAAAACCAACCAAACAAACAAAAAATGTTTTATTTTCAATTGCAAAACACAAACACACAATGCCCTTCATTCCACCTCTCTTTTTTCTAGTGCTTGTTGCTTTGAAGATCTTGTCATGTCTTGGCTGTCACATGATCAAGGCGAAAGCTTTGTTATAAAATCCCTCGGTAAAGGCTTCAGTCAAACAGATGAATCATGGTGTAATATCTATCTATCTTTAAATATGTATGCAGGTATGTACTGTGTGAGGTGGCTTCTGTGTTTATGTCTTTATTTTACCCTTCTTCCCCTCTCCTCCTTCTCTCCACCCTCATCCTTCCCTTCCTTTGTGCTAACGTACTCGTTTGCAGGCAGGCGGGGTCATGAGGAAAGTTTTGTTCACGTTTTCACAATCCAACATTTATGAAAACTGAGAATGGAATATTTCACACACACACACACATGCAACTGTGTAAATAAGAAGCCACTGAAGGCACTAGGTGGGACAGAGGTGGGCGACTGGAAAAATGGCCACTCTTAAGTCATATGGGCCTGTTCGGATTTGAAATATGAATTCACGGATCCTCAAAAATGGGTATCCATTGTACTGACTGCTTGACTACAACATCTTCCATGTGAACCTTCAAATTGCACATGTTACTGAAAGACATCATCAACGTGACTATTTTTCCTGAACTATCTAACAATGCCGCAAGCAAACAGTTAAATTGGAAAATGGATGAACATTTCTTGGCTCTTTACATAATATACGAAATAAAGATCCATTGGTAACTCACCCACCCCACCCCAGATCCACACTCTGAGTTACCCAGCAGTGTGAAGAAACAAGGAAAACAAAAGGGTTATACAACATGATCTCCCAGTGACAGTTACCATACATGGGAAGATCATTACAGACAAACCCAGCAAACATCATCAGAAAAAAAAAAAACCAACAGCTTGTGAACAACAACTACATGCCAGATGCGCTGGTTCTTCCCCATGACATAATAGTCCAAATCTTTCTAAAAACATTATTCAAGGTCGTCATAAAGGGACAGAAAATGAAGATCCATGTAAACACCTGTGGGTCATTTTACACCCGACATCTCATGGTGACTGTACCTTGATTTACCGTCAGCTACATTTATGTAAAGTGTCTACACAACTTGATAAAATGACCAACACTTTATTAGCAAATTGTCAATTCTTACGAACTCAACACTAATCCCACTGCTAGATGAGTTTTGGGGCTGAGAGGGCAGTTTTCAATGAATATCAACACACACACACACACACACATACACAAGACAGAGAGCGAGAGAGAGAGAGAGAGAGAGAGAGAGAGAGAGAGAAGAGTAGTTTGAGAACAACCCATCAAACTAAGTAAAACAGGCACAGATGGCATCCTATGAATTAATAATGTATGCAACAAATATGAACACGCCTTATTTTGATGAGATTTGGTGTTTCTCTGAACCAGATGATATGAACATAATGTATTAAACACAATTATCAGCACAAAGGATATAAATAAGCTAAATCTTAACCATATCTGAACACAATCTTTTTTTTTTATGAGGTTTGCACTTCAATGTGTACACAATGTGTGTGTGTGTGTGTGTGTGTGTGTGCGCGCGCGCGCGCATCTGTGAGTATGTGTGTGTGTGTGTAAAAAAAAAAACCTCTTTGTACATATATTAGTGACAGAGAGAGAGAGAAAGAGAGAGAAAGAAAGACAGAGAGTGTGAATAACAAATACTGTTTATGTATTCAAGGTAGCAAGCTGGAATTTCTTTTCTTTCTCTTTTCATTTTTTGAGTGTAATCAACAATCACATCTACATATAACATGATACTGGGAAAACTAGTGTCCATCACACTCGGCCCATGGCATCAGACAACTGCCTTATGACAGATAGTATGCTGCTGTTTGCTGAGATTTTCACTCAATAGTTTCAATGAAAACACACATGTACGTAAACTGTTGGACACAAAAGTGGTCCCATCCTCTTCCCTCTTTATAAGATTGAAAAGAATGCTAACGATGAAATGGGCTAGCAGATTTTTAACCAGTGTGATTCATTGATAATTCTGCAGTGGATAGCACGCTGCTTTTACATTTTTGTCCGTATTTCACATCCCGTAACCTATAAGAGATCTATCACTCTGTCATTAATGCATCTTATCAGAGTCTAATCACTTGCGTTAAAACCATTCTGGCCAATCCAGCTTTGAGGTAAGCATGATGGTGGCAGGGGCAGAGCCTGAATCTATCAATCTAAAACAACTCCACGTGGCTCATACATAAAAAAAAGTACTGACAAAATGACTTATGACGTATAAGTTTGCCTCTAGTCTATCCAGAGACAGACAAAGTTACTTACGATGTATAAGTTTGCCTCTAGTCTATCCAGAGACAGACAAAGTTACTTACGATGTATAAGTTTGCCTCTAGTCTATCCAGAGACAGACAAAGTTACTTACGATGTATAAGTTTGCCTCTAGTCTATCCCGAGACAGACAAAGTTACTTACGATGTATAAGTTTGCCTCTAGTCTATCCAGAGACAGACAAAGTTACTTACGATGTATAAGTTTGCCTCTAGTCTATCCAGCGAGTATACTTCTTCCTTTTTTTTTTTGCCATGGTTTCTGATAGAAGAGCTGTGGCGAGGGTTTCTACAATCTGTAACTTCACTTGCTGCAGTTACAGAGTGGCTGCTGTTTTTGTTCCAGTCTCCGACCACCGAATTTGCCCTCAATTGGCAGGCATTCCTGTTCAGGCTAGCATCAACACATTTGTCATGATTCTGGAACATGGTGTTATTGAAAGTTTCTATGAAGTATGTGTAAATACTGCATTTCTGTACATGACAGTGCACTGTATGCAGTTTTCAAAAGTTCTCTTCGGGGGGGGGGGGGGGGGGGGTGTCCTGTGATCAATTTTGTTTGGTTTCATATTGCGAATCTGTTCTGCATCTTCATGCATTGGCAGTGTTGATGGTTGCGCTAACAGTATTTGCTGATGTTGAGGATCATGCTTCTATGAGTGCAGGCATTTTAGTCATGATTTTTCACACTCCATAACAAGTACATCTTAATGCTACCTGCCTTTTCACTCAACTCAGAGTAACACCTTTTGCCTTCCAGAACAGGGACCAGTGTACACGGAATGGACTTTCTTGGCGACATGCTCGGCAGCATGTCATTAATGCTGTCAGACTGGGGCTGATGTTGCTGCAGGCAGCTGTTCACATTTATTTGCCTACCTTGACTGTGGACAAGGACATGCATGGTGCTGTTTTCTTGCTGCTGTCGGTAATCATAGATACGCCTTGAACCTAAAGCAGTTCATGGTGTTATTTATATGTGTTTGCATCATGCATGGGAGAAACTGCAAATTTTGAAAGAAAAAAAAAAAGAATGGGAGGGGTTCAGGGGCTGCTTAAACCCCTGGCTGGATACATGGGCAGCACCTCTTTTGGAGAGTCAGTGGGTCAGATCTGTAAATTAACAATTTAAGAACTCTTTCAACATATGCCTACTGGAGAAGTATTGATCTATGTTGTTCTTCTAAATATGTCATCTTTGTGTGACTATTAGCAGTAGAAAGTAAAATTATTAAAACAAAAGCTGAAGCACAGCATCATAACAGAAAAAAAAATTGTATGAATACACACTGATCACATCTCTTGAAACAGTATCTGAAACATGAATGTGTGAAATTATCTGAGTATGTCATTGCTCTGCTTGGGTTGAAAAGTTTACTGATGTGACTGATGAGTAGGACTGGTTGAATGTGGTTTTATTATTCTACACTGAACATGTAATGATTGTGGAAGCAGGTGTTTAAGAGTCATCCCGCATCTATAAGGAGCTGCGTTCTGACTGGTAAGTATAAAGTCATTCAGACTGGCCAATACTCTAAAATGTTTGAGGTTCTGTAGCAGACGACACACTGCTCTACAGATCTGCATGGCTGCATCGGTCTATTCATTATTTCTTCCTTTGTTTTGGTATTCCATGAAAGGAAGAATCTTAATTTGTCGCCTTCCGAACCATGAAACCAAAAATGACACTGCAAAACCACCCAGGTATGATGAAATAAAACGAGCAGTATTTGATTTCACTTGGAGAAAGTTGATGTTCCGAGAGCCAGAAAAACAACAACATTATACACCCTTAAGCACAGTTGTCCTGGAGATACTGAGTGCACAGTGGTACATGCATGTCCAACCCTACAACTGTTCTTGGCTGCACTATATGTAGCATATATAACAGTGCATATACTTGCACAGAAAATGGAAGGTGAGGAAATTCTCATGCTCTCATGCTGACTGATTTTCTTAACTAAATCATACACTGAACAATGATAATGAACAGGATTCATTTCATTTGAGTGAAGAGGACAGGGCAAGCAGCTGACATAGGAGTGCAACAGGTGATGACAGTGGCCAGCATTAGATGATGAATGTGCTAGTGTTCTCTGATAAATCCTTTGTGTGACATATGACCTGAAGACCGCGACATTTTCATATACTGAACATTCTGTTTGTTGATATTTTCTCAGCAAAAGTGTTGTAAACAAAGACATATGCTGATTACTCAGTCACAGCTTCTGTTGTGAAGTACTGATTATCATCAAAACAGGTAATACAATATGAGCTATTATTTGGAAGAGATAATGAGTAGCAATTGTGACTTTTTTTTTATCATGGACATTACCAACAATATGACCCTGAAATGCACAAACAGCCTTTAATCGAGTACATATTATGATGTGTACCCTACACATGCAAAAAAAACAACAACTGCACTACATACGTTGGAGCCTGTATTTTACATGTTATATCTAAAATGTAAGTGTTTGACATCTCACTGTCCCTAGTTATGTCACCTTTAGCATCAACTAGATAACACAAAACTTCTCACATCATTTTTTAACAAGACAGTATATGACTTTCTTGGTGTATGGCAGAGACAAGTACTGCCGGAAGTCTCAGCAATCAGTATCCTGTTTCATACTTTTTCTTTAGTCTAGATCCCAGAGGGAAGGGAACACCAAGTTAACTAATTCCAGGAAGAAGCAAAGCAATACCTTGAAAATTGTAATTCATTTTGATTTTATGAAAGACACATTGTCTTCAGATTACATCAAGGATCTGTTGTAGTTATGCAACAGCAACATAAATAAAATGACAGAACAAACTGATTTTGATGTTACAAGTAAAACAGGCCAATTAATGGGCCTTGCAAGCGCTAGCAAGTTGTGAAAGACATCTCTCTAGTGTGTAACAGCACCTGAATAGCTGCAAAAACTACACTTTGACACTATTCATTTGATGCTGCTCAAGTCATTTGTTTCCATTTAGTGTAGATCATCCAACAAATATCAACACCATGGTATGACAAAATCCTCTCAAGTAAACAACAGACAAATAGTCTGCATCCGGTAGGATCATATAATGACCAAAACACAAGTATGCCTGGGCATCTTTTAACAGTTTATATCACAGACTGAAAATTTGCTGCATGAAACTTGGCTGCCTGTTCACTGTATATGTGGCTCAAATGGAAAGATGCGAGTGACCTCTCCCACGCCTTTGGACTTGCCATCCCGGAACAGAAGTCTTGCTCCAACACGAATGTGTTCAGGCTTGAACTTGAAGATGAAAGTCACTCTGGCTTTCTCATTGGTTTTGATGTGATTCTGAAAATTAAAAAAAAAGGAATTTTTTTCTTTAGTCCATACAAATATGAAAAAGAAAACTAATGAAAACAGATTTGGCTATGTACACCCAAAAGACTACAAATAAATAATAATTTACTACAAACAACATATAGAAAAGAGAGACTGAATCCAGCTTAAACCTTTTTTAAACACATGGAAATAGATACCAAAAAGAAAACATGTAAATCTATGTGCAGACTGTTTCTGACAAAAAAAGTACCCAGAATCTTTAAAAACAAATATGTTACATTATGGAACAACATGGCACATGATATACAAATCATGCACCCTTAGCCTTTCTCCGTGAGCTTTTATGGACAGGGTCATTTTTCTTCTCTGCCATTTTCCAAAACTGGGGCATGTTGCTTCTATGACTCAATAGACCTTAACCTGTGTATCAGATCATACTCATATGCAATGAGTGAGCACATGAAGCAGTTCACAGATTAGCTGGCCTAGGAGACTAGAAATATCTATCCCTGAATCCTTGAGAGAAGGCACAATTCAGGCCACATGGATAACTGAGATGGGAATTCTGATGCACTCAGGGATTTGGAATTTCACATCTGTCACTCACATATCTTAACTTTTAACATAAGTCGATCAAAATGTGGAAAGCATGGACTTAACTATACAGATATTTATGTAACTATAATCAATCCCCAAAAAATGTCAGAAGATGTGTTACATCTCTTTTATTGAAATGGGTCTGAGAGAAGACACACTCACTTTGTTGATACTGGAGATAACAGCAGTCTGACATACTGTTCCAATGTGGACAGTGGTCTGAAAGTTCTTGGTAATCTTGTTCGAATGGAAAAGGACGTACACATCAGCTTCAAACTGCTGACAGCTTACAACCTCTGCCGAGGGGCTCAACAACACCATACCCTGCCAGCACAGTAAATGAACATTAAATAAAATATTCAATCAATAAACTCATCTACATACTAGCCAACATACTACTTCTTTTCCAAGACATTTACAATTAATGTTCTTTTTCTTTGTTATAAATGTTTTTTTTTAATTCCAGGAATCAAAAAGTCAAATACTCAAAAACTTTTTTTCTTGGTCTCATTGTACTTTGTTCTGATATCCTGTATGTTTGCTCTCTGTCTCCTTTTAATGTAACAGTAAACATTTTCCATTGTATCTATTCCATGAACTTAAAACAGAAGGCCCATGTAAAAAAAAAAACAACAAAAAACTACTGCACATTCACTGATTCAGGCAGGCACATACAGCTCTATGTGTGTCTCTTTCGGAAACAGACAAAAACACATCACACACCCACACACATACATCCGCAAACATACATGAATTCTACTGAGACAAAACTTCACAAGTAGCAGTGTCTTTCACCTTTCGCAGATGCTCTCGTCCCACGTCTACCAATGCCACGGATGCCGCTTGTCCAGCCTGAATCAGTCGGCAAGGCATACGATTTCTATGAACTGTGCGAACTTTCACCTCCTCAAATGTTCCTTCATCTGATGGGCCAAGCACCAGTTTCTCCCCTTCACGAATGGACCCCCTGAACATGGAAAAGAGCAACTAGCTTAAATACAATAGAATGTCTAAAAAAAAAAATGGGTACAATATTCAACAACAGTGAGAAAACAAGGATGTAAAAGGAAAGAAAGAAGGATGTCAAAAGAATCAGATCATGAGTATGATGCTGAAGTGAAAAAAAATAATCAGTATAAAACTTGCCAAAAACTGAGATTCACTGGTAATAATATACTGAATTTCCAGGATGAACTGAAATGATAATGTGATCTATGCTGATTTCCTCCTCTGATTGTTACAGCAGTTTCCAGCATCACAGAGTAAGAAAATTTACTACACTTTATGCAAACACTCACAAATAAATACACATTCCAACAGATGTGGGCCTCACCTCTTTATAACACCTCCAACAACGGTTCCTACTTTTGGTACTGAATACAGTTCATCAATCTGGAATTCTGTGAAATCCTGGGACAGGCGTTGTCGCTCAGTGTGGGATTTCTGGGGTGGAAGAACGTGCAGGAACTTGTGGATGAGATCCAGGTTGTGGCCAGTCACACATGACACAGTGAAGATGGGTGTGATCCTGCACAGTAGCAGTAGATACTCTTCACAGCATACTTGAGAGGCTTGTTTCAACAAAACTGGATGCACAAAAACATATGCATCATCATAAACTTCAAATCCATTTAACTCAAACAGGTGAAAGAAAAAAAAAGGACAGAATGTATGAAATATGACAAAAAACAACAAACAATCAGACAAATCCGAAATAAAGAAACCACAGAGAAATTTAAATCAGAAGCAGTAGCTATTTATTTTCACTCCAGTTAAACAATAACCTTAAAAAAAAATTGACTTATTTTCCTGATGCAGACAATCACAAAAAAAAAGAAGAAAAATCTGCAATTGCTGTAAACCTCCTGATCCCACATTTAAAAGGTTCAAGTCCTAGAGCCTAATTTGCAGGGGCAATGGACTGTCAGAGGTTCACTGTGTCTGGGGCACAACAGGAAGGAAGGCGAAGCCCATTGTTGGTTAGAAACATCAACAGATCTGTTTACCTTTTCCACATGTCTTCAATTTTCATAGCAAAAGTTTTAACCATCTAAAAAAAAATCAGAATTTCAATATCACATAATATCAAACATACATTTTTGTCTGCTTGCAAGACAACAAAATTTCATTCTGGGAGGAAACACATTCCCAACAATAAATCTTAACAGTCCAATACCTTTACATCTTTCCTGCATGTTTTCTCTTTGTATTCCCACACGAAAACAGATCTGATACTTTTAACAGATATCTTCACATCTTTTTTTGTCTGTTTTCTGTACATATTTTTCCTCATCATATTAATTTCTCAAGCACCTCATTTATTTAGGAGCTTGAAGCATAAATAGAAGTCTGATTTAGTGTTTAAAATCTTTATCTTGCAATCACCTGACAGACTGGAACCACAGATCCTCAGAATGAGCAGACCAGGCAAAAGCACACCTCATTTATCCTTTAATCAGTTTCACAAGAATAAGTGCCTGTTGAGTAAACACTTTAGTCATAATCAGATTTATCTTCATGTTATTCCTCCCTGGAATCGCAGCTTACGAGGCAAGTTACCTGAACCATCTGTCAGATCATAAACAGCGCATGTCATAAGATGTGCATTACTATCCTCTGTTTGAACGTGTGCCTGTGCGCGCGTGTGTGTGTGAGTGTGATATAGAGAGAGGGATGGAGATGGGGGACTGAAGGTGAAAGGATAGGGGAGGGGATCATACTTGTTTTTGATTCTCAAAAGCAAGCATAATGAAAATGTTTTTAACCCGATTAGTCACATACTGCAAATAGTTGTCATCCCGATTAGTCACATACTGCAAATAGTTATCACATATACTGCAGCATCAAGATCCAAGAAAAAAAAGTGAATGTTTCTGTTTCCTTGAATGAAGTTGTTCTTATGAGCAGCAGAAGCAAAAGATCATGTAACAGGAACACACATACACGCACACACACATACATACAAACACGCACATAATAATGATAATAATAACGATCATTCATGGCACTTAATCTTACATCATAAGACCTAAGCGCTTACAAATACATAAAAGGTTAAAGAAACCTACAAGAAGATGGATATTGCAATACGTACCATGCATCTACAAACAAGGGTGCATATTGACACCCACCCACGCACGCATAGAAACACACACACACAAAACACATGATCCCACACACACTGTCGCACAACAACAGACACAACAGCATGCGCGCACACACACACACATGCACATTAGTCACAGAATCAATTTGACGGGCAAGGGAAGGGGAAGAAAGAACTGCATACACAAACTAATTGAATCTTACTTGTTGGTGTCCATGCTGTTTGCAACAGTGATGGCATCATCTTCATTGTTGACTCGGAAAGGTATCTTTTTGCAGCCTGGGGATTTGAGAATGGTCTCCAGCTGCCTGAGGAGTCGCTGCAGACTACTGGCCGGACACAGGTCCACTTTGTTCACCACCACCATCACTGGCACCCCCAGGGCCAGAGCATAGCCTAGATGCTCCTTTGTTGTGCCCACTGGAAATACATTTTTCTCTCTCTTTAAATTACTTTTTTTTAAATGTTTGTGGTCAATAACAATCGCAAGAACTGTTTTCCTTAAGTGAGTATTATAAAAGTAAGTCTTTTTCTAGTATGATTATTTCATCATAGAGTTTATGTGTTAGCAGCCATGAGGTTTTTCAAAGTAGTGCATGAATGTGGAAAATGGATTACAGGATTTACAATAAGCTTATTTTTTATATTCCTCATGAACATACATTAGAATTGTCACTATGGAAGTAAGATCAGAGCCAAACAAGTGAACTGTTATGCCTAGAGTAAAACATCTTTTTTTCTACAAGGTATGCATTGAATTACCATCAACATACCATTCTCCTAACATTGACATCTGGTGACAAAAAAAAATCTCTGAAAGAAAGATGCACAATCCAGGGGCCACCAGGCAACAGATGCAGGACAAAACATCAGACCTGTCAATCTTTGCAGCAAAGGTCGGCCTCACCATCCACCCGCAAAAAAACCCCAATACTAAAAATTAACACAGTCGGTCTAGACCTTGTGATGCTAGATGGAGCCCCACTGGAAGAAGTCAGCAGCTTCACCTATCTGGGCAGTGTAGTCAACCAGCAAGGGGGAACTGATGCCGACGTGAAAATCAGAATAGCCAAAGCAAAAGCAGCCTTCATCACTCTGAAAAACATTTGGAAATCTCGACTAATCACCACCAGGACGAAAATCCGCCTCTTCAATTCAAACGTCAAATCTGTCCTCTTATATGGATCAGTGACCTGGCAAACCACAAAAACCACCATTCAAAAACTGCAGACGTTCGTTAACAGCTGCCTGCGATAGATTCTCCATATCCACTGGCCAGAGACAATCAGCAACAAAGAGCTGTGAGAAAGAAGTTACCAACTGCCAGCAGAGCAAGACATCCATAACAGAAGATGGCAGTGTATAGGACACATGTTCTGAAAGTCCCCTGACAACACCACCAGAGAAGCCCTGACCTGGAATCCTCAAGGCAAGAGAAAGCGAGGAAGACCAAGAAACACCTGGAAGCGGGATCTGGAAGCAGACACCAAGCAGATGGGTTACAGCTGGGGCGAAACAGAAAAGATTGCCCAGGACTGTGGTCGTTGGCATGCAGCTGTTGATAGCCTATGCTCTGGCAAGAGCAATGGGCCTAAGTAAGTAATGTATCTTGGCTTTGAAGAGTCTGAGGACATTGCCAACAAAAGGAAGCAAGTGGGGCTCTGACTGAATTTGAATTTGAGCAATTACGAAAAACTACTCTGGTCTCTCATTATAGGTAAATTACCATGCAGCATGCGAAGAAACCATAACAAAACAAAGCGTTTTTCACTTTCTTGTGTGTATTACCATACCTTGGTGTAACTCTTCAGTCTAAATAAAGTCAGTTCCGTTGATAGGAACTGCACCTGCCACATCATTCACAAACTTATTCAAATTAAATGCCAGCATCTGTTTAGTCAATGCTCAACTTTTTCTTCATTAAAAAAAATAAAACAAGAGTAAACAGTACTTGCACACAGGCCACATGTCTACTATAAAAAAGAAAACAGCAATAAAAGGCCGTTTTGTCAAGGCAGGAAGGGCATGAAATGCATGTATTCAAAGAGCATCGTTAATCCATGACTGGAGTAGTTCAGCTCCTTTTCACAAAGCAAACAATGCGCCATTCCCAGCTTGATCACTCTCTACATCGCAAATGCAAGTTGAAACTGACTGATAGGAACCGCTTTTCATTCCACTTTCATTTCTGCATGTTGACAACAGAGCCTTCCTCAACTGTCCTGAAATGATTTACAATGTGTGTCACACAAGACATTGTGATAGTTTACATAACTTTCAAAAGACAAAACAACTGCATGACGTACAACCAGAAAATGGCAGAGAATATGTTGCCTTCACAAACAACGTGTTTACCACTGAATCCGTATGATTAATAAATGCAGAAGCACTGTGATACACAGTAACAGTCACTGGCAGCATTGCTTTGAAAGTAGTGTCATGGTAACTTGGTTTGGAAAATAGATTTAAGATGATGAAATGCTTCACATTTCCCTTCACCCTTCCATTCTCACAGACTTTCTTTCCACTCCCATATTCATTTTTTCTCCCACTGAATGTCAGTTGAATTTCTTGTTAATCCTCAGATCAGCGGAGAATTCTCCAGACTGAACATTTTCTGCGATCCACCCTTCTCTCCTCTACACACCTTTCCACAATGCCACCTTTCCCTTACATTTTTGGGAAGAAAAAAAAAAAGCATTTAACTAAAAGATATCAAACAATTCACAAGCCACATATGGTATCGACTGTTACAGAGTCAAAGATATATGACATTCTGAATACACATCAAATATATTAACTGTAGTCAAACACACTTTTTAGTGTGTAGGTGTTATTGTTTTTGTGGGTTTCAGTTCTTTTGTTCACCATATAGACAGGATTTTAGTCTGGATGACTAATTGTGCCCCATTAAAACTACCTTATTTCAAGTTAATGAATAACATATGTGAGGTATAAAGTGTTCTGACACTACCCACCAATGCCAGTGGTAGCACTGACAACAAGCAAGGCAAAGTCTGGGCAGTTGCCAGTCAGACCAAAGATGGTAGTGCGCAGATACTTGTGGTGACCAGCCAGATCTATCAGGGTGATCAGTTTACTGGAGCTTTCACATATCTCCTCCACACTGCGGCACTCTGCATAGTTCACCACCTGAAATCATAACATGACACAATTACCAGTCCACAATGTTAATACTGTCCATTTCTTTATGCATCTATTGAATAAATGTTTAGCAATCACTTTATTGTTCATTTTGTTTGTTTGTTTGATAGTTTGTTTGTTTGTTTTTTTTTACTTACACTGCTTTAGGTAAACAGCTAAGCATTAGGTAAACAGTTAACATACATTAACTTTAGTCCTTGTCTGTTCCTGACACATCCAGTTTCTCAAAATTATCTTTACTAAAACTGATATGCCCAAATCTTAAATAAATGTTAGCGAACCGCAAAAAAAAAACGTGGACAAACGAACACATGACAAAACACAACGCGTTTTGACCTCTCAGGTCTATTTCTGGCAAGCTACAAAACAATTAGGACATCGAAAATGAACGAGCAATCACTTATCTTCAATCACTTCAGTGCAAGACAGACGCTGAATTTTTTATTCAACACCTATCTTGCGCTGAAGTGATAGAGGGTTAGTGATTGCTCGTTCATTTTCGTTGTCTTAATTTTGTATCTTGCCTGAAGAAGACCTGAGAGGTCGAAAGGCGTCGTGTTTTATCTTGTGATTCGTTTGTCCACGTTTTTTTTTTTTGCGGTTCACTAACATTTATTTAAGATTTGTTTAGATTTCTGCCTGCAGTCGTCTCACTTTGCAACTAGATCTGCTATGCCAAACCATAAAACCTTACTTGACTCTGCAAAAGATAAACGTGATGAGAATAAAAGCATTAGTATGCATTGCTGTAGCAGAATAGATTTCATTTGATGTGTCAATATAAAACAAAGATTAAAACTGTCAAACAAGAATGATCAAAAACAAAACACATTCGGGTCAGTACCCCATTACATGTGATCACACGTGAGTATTCACTTCTGATATTACTTAAGGCAAAATTTGCAGTGGGTATTGTTGCAACCAAACAGGAGAAATGAAAGCGTACTTGTCCTCTGTCATCAAAGCCAAGGATGTCATAGGAAATGGAGGAAGTACGTCCAGATTGGATCTCATGCAAATGTCGGAAAAGGTTAAGGCGAGCACATCCTCGCCCGTTGTCCAGCTCTCCATGAGTCAGCACTCCCAGCAGAGTGGACTTGCCTGCTTCCACATTTCCCAGCACAGCCAATCGAAGATCTATGAACTGAAACAGTAAACAACATTTTTCCCCTCTTTAATGTTTAGCTTCTAACACCTGGACTTACCAAGAAAACAGAAAGATTTTGACTGTCATTAATGCCATCATGCCACTGGTTCAGATGATAGGGAGACCACAAGAGCTGAACTGGGGAAGATGCTTCCAGAAGGCAAATCACTAGTTCGAAAGCTTGAGAGACTAAAGTTACAGAATGGCTCCAATCATGTCTTTGCTGGGCTGAGAGACTAAAGTTACAGAATGGCTCCAATCATGTCTTTGCTACAAGTGCTAAATATCAAAGAGGTCTAGTGCTGAAGGCATCCATCCATGGGTCATCTGCAAGCAACCAAGCCTCTCAAGGTCATCTCTGTCAACTTCATGGTTCTTCAGCCTACCACAGATCATCATGACAATGTTTAGGTAATCATCAATGTGTTCACCAAATGCATCACTGCAATAGCAACATGTGATTAAACTGCTGCCACGGTGGTCTGGGCCCTAATACAGATCTGTTTCTTGTACTATGGTGTCCCCCTGCACAACATAAAGATCAAGAGAGGTGTGTTGAAGCCAACATAATTGAAAATGTGTGTGAACACTTGCAATCGAGAAGTCTCACGTCATGCTGCATAACCCTGCAGGTAAAGGTCCATGTGAAAGGTGCAACTGACCTATGCACAATCTGCCGAAGACACTTTCAAATGAGCAGCAGAGACAACTTGAGTTACTGCCAGTGCTTGTCCATCTGTATAATTGTACCTCCCAACCCACTATTGGATTTCTCCCTTCTATGCAGACGTTTGGTGGCAAATGTAACTGGCATTTTCAGAGTTATTAATCAGAACTTTAGCTCAGTCTCTAACAGAAGAAAGGCAACAATTCTATATTCAACACAGTTAATATGAAATCCCAGTTGACTGTAGTTCATAGGAATTAGAAACTATGATAAAGGATTTCTATGTCACACATGTATCGAACGAAGCCGACTTATTTTGATCTAAAAAAGTAAGTAAATACGTTAACTACATGCAAACTAAAATGATTTAGTGTTTCTGAAAAAATTTTAAAAAACAGCTTTCGACTTTGGAGAAAGGAACACACTTGACTGGATCAAAAGCAGGCTGGTTTTGAGACTGATAAAACAAACTCATATTCATTAAAAAGTGTTTTCACCTTTCATTCTACTTTGCAGCAATGTCAAATAAAGAGGAAAACAATCTGACACTGTGGTTAAAAAAAAAAAAAGAGAGAGAGAGAGGAGGAAGAAGAAGAACAAACTTAGTCATTTTGAAAAAATCTGTTAAAACCTGAAGTCATGAACAGAAGTTTCTGAACAAACAACTGTCTTAAAAGAATCAACAGTATAAACTGTCATTATTATGCATTTGATATACATACTTACTCTGTAAGAATACTCCTTACCAGTGCCCGAACATTTACCACTTCCATCAAGTTTCTTCCCTCACACTTTTACTTGGTATACACTGTGGTGATGACATGAATGACCAACAAGTCTTACTGTTTCAATTTCATCATATTCATACAACACAACCAAGTTATCACTTCAAGCACTTTCAGTGTCTGTAAAAGTATCTACAAAAGTACAAATCAATGTCAAAATTAATCATGAAAGGAAATAGAATGACATGGAAGAGAGTCAAAGCAGTATACCTCTTGGTCCTCTGGAACTTTCCTGACAAGGATTTCCAATGCTTTCCGTACATCAGTGCTGTTTTGCTTGGATTCCACTGACTTCTCTCGCAGAACTGTCAGGGATGCACCTAGCCTAAAAAGAAATCCTGATTTCAAGACCTTTTTTTATATACATATCGTGAAAAATTTACTTTTAGTTTTAACACCAAAAACATTTAACTAAAAAAGTCATATTCAAGGTCATTTCCAAAATCTCTAAAACCAATCAGGTACATTTGAAAAAAGATACAATAACAACAACACAAACCTCATCATTTTAATCCAACTTAGAAATGTTTAAACTTATTAATGGTGTTAGCTGTACATCTCTACATGACTATCTCTATCAGTTCTCAGTTGTCCCCATAGGTATTCATTCTTTTCTGTGAGAAAATCAAGAAACTGGTTCTGTGCAACACACTTGAAACATAACTTTATAAATACACCTGTTACAAAGATATGTGATATAACATGCTTATGGATAGATAATCTTCAAATCAGGTGCAAAATCATAATTCATTTCATGTTTGTTTTGTAAAGAAAACGAAAAATGTCATACCACAGACAGCAAACATTCAGACACTAAGATAATACCTTTGTGACATAGTTTCCAATGTGGACAAAGATGCCTTCAAGTCTGCTTCATTGAGACCGGTCAGAAGACCATTATCTTCCACTCCAATTTCATAAATGGCTTCACCATTCCCTTCTTCCAGACGCCATTTCATTTGCGTGACAAGATGTTCAAGGCGTGATGGTGATGGATTCACAAGTTTCAACTGTCAATAAAATAAGAAGCAACAAGATCTTATCTTCTTCAGCCATCTTCAAGTTATTGCTGAATCAAATGTACAACCTACATTTACACCCTTCCAGAAAATTAAGCTCTTTGATGGCTGCTATACATGCACTTTTTCTAACCAGACAACAGTAGCAATACTTCAATTATTCATTTAATAACATTTGTCTAGAAAGTTTGTCATGCTACTGTAATGCCCCTAACAAAATTACCTGTTAACACCTTTGCAAAATCCTGTCACCAAGTTAAAATGAAAAAGGACCTCATTTTGTTTATGTTGATCACAGAATGGATAGCAAAGTATTTTTCAGCAACATTCTGAACAGCATTATTCATATCATCACCAATGCATCACAACTGATCAGAAACTGGACAAAGCTTCCTAAAACATCCAGAGATCTAAAGAAATTCACTTAACGATCAAATAATGTTTCATAAAGAAGATAATCATCTCCAACAAAATGCATCCCATAAAATGACAGTTAAAGGTGTATATGAGTATGACATTTTGTATACAGTATTATACCACACTGGATATTGGGGGGGGGGGGGGGGGGGGGGGATAATGTATGCAGATGCAGAATGGACAAGTATTAGGATGGGAAAAAAAATGGGTCCTTAGTGTGGAACAGTTTCAACCTGTTCACATCACCAAGATGAATGGTAAGCCTAAGGGGGAAAACTGTTCTTGTACTATGGCAATTCAAATAGGATAGTTTAACCAAACTTGTTTGAGATCATTCAGAATCCAAACACCTACTCTCTTTCTTTTCTTATTTCACCTTTGGCTCAATCTCGCTATTCTACTTTCCCTATGGTTACTCTCATTTTTGGTCCATTTCAGCTGTCCTACTTTCACTACTCTTGCTCATCATTTTAGTCTAATATATTATGTAAGTTAACCACCT
>CM065717.1:79550290-79567790 GCA_033310375.1 Conus canariensis | reverse complement strand
AATTAAAAACACTACGCTTTCAGAGTCGTGGGTCTCAGTCCTCACTCTTATTACAACACTATATGTGTTGCCTAAATTCTAGATCCCTGTTCAAATTTAGTAATCAAAAATGCTAAAAGTCCTGAGTATATATTATATATGTTATGCATGTATGGTGTGTGTATGTGTATGTATGCATATGTGTGCATACGTGTGTGTGTGTGTGTGTGTGTGTGTGTGTGTGTGATGTGTGTGTGTGTGTGTGTGTGTACTTGCACTCTTGCATGTATACCTGTACTGAGTATGCATAAAAACTTTCATGCCAAGTTCATAATAAATGTGCACAGGTAGATGAATAATTGTGAACATTTGGCGACTTATACTTTGCAAAGTATTTTACAAGCAGAATTTATCTGAAAAACTTTACCTACATAACTTCAGTTTCTTAACAATTTCATAAAATTTCTACAACAAAAACTGGTCTGTCGAATATTTGACCTTGGCCCCGAAAATAAAACAAGTTATGTGCACAGCGCAGCTCAAATGTTCAAAAACAAACCGCTGTCTGCGCTGCGGCCTTTACGACTTACCTCTGGCGGCAAAGTTTCTGGCATCTCTTTGCCATGATTATCACAGATGTTGAACAATTCCACCAAGCAGTCCATGGCAATCCTCTAAACTTACGGCGATATCTGTTCTAGTGCACGTATTTCTATTTGTATGTCCATATTACTCCGTAGAGATTTCTCCGATGTTAGTAAGCAAGCTTCTAAAAATACCGAATCAGCTGCTCCGATGCCAAGAATTTCCACCATCTTGCGTCAGCTGACCCGGATGTATAGGCTAGGCTATCACGTACACATAGGCCTACACCATGAACAGTTAGCTTAAATCACATTTTTAAAAATGATGTTTGCGATGCAGCTTGTTGTTTGTGCCATCGCTTGTGTACACAGCATTTCACTTCCTTTTCATGAATGATTGACATACTACCGGAGCCATGTAAACTTTCGATCTTTCGTGAGGGATGTCAATTTTGTGAATTACGTTAGTTCTAAGTATAGCTGATCAGGCAACAGGACCTTCGAATAGCCAATAATAATGAACACGCAACGGTGTGCAATAGCCTATTGCACACCGTTGCGTGTTCACTGCGTTCACTGAGCGATTCACAGAAATATCACAGAAATATTTGGCTAAAAGCCTTTTGCCCTCATTATTAGTGTCCATTAATATGCTTTTGGATGACTACATAGTGACAGTCCCTTGGTTAAATCAGACATGTGTATACTAAATTTATCACCGCTTCAGTAAAGATTTAAATCAATGGAAAATACGTGGTCCTTACAAATTTTATCAATTTGATTTTTGAAGACGTTAACTGATGATGCATTAATGGTATGGAAGGTTGTTCCACAGATTAATAATACGATTAGTTAAAAAAAAAAAAAAAAAAAAGCCTGTGGAACTGGTTAGTTACGAAGTTGGTCTTTCTAAGTTTGAAGTTTGCCCTCGAGTCTTGTCATAGTTAGCCATGGTGAACAGGGAAGAGGTAGTGCAGGGATCATAAATATTGTGTGTTATCTTATATACTTCAATGAGATCACCTCTTAGTCGCCTGCATTCTAGGCTGGGCAACGTAAGTAGCGCTATACGCTCCTCGTAGCAGAAATCTCCAGTACCAGTTATAAACTTGGTCAATCTGCGTTGAACGCCTTCAATCATATTTATGTACTTTTTTGAGTAGGGGCACCATACCGAGTTCCCGTATTCAAGAATGGGCCTAACTAAAGCTTTGAATAATGGAACCATTATTTCAGGTGACTTTGGTGATAGGAAAATCAGCGTGTGTCGAAACAACTTTTTTTTTTTGTTTTTTTGTTGTTGTTTTTTTAGAGAGAGAGAGAGGGGGTGGGGGATGTGGGGGGGGGGGGTTGGCAGTTGGTGATGACCCGGCCAGCGAAGGCCCGTTCAAGTAGTCTCCTCCAGCTGCTCAATCCAGTCCCTGATGGTCAAGGGGATCACAGAATGAGCAGCTTTAACAGTAGCGCGTGGGACTGCAGGCAGAGAGATAAAGGATGAAATGAGATCACCTATTGGATTCAGAAATCCTATGAAGGAATAGCATGCCAGGTGGTTCACGCAGGACAGACAACATGTCGATTTGAGGTGAAGACCAGAGGCTGTCAGGGATGCCTCCTCACACCATTCCTGTTCCTTCTTGCCATTGACTGGGTGATCTTATCATCCACCTGCAGAAAACCCAAATACTAAAAATCAACACAGTCAGTCCAGACCCTGTGATGCTAGATGGAGCCCCACTGGAAGAAGTCAGCAGCTTCACCTATCTGGGCAGTGAAGTCAACCAGCAAGGGGGAACTGATGCCGATATGAAAACCAGAATAGGCAAAGCAAGAGCAGCCTTCATCACTTTGAAAAACATCTGTCCAGAAATCTCGACTAATCACCACCAGGGCGAAAATCCGCATCTTCAATTCAAACGTCAAATCTGCCTCTTATATAGATCAGAGACCTGGTGAACCACAAAAACCACCATTCAAAAACTGCAGACGTTCGTTAACAGCTGCCTGTGAAAGATCCTCCATACCTCTGGCCAGAGACAATCAGCAACAAAGACTGGGAAAGAAGTAACCAACTGCCAGTAGAGCAAGACATCCGCAAAAGAAGATGGCGGTGGATAGGACACACGCTCCGAAAGCCCCCGGACAACACCACCAGAAAAGCCCAGACCTGGAATCCCCAAGGCAAAAGGAAGACCAAGAAATACCTGGAGGCAGGACCTAGAAGCGGACATCAGGCAGATGGGTTACAGCTAGGGCGAATTAGAAAAGATTGCTCAGGACCATGGTTGTTGGCAGGCAGTTGTTGATGGCCTATGCTCTGGCAAGAGCAATGGGCCTAAGTAAGTAAGGTTTGCCAATACCGATCTTGTGCGGGAAGGCGCGCAGTGGTATTGACGGTCATGGTTTCTCCTCTGACGGCATGGAGCTACAAAAAATTTGGTTTACTCACATGATGTTGTTCTGCGGGATCTTGAATGATAGCATTGTAAAGTTTGCTGCCTACTTCTTTTGCTGGAAGGTGAACACCCAAGTCTGGTCACAACATTGTTGACGCTAGAGATGTGGTAGTGGTTGAGAATGAAACGAGCTGCCCATATAATTGTATGGTTTTGCATCTTTTTCACATTCCGTAGTGTGTGGGGGTCCTGGAGAGTTTTGACAAAGACGACTGTGGTAGGCCCTTCTTCAGTTCTGTGGACCCGAGGTCAGAGCAGGTATCCCAACATCCCGCTGTCCTTCAAAATGATAGTGTCTTGTGTGAGAACTTGAATCCATCTGATGACCATCTAGGTGATGATGCCCTAGTATGTTACGGATAACACAGTGTCCAGGATTTGGCCATCCCGCTGGTGGTTGTAGTTCCTGTACATGGGGAGAACAGTGCACTTCCTGGGATGGAAAGCTATGTCCCTTGCAGTTCCGCCATTCTGAAAGTTGTTGCAGCTGGTGTCGGTTCTTGCTCAGATCCAACGATTCTGTTCTGTGTGCAAGACTGCAGTGTCATCAGCAAAGAGCTTTTTAGGGTGAGGTCACTCTCTCAGGAAAATAACTGATAATAAAATTTAGGAGCAGACCTTGCACTCACAAACTCAGACTGGGTTCTGTCCACCATGACTACTCAGCATGCTGAACTAAAAGATCCTAAAAGAGCATCCTAAAAGACCCATTGGTTGATGTCACTCTTAATTTTGATGCCAGAGTGATTGTATAGAAGGAGGTTATGGCTGACCTTATCAAATGCCTTAATGAAATCTGTGATAGGATGTCTGTATGTCTGTCTTCTAAAATGCTGTCAGTTCATCAATGAGTTCCATAAGTTTCATAGGAATGGTGACTGAAACCTTGCTACCGGATGCAAATGATGCTGTTTTGCTCAAGGTGTTCCGTCAGTTCTAGAGCAGACAATTCATGTGCACCAGCAGTGTACATGCGATGCAGGTCCGTGAGTCAGGATCATAACTGGCTTGATCATAGCATTTTCCTCACTTGTTTATGGACGTCTTGCTGCAGCTGGTCTTGGTCAACATCAAATTAGTAATTATTGTAGCTAACTGCTTGTGTCTCATGCAGATGGTTATATTTCTGTCTGTTTGCAAGCATTTCTTTTTTTTCTTTGTCTGCCTAAGTCATTGTACTGGTGAGTCGATGGGAACTTGCGTTTGTTTGACTGATAAGGTGATGCTCTCCTGAGGGGAATATGCGCTCTCTGACATGACTAAATAAGTATCAGCTTTGAATACCATCAGATGCTGATGTGGTCAGTCAGTATAAAAGAACATTGTAAGGTCATTTGAATTTTTATAAGCTTTCATCTTGCTTTGTGTGCATACACTGTCTTGATCACTTGATGGCATGAATGCCAGTGGTTTAGGAGGAAAAAAAAAAAGAGTTGTAAGCTGAATATAAGTTAATTGCGAGGTTATTTCTTGGGGAAAAAAAAACAAAACAGCAACTTTGGCAGCAGTCAGACACAGGCAGTAAAACAATCATGCTGTAACATTTAGATTTGTGTCCTGTAACTGTTGTATTTGATCTGCTGACACATGTCTTCCATGTAGATTACAACTGATACAGTTTACCCATAGGATGTTTCAATCTAATTTGCTCCCTCCTCCACCTCTGCCTCCTAACCTATGCTGTCTCCATTATGCCTGTATCTTTGTTTCTCTCTGTCTCTGTGTGTCTGTCTCTGTGTGTCTGTCTGTCTCTTTCTCTCTGTCCTTTCCCATCCCCTCCCCATCCCACTTAAATTTCTGTCTCTCTGTGTATCCCTTTTCAGTCTATTATCTATATCTTTTCATCTGTCTGCGTGCCTGTCTTCTAACATCTTGTACACTCTCTCTTCCATACGCCATGAAGAGAGAGAAGGTATGTGTGTGTATATCCTCTTTCCCTCTCAGCACCCCCCCCCCCTCCCCTTCCTCCCACACACAGACTATCATCACCCCTCTTCCTCCCACACACAGACTATCATCTCTCTCTCTACATCACTGTGAAGTACATCATATGCCAGGTGATCAGCCAACTGCTGCTTGTTTAAAATTCTAAACTGTTGAAATTCTTTTTGGAACAGAGAAGAATCGGACTGAGCTGATGAAATAGGTGTATGATTTTAAAACTGATAAAAATTATCACACACGTGTGCACGCACACACCTGAAAGAAGTACCCACTCATGCACACATGCATGCATGCAAACACGCCATGTATACACACACACACACATACACAAAAAGTGAAGGGTTAGAACTATGATGAGCATTAATTTACAAATTTTCTAATAAATTGTTGTATATCACATCTCGAAAGAGTGAATTAAGGAAAGAGAGCACAGTGTCACACATACACACACGTGCTCCCTCACTCAAATGCAAACACACAACACACACACACACACACACACACACACACACACATGCATCAATCTGAACCACATAGGGCCAGTGTACACAGTGTCACAACACTATCAGAACCGAAGTTATCACCTGCATGGCTGTTGCCCGCCTGGCACAGACCAAAGTTTCTGCTCCATTTTTCGAAAGATCTCATGCACCAACGCAGTTATACACAAAAAGTGCACATGGTTTCAGCAGTGTCAGTTGACTGGCAATACTCTAACAGCAAGATGGCGAATGCTAGATGTTAAAGTCCTGCTACTGCTGAGCAAAAAAAAAAGGTCTACATTTAGATGAAGGGGGACAAATAAAGGGAAAAAATCCCCAAGGAGCATATAACACTGGTATGCTAATAAAATCTTTAAAATTAGTTGACAAGGGCGCATACATGTCGCTGAAATATGCTTCAGGCATCTGAATCTTACATAAATGCTAAAACTAATGAACACAATTTTCACTGTGTTTATTGAGGATACCATTTGTAAACTGCATGTGTATCAAAACAACAACATGATCTGACTTTACATTAAATACAAATGATCTTTAATACCCGTGTCAGGTTTAAGTTAACATTCAGAGACTGAACCCACTTCAAATTTGAGTAATTAGTTGACTGAATCAAAAATTTTGTCAAGACCACAACCACACAACATGAATAAACCGCTGGGCACAAGACCGACCACCTGACACTTGATGGAACCTTCCAATCACAGCAGAAAGGACTCCAACCTGTGCTGACTGCCAGCTCAGCGACAAGTGCAACTGTTCATGTCAACACATTATCTGTCTGTCTGTCTCTCTTTTCCCACACACATGTGGGGGCAGGGGGAGGAAAGGAACACAGTATCTCTCTCTTGCTCTCTCTTTCTGTTTGTGTGATGTCCCAATGTGGGTGGGGGTGGGGTTGGAGGAGGGGTGGGTTATGGATGTGTGTGTGTGTGTTTGACTGGCAGTACCACAAAGATACTATACACTATATGTGTATATCATGGATGAAAACTTTTTTATGTCCTTTAGTTTAATGAAGCTCTCATAGATATTATCTCGTATAAGATTTCTTAGATGATAATAACAAACTTAGAATAATGAAATTGATGTCAGTAAAGAAGCACACAAACAGAACTTGTGAAAACATTTAAGAAGAGAAAGACAGAGAGGGAATGAAAAAAAATCTGGCTTTGTTCGCCACTTCTTTACTTTTTCAAAAGATTGAGAACGAGAGTGAAAGAGAATCTGGCTGAATATTAAATCATTATCAGTAAAAAAAAAAAAAAACAGCTCCAGTACCAAGTGCCGACTAGCAGATAAGATAAACGACTCTTGCATGCTTTTGTCTTTCTGACAAGTTACAAGTAAACAAAAGATCTCTTCTCATGATTATATTGTCCTACTCCACCTCTCCTTCCTGCTGTTAAAAAGGGCAGTTGGTGGCTTTCTCAAAATAAACACAGCCATGCCGACCACACTGTTGCACTTGCAGCCCTTTCCTCCATCCCCCTGCTCAGCACGCTGGTGACGTGGCCTCGTGCCATTACAAAAACTATACAAAAAGCCTCAAATTCTGTGGCCCTTCACACCCTGCTGTCATGGTGACCTCCAGTTTGATTTCCTTTCCGTGTCTATGCTCTTGATAAATGTGTGTCAAGGTTAATGGTATTGGTAGGTTCAAGAGGATTGTCAGATGGTGGACATGGTGGCATCCTCCAGAAGGGGATGCTTACTCACAGTGACTGCAGCTAATTTATTATTGTTCTCAGAGGTGGCTTAGTATGTAGTGTCCTGCATACATTGGATCAGAACACTAAACGCCACCAAAATGACTTGGCAGAAATGAACTGTATCCTCTGGGCCACCCGCCTCACAAAGCTTGGCATTAATTACCCGCTGTATATTGCTGGTGCAGGAGTATGGCTTTGGATGGGGTCCTGGAATGAGTGGAATTGGGGTAGGACAGGGGAAAAAACATTCAAATTATGATTGCCATAACCATTAGATGTACATGAAGCCCTGATTTTCAACATTTGGACCCCAAACTGAAAACACCTGTTGTAGGTATATAATGTGTTTACACTGAAACTACAGTGAAAGGTGACTAAATCTTATTCTCTCATGTGATGTGAACTTGATTGTGCACATACTGACTGACTGAAACCAATTTGTTGTCAGATAAACTGACAGTTGTACTGACATTTAAGAAAACATTATGAAAAGAATGTCAACATTTTTTATTTACAGAAAAAGGAGCAAAACACACACACACACACACACACACACACACACACACACACACACACACATATCACACCTTTTATGTCACATATCATTAAAGTGTATTCTTGAGGTCCAAAATTTGTTAACACCAGTAAGCCAACAGGGGCGTCAAACTACCACAACATCAAAAACAACATTGAGCTGTTTAGCAACTGTACATTGAGAGGCTTCTCCATGCAAATTATGTAAAATGGGATTTATGTTTCAAAGTAAAATAAAATACTCAACAGAAAAATTGAAGCCTGAAACAATGCAAATTTTGGAGGGAAACTACTCAGTAGTTTTACCCCGTTGATCTAGCGTTTAACCCATCAGTTGACACTAAGTCGATTGTATTTGCTGCTTGATGCAGGTACCAGAATTTATTTCTGATGCTGGTACTGTGCACTGGAAGTTTTAATCAGCTAGCAGAACCTCATCGTTCCTCACGCAGACTTCATGACCGGTGGCAGGCAGTTGCTGTCATCAGTAGGAGGCTTAGCAGGTGGTGTTCTGTGCATACTGGAATAGAGCAGGCACAACTGAACTCTACCAAAGTGAGTCCGAAGCAGTACAGTGGCTCCTCTGGTGGGTTGCCTCATGACCAGTTAACACTGACTCTGTGGGTTACTGGAGATGGGGCTGTGACTGTGGATGAAGACCTGAAATAAGTGGTGTGGTGGTATGCCACAAAGGTGGCATGGAAGATGAAACAGCAAAAACACAACATTTTAAAAAAACAAAAAAAAACACCTTTGGCTTTGATTTCTCGATAGCCCAAACATATATCATGAAAATATCACGAAAAGTAAATTTGTAATAACATTTGTAATAATGCTATCTACAGCCTGTCTTTCATACCATGACTGAAAATCTCCAATCAGTGACAGTGTGTTTATCAGGTGTGTGATCGATGTCAAACTGTAATTCAAACAGATGCATAGCAAGACATCAAGAATCGATTGGGAGTCTGATCCAAGTCTTTATTTTCAAAATATGGTGTAGAGATTGATGCATGTGACTCTTCATTATTCAGCAGCAACAGGAAATTGTCCTGAGTGTTATCCTTGATCAAGCAGGAATTTTCTGAAGAAATGTTACTGTGAAGCACGGAAAAGACCATAAGAATATACCGATATAATAATATATTTTATATATATAATTATATATATATATATATAATCCCCCAAATCTGGAAAATTGACATTATCAATCATAACTCTTCAAAGCACATTGATATGTGTGCACAGAATGATACACCAAATATGCAATCACACTAAAAATCACTTTGCATGCAATATCACAATATATATGGACAGATCTGTTTCAAAGTGTAAGAATGAAAAGGACATTGAATAAAAACATACACACACACACACAACAATATGCAGGTGAAAAACTAAAGAAACGAAACGTAAAAGTAAAATTTGCAAATAACATATCTGATGACTGGCACTGAACAGTTTGTTCAAAATGCAGCATGTCCAAATAACTAGTGTGTAGGCTCTAGACAAAACACTGTGTGTGTGTTTGCACCCAAACATCTGTATTGTGTCCAACAAACATGCACTCACTTATGGATACATTAATACTAACCAATTGAAATGAGAAAGTGTGTGCATTTTTTAAATTTTTTTATACAGATTTAAAATTTATGAAGGTTTGCACTGAATATTTCTTTAATTGAAGGTACTGCATATTCAAATGCAAGTAAAAAAACAAATTGCTGTTCTGTACACATAGATGCAGACATTTTCATACAAGTACACACACACCACACACACACACACACACACACACACACACACACACACGCACATCCATGCATACACATTCATGCAAACACGTATGCACACACATGCACATGTACACACACACACACACATGCTATCTCTCTCTCTCTGTCTCCCGTGCACACACACACCACACACACACACACACACCACACACACACACACACACAACACACAATTATTAACTACATTTACATGCATATATACACAAAAATTATTTCAGGATAATCATTTGATAATGACGAAGAATAGGGAAAACAAATTTACATATTGTTATGCATGTTTCAAGTGTATGTGTGTGTGTTTGAGAGAGAGAGAGTGTGTGTGTGTGTATGTGTGAACAGTGAGTGTGTGTGTGTGTGTGTGGTGGTGTGTGTGTGTGTCTGTTGTGTGTGTGTGTTGTGTGTGTGTGTGTGTGTGATAGTTACATAGCTACACAAACTAAGTGTATCACAGTCCAATGTGCTCACACACACACACAAAAAAAAGAAAAGAAAGAAGAAAACATCAGTATCTCTCTAATTGTCAATGATCTTAGTTCAGATTCACAGTATCTAGCTCTCATCATCTGTGTTGACATCTGTAGTGGTATGAGACACTGCTGTCTGTTGACGACTTACACCACCACGCTCTGAAACACACATGAATGGAAGGCCAAATGTACTCCTGAAGGATGGGTAAGTCTAATACTACCCCACACAGTATGTTCTCTGGGAAAACCCGTAACATTCTAGTAGAAAAGGGAGATGGGAGCAAAGGGTGAGATGGTGTGGAGGAAGCTATAGCAGTGGGAGGAAGAGGTAAGCAGTGGGGAGGAACACCTTACTAATGGAAGTAACTGCTTCATTATGGGGGCCAGACTGAGTGGATACCTTCTCTACAATGGAGAGAGTCGGTGTACAAACATTTTCAATTAAAACAATCTAAATCTGCCCATGTCGTTTGTACATCAAATCTGCCTATACTAAACACATCAACACATACTCAACAGTTATATGGAAGAAGAGGGTAAATGGAAGTAGGAAACAAACATTATGAGAGAGCAGAGAATGAATGCAAGCAGACCCCAACCCCAAGCTTCCTGCAATCTGCCAAGATTGAAAAGAATACAGCGTCTGCGATTCCAGAGAAGGAAGGAGCACAAAAAAGGTTGCATGAAGAGTTTAAGTCATGGCATTTTCTGGAATCACAAGGCAGGAAAAGGCAAAGTAAAAATTCATGCTCTGTAACCATGGAACTTTGTCTTCTGACTTGATTCATTAATCTTTTTCAGACGTCGCTCTTGAATGCACAGTCTAGATGACAAGGGACCCCCTGTACCCATACATTTTAACCAGATATTTTACTTAGGCTGTACTGTGTGTTTTTAACTGTGTAGATCCAAATTCAGACATTATCTGTCCTGGTACCCATACTTGTAAAAGTGTCCTCAAGAGTATGTACTAACTGACAATGTGGGTTTACATGGACCCATACTCAGTGTGCTGCAGCATCCAATTACCATCTTTAAAATATAAGGCTACCCTGACCTGCACTTCACTGGATATGTATTGTTCAAATGAAGCGACTAATTAATGCTTTCCCTTTCAACATACAAACACCAAAATTTGCAGACATAGAGTAAATTACTTTTTTGGAAGATACCCAAAATAAATTTCATTTGTATACTTCTCATGGTTCTAGAACTATGAAGACTTTTTCGTATGTCTGGTTACTGGTGGACTCGGGAAGCGTGATGAAGGTTAATCAGTCAGTCAATCTATCTATCTGTCTGTTTTGCCTGTCTATCAATATGTGTCTCTATGCATGCATACATGCGTGCATGTGTGTGTGTGTGCGTGTGTGCGTGCGTGCGTGTGTGTGTGTGCGCATGCACACACAAGCGTGCATGTGTGCTGCATTCAAAGGCAATCTGGAAAGATTCTAGAACTCCCAGACATTTTCAGAATTCCAATTTTTCCTGCCTAATGCAGAAATGTTTGAGACTATTCTAGAAGTGCCCTGCATTGAGGAGTGTTCTGTCAGTGTGCCATGGCACACAAAGAGTAGTTAAGCACTGTGACAAGTTAACACAGCCGCCATCATCCACCTGCTATCTCTCTGTCTGTCTGTCTGTCTCTCTTACACACACACACACACACACACACACACACACACACACACACACACACAAACACACACACACACACACACACTCGTTTCTGTTATCAGTTTTTATGTTATTTTCAGACACCAGTCTCGCCCCCTCTATCTTCTCTTTCCTAACATTCCTTTACCTACACCTGACTACTTAGTTATATGCTGACACAATGATAAGACAAGCCTCTGACTGTGACAGTGTACAAACATGATGTAACTAAAATGCAGTTCAACACAAATCAACACCATTTCTCTCCCTTCCTGTCTCTATCTTGTGTCACTAATATAGTGAAAACCACAACACTCCTTTCCCTGTCCTGTCAGTTTGTTACATGAATCCCATGAAGTGGTTGGATGTTTCATTGCTACACATGTCCGCATGTATCACTCTCATAGCTGGCCACATATTTTCATTCATGCTTGGAACAATTTGTAAGCATCTGCCCTCAGAGCAGGCGTGTTTCAATTGTTGGTCTAATTCACACTAAGTTAAGAAGTCCATTGTTCTTTATTAATCCAGATGACTCAACCCGCCTTCCATAATAAACTAACTGGTTATCATGTTCCTCTGACAACCTGTCAGTTGGACATACCCCAGAAACACGATATATGGCTTAAGTCTCCAAAAGGACATTACTAGCCCCACGCTACATAGACTTACCAAAGGTCAAGAGCAGAAACAGATCTTTTGAACTTGTAAAAAAATCTTTTCATGCCTGGTACTAGAAAGTTGATCCTTTCACCACTATTAAGAAAGAGAGTGGAGGTGAATCTAATTAAAGAAATCATTCTATCATTTTAATGACACACCTGAGTCCATCCTTAGAGGACCGTGCCATTCCATCCTTCCTCATCACAAGCACAGAATATTGTCAGTCTCTCACTATTCTCCTACTCCCTTCTTCTCTACTCTTCAATATCCCTCTGGTCCTCCCTGCCTCACACAAACACCTCCCCCTTTGTCGCTGACAATGTGTTCTGTGTGCCGCTTTCTTCTCTCCTTTTCAAATGTACCCGGTGCTAACTGGCTGGCAGCGTGACCATGTGTAGATTGATTTAATGCCATCAACATGTTGGCACCTGATTCTTCCAATCACATTATCATGAATCTGAATATTTGAGCCTTCCCACATATGTCGCTGTCTCACCTCCTATTCTAGACTTGTCCTGGGCAAAAGCACAATTTCAAAATCTGTAGACAAAGCTGAAATTCTTACAAGGCCTGGCAAATTTAAAAACAGTCCCACAGGCACAGATCACACATATGTATGCAGATTATCATGCATAGTAAGATTTCATGTAAGATTTGGCAGGTTTTACAAACAAAAATACTTAGTATTTATTTTCCCTAAAGAGCAAATATATGATTGACTCAAAAGGACAGGTCATTACATATATGTAAACCAGACTCTCATGAATGAGTGCGTATAGAACAAGGAACTTGTTGGGATCGACAAAGAAAAAAAACTGGTTTTCCCTTTATGTATGGAAAACGCACAACAATGTAATATTTATCCAGCAAAACACAAGAAATAACTGACCTGACGCCTGACTTTTTTCCACTTGGCCTTCTTCTCCGGCTCTGTAGGCAAATAAAACATTGTATTTTACACACATATACACACCCTCTTTTCTGTTTTCCTCACAGACTGATGAAACACACACACACACACACACACACTGTTTTACAGATTCATCCATGCAACTCTATAAACATGAATACACACATGCATCAATGCAAGTGTGACAAAGATACATAACAACATGCAAAGACAGAATACATGCACAGAAAACTGTTTTTCTTACGCTTTCTCTCCTTCCTCTCCCTCATGTTCCTCATCTTCATTCTCTGCTCCCAGGGGGCTGAGAGTCATGGGATTGAACATGTTGTATGGCTCTCCCAGAATCCCTGTCCTGTGGCAAAAGCAGTCCATTGCACAGTTTAAACAGAGACACACTAACACACACGCTTGCATGCGCACACACACACACACACACACACACATGCACACACACACAAGCACACACACACACACACACACACACACACACACACACACACACATACACATACATACACATACACACACATACACATACACATACCACACACACATGCATGCCTTGTGCACAAGAACATACACACACAACATATGCAAAATCAACCAAAGACAATGGAAATATACTGTTACTTATAAAAAGAAAATAGTAATTTATCTACAGAGGGCTGATAATAACATTCAGTTCATTCAGTTCATGGTGATTTATTTTTGTTGTTGTTGTTTGTCTTCAGCAGTTCTGAACAGAAAAAAAGGCAAAATAATATCAATCAAAATGACACTACATTTCTATGTGAAGTCTCTCACATTGTACTGTATAAAATGCCATTTGAGTACGAGATATCACATTTTCATCACATTATTACCAATACTGTAGAGGTCCTCAATTCTCAAGTGTCTCATTAAATGTCTGTGCACACCTTATCAATACCCTGTCCTGTAAAAATGGGATTACTGCAGCTAATGTTCTGATTTAACTCCATCTCTCAAGTTAATCCCACATCAAAGTCAGGTGATGGGTAAATGTTAAATGCAAGAACTAGGAGGTGGTATATGAAAAAATATCATACAGTGATCATTATCACAATTGTTACTACTGAAGAAAGTACACTAGGAAGTCTTTTTTAAGCATTACTTAGTCAGAGATGAACTTCCATCACAAACATGGACAAAACTACTCACTTGAATTTCTTAACATCAATGACAAGATCTTGGAAACGCTCATAGATAACATTTTCATCCTCCTCATCTCCTTGCTCTAGAAGACTGAAACAGAAAAAAGAAAACACACAAATATCATTGGTTCAACAATACAAAGAATAACACTGATGCTGATAAAAATAAGAAAAATCTCCAACAGCCTGCTGTTATAATTCTCTCCAGGTATCACCTCCGTTTTTAACAGTCTTGAGAAAGTGAACAGCAAGAATGAAAGGGAACAGACTTGTGTTTGGTACACTTCCCTTCCTCTTGAACCTAGTCCATCCCTTAAAAGAGGATGGTGAATTAGGAGTCAAGCCCTGGGTGCAGATTTGAACAATTCCAAAGCATGCTCATTTTCTATCATGGCAAATATGTTTCTAAAAACTTGATCAGTCAGTTAATCAGTCAATCAATGGACCAGTCAGTCAGAGGGTTAGTTGGCACTCAGTCAGGTAATAAAATTGTGAAAACCACAACCAATGATAAAGGCTATGTCAGAGGTGTGAGCAAATATAGAGCTATGGGGTAGCTTTAAATTTTGAGAATCAGAAAAACACAGGCCTGCACGTACATGCACATGCACACACACACACACACACACACACACACACACACGCAAGCACACATGCGCACGCGCACTCACACACGCATTCACGCAATCGCGCACACACATGCACGCACGCATGCACACATGCGCACGCATGCATGCACTCACACATGCATTCACGCACACATGCATACACACACACACACACATACATACACACACACACACACACACACACACACACACACACACACACACACACACACACACACACGTGTATGTGAACACATGAATCTGTACATACACATACACAGACTCAAACATACGCAAAATAAAGCAAACACACAAATTAATAGACAAACCATTAACAACACTTCTTTACATCTCATAGCAAAAATCAGCTCCAAAACTATCAGTCATAACTGTACAAATAAAGCAAGACCTCCCAATACCGAATTTGCCATTCTAATTTCTAGAATATTTTTTCTCATTGCCAATGCTATATGTACCTCCAAATTAAAACTCCTTTCCATATATTACCTGATTTTTTTCAGGATTTCTGGAGCATAGCATTGAGAGGTTCTACTGTCTTTATGCCAGACTTCTCAACCTTGTACACACGTATTAATATCAGTTATTTTTGTCAAACTATGCAGGGGCTGTAACCACTGTGTTGTCAGACTCACAGAGCAGAAAGGGCCCCTCCCTTCTGAAACAGCCAATTGGCCTCTTCCTTTGGTGATGGCAAAATGGACACAATTGCTGGCGATCGCTGCCTGGAGAAACACAGAGAAGAATGTTCATTGCATTCATCATCAGTACAGTGTCTCCTCTCTACTGTTCAAGTCAGTTAAGTGACAGAACAAACACCAAATCTAACATCTCAAAGATGATTTTTCATTCATGATTGTTGTACTCATAGGTTAGGTCCATTTACAACACAAAAGTACAAGAATATGTTTTCGTACAGCATACAACAATATTCTCTAATTTAGATTTAAAACACACACACACACACACACACACACACACACACACACACACACACACACACATACACACACACACACATACACACACACACACACACACACACACACACACACACACACACACACACACACCTATGCAAGCATGTATGTGCATACTTAAACACACACACACATGCACGTTCCCACCAACCCACCTATCCTTGCAAGTTTTCAAGATTTAACTGACCTTTGACTCCTGCTTAGCATTGAGGATTTCAAACAAAAGCATAAACTAACTAAATTCAAAGTAACATCTGCATCATGTACACAAAACAATTCCTTAACTGTGTCATACATTTCAAACAACATTGCAACATTTAAAAAACTTCATTTAACAGCAATTTTTTGCTTGCAGAAAATGAAATACCTAATGAGAACACAGAGCCTGGATACAGATATTTATGAAGTAATTTTTTTTTTCAGATCTAATAAGAATATTTAGGACACTCTAGGGCAAAACAAAACTCATCTCTAACAGAATTCATGTCACATTTTCTGCAGATACAGAGTTCACATGAAAATACATCTGAACTAAAACAATGAAAATATGCATTTTTATTACAAACTGTGTTTCACGATGTCTATGAAATAGAAATTCATTACTTTCTTGTAATGCTTCCCTCCACAAACTGTCAAAATTGTCCTTCAAAGCCCGAGGAACATTTTGACATAAATAGTGTTTGTTTAAAAACATTTTCAATTCCGAAATGGAGTAATGTGATGTCACTTTGACTGATAAATTCCTTTTGTGTGTAGATACTACAATAGAGTATACGTTTCTGAAGAGAGTTTGAATGGCTTATCAGCTATAAGACCAGTCCAAAATCAGATTAATTTTGGTCTAATAAGGACTGACAACAGGTAAATTCCAGTTTCACCATCAATGAAATTATTCATGGTATAAACAAATGTGTTTAAAACTTTAACACTCTCTCCCTCACACACACACACACACACACACACACACACACACACACACACACACACAACACACACACACACACACACACACACACACACACACACACACACATGACAAGCACAAAGACAAGACTCCAACCATACAAACGACAATGATAATGATATACTTACTGAATGATTGACTTGATTGGGGGTCTCTTCCTGGGTAAAAAAAAAAAAAGAAGCAAAACCTGTATTATCTAAACCTTTTTAAACTAATGAATAAATGAACAGTTTTATAAATGTAATCAAACAAACACATTAGAAAAACAGCACAAACAAAGAATTAAAGATATTGATGATTATTGGTATGGATGACACGTTACACACAGCATGCACCCTGCGTAAGAAATGGAAAAAAAGAATGAAGGAAGTAAAGAAACTGAGTGAACGATATTGACTGGATGACACGGGAAACGACTGAATGAAGCGCCAGCTGGCAGCTCTTCAGTCGGCACTACCCAGGTAGGCAGCCCGTTGTGTAAACGAGTGTTGATGAATAAGTGCAAATGGTGGATGTAAGCGCATTGAGTTGTGTAACAAGAAATGCGCTATATAAGT
>CM065717.1:79307790-79545290 GCA_033310375.1 Conus canariensis | reverse complement strand
AAGCAGTACACAAACATCTTGATCCAGTGACAAAAAACAAACCAACAAACTTTTCCTATGATCCACAAATCCTTCATAATCAACAGCTAAAAAGCAACTACCAGTAGAATAAATACACACGCACACACACACACACACACACACACACACACACACACACACACACACACACACACTACTTTTATCCATATGTCCTTCAAACACCATAGTTGAAAGCAATTGGGATGTTGAAAAGTTATCTTAATTTGTGAAAAATGTCTTCTATTATCTACAAATATTTTACTTGTTACAACATAATATTGATGATGATAATGACAACAGTAACAATGATAATAATAATTCTATTGGATATTTGTTAAGCAAACATTGAAGAGGCCTACTACAAGATTACAAAATGACTAAACACATTCAAATATTCTTTCACATGTGTTTCAGATGTTGTGGGCATAAACATAACATACAAACAGTCTGAATCCTACCCATACATGCTAAATCAGTACAAGATCATCTTTTTAAAGCAGTCCTGAAATTAGTGAGAAAATCTGATTGTTTGAGAGGTATTTTCTTTATCATGTAGCTGGGGTTTGGAAAGAGAAAGACCTATGACAATTAATCCTTAATTCAAATATGGGTACCGCCTTGGCTTAAGGCTGTGTCAGGCCAATTGACACAGGCTAGAACACCAAGGCTACATCAGAATGTTGTTATGCTCTGCATAGTTATGCAGGGATTGTCTTCAGTTATGACAAGCTCCCAGCATAACATTATTAGTCTCCAAAATCCCCCGAAGTCGGAGTGTGGCTGCCCACATGGCGGGGTAATCAAAAACGGTCACACACGTAATGTTCTCATCCCCAGCTGATGCATTTGTACCATAGTGTTCAAGTACTTTGGCTGTTCGGATGATCCCTGGAGTCTTTTAGCCAGGGTATGATAACAACAACAAGAAATATGGGTAGTCACACAACACAAATGTCAGGAAGCCGAATGGAACTGATAAGGTGTATAGCTGTGAAGTAATTCATGCACGCCATAACGTGGAACACATTTCTCCTTTCACCCATAAGCCTTCCTGTTATCTAGTCAGGTAACTTAAAACTAGGCAGTTCAAAATATAATCATTCTCTTCATTCCCCTGCTCTGTAAATAATCAAACCAAATGTCATACTTGACTTGTCCGAAGTATACACAAAAGATTACTTGAATTAAAAAAAAAGTACCAACACATCCACTCACTTTGAATTAAAAAAAAAAGTACTAACACATCCACTCACTTTTAATGTCGTCCAAAAGAACGGTGGTGTGCTCAGCTTGATCCTTCTTGGAAGGCTGGCCCCTCATGTTACCAATGCGTGGCTGGCCCCTGCCCTTACCCACCGCACGGCTTGATACGGCTCTACATCAGTTGATACAGAAGCCACTTTTTTTTTCTGTTTCTTAAAGCCATTTTAAATACACTCAACATTATCAGAAAACTGACAGACAAGGGATGGAGCACAGGCAGAAATACACACATGCAAAATTTACAGACCACACATGTAAATACAGAACACACACACACACACACACACACACACACACACACACACACACACACACACACAGTTATATGTTTATTTTTTTATTTATTTGTTTACTTGCATATTATATATGCTCTGTAACTCCAAACATATTACTGACCTGTCCCTTCCTTTAGCATCCTGTCTCTTTCCTCTCTTGCCTTTCTCTGCATTTGGATTATTGCTGCATGAGAAAACAAAAAGTATGGTCAGTTTGAAATCTTGTTTCCATTAACACCCCCCCCCCCCCCCCCACACACACACAACACACATTAATGGATTTGAGTTGGCTGGGTTGAAGTAGGTTTACAAGTTGAGTAAACTCTCTTTGTTAAGAATGTGCCATGCATTTATAGTATTTCTTTTTCAAAATGTGTTCTAGATCCCACAGGCCCTGTTGTGCGTGCATGGGACTTACTTTTAATGATACCTATAGTGCTACTGTTCCTTTCAGTTAAAAGAAAAACTTTTCTTCTTCTCTTGCCCAGGTCTCAACCCCATCCTTTAAACCACACCTTCTTTGCTGATGTTCACTCCCTGCCCTCTTGTTCTTCATATCTGTCTGTCTATCCATGCATCCATCCTCCCATCAAACTAATGCACAACAAAGTGGACCCAGAAAAAAAAAACAACCTTAGTGCTATTATTTCTACCATCTCCCATAGATTCAAAACAACTGCTGTCACCTCCAGGAAGACCTATCATCTTGGAGACATACAAAGAAACTGTCCAAGTTCACTGGGCAGCTCACTGTTGGTAACCAACCATCAAGGCTTTGCCATCATACACTAGGAAACAATTCATTACATACAGATGCCTGAGGATTGGAAACAAACAAACAAACAAGAATTAATAGATCCTGACACTCTCTTCATCACCACTGATGCTGAAGAATTGTATTTAGTAAACGTTCTTCATACTGAGGTGCGAACGTCCAGTCAGATGCACTGGCCTTCACTCCAGAGCTGTTTGGCATGGTTCAAAATGTTTCACAGCACAATATCATTTAAAGGACAGATCTTTCTTCAGACTCTTAGAACAGCAGCAGGCTTCTCTATGGGTTCTTCTGACTTTCACTGTTTCCTTCCAGTGCCAGCCTGTCCCTACTTTACATTTCTATGAATGATTTCATGGATTACGTAATTAAGTGGTAAAAATTCAAACTGATGTTTCTTGGCATAAAGATGAAGAACTACCGGGTGAGTCACTTGAAATTTAACGTTTTGATGGAAAAGGACCATAACAACAATAGATGTAAATTTCAGCAAGCTGGTATGGTTAGTGTTGTGGACTTGCAGGTTGTGAGATCATGGACGTGAATCTAATCAGAGTTATCTGTTCATCAGAGTTTTGTCCTATCTTGCTCCTACCCACATCTGAGTGTGTTTTTGGGGTTAGCTGGGAAGATTAAAACCATACAAATGAGTTTCATCCACTTAATGGATATGCCTCTGACAGCATCACTCAAATTTCCTGATCAACATTACAGGCAGTCTGCATCTCTCAGGCCTGGTTGACACTGGGATATTTTGTTAAAGTATGTGTACACCACTATAGCCCTATCACACAGTCTTTGACCAGAATGGAGTTCACAGCATCATCTTCATACTTGTTGATAATTCTTTTTTTTTAACCTGAAATTTTGTGGTACTTCATGCCCTGCTCCCATGGTGACCTCACATTCAGTTTCCTCTCCCTGTCCTTGTTTATCATGAATTTATGTCAAAGTCACTTTCATCACCAAGTTCATGGGTAATGCAACTGGATGCATGCAGTGACACCCTCGGACAGGGGATGCACATTCACTCTTGCTCCATAACTGGGCAATTATTGTCATCAGGATGGGGCTTAGTTGGTGACATCCTGCAAATGCTGGATCTCTTCTTTCTTTCTTTTGCGTTCCCAGCCATGTTATATCCTCAATCCGGTTAGTAAGGCGAAGTCCACAGTCTGCCGCAGAGACACCACCGGTCCCCATAGCTTCTCTTGGACCTCAGCTGGACTGGGCCACATCTGGCATCTCCTCCAGTCACTGTGGCTGGGCCCCTTTGAGGCTTGAGGCCCCGTGCTGTCACTGCCTGGTGAACCACGAGATGAGCACTATACCATTGAATATCAGTCTGCATGGCCATGATGGATAAGACACATAGTGTCTGGTCTTCTCCTGTGCTTGTGACCCTGCAGAAGGTCTGCCCGCTGGCCTCAGCCAACACATTTCGACTTCAGAGCAGCTCATAGTTGTCTGGTTACCCTGGTAATACAGGGCTAACGTATACGAGACAGTGCAGGTTTGGACTCCAAGTTTTCCTTCTCTTGGGCCGTGTTGGTTCACGGCACCTTCTTCTGTATTATCCAGTGCACCCCCCAAGCACAAAGCTTGTGAGATCCCCAATCCACCAACCAGGGGATGCGTCTCTACGTTGTATAGTCCCAGCACGAGGAAATGCTGAATCAAAGCAGGTGCCAATAAACACTATGAAAATGACTTGACAGCATTGTAGTATCATCTCTAGATGGTGGCCTTAGTTCACTAAATAATAACAGTTCCCTTTGGACCTCTAGAGTTTGGGCTGTGACAGAAAAACCTGGGTACAGCATAGAATGATGTGGCTGGAATGAGTAGAGCAGGAGTTATGCCACAGAGTAAATCTTAAATATTTGGGTTATACAGCTTATTCCTTCTTCTGCTTCTTCTTTAGCGGTTGATTTTAATTAGCTGCATCAGATCTTTAATCCTGTCACCACAGTGAATCCCACAGTAGCTTATTCCAATGATTTTGCCAACTAGCGAATACAAATGCCTCATATGCAAATATGTAGTGGAGTGCCTGGGAAGAAACCTTCCATAGAAAGTAATTTCAACTAGAATGTAGTTGTGGAATGCACATCCAATCATTTTCTGTACCTTTTCCCCCCGACACTTTTAAGCTGACTCAGCTTAACAAAACCTTCAAGTCTTACAAAGTTTCTGTTCTGCTTTAGCCCAGTTGACCAAGGCTCTAGCTTCTTCGCAAAATATATCAATGACCGGTGTCCAGTTATAAGAGACAAAAACATGAAAATGGCCAATTATAAGAAGCACAAACCAATCAGAGAGTAACAAGTTACCTGACAAATTCCAAGCCACAGGTTTCTTCTTTCCACACCCACCGGCCAGACGACGGCATCTGTAAAATGTAAATACAAATAAATCTGCAATTTTGAGGACAACATCACCATCACTATAAACAGCAACAACACAAATAATGAACAACAGATGAGAGCTGATGTGATCAGATAAGAAGCTGTGAGGTAAGTTGAGATAAAGTTTATTGTTGTATTATTGTAACCTAGAAGACAACATAGGGCCTTTTTCAGGGCTGTCAACATGCATGGTAAAAAGTCCTGTGCTGCAAAAGAAACAAGTAATAATAAAAGCGAAACTGATATATACAATAATAAGTGACATGAAAGCAATTAGCTTAGACATCATCAAGGTGGGTTAAATTTGAATGTGTCAAGCGTGCCTGCCATTTTGCTTAATTTCACACTCCTTCCTTGAAAAAAAAAAAGAAAGAAAATACATGAAAAACATATAAAAGTACAAAAAGTGATACATGGGACAAATTTCATTAAGATCAGATTTATACTAATGATAAATCCTGAAGAAGTATTCAGACCAGGGTCTGAGCCTAAAAATTCCATCAGCATTGTGTGTGTATGTGTGTGTGTGTGTGTGTGTGTGTGTGTGTGTGTGTGTGTGTGTGTGTGTGTGTGTGTAAGCCTGACGCAGCTGCTGCATTAAATTGCTGAATCCACCAGCTCTAAAAATTGACAAAATATCCTCACAGGCATGGATGTGAACTGGAACTTGATCAATTTTTATTCATAAAGACTGAATAAGATAGAGATGATGGCAATTGAAATATGTCTTTCAATTCTAAATGAAGACCGCATCATTATAATAACAGGACTCATGTGTAAGTTTTCTGTAATTAATATTATATCTCATTGTCAACCATGTTCAAGAGATGTGATGGTCAGAGAATGTAAACAAGATTCAAAGGAGAATATTTATTTATAAAGTAGATGAACCTCAACCATGATGCCCCATTCTTCCTGTTTGAGCATGCACCACATTTGCCTCTGTGTAGGCACTGACTGGGATTGAAAAATTCAATGATAATGATGATTCCCCCTCTGCCCCTTCCATCTCACCCCCCTCCTCTGCCCTGACCCCTTTCCTTCACTCACCTTCCAGTCATCACTCTTTTATTATAATAATCACCATTAAGACTGCATTTTGCTTTCTTGTTTTCAGTTTCCTAGGTAAACATATGTACAAACCTATAGTCATTTACTATTTATTGTTCCCTTCATCATTTAGTATTTCCAATCATATGTACAAACCTGCTAGTGGACTACTTGTTATGTCTATTTATGTGTGAGCTGAAGACCTTGCATGCATTGGGATGCCCGGACGGATGGCGGACTCTTTCGGATCCGTCCGAGCCTTGAGGAGTTCCTCCCATCTACGTCTGGTGGTCGTAGGGAGGAGGCGGTTCTGTGCCGGCTGCGCACCGGCCATTCGTGTTTTGCTCATTCCTACCTTTTAGAGAGTGAGGAGGCTCCGTGGTGCGTTCCATGTCATGTGCCACTCACAGTGAAACGTGTTCTTTTGGAGTGTTGGGACTTGCACGATGTGGGACACGAACATTTTGCGGCGGAGTCCATGAAGATCCTGTTCAGGGATGTCCCGCCTGGCGTGATCCTTGACTTTTTGGGAGAGATTAACATTTTTCATCTGATTTGGGATTTTGCGGAGGAAGGATTTTTAATGAAGTTTCTGGTGCGTTTCTGGGGGATGTCATTTGAAGAGATGTGTGAAAGTTGTTTTTTTTTTTTTTTTTTTTTTTTAGTGACTTGTGAGTTGATTTTAACGTGGTGACAGCCCTGATGTGGCCCCTTGCGGTCGGCTGGGCTATAAGCAACATTATCTTATCTACCTTGCATGCACACAAGATCCCTTGTTCAAGGTTTGATGGGTCCTAGATACATGAACACATCCAGCATGCATGCACTAGATCCTGAAGGCAGAAAATTACTGCCTGAATGAATTGTTAAAATAACAATACATAACAAAAAATCCTTGTTATGTCTATATATGTGTGAGCTGAAGACCATGCATGCACACAAGATCCCTTGTTCAAGGTTCGATGGGTCATAAATACATGAACACATCCAGCATGCATGCACTAGATCCTGAAGGCAGAAAATCACTGCCTGAATGAATTGTCACAATAACAATACACAAAAAATCCTACTGCAGATGTGACAACTCAAAAGCTACAGAAAAACAAGTAAAATAGGGTAAAAAAAAAAAAAAAAGAAAATGAAAAAGAAAACAAAAAGTAAGTAAATTCGAGACTGGAGTGAATGAAAAATTCTAAACCTCAAGGTGGCACTTGTCTGTTCATTAAGTACTCTAGCAGTCTTTATTAATGCATTTACACACACACACACACACACACACACACACACACACACACACACTCACACATTTTCACACACACACACACACACACACACACACACACACACACAACGCAAGCACACACACACACACACACACACACACACACACACACACACGTACGTACACACATAACACACACACACACACACACACTCACAAATGGTTGCACACACTCATACTACTTTCATCATACACTCTATCACTACAAACCATCTGAAATCACTTTATGTGGGAAGACGTTAAACAGAAGAACAACACTGAGGTGATACACAAAGTTCTGAGTTCTGCAGCCATTTGCCTTTATTGTTAATCTAATCATCATTCAGTCATTGTGTTCAGGAGCCCTCTATTCAAAATCCAAACAGACAAATTTTTTTGTGTGGAAAGATTGCATTTTCCAGTCATAATTATGATGATAACTATCATTACTATTATTACCATTATTATTATTGTGTTGTTGTTATTACTAATACTATTGTCAAAGTAGCTGAAACATGCCAAGTTGTGTGTTTACTGTGCATTTGCTGAAATTTTTGGATGCTTTCTGATTAAATCTGGTTTGATCATATGATAACTAGCCGGGGACGGAAGGAAAACATATTCATAGCCCAATGAGTGTCCAAATAACAAAGGTGGGGCCTCTGCCTGTTACTTCAAGTACTAAACTTGAACACTAGGCTTGCTTCAGGTTTGCTAACTTTTCCAGTACTAACACTTGAACGCTACATTTGCTCCAGGTTAGCTGACTAATCACCGTTGTCTTGATAAACATATATATCATAAACATAAAAACATTACAAAGAAAACACCAAATATACCATATCAGAAGCTCCTGCTACTTTTGCCATGATGAAACGTCCAGATTATTTCTGCAGTTACTTTCACATCGCTCTATAATCTCACAGTTGCAGAAGCTGCCATGACTGAAACCATGGTGATGGGCAGGGGAGAGTACTCTATGCAAAAGGGACCATTCATTATTTGAATTTCAAGGAAAATACAAATTAAATAATTAGTTCAGGTTTATTGTTTTTGGAAAGAAAGCAATGAAAGATTTTGGTTAAGAGCAATTATTTTCATTTTTCCCAATAAAAATGTAAGATGTTAAGACTATAGTGTAAAATGCAATATCGTTTAACAATGCGTAGAAAAACAAAACGACTCCGCCCTTATTTCCAAGTAAGGTTACTTCCAAATACGGGGATGTGTACACGTTTCGGTGAGTGAGAGCATAACTCCCTTTAACTTTGTAAGGGATACTCTTGTTTTCGTTTTGAGCGTACAGAATAAGAATGTGATTAACCGTCGTAATAAGGCCGATCACATCCTTGAATTAATGAATGAGCTGAGACTGATGAGAGCAAAAGACAGCATATGCGGGGAAAAAAAAGTTTAAAAGTATGACTACTGTTGGAGATCAAAACACGAACGCAAAAGTTGAAACACCGAGCCGCCAAATAAACGCAACAAATATTAAAGCAACAAGACTTGACCTTTATGTCTTTTTAGGTCAGACAACGGTATTGTTCTCTTCCATTCCCCTTTCCTAACCTACACTGCTGCCCTTGGGAGTTCACAGGATTGCGATGTTTCGCCTGCGGCATTGGAAACACCTCAAAACTGTGGAGGTGTTCGACATTGAGTACCGTTGGAGGATTGTTACAGCAGCTGATACCAGGCTTACTAAGAGTTCTCATCAGGGAGATGAAAATTGACTGAGCAGGCATCAAGCAAATGGTTCTGTTCAAACCTGGAACTTAATTATTCCCAATGCTGTCAGAGAAGGATTTAATATTTTTATTTCATTGTTGCCTTTTTCATCCCATTTCCCACATCTCCCACTCCCCTCTCCTCTACCCATCTCCTTAAATCGTTTTCGTACTTACTGAGAATTGTTTACCCACGCTTGTTTTCCCCCCATTACATGTTTACTTCCATTGTATATTTATCATTTGTTGTTGTTGACTGGCCTAAAGAAGATCAAAAGGTTAAGGTAGGTAGGTAGGTAGGAGCTTGTATAGCCTCGCGGCTTTCATGTGCTCCGTCAATTTATTATGTCAGCATTGCACAAGGGGTGTAAATCACAGCATGTTACAGTTACATATATATATTATATTATATATATATATATATATTGGTATGAGAAAAGTCTCAGTCATCAAAATCAAATTCTATGTCTTTAAAACTTACATCTGCATCAAGGAGGCTTTTAAAGTTGTTAAGTGTGGCAGTGAGTTTAATGTTGGTTAGATGAGAATTCCATCTGCTAACTACTCTGTTAGCAAACGAATTTCTCCTTAGATTAGTATTAGTTTGTTATTTTACTGTTCGATGTATTCATTTAATGACTGCTTCCTTTTGTCTTTGTGCAAAAAAGTAGATTAGATTAGAGTTTACAGGCTCCTTATTTTAAGCCACACAGAGATTTTTTTCCCCTTTTAACAGAGAAGTTCTTGCCATCAAATATTAAGGCTGAATTCTGATCATAATCAGAAAATGTATGTTGCTAGAATCCAGTCTTCATGCACACAAAATACACACATTGGTGTGTGTGTGTGTGTGTGGGCACGCACGCACGTGCGCATGCATGCGTGTTGCTGATTTATGATAAATACTGCTGTGTGGGCAGTAGCCTGACAGAGATTTGAATGACGCAACAGATTTGGCCTGGACTTTGCTCTTCTCTTGGTGATTTCAGTACACCGTTGACCAAAAACAACTTTTTTTTTTTTCTGTATCTTGCTTTGGCACTGTGAAATGTTAAATAGGGATCATTTTTATCATTTTTTTATGCCTATGGACTATGCTGTTACTTTGATGGACATTATGATAATGTCTGAATGTTGTCTGCTGACTTAACGTGGTGACAGCCCTGATGTGGCCCCTTGCGGTCGGCTGGGCTATAAGCAACATTATCTTATCTTATCTTATCTTGTCTGCTGACTGGACCTCTTTTAGATGGCTGTAGTTACAGGTCAATAAGCAGGACCTGCAGCAGTCCCGCAACCACCCTATACAACAGCCAGGTGAAGATAGTGGTGTTGATCATGCATTGATGGTAGATGTCAGTCATACAGTGATGATAGTTCAGGTGTTGGTAGATCATTCCATTGGTGCATGGTTAATGGATTTCTATTCACAGGTGGTAAATGTTGCTGATCGTCTTTGGATCTTCTCCACCCAATCATGTGTCAGGTCATTATGAGTCCTAGATGATCACTTCCTACTCCAGTGTGGGGCTGTCAAGTGTGAGATGGTGCTTCCATAAATCATTTTCAGTAAACAGGACACTGGTGAAAATTTTGGAAAGGAAGCTGAGGGAACCATCTGTTTTCTCTGTAATGTTAGCTTTGTGGGTTCTCCACTTCATGCTATCTTGATGCCTAGACCTTGGGTTTGAAGAGTCTCACTTATGGATGGTATTCTTGAGAGAGTACATTTAAAAAAGTGGGAAGCAAGTCATGGTTTTATGTTCAGTATGTTGTATTTTGTAGGCATTAAAGTGCAAGCCCTAAATTTCTTGCCAGTCTTCCTTCCAGATGGTTGAGTTCCTCCTGCAGTTGTGGTGATCCTTGAAGGTACTGATATCCTGACACAAGGTATTGTTAACAAATAGGTGAATCTGAGAGTGAACAGACTGGGCCAGGTCATTGATATGACAGACAGTCAGGAGTTTAAATATATCCTGGTGTGTTTTTATGTGGGTTTGTAAATCATTCTCCTGACGGCTATTAGAGTACTGTTTTGTGCATTTTTTGTTTACTCTTTGTAAAATCTGTAGAAAAAATGTTGTGGAAAATGTACTTATATCGTTATTGTATAGTACATGAAAAAATCAAAGCTGACCCATATTATAACAATAACACATTTTTTACACTATTCGCCGAAAAATGATTATATTTCTTGTGTTGCCAGATGGGTTGATAGGGGAGCAGTTGCAAACTAAAGAAGTGACTGTCAGACATGGCTGAACAAGGCCACCTGTCTTCAAAGGTCTCTCTGTGGCAAAAGCGAGCAGACGAACACAAAGAAAAACAACTCATCAACCCTTTTTCTGACTGGGAAGGAGCCTCCCACCGAAACAAACTTGAGAAGACAGACCCCAGTTATGGCAAGCCTGTAGAGGGTTCTTTTACTGAGTTTCGAGGCCGTCAGGCAGGAGATCATATCAGTGCAGAGATTGTTGAACTGTGCCGTGTGATTTCGGAGTTAGGTCAACCACTCCCTGACCACACCTACACAATAACATTTGGCCAGTTGTTTGAAGCATACACAAAAATTTCAAACAAACTGGTGGGAATGCTTATGAGGGCAAGGAAGCAGCGCCTGGTTGAATTTGAAGGAGAAATGCTTTTTCAGCGTCGCGATGATCATGTGCTGATAAGGTGTCTGCGATTTCCTCATCTTGAAAGATCCATGGAATAATTTGAATGTATTAAAGAGTAAAGTAAATAACTGTGTCAGCTTTCTTATACATGTAGACAGGAAAAGACTGAGACAGATGGGATTATGTAGGCAGTGATACAATTGTCGTAATGTGATGAAAAGCTAGGAGGCGTATATACATATGTGTATATATATATATATATATATTATGGAACAGTGCAATACCAATAGAGGCTGCAATGAAGATTACAGGTCATCAGCGAAAGAGAAAATATATCATTCTTTCCATATGATTCTTGGAGGCCGAGTGTTGAGAACCATGTATGTTTGGGACTTTTACAATTGGGCGATATATAAATTTTGTTGTTGTTGTGGTGGTGTGTAGATTTAAAAGAATGTCCTTTTATTTTTGTGGGAACAGATGATGTTCCCATTTCAGCTTTATCTGCCAGCGATGCATCTCTGAAGATTCCCACATGACCTCCCCTCACCCCGAGAATGAATTTCCTTTTCTTTCGTTTTCTTCTTTCCATTTTAGTGCTTTGTTTGTTTGGTTGGATGTTTTCTTTTGCCTTTCTTTCCCTTTTTCTGCTTTTTAATTATATAATACTTTCAAGGAACTATATTTCACATCAGGGAGAAAGTGCTAATTCTCAAATTATCATGTCTTAATCATATATTGTTCTGATTCTGGGATGAGTATTTTGTGATCATACGTTCTTATAGTTTGCGTCTGGTTTTTCTTGTAAATTTCACAGAATTGACTTTGGACAATATTCATTGGCATGCATTAGTTCGCTCGCTGTCTCTCAGTTTCACTTTTTTTCTTTGGTTTAGTTCTATGTCTGATATATAGTCAAAACTTTTTTTTAACCTTTACCTTTCTTCCTGGGTCTTCCATGACCCAGTGACTCAATAAAAACATTATATCTTATGAACGGATAGAGCTATGCTCACGAAATCTTAGGAGTTTGTCAATGATCTTAATAGCCGTTGGTCACAGAAATTTCATGTATGGGCACAATCAATTATCAGCGTAATTAGTCGCGGTTCTCCCACGACCTATACATTTTAATGGGTTGCACATGACCCACGCCATCGGGTGAGGAATAAACTGCCGAACCGCTCTTTATCAGGTGTGTGTCTTACAAGACCCACGCGATCTGAATAGGGATAAGTAATAGGAAAAGCCTCTGAAAAATGTGTAGGTCTTGGGCGACCCGCATGATCGGGTCTGTGTAGTCAAAAATGTCATCCGGTAAAGGTTAATTTGGAGATTGTTAGTTTTGCATCAGTACAATGTTACTGACAGTTTTCTGTAACAACTGAGTGTAAAAGTGAGAGAAAAAAAAATTGTTTTGTCTTTCCAAAATCTGTACAGGTATTTACGATCATGGAATGTATGTTCTATGACGTCTTCTTCTTGACATGAGAGACATTTGTTTGATGGTGTTATGCTCATTTTATTCATTGTGACAAGAGCCTTTATTTGAATTTTGAATCTAGTTAAAGTGTAATAACCTAGGTTAGGGATCTCTTGCCCATTCATGGGCCACCATGAAACAGCTGTTTAGATATATGTTGAACTTGTGTCTCTAGAACTGTAGTAGTAAAAAGTACAGGAATCATGACATTTCTGATGATCGAAGTTTTCTTCTTTTTTTTTTTTTCTTTAAGTGATTTTGAATGACTTATGCCGTTGTCCATGTCATTTGAGATCAGTGCTTTCTAAAGGTCATGTTTGTTTTTTGTTTTTTTTTCTAATTTCATTTTCCAGTATGAAAAACTGTTTCAAGAACAGATTATGCTAAAAATGAAGAATTCCTTTTTCTCAAGATATGTTTATAGCTTATCAGTTGTCAGTGTTTCCATAGGTCTTGGGTGCATAAGATTCCTACTTTGTGCCATCTGTGGAAAGAGACAGGGAGATCTTTAATGTCTTTGGTGCTTATAATTCCTTTGAGGTTCTGTTTTAACAAATTTGACATCACATATTCATTCATCAGTGTTATTGCCATAATTATTTCTTTCCAAAATATTGAGTCAATTTTCCATAATGTTATTGAATTTTTGGGATTAACATTTGCATTTAGTGTGAAGTGAATATTTTCAAAAGGTGCCAGTTTGAGTTTTACCAGTTTTCTGCTAAGTTTTGGGGGGTTCTTTTGTCAGCTTCCCTTCCCATTTTAAAACAAGAAACAGTTTTTGTGGTTTCCTATGTTTATATGATTTTTATAATTTCAGTCCTTCTTCAGAGCTGTCCAGACTGAGGGCTCCTTTCTTTATTTTCTTTTATTTCTTTTGTTGTTTTTGTTGAAGACTTATGTCATATTTCTTTTCCATAAAACATGTAGTATTGACGCAAAGCGATTTTTTTTTTTTTTTTTAGACATTGTCAAGACTTCCAGTATATGTAATAAGCTGAGACAGTATTAATGTCTTTGTAAGTATCACTTTTCCACACATTGATGAGTTCTGTTTTTCCAGTTTTTCAATGGTTTGAATTGCATTTCCAGTTTCTTTTTCCAGTTTTTCTTCCATAATTTGAGTTTCTTATTCAGCAGAAAAAATGCATCAGAATATTGAACACTGTTGCTTTTCCCCCATTTCTTGATCCTATCCACATGCCCGTTGACTTACGTTTATTTAGTCTAAGACCTGAACATTCTCTAGACTTCACACAAACAGACTACAATCTATTTTAGATTTGTCTAAACAGGGATAGTGCCCACCTTCTGCAACTGGTGGCCTTATAGAGGAAACAGTTTATTGTTGTCTGGGCCTGCATACTTTTTACGCTCACTTGTATTGATGGATAGAAAAGGTGAGGAGGCTCCATGGTATACAGTAATGTGATGTGTGACTCGCTATGAAATGTGTTCACAGTGTGGGGATTTATTTGACATTCAACATAAACACTTCACAGCAGATTCCATGAAGATCTTGTTCAGTAGTCTTCCTTGGAATGTTGAGCTTCCAAAAGAGATAAACATGTTTTATTTGATCTAGGACTGTGTGGAAAATAGACCTAGTATTAAGGTATTTTGAATATGTTAGAAGAAACTGGTCTGTCAGTTTAAAAGAAAGTACATGGAATGGACTTTCATGATGTGAGATCCCTGATATGACCCCTGCAGTCTGCTGGACAACATGAATTGAATTGAAACTTCAGTTATGTGCTTTTAGTATCATTCTCATCTTTCATTGTCAAGGTTATACCATCAGCAAAATGATTCATGTTTGTATTTCTCTGGGGTTCATCTTCATTTTGAATGTGGTTGATTTCTATTACTTTTCTTATTGTTATCATTATTATAATTATTGGTTTTTGCTTTTTGGTGCTGTCCCATCTTCTGTGCCAACTCTGTGGCACTGCATCCATGCCGCTCATTCCAACCTGTCGTCCACAGCCACAGCAATCCACATAGAGCAGTCAATGTCTGGTAATCATGAGGCAACCCACCAGAGGAGACGCAGCACTGCCGCTGAGTCACTTCAGTGGTACCTGTTCTAATCCAACACGTGCATTAAGCCCCCTACTGATAATTATTGCTTAGTCGTGGAGCCAGTGTGAGTGAGGTCTCCCCGCCCAGACGGCGCTACCATATCCATTCAACGACAGTCCCCATGAGTTTGCCAGTACCAGTGACCCCGGCAGAATCAAACCAAGGCCATAAACATGGAGAGGCAATTGAAACGGAGGTCACCATGAGAGCAGGAATGAATGGCCACAGAATCTGAGACATTTTTTAATGCTGACTTATGAGGATGAGGAAGATGATGCTACAGATTTCTAGTCTGGTCTGAGACTGCATGACAGGCTCTGCATTTACTTTGATAATACATCCCAGCATCAACCCAGGACTGAGAGATACAGACAGCTGCAGAGTTGGTCAGGAAATCTGAGCAACACTCTCAGAGACACATCCATTAAGTGGATGAAACTTGACTGTGTGGTCCCAGTCTTCCCAATGAAGCCCATAACAAACTCAGCTCTGGGTAGGAGCTGGTCAGGGCAGAAAAAATCTCACAAATAAATGGCTCTGATGCGAATTGAATCCATGATCTCTCAGCCAGGAGTCCGTGACACTTACCACTTTGCCATGGCGGCCGGTTTCTATTCCTTTGATATTAAGGATACTTTGTATTTCAGTTGTGAGCAATTCAGCTGTGATTATGGAAAAGAAGTGGGCACAAGGGACACTGTTATGCCTCATTCAGTGGAAAACTATGCAGACAGGTACACTTCATTTTGGACACAGACTTTTTTCCCTCCAAGTGAGCATTGAAGTTCAGTTTATTAAGTGATCCCATCACATGTTTGTTTTTTGAAAGGGTGTCAAATGTTTTGATAAATTCCACGAATATTTTCTTATGCTACTTTAACAAAAGTAGATCATGAGTGCAATTTGTCACATGCTGACTTTTTTTTCCTTATTTTGCTTTTTAGTTTTTTTCTTGTGTATCTACTTTATACTGCTGTATCTCTAATAGTCAGAAATTATCTGTGTTCATTTTTACCTGTTGATTTTATTTTTGTTTATTCACATATGAGATTCTCTACGGATTGCTGATATTCACCTGCTGATTTCTAAAACAAACTTGGTTTATTCATAAATTGTTCTTTATGACTTGCTGATTTTTTTTCATTTCGAAATTATACTGTCTTTATGCACATATGCAGTACTCTTTATCCATGCCCCTCAACCCCCCCCCCCCCCCCCCCCCCCCAAAAAAAAAATGTTCTTTAGAAATCATTTAGATGCAGAACATTTTATGAATACCTATTCTTGAAAGCTGTAAGTGGTTTCTGGACTTATTAAATCTGCAAAGTGCTTTTTAATTTCATGTCATTAAAGTGACCAACCTGATTGGAAATATTCTTTATTATTATATTTCATTATTTAGAGCATCAGCACCAGACATCTGAAATTAAAAGGATAAAAAAAAGAAAAGAAATGGTGTCTTGTGTCATTTTTCATTTAGTGGTGGTGACTGAAGACATGAAGATTCTACTTCAGTGTACTTTATGTATGTGTATCTGTGGGCATGTCATGTGTATGTATATATATATGTTCATGCATGTATGTCTGTTTGAATGGATGTACTGTTGAATGGTGAATACAGATTACCAATAAGGTATAGCCATTCTGATAGGCCACTTATTTACTATTATTAGTTTTTCCCCCCCTTTTGTTTGGGTTATACAATCAGAAAGCATTATTATCTGGTACTGGTCTTCATGAATATATGAAAACAAATGCAAATTAAAAAGAATTATACAAGCACTTACATTTATTTTCTACATCACAAAATTGTTCATACTAAATTTCAGTTGCCTGTTGTAGCTGATATTCAATCAACATTGAACCAACACAATGATTAGTAGAATAAATGAGAGTAAAAAATAGATGTAATCCGGCCAACAATCACAAGACAGATTTCGTCATCGATTACAACTTGATAGAACTTATCAAGGCAAGTCATAATTCAGATGAACCGATCTAAGCTTTGAGAAAAAAAATGGGACCATGACTTATCACGGACAAATGATTCCAATATGCAGTGTATTTTTGCACTGATTAAAGCATAAGATTGAGAAAATGTCATCGACTGTTTTCTGTTAGTATATCAAACCATATGTCAAACCTAGCAGAACACACTTCTTTTTTTTTTTCTTTTTTTTTTTTTTTGCTGTCCCAACCTCTGCGCCACCTCAGAGGCAGTTCACTCACGCCGCTCATTCTGACACCCCGTCCACAGCCACAGCCCGGTCGGCCCCGCCGCAGCCCCGGCACCGGCAATCCACAGGGAGCAGTCAATGTCAAGTCGTCAAGAGGCAACCCACCGGAGGAGACACTGCACTGCTGCCGAGTCACTTCGGTGGTGTTCAGTGGCGCCTGTTCTGATCTAACATACGCAGGACACCACCTACTAAGCCCCCTACTGACGACAATAATTGCTTAGTCGCGGAGCCGGCGTGAGTGAGCTCTCCCTCCGGAGGGCGCCACCACGTCCGTCCAACGACAGCTCCCATGGACTCGCCGATACCGGTGACCCCGACGGAACCAAACCAAGGCCACAGACGTGGAAAGGACATCGAAATTGAGGTCACCATGAGAGCAGGGCATGAAGGGCCACAGAATTTGAGACATTTTTTTTTTTATGCTGATCGATGAGAATGAGGATGATTAAGATGATGCTACGGATTTCCATTTCGGTCTGAGACTACATGACAGGGCTGTACTCTACGCTTCCTTTCATAATATATCCCGGCGTCAACCAGGCCCGAGAGATACAGGCACCTGCAGTGTTGGTCAGGAAATTTGAGCAACACTCTCAGAAACGCATCCATTAAGTGGATGAAACTCGACTGTGTGGTCCCAGTCTTCCCAACTGAGTCCGCAGCAACTCAACTCTGGGTAGGAGCCGGTCGGGGCAGAAAAACCCACATGACTTCTGATGGGATTCGAACCCACGACCTCCCAGCCGGGAGTCCGCGACGCTGACCACTTCGCCACGGCGGCTGGTCAGAACACACTTCTAACAACAACAACAAAACCAAGATAGTACAATTTAAACAACAACTAACTCCAATACGCACAATGAATTAGCCAGAGTTATGATTGAATGACCCCTCTGATGCATGAGTGTTGATAATCCATGGCAGTTAACTGTTCCAGCCTTATAAATGATGAAAAATTAGACTGCTGTCAGCACATCTAAAAGCACTGTTGGCCACTAATACAGTGGAAGTCAGATGCTCATGCAGGTTATCTTAATCTTTCCTTGTTAGCCATCTTTCCTGCATCTCATGCTTCTGACGCAGCAAAGTTTTTCACATTTTTATATTGCTTGTGTGTTACAGGTGTTTGTGAACCTATTCGAAATTGGTACCCTGTATCTCCTTTAATTTTGGCTTGTAAGATAAGATTATTATGCATTTCAAACGATTAAGAAGACTGCTGACATGAATTAGTGATTAGTGATCGTCTTGAAAACACATACATAGGTGATAACATCATATTAATGTCATTTAATTAACCACTTAAATGAAAAAAATCAGTCTTTTGTAAGTTCGCAACATCTATTATTCAAGAGGATTATCTTTTTTTTGTATTTGCAAAGCAATTAGTGATGTTATGTTTTTCATTCTTATGTGCTACATATTTCACAGCTCTGAGTCCACTGTTGTGGTCACCTGTGCTGTGATATTAATATTGATCCACTGATTGATATACAAATTTAGAAATAAGTTGCAGGGCCTGCTATGGGTGTGTGACCTGACTGGCTTTCTGTGATCCAATAAATCATGTGACAGTGTGTGTGTGTGTGTGTGTGTGTGTGTGTGTGTGTGTGTGTGTTCCCCTTAAAAAGCCCTCTGAAAGAAAAATTAGACTTAGCATGCTGATGATCCTAAACTGAGTAAAGGTATGGCTACAATGAATTGATTTCACTTTCAAGAGAGAAAGTTCAACAGCTGATATTTACAATATAATCTTTATTTACAGACTTAAAGCACACATACTGGATTTGGTCGTTTTCTCACACATCATGCTTCCACAGAACCAAAACTGCACATCAGCATTAAATCACAGTTCAAAACGCACAGAGAACCATCGTATGTGTTCATGTATACACACGTTCTCTCAAAACCTTTCTGAACAAAGGAAAATAAATGCACTGTGATGTCATGTCTCCACTTTCTTCCGCTGAAGATCTTGAACAGTTTTTGAATCTTCCCAAGGCCGAGGTCCTCTAATATTTTCCCAGTTGTCCAAATCCTTCTTCTGCAATTCCTGGAGATATGAAAAAATAAGTTGTGATGATGAATTCAGGATTCATAAATCCTTAAATGTTAGCGAAACCGCCCAGAGAATGTGGACAAACGAGTCACAAGACGAAACACAACGCGTTTCGACCTCTTAGGTCTTCATCAGGTGAGACATAAACAAATAAAACAACGAAAATTCACTTAGCTTTGATCGCTTCAGATCACTTCACAGTGTTCAGTGCAAGGAAGAAGGCGTTGAATCAATGCCTTCTTCCTTGCGTGAACCCTGTGAAGTGATCTGAAGCGATCAAAGCTAAGTGAATTTTCGTTGTTTTATTCGTTTATGTCTCACCTGATGAAGACCTAAGAGGTCGAAACGCGTTGTGTTTCGTCTTGTGACTTGTTTGTCCATGTTCTCTGGGCGGTTCGCTAACATTTATTTAAGATTTGTTTAGATTTCCGCCTGCAGTCCTCTCACTTTGCAACTAGATCATAAATCCTTATCAATGCTAAATTCATAACCTTTCTGAAACCCTATAAAACAACCATTTTCTAGTTTTTTTTACATACAAAGGAAGACATCCATTTTCTTGATCATGCTCTTTTTATTCTTGTTTGTATCATTTTTCTCTGAATTACAAAATGTGTAAAGCAAAAGGCAGATGTCCCATATTCTCAGACTTTCGGAAAGCTTAAAAGTTTATAAAAGACTTTAAGAGTGTTCCAACAGTGACCAGAGAAGCAGGTAATCAGCAATAATGAGCATTACAAACATTAGATAATTTCCCTCACACATACTCAGACTATTACCACTTTATAAATCATATGCACTGCCACATATGGCTCTGGAGAATACAAAATGGAAAATCTTCAGTCTGCGTGCCAGTGTGTAGAAAATGGTCATCCAGATTCTCCAGTTCTCCGAGATCAACATGTGCGGGTCCATGTAATGACAGTGTAAATGTCATAGGCAAAAACAAGGGACAAAAAATAACTATAAACAATATCTGAATGACTGACAACCAAAAACTGCTCATGGACCATTTCAAAGTACTCATGGACCATTTCAAAGTAATTTTCAAAGGTTTCTAAAATAATTGCTGCTGTGTCTGTGGGTGTGTATGTGTCATTTGAGTGTGTGTGTGTGTGTGTGTGTGTCTTTTGTGTGTGTGTGTCTTTTGTGTGTTGTGTGGAGAGATGAAGGGGAGGGGGGGGGGGGGGGTGTGATGAGGATGTACTAATCCTTAGCGAAATCACCGCCATATTTTACCTCGTATGCATCTTCGATATTTTTCCCTCCATCAGTCTTCATCTTTACTCCATACTGCTTGGCCTCTTCATTGGTTATCTAAACAAAATAAAACTGATTATCAGATTATCAATGAAAAGGTTGAAATTCTGCATGAACAGAGAAAGCAAAGCATCACTGTGTGCAGACTAGTCCACCTATGCTACACCACTACAATGTGAGGCTACAATGTGCAGGAACTACAGCTGAATAAAGAAATAAGTGCATAAACAAAAAAGATGAGCTGGGAAGAGGAGCTCGCAGACAAAACTTACGAGATGCTTAACCTAAGCACTAAACTTATTTTAATGAACAGGCTTTGAATGCCTAGCAAACATAGTCTGCTCCACTGCCATAGTTGTGTGTTCATACACGCATCTCATGTCAGCAGGAAAATGTGTAGGTGTGCACACGATTATGTTTGAACATGTACACATACAAGTGTGCAGACAATAAGTGAATGATGTCTGCGTTGAATGGCAGTTCTGAGGATGGTAATTAAAACAAAGACAAAAAAAAAAAAAAAGAGGAGAAACATTTGGATAAGAAAATTTGTTGCAAGGTCGAGAAAAGAGAAATTAATTGAGAAAAATAAAAACAGAAAATAAAACAATGGCACAGAAAATACAAAAATGTAAACAATTAATGTACAAAAAATAAATGCTTGCAGATGCACACATAGACGTCTTCCCAAACTTGCGCACTAGAATATAGGGACTGACAAATGAAATCTGATTTGAAATGCTGTTCATCCTACATCAAATCTTTGTGTTTGCCATGGTGCATACTCAGCAGATGCAACAACAAAAAATGAAGACATTCAAGATGAAAACATATTTATGCAGACCAACTAGGAAAGCAAGCAACCCCACCCCCAACCCTACCTACCCTTCAGCCCCTTTTAACCCATCTTTTTCATACTCCACTACAACATGTGTCTCACTCCCATCTGTGCAAACACACAAGCGTAACGAGCAAAAACACAAACATAAGTAACTGATGGGCCAGTACCTAATTAAAAGATCAGTTTCAAATCTAGTGGATTATTGTACAAATAAGAAATTCATTCCAATAACAGAATTTCTGCATGATTTCTAAATCATATGGATGATTCAGCATGTAGATTTTATAAACTTTTCACCTGAACAGAGATGATGCATAGAATTTTTTCTTAGTATATTAGAGTTCAATTACTAATGTAGCATTTGGCAAGTTTTTACGGGAGAAATTTGTTTGTGTGCTATGATCCTTCCAGTGTCTCATTAATTTTTGGAACAGTTAACACTGGAAATATGATTAGGCAGTTTGTTCCACAGATCAGCTGATCTGGTCCAGCTCAATTCAGTTCAACAGCTGACAACAGTAAGAAACCATGAAAACAAGGTTTCGATTTGGTGACGAGTCCTGCCAGTTTTAGTGGATGTCTACAACAAGTAATACCATCTGTTTTGTCTTTTAATATATATGGAAACATTTTTGGTGGTGCTTTCATCAAATGTCTGTCCCATACTTTTGATGTTCTAACCATATCATCCCTTAACATCAGATTTTCATGGCTTGGAAGTTGCTGGTAAGTTAATAACTTGCTCATTCCTATAATTTCCTTAAAGTGTATTTGTTTTCTCAGGTGTGGGGACACACCACATTTTCGTAGTATAGGAATGGTCTAACTAACAATTAAAATAATAAAATAATTACTTTTATCTTTAAACTGGACATTCAAAATGAGTAATTATGCCTGCTTATCTATGAATTACAACATTTCCTACTTTGGTAGAAGCACTGTTAGCCAGATTACACGGTAATACAAACTATGCCAAAACAGTTAATTTATTCACAGTGACGTTAAGAACATTATATCTATGGTATTTTATGTTGCCGTATGTGGGCACAGTGCATAAATCTTATCACCATATTCAAGGACAACTGGAAGGTCTCCAACGGAAGATTTCCCTTTACAGCTCAAAACAGGCTGATGAAATCAAGTGGCATCAGTGTGTCTCAAGTCTTACATTTTCACTCCTGAATTATAATACATCCTAATGACAATATATTCCAATCTGTATATTTTTATTTCACGAACTAGATATGAGAACAGCAAATTAAAAGAAAATGACCCAGTTCGTCAGGCCTGAGAGGCACAACTCTATTCCTCTCATGGTGCCATATAACTGCCATTCAAAAAAATAGTGTCAGCATTTCTCATGTGGGAAAACTGAATAAATAGTTCTAACAGGTATAACTGATTCACCCCTCCCAGCTCCTGTTTGGAGGTTAAAAAAAAAAAGAAGAGAAAAATGGCAGCCAGACTCATACAGTCACCAAAATTGAGTTAAACATGGGTTAAGTTAATTAATGGAGGTCAAAGGTTTGAAAGGTCATCCAAAAAGGTCAGAGTTTAAGATGAGCAAAGTAGACGATAAAACAGTTCAGTCACACTTAAAAAAAAAAAAAATTGTCACTCATGCTGTGCCTGTATCACACATGTGGATGCTGTATATCAGTGTGTTTCAGCTTCAGGCATGACGGTCACAATTTCTTTGTTGTCTATCCAGACCTGGGTGTACACTTTCCTTCCATTATTTACAGCAAAACTAACCTTTGATTTTGGCACTACTGCCTTTGACAGTGTTTATCGATTACAGACATGATGACCTTGCTCACAAATCAGTCATGGGTATGACAAAATTCTCAGTACCCAACTGAAAAGTCACACTGGAAAAAGTAATCAGTTTCCTGGTGGTCAGACTTGATTCAACAGATATCATTAGCTGCCATTATAATTCATAAGACCAACCTTTTTTTCTCTATACATCTTTGTCTCATATTTCTAAAGGTTTTAAATCTAAAAACCCTGTTTGTACAATTTTGTTTTCATTTAAAAAAAAAAAAAAAAAAGACTATATTTATATATATAAGGAAAAAACATTTAAGATGCATTACCGTTTTGCGCTTTCTGAAGTCGTATCGTACTGATGCAAATTCCTTTAGACCAAAGGAGCCAGCGACAATACAAACCTGAAAGAAAAACTGCAACATTAATCATGATCATTGTTTTATGACAGTAGGTCACAGGGTTGCCATGATGGATATTTGGGCAGTCAGCAATACCCTCTGCCTTCTGAACACAACGGGACAAATGACAGATTTGGGACACACCCGTTCAAAAGAAGTTCCTGATGTAGTTATTCAGGATAACTGTGCAGCTTGCTTCTTTGTAGAGTACTGCTAAGACTTGGGAAGGTTGCTGTCTTTTAAAATGATTAGTTATAATTATGTTTTCTGTTTGGCCTCATGCAAATTATTCCCCGTTTGGCTATCTATACTAGCAACAAATTCTTGGAAACTGCAGCCAGTTTGCTTGCTCTGATTTCCCAAGTCTAAGACATCCTGCAAAGACTGTTTAGGTTCTGTCCTAGCCTTGGAGCCATACACCCCCTTCCCTTATTCCTATGCTTAAGCAGGGAGTCTTGTTGACTTAGTTAGAGCACAAAGTTCCCAGTCATTTTTTTGCAAATTTGAATGCTGCTGACAGCCAACATAAAAATAAAAATAGCTTTTTTACTGCCCATCTTTACCTTTGCTGCTTGTCATAGACCTGTATCAAATAACCCACAGTCATGATTTCCATTTGATAACTGAGTAAGTTTTTAAGCTACTTCCACAAAATGTTATGACTTTGTTAATAAAGCGTCACTCTTTGTTGGTAAAGGAGTAAACACTGCAAGGCTTTATTCCTTCAGTAAAAGTAAGGTTTCCCTAGAGACCCTTGGTGTATGGCAAGGCTTTAGTGCTTCACAAAAGTACGAGTCCCTGGAGACTTATGACCTATGACAGGGCTTTATTCCTGTACAAAAAGCATGGGTCCCAAGACCCCCAACGAATAGCGCAAAAAATTTTAGGCATCGCAAAGCAAAGGTTAATGTGTTGTTGTACTAGTGGTCCAGAGTAGTATTCAACGGACCCTCTTTCCTACACATCTTGGGATGGTTATCCTCATCTGCCATATCACCTGAGATGGATGTAACTAACTATAGTCAAACGCAATCACACAATGACTTGCAGGAATATATGATTCATAATGACCTACCATAAACATTCATACCAGTTATAATTAAACGCTTTCTTTGCTGAAGTCAGTGAGGTTGTGGTAGAAATCAGGGATACTATTTCACATTTCTTGACTGGACTGAAATGTATTTGACAGGGTACTTTCAGCATAGGTAGAGCAAAAATCTAAGAACTATCTTACAAGTGGTGTTCCTCAGCGAAGTGAATCAAGTTTTAGAACCCACTCTGCAAATATATTATTTCATCAATTTATATATATATATGTCTAAGATTGCAAATCATTTCTATTTTTTCTTTCTTTTTAATGAGTTTTGTTGATGACAGCAAAGCTTACTGTGGCACTCTGCCCTGATGTGGCCCTCTGCGGTCGGCTGGGCTATAAGCAACATTATTGTGGCACACTTAAATGATCAAAGCGGATCTAAGTGACCAACCTGCATCGACAAATTGTTTAAGAGGACCAATGATTGGCAAATAAAATGTAATAAGTAAAAGTTAAAATTTCAAACATACTACATATTGGTAACAATACCCCTCCCCCTCTCCCCCAACAAAATTGATGGTTATACATGCAGATACGGAGAAAGACTATGAAGTCATGGTTGGCAAAAAGCTTATCTTAAAACATGCCACAGATACTGTTGAAAAGGCAAATAAAATAGTACTAGACCAATTATAGAATACGGTAATGTGATGTGGCTACCTTATCTGAGGAAGCATAAAACTTTTGTAGAAAATCTGCAGAGAAATGTCATATTCAAAATCATTGGCTTTAAATAACTTGAGTTCAGAAGAAAGGTTAAATAACAGGCATTACCCAGCTTTGAATTTTGAACGGCAGGTGGTGATACGATACAGACTTTGAAAATTCTGTATGATAATAATCATTAAAAAAAAAAAGTTAATGATCTGTTTACATAAAAATCACTAAATAAATCAATCACAAAAGCTCATTCTATATTTAATGATTTGGTCAAAACTAACTTACTTGAACACTTTTTGTTTACCTAACAACACAATTAATCTTTAGAAATCATTATTAACTTCTATGGTTACAAGAAGAACATTTTAGAATTCTGAAAATTAACTATGCAAAGGTTGCAACAGATTTTGTTTCCAGACTAATTTCAAAATTGGGAGCTAGTCGAACATACAATATAGTGTATATTATACCCTTTTACAACATTTTTTTTCTCTCCCTCTCTCCATGTAAGCAGGCAAAATGCTGTCTTAAGCCAATGCAAGGATATGATATGATGTTAGAGTATAATGATCTGATATGATATGATGTAAATATATTGATAGATATATGACATGACTATTGTAGGACTGATTCCTACAGGGGTGAAATTATGCGTGCCATGCAGCTTCCCTTGAGTCATACCACTTGATACTTGGAGATAAGAATGAGGGTGGGGTGACGCTTTAGTGTATGGTGCTTCTTCATATCAAAAAGGTGTTATTAGTATATGTACTTTCCCTATGATTTCATAAGATCAACAACAGTTGCTTTCAACTTTCTATTTCAGATCCTGACTCCGTGACACATATGCACTAGAAAACAATGACACAAAATTTTAAAATTTCACTAGTTTCAATAGACCTTAACCTTTTCTGAATGTCATATGTGACTGCACCCAGACATGCATTCAGATCAATCAAAAGTTGCTCATTTGTTGTTCATCCTCACCTGAAATTTCATTATTTTCATTATTCATTACCCATCTTCTGTCCAAAAATAATTTGTTTATCTAAAAAAGTACTAACAAAAAAACAAACAAATAAATGAAGTTTAAGCCTTTCTCTATGATGTAGGTGAGTGCACACCCACTCTTTATCAGAAGCAACCACCTAAAAGAAATATGGGTGCGTACCCACCCACATCATACAGAAACGGATACTTAAAGAAGCACGGGTATGTACACACCCACATCATTCTGAAATAAATAATCACTATATGTCCTGCTACAGTGCATAGATGCATGCACTCTCCGATGGAAAAGAATGCAATTATTTTCACCTCGTACAGAAAAGTTTGACAAAACAACTTGGTTGTGCATAATGTGATCATCTGGGATTTAAAAGAAATTTTTAAAAAAAGATGTGTATGCTCTGAACGGCTTAAGGATATCAAAGCCAGACTAATTCAGCTTTTTTGAATAAAATCCAAACCAGCACAGCCCCAGCCTATAACTTACCCCTGCTTTACAACAGCTGTTTCTAAATCTAAATTAAACGGTAAGTTTGATAATCAAGCTTCTTCCTGAAGGATACCAGAGAGGGAGGCTTGGCCTTCAAAGCTGAAACTAGAGCATCCAAAGTGGGGTGGTACAAGGAATGAAATTAGTTTTGAAGGTGCAACAGGAATGTGGCAGAATTTCATTTTAGTTGTTGGATCATGTTCTTGTGGTTGCTAGCTGAAGACAAAGGTCAGAAGATAAGCAACAAGACAGTTGATAGTCACAGACAGCATTTTAAGCTGAGATTTTGTTGAACTGGCCTCCACAGTTTCCTATTTCAAGTATTTGAGATCGCTAAATAGTGACTTCCAGTCCCAGTTCAGCTAGTCCAGTTATGTAACACGAACTTAAGTGACATCCCACTGCTTTGACATGCACTATCACTGACAAACCAGTTTCTACCATGAACATGCGATCAGATCACTTACACACTCAATTTCCAAATTTTCATGTATGTGTGTGTGTGTGAGAGACTATGTGTGTGTCAGCGTGTAAGTGTACAGGGCTAGAAATTCCCTAGTAATAGGTCAGAAAATCTATTTGTCTCCGTCAAATTTCTACTTGCCCTTCCTAAGTAAAGAAAGGGTTAATAGATTACAAGTAACTGTTGGTTGTAGAATGAGAAGCCAGCAGATATAAAATTTCAAAATTGGCATGTTCTGCACATTTATCTATAATTAAGGTCTCCGAAAGAAAAATAAAATATCAAGCAATTATTTTTTGTTCATTGAGTTCAAGTGTGTATAAGAAATAAAAACAATAAAATTATCACACTTCTACCATTCACACATTCCTGGAATTAATAAGATTTATAAAATCTGTCTTGCTCTCTTTCTCTCTCCGCCTCTTAACCACTTACACATTCCAAGATAAATCTGTTTCATAAGTTCTGCATATAGTTAAGAATGAAAATAGGAGAATCTTTTTCATTCTATGCTGACCAAGCACAGTGCCTGAAAGATATGTTTTAGGTTCAGAACAAGCCTTGCCTCAGTGAGACATTGCCCTGTTACGGTCCCATTATTTATTTAAAAAAAAAAAAAAAAAAAAAACAGTGAGGGGGAAGGGAGGCTGGAGCAACACAGGAGGGCTGGTAGTGAAGTGAAAATGGAAAAATGGAAAGTGCAATTTGTCTGCACTGCAGCGGACTTCTCAGCCTCTGCTCAATGAATGACACATAAAAAATTAGTTGCCGAACTGACACATGCCGTTGACATGGAGAATTTCCACTTGTCTGCTGGAAGACTTTGTTGTCACAGACAATTGGACAGGTGAATATTTTGAGCCTTGGTGAGTATGTGTGTATGTCTGTGTGTCTTTACAGTTTGCGTGTGTGTGTGTGTGTGTGTGTGTGTGTGTGTGTGTGTGTGTGTGCATGGTGTGGAGAAGGGGAGGGTAGGGCAAAGGAAGGGGAGATTGTGTAAATGGAAGATATATGTGTACAGTGTGTGTGTGTGTGTGTGTGTGTGTGTGTGTGTGTGTGTGTGTGTGTGTGTCACTCCATGTATGTATGTGTGTGTGTGTGGAGGGGGGGGGGGGAAGCAAGAGGAGACTGTATATGTGGTGAGTTGGTGTGTGGCATATGTCTGTGTGAGTGTGTGTGCATGTGCGTATGTGTTTGAGTGTGAATATATGTGTGCGAGTGCATACTTGTGCATGGGCATGCATTTATGTGTATAAAGGAGTAAGGACTATGCTTATGTGTGTGTACTTGAGTGCATGCACACACACACACACACACACACACACACACACACACACACACACACAGGTTTGTTTGATTTTACCGGACTCGCTCTAGACAATTAGACGTTGCCCTGCTGTCACCGTAATGATGAAATTCCAAACCCTGATCATTTCTGAAAAACAACTTTACACCATGAATGGAGACTTTGAGTGACCTCTTAGAAATCTTTACTCTGATTACTGAGCGAGCAGGAGCAGGAGCACTCTGATTCGATGGCGACTTGCACACTACAACTGTTGAAACTGAAACTAGCAAAGGAAAATATCCCAGACAACAGGATCCATCAAATTCTCTTGATCATGTCATTTTCTCTTGCTCAAAAGTATTGTATATATAAAATAAGTGACTTACAATAAACGGGATGCCGAAGCGAACAAAGTGGCTTTTAGTGGCTTGACGATACCATTCCGTGATCGCTGCCATTTTCACCTTGCAACATACCGAGGTTTACAAAAGACATCTGATTGGCCAATAGTTAAGTTCGTCTCCAATCAAAAGACGTGAACCAATGCAAACATTGCGATAACTCTTCCAACACGTTGAGAGTTGACTATCATGATAAAAACAAAATCATGCCATGAGTGGAGGTAGAGTGTGTAGGTAGCATGAGACTTTCAAACTTGTTTTCCTCGTAATTACATAGGTGTAACTGCAAATAATATGTGGGCTGTCAAATATGTTAAAAGAAAGTAGCTTAGATAAAATGATTGAAAAGAATTTATTAAATGTTCAAACATTTGACATTTAGTGATTTACGTAAGTCCTGTCACTGTTTTGACAGTGTCTTCATCAGATTAAAATGTGGGATGACTATATAATATTGTGACCAAAAAAAAAAACAAAAAAAAAGAAAGAAAAAGAAAAAAAAAAACTTTGCGACTTATTAACTAGATATAGATGCATGTAATATACATACATCTATGGTATCTGTACCATGGTATGCAGATTTGTGTTATAGAGACAGATTGAAGCACCAGGATCAGGATCAGGACTTCTACATTGCTGGAACCTTCCTGGGGTATAAACAGCAACGGAAAATATCCCCTAATTGAAAGCTAGAAGAGTTTGAGGAGACTTAATTCAAGCTTTTAAGATTTTTAATAATATTGATAATATAAGAATGCAAGATTTCTTTAAATTAACAAATTATATTCATACTAGAAATAGTACTAGTAAAATCTGTATTGAATACAGTCGTACCAACAAAGGAAAATTCTGTTTTAGTAACCGTGTTGCACCTCTATGGAATATGTTGCCCACTAATATTAAATGTGCACAAGATACTAACACCTTCAAAGACCAAATTGACAAATGGCAGTACGCTGTTGATATAAAATATGATGATGATGATTAAAACCGTCACTAAAGACTGAGTGATCACAAATGACCTTATATGATATATATTATTTTCTTTTAATTTTCATCAAATGATGGGACAATTAAAAGCCCAGATGGCTGTGTGTTTAACACAAGTCCCTATATTCTGAATCCGGAAAAAAAAAAAAATGTACAAAGGTTGGAGCATTACAACACTGACCTAGTGTTTAACCAGTCCTAGTCTAGAAGCTCCCCTTTCAGGTATTGGTCTGCTTTTTTTTTTTTTTTTTGATTGAACAAACTACCAAATAACATTTCAAGAGCACAAGTCGTTACACTTTTAACATCTTATTGATAACTTAAAAGACTTGAAAGAAAGTAAAGTATAAGCATGACAAAGGAAAGGTCACAAAAACATAGCTTTGATGTTAGTGACCTTGGATATCTCAACCAAATTATGTAATAAAGATGGAAGTTTAAATGCTGATAGCTAGTTTTGTTTAGGCCCAATTTTCATTGCTCTGATCCTTTTTGTGCGAATGTTGATTGATTGCAGCTGACGCCACGAATGCTCAGACCTATTTAGAATGCTGAGAGCGGATTATTGAATTCCTGATATACCTGACATTGATCCCCTGCTCACTAGTCTTCTCAGGCCCAATGGCAGGAAAATTGGTTACCACATCACCAGACTACAGAGGTGTGCTATCACATGAAGAGCTTGAGGTGTTGAAGGCATATGAAATAAAAAGTTTAAAGTCTTCTTGTAAAACAGCTCTACTTAGAATTGTATTAAAAGTTTCTTCTAAAAGACCCAAGAATTTGGTTCAGTCTGGGGAGGGGAGGGGGGTAAAAGAAGAAGTAGAAGTGGTTTGTTTCAAAAGTATTGTGAGGAATAATGATTTTTTATGTCATAACCACAGACTTTGTCAGATTTAAGGGTGCAAGGACAGAGACAGATGCAAACCCATGTCCTGGAGTGTTCTTGTCCAGTATATGTTGAATAAGCTCATTACAAAAATACAGACACACTGCTTAATACATATAAATGTTGTCAGTTTTAACAATTTTTTTTTAGGTACTAGCACCAGATATGAGTCTACAGTAGTCCATTTTTTACTTATAAAAATAGTTTGCAAAATAGTCTGATACCAGCCAAGCTGAGAGACAATCATGTGTAAATAAAAATAGTTTGCAAAATAGTCTGATACCAGCCAAGCTGAGAGACAATCATGTGTAATGATAACTGACTACGCAGTAAACGGCAGCCAGCTGGTGGATCTGAAGATCAGTTTTGGCCTTCACAGTTTTGTGCATGCACAATTTACGGTACATGTTCAGTGCTTTCCTGCCAAACACTCAATGGTGATGGTGTTTTTTACTGTCATAATGGATGAATGGCTTACCTGAAGTTGTTTTCCCCCAGTTTTTATTTGTTTCATATAATTACGTGATCAAACACTATGGGATTCATCTCCATGGGGATTCAAGTAACAACTTAACATAACTGATGTTGCTGACAATGACAGCGGAGCTGGTGTTGTTACTTGTTTCTTTACAGCACTTTCTTCCTCTTCCTTTCTCGGTTTTACCAAATGTTCACTCCAGTGTCAAGAATGAATGAGCTGTCCTCAGGTCCACCAGAACGCCAAACAGCTTGATATTTAGAGTTGTTGGGTGTTGGACAGACCCTGCCTGTCACAGCATTATGCTGTGGGCAGCTTTCAAGGATTATTATGTTCTGCTGTAGGTCCCTGATCATGGTGGCACTCACGTGACTGACCAATGCCAAACTTTGTATGCAGGTGATGGCTTAGGCAATTGTTAAGATGAAAAAAAAAAACAAAGCCTTAAGACACACAAGAGTGATATTTCAGTTTATTTAGCCCTTTTCAAGTCTTGCATTTGGTTTAGACAGTTGTGTCCAGTCCTTAAATATGAGAGCTTCATTTGATCCTCTCATTGCAACAGATGGTAGCTGTTATTAATATTTTGATCTGTGTTGGAGATGTTGGAGCAACATCGTTTGGAATTGTCTCACCATTGGTGCAAAAGTATCTTTCTTACTTGTTAATTACTACTTGTGTTTTCATGCCTCATTCAAGATTTACTTTCACATTTCATTTTTGTTTTTCAAAATTTGCAAAGTCATTGTCATAATGAGAGGGAAATTATTTTCCCTTTCTACTTATCTGCCCCGTGTAATTATGTGATCAACCAATGGTGAATTTCATCTGTCAGGAGACACAAATAAAAACTACACAATTATCAGCTGTTGGCAGCACTTAGGTCTCTGAAAATGCTTGGGTAACTGTAGAGCTGTTCACTTAGACTGTTGGCATATTTTGTCCTTTCTTGAATCCTTTTTTGGATGAAGCATAGGTTCAAAGATTTTATTTTACATTGATATATTACAATTTTTCTGCCAGTAGTACCTTCGTCCCACATCCCTGTTTTAGTTTTGGAAGTTGTTGGATCATGAGTTTCACACTGTGGTGGTGAGAATATCACAGAATTATGAATGTAATATCTCAGCTAGATACCATGGGTAGACTGATGCAACCAGGTTTGGTCTTGAGGTTCCGCCAGGAGATGAAAGTTAACTGTAAGCAGACATAACAAATGACTTCACATTACAGAACTCACTGACTCCCATAGTAAAGCAATTAACACTTTTTCGCACTTTAACGCCCTCTTTATTCCTTCTCTCCCCTCCCCCCAATTCTTTTTTTGAAAAATATATCTTACATATTTCTGTAGATCTTTGCCAAGAGATTGTCATAATGATGGAGGGTTGTTTCCCACACTTGTTTCTTCTACTGATTATTTGGTCCATCTCCTTATTTCTCTGAATCTTAACATCATTATCATAATGACAGAAGACTTGTTTACCCGCACTTGTTATTGACCACTTTTTTTGTTCCATCTCTCTCTCTCTCTCTGTCTCTTGTCTGTCTGTCTACTCTTTAAGACAACGCATGAGCTAGAAACATATGCCAATGTTGAAATGAATCGATACGTTATGAGCGCATTAGGAAATTTTAGACTTGGTGTTTCTGATATCCCTTGTCATCATTTCAGATAGTACAACTACGCGGAAGGTGAATTTATATGCCGTTTGTGTGGTGTAGCTAAACAGAATGAAGCTCATTTTTTGTTGTGCTGTCCTGTATTACAAGATCTTAGAACCAAACTTATTCAACCTAAGTATTTTACTGAACCATTTCATTTCAAGGTAATATTACTGTTGTCGTCAAGAAAAGAAAACATCATCTGCAATCTGGCTATGTGTATTTATGCAGCACAAAAAAGACTGTGTGCTGTTGTGCATTAACTTTATTCGACTATGTATATTTTCATTGTTGCTGTGGATAGGTTTATAATGTCTTAGGCGTAAGTTGCATTGTATAATTGTGTAATGCCCCCCTTCAGTATGGGGCCATGGCCTTAAATCTGAATAAATATTTGTATTCGTATTCTCTCTCTCTCTCTCTCTCTCTCTCTCTCTCACATATATTTTTTTTCTGTTTCAACAGGTATGTCTGGAAGCACAGTGTAACACATTGACTTGTACTGATTTACAAGACCTGTCCTGATTTACAAGATCTGTGCTGATTTACAAGTCAGCTTTGGAACATAAACTGACCATGGATCGGTGTTTAATGCTCTTTAGAATGAGGAAACCAGTGCATAGTACTTTACAACCAAACTCCTTGGCCTTAATTAAGCAGCAAGTCTTGATGTGCTCCTCTTCAAAAAGAGACAAACATTCCACTGATCATGGATGTGAAACAGACTCAGCTCAGCGACTATATGATTGGAGATCGGGCAAGACAGTGGGACAAACTCCAGGTTGGAAGAGAGCATCACTTTCACCCTCAGCACGACTTTTGGCAGAATTGTCGAAAGATTCAGATGAATCTCATGACTCTAGTGTTGGGTCAGACAGTGAAAACTCAGGCTTAAATTGTGTTAAAATCAATGATTCGGTTGTTGATAGTGTTAGTTCTCATTGTGATCATCAAGATCCGTTACCTAAGGGTCGGAGTGACAAAGTTGAAGGACATGTGCCCCAGAGATCAGAAGTTAGAGACAGTAAAGAAGAGCTAAAGGATCTTGGTTGTGACCCACCTTCGAGAAGAAGAAAGCTTTCCCCACTGAAACGATTTACAGAGATGATTCCGGAGAACTACTGGAATGAAAATAGTGTCAGTTCCACAGTGAAACAAGATCTGGACAGCTTGATTAAGTCTGATGACACCTCAAAGAAATAGCAACTGTGAATAGCTTCATAGCAGACTTGTGATGACAAAACAGTACTTTTATTCTCGCTCCTTGCCTTTTAAGTTTTATTTATATATATATATATATGTATATACACGTACATATGTGTGTGTGTCTAAACATGTATTCATTTTCATTTGAGTCATTCAGGTAGCCAACAGGAATTAAGAAAACAAATGAATGAGCAAGTAAATAGAAAAAAGAAAGAAGTAACACCAATAGTGTTATCAAGTAACGCGTTAAGGAATGGGATGAAAAATTCAAAACCAAGATTTGGATCACATTTTTATGTAATATATTAGATGTGTATGAAAAACAGTAGGATACTATTATCTTGCTATTGATTCATACCTGAACTCACATTATATGACAGTGTTAAAAGGCTGTGTAGGAGCATGTACATTTGCGTTCAGACAAATAATACTCTTTGTAAATTGGTGATATTTACTGTAAGACTTTGACACACACACAAAAAAAGTGAAAACCACCAATGTACTCAACATTTTTCTCTCTGCACTCACATACTTATATCATATATGACAGAAAAGAATACACAATCTAATTTCCATACCTTTTCTTTGTTTCTTTCTTTTATTTTGATTTTTTTAATTCCTTTTTCTTTTGCCCCGTCAGTAGGTACTCCCAAGCAGCTTGCACACACATGAGCATGTGTGCGTGCACAAACACACACACACACACACACACACCACTCACTCACCAAACACATGCTGTCTCTTTTGTTCTCTCTCTCTCTCTCTTCTTTCTCTCTCTCTTCCCCTTCTCTTGCTCTCTCTCTCTCTCTCTCACATAAACACGCTCAGAGTACATGTGCTATCACACACATACATGGGCCACAGGTAAAGTACTCTTGGATTTTTGAGTTGTTGCGGAAAAAGAAGGGGGGGGGATGGGATGGGGGATGAAAGTTACCAATATGATTAAGACAGACCTATAGGGTGAAAAGGGAGTGATAATGGCATGTCCTATAACTCCCACCTGACTTCGATATTTGGAGGTTTGAGGGTATATGGATAGTTTTCAATGAAATGATAAAGTTTGGTTGAAATTAATCACAGGTCATACACCACAATAAGGAAAGTGCACCAAAGTGTTATGTAATCCATGTATGCCATGTTTGAGGCAAAGCATGCTTGAAAAATAAAGCCAACATCGCGCTTGCAAAACAATCTCCACTTTTCAATTAATTTAGTTTTCATGATTTCGTTGAGGATGCAATTCTGTGTCTATGAATGCATGAATTATCTGCCTCCTATCGAATGTCAATATCCAAAACAGATAGCTGTAACCCTGTCTCTGTATTAGTTGGCTTCCCCATATATTCATGTTTGGTCCATTTTAAGTTATCTGCTCGGAAACACTTAAAGAATGACTTGATGCATTATATTGTATGTGAAAAATTTTAATGTCAGAACCAGCCATCAGACAAAATAAAAATTCTATTAGCCCAGTCATGCCTGCTTATGCTATGTCCCACGGATATGATAAGGTGACAGAGCTGTTTCTGTGACAAACAGGTAATTGGATCCCTTGCTCACTCATTTATCATATTGTTGTCCAAGTGTGTGGGAGCATGCACCTGCATGTGTGTATGTGTGTGTGCTTATGTGTGTGTGTATGTTTGTGTGTGTGTGTTAAACATGAAGCATGGACATCCTGAATCCTGCACACAATGGACATGTTTATGGACCTGTCCTGAAAGTTCTCAAGTAGATAGGACATTAAATGTACACCCCGACAGCTATAATGCCACACACTCATTCTCTACACACTCCATGCCAAACTGACCCGCCCCCCCCCCCCCCCTCACCTCCTTCCTACACACAGATGGCTCTCTCCTTCCCTCCCCACTCCACCCCTTCCCACCTTTTCCTTCCCCCCTCCCCAACATTGGCACTCGTATGCGCTCATGCATGTAAACACACCTCGGATCACGCCCACATGTCGGATCACGCCCACATATGCGCACACACACACATACGCATGTGCGCGCACACACACGCACACACCTGCACAAAAGACGAAACTTTCTGACCTTCCTTAATCTCGCCCACCTCCCAGCAATCCATCCATACATACCACACTGATATACACACTGACACATACACTTACCTGTTTACACATAAACCATACAGACTGAACATAGGCTCGCTGATACACTCGTCTTTGGCAACACACACACTCACAAACATGGACACACACACACACACATACATGCACGCACGCACGCACACACACACACACACACACACACACACACACACACACACACAGAGTTGCGTCAGTTTCATCAAGGAAGTGTCGCTGCATGCCGATTACTCCATTTATGCTATACCACATCTGCCAAATTTCGAGACCACACTGCGCAAGATATACAGTCGATGGATCAATGAATTAATGACTAAGATGAAAGGATTTAAGACGAGAGTCTCGTGAATATAATTTATCTGGTGTCTGACTTGTGCATTAACCCAAAGTGCTGGTCGACTTCAGGTACCTATGTGACATTGCCTGCGCCACTTGTATTTACATGTGTGGGTGGGTGGGAGTGGGCCCATGTGTGTGTGCCAGTGTATGCTATGTGTGCGTGCATGTGCGTGTGTATGTGAGTGCATGTTCATGAATACGTATGTGTGATCTGTGGGCATGTGTGACCGTGCTCCTGCATGCACACATGTGCGTGCGTGTGTGTATACATACATGTGTGTAAGTATGTATACTGTTCAAAAAAAGTTAAGGACCAACATTTCACTGACTTATAAACAAGAAAATTGGGAAGTGATCAATCTCCAAGTGTAACATGAATTTATTGAATATGTGAAAAGTGTGTAAAGACAATGACAAGTCCGAGGAATCAACAAACTGGAATCGAGCGCAGTACAAACACCCCCCACCCCCAAATTTGTCAAAAAGTCACAGGAGGAGTGTTTGTTCAATGTCATGGTTAATAACGTGTGTGTCCCCCGTTATTGGCAAGGCATTCAAGGCAGTGTTGTCGCATGGAGTTCACCAGTGTGCGCAGAAAGGCCTGGGGGACAGCAGCCAACTCGTGTTGGAGTGACTCAAACAGCTGACCCAGGTTAGCAGGAGGAGGACGACGCTGCTGCAGTCTCCGGCCCAGCTCATCCCAAAGATGTTCGATGGGGTTCAGGTCTGGGCTGTTTGCGGGCCACTGCATTCTGTTGACACCAGCAGCTTGGAGAAACGTGTTTACTGCTCTGGTGCGATGGGGCCGTGCATTGTCGTCTTGAAAGACTGCCTGAGGTCCAAGCTGTTGAAGGGCTGGCAGCACCAGGGGTTGCAAAATCTCTATTTGGTAGCGAACACCATTCAAGTTCTCTGCCACATTGTAGAGAACCGTTCTGTAGCGTGTGCTTATGTCGCCCCAAATATAACGGATCCCCCACCATAGCGGTTCCTTTCCAGGACAGCTTCTTCTGCAAAACGCTCCCCATGGCGTCTCCAGACCCTGTTCCGTCTATCGGTGGGATCCAGGCAGAACCGCGACTCGTCTGTAAACGTCACGTTAGCCCACTGTTCATGTGTCCATCTCACGTGCTGCGTGCACCATACTCGGCGTGCTGCTCTGTGGGCATCAGTCAAACGAGGTCTTATGGCTGGTCGTCGAGCACGGAGGTTAGCGGCGTGTAGGCGGTTTTGTATGGTCTGATCACTGACAACAGTGTTGGTGGCATCTCTAAGGAGACGTCTGATGTTGTTTGCACTTGCTGTTCTTTCTTGTGTGGCCTGCCTTTCAATGTATCGGTCCTGTCGTGGTGTTGTTATTCTGGGTCGACCAGAGCGTGGTCATTCTTGCACTCTTCCTGTGTCTTGAAAGCGTTGTCTGAGTCTGATAACAACAGAGTGTGATACCCCAAGTCTCCGTGCCGCTTCCCAGACTGCAACTCCTTCTTGGAGCCATCCTATTGCTCTTCCTCGATCCAGCTCGTTCAGTCTTCGACGTGGAGGCATGCTGTTGCATTGCATTTTTCGCCAGTACAGTGGCTTTTAAAGACATTCGGTTGAGCATACTTTATGACCTACAGCCTGATTTAGCTCGTACTTCACATGATTTTGATTCAGCACATGCTCCTCGGATTCCAAACACATCAGAAATTCACCCCAATTTAATCCAGAAATGACAAGTCGCAACACGTGTTTTTCAAGGCGCGTGAGAAATGTGTGCCACAAAATTGCAGTTGCCGCATTCTCAATCAATTTGTGTGTGTGGTTCAATTTGTTTGGAGCACAAAGGCGGCACAATTGAATTTTTGTGAATTTTAAAAAGTTTTTGTGCATTCTCAATGTTGGTCCTTAACTTTTTTTGAACAGTATATGTCTGTGTATATGGGCATACAGGCATGTGTGTGTGTGACACACACACACACACACACACACACACACACACACACACACACACACAGAGATTGTCCCTGTTATAGTACTAGACACGGACGCTGGGCATCACTGGATAACGAATGAAAGTAATTGTGAGAGAGGGAGACGGACGGAGAGAGAGATTGTCCATGTTATTGACCTAATACCAGACACGGACGCTGGGCGTCACTGGACATCGAGTGAAAGTAATTGTGATCAAAAGCAACACAGGCCAAGCTCTCTTATCCGCGGCAATGAGAAGTAAAGGCAGGAGGTTACCCCCAACATCCAGTAAAAACAAACAACACAAACACCTCCTGCTCACTTCCCCATTCTGTCCTCTTCCCGGCCTTAATGGGCCGGTGACACAGCTGAAACTGTCTCGTCATCACCATCATCGCCTATGACCCCTCCTGGGGTACAGGCCGCCAACCAAGGACCTCCAGGCATCTCTGTCCTGGGCTCTTTTCTCCAGCTGGTTCCAAGTCGCCCCCATGTTCCTGTAACTGTTTGTCCGTCCCAAACTGTCTCCCCGGATAGCATGAGCAAGGCAGAGAACTTCTCTGCAACTACATTATCCCCTCTTGCATGCTGTTCCCCCGCGCCGAAAGTGTCTCTCCCCGCACTGTCTTGGTTTTAACCCTGCCTGTACTGTCCCCCCTCTCTATCCGATCCATTTCATCTCCAGATCACTCCCTAATCCAACCATCACAGACAGCTGCGTGCTCACATAAATACATGTGCACTGTTCAAGTTCATAAAGTTAAGATTGTACGTGTATAACTGTCACTCAGGCTGACAACATGCCCGACTAAATGAAAGCAAATTCATCGTAAGTTTGGTAGGTAAGGAATAAATAACAAAACTCTAAACTTAAATGGCAGTTTGACTTTTATGTACACTACCATATATGAAAACATTGCCTACTAAACGTTACAAACCTAAAGGGGTGTTCGTCCGATTTTGCCTAGGATGCCAATGATATGATATATGATGGACGAACGCTTGGAGGGAAAGGGGTGAGAACAGAGGGAAGAGAAGGGAATACTTTGAGCTTGACGACAAGACTTCAGTTGCAGGATTTTTACTTTTGGTCAGGAATGAAACGTTTAAGACATCGCGCAGTGTGTCTCAGAATGTGGCAAATGCCATCGGCAGTCGACTAAGATGACTTCAAAGAAGCCTTCCAGCGCTCGTTGCTGTGTGGCGTGTGTGTGTGTGTGTGTGCGCGAGAGAGCGAGGGAGAGAGAGAGTGCGCGCGTGTGTGATTTCAAATGCGCTCATGTTTATGTAATGCGTGGAATACAGAGAGAAAGAGTGAATTTTTGCTTTTCAACGGAAACTTTTGATTACGCCTCTTTAACCATGGATTATAATTTTTACATTTCACCACCTCCCCAGTAATACGCACCTCCCCAGCATTTTTCCTTTGCCATGCACACATTCATGTGTAGGCCTGTACCTCCTTTTATATACGCCTACCGACAAACGTTCTCTTTCTCTCTCTGCCTCTCTCTCTCTCTCTCTCACACACACACACACACACACACACACACACACACACACACACACACACACACACAGTGGTTCCTCCTGTCCCGCCTCCCCAGCTATCCCCGTTCATCCCTTTCCCCTTTCCCCAGGTTTCCCTCCTTCGTCCCCTCCCCACTCTACCCTACTCTCTCTCTCTCTCTCTCTCTCTCTCTCTCTCTCTCTCTCTCTCATGCCCTTTATGTCTCATTTCACTTTTAATGTCAAATATTAAACGTATTTTGATGATAATGTTAATGATGATATTATTTTGATGATATTATCCAGTATGTATTGGTTTACAGTCCTCGCTGATTAAGCCTTAATAAAGGCGAAAGTTTGGAAATATGAATTGTTGTGCAGTGTGAATGTTGGAGGTGCGCATTTTAGGCCTACTACTGCTGGTACGACACATCCACACGTTCGCACACCCACGAACACATGATATTTTCTGCCATTGATGTCAGTTGCACAATCAATTGCTAGTTTGTTTGTTTTTAAGAATACAACTGCATTATTCGAAAAAAAAGTGAATATCGCATGATATTTGTACTGAATTAATTTCTAGGTGAGGGCAGGACGATGGACACTTCGGTTTGGGGTGACACTTTTGGGTGCAGCTGGCAACTCATACTGTGTGTGAGGGGGGGAGAGAGAGAGAGAGAGAGAGAGAGGGGGGTGGCGGTGGAAGGTACTCGGCAATCTGGACCGGGGGACAGCATGGGCCAACTGAGACTGTCCCACCACAGACAACATGGGCTAGCCGAGACTGTTCACCTGGAGAGTAGGCCCATTACATAGGCTTATAAGCTGTCCAGGAAACAGATGGGCAAGGGACAGTTTCGGCTGGGACACCGGAACAAGTCATGAAAGACGGCCGATGCAGGGTGGGCTGAGACGGGGAGCGGTAGGGGGGAAATTCCACACAGTCGTTTAGGGGCACTGCCTTTATTGGGGACAGTGGGGATTCCCTGAGCTAATGTTTAAAAATACCATTTTTGTCTACCAGGACGAAAGCCGGGGGAGGGGGGGGGGGGGGGATTGGGGGCGGGAGAGGAGTCCAGAAACTGATCCTTTCCCCTCCCCACCCACCCCCTTCGGGCTCCCCGCCGGCTACGGGGCTGAATGTATAGTCTCGGCACGGTAGGGTGGACATCCTAAAACGGACTAGGCTAGAAGAATTCCTGGAGGGACGACATAATTTATCTGGTCTGCCGGTTACATAGGACACCTCATTTCTGTCGGAGAACAGAGCAGAAGTCGGAGTTCCCTGACTGGTCAAGCGGGCGTTAATAGACCCCGACGACCACAACCAAGTCCACTGACCTACTTCCTGTGGAGGTCATTCAATGACGACGATCAAAAGTCATGGGACACCGCATGGGTACTTTGAAGATCTACCTATGAGTTCGCGGGAACCCCTGGTCAATTTTTGTAGACCCCGTACTCCGTTATCAGCCATTCAAGATGGCGGCCACTTGTGTACGCTTCCTGTGTAAGCACCACACATAGATCGGCTCATTTCTTTGTCATCAGTCACATTCTGGTCTCTTCATGGCTTGAGAAATAAAGTGTTCACTCCTAATAACTAAATTTGATGGACCGAAGGATCTTGATGTGGATTATGTTTCCTTTTAATCTTCATATTGATTCGAAATTGTGTGTGGAGTGTAGCTCGTGTGTCAGTCGAAGTGCTTGAACCACGAACTTGTTCCACGCGAGTGTGCAGTCTTGACCGTATGTTTTCATTGACTTGATCTGTTTCAACGGCCACAATCTCAAGTGATCAATCGAACCATGGCGGATACAAGACGAAGGGTGAAGCTGTACATGTTGAATGAAGACCGTCAGTGGGATGACAGAGGAACGGGCCATGTGTCGTCGGCCTATGTTGAGCGGTTGAGAGGAATGTCCCTGCTCGTGCGATCAGAAACTGATGGTAAGCTAAAGAAAACTTGGTCAACTTCGGATCACAGTGTCTGGCCCTGTTGTCGAAAAAAAAATGTATTCATGTTGAAATGCGGATAGATTATGTCAGTCTGGTAGTTGCACTGCGGCTCTGGCAGTGCGTGTTTGTTTTTGTTAGTAGTACTAGTAGTAGTAGTAGATAAGGGGACAGGCTGATATACGTAGCCTAGGCCTCGCGGCCTTTCTTGAATCCCCATCCATATATTGTTTAGTATTCTGAATTGGTTTGTTGCGTATGCTCATTTTGGTTTGTTAATCAAATTCAAATAACAATTTAGTGAATTTATGATCCGCATCAAGGAGATTTTTAAATGAGTTAGTAGACTGTGCAAACTTGGTGTTAGTTGGTAGATCATTCCAAAGATGTGTTATTCTTTTTCCAAAAACCATTTTACGTTTATTAGTCTGACAGTGTTCAATGAAGATTTTCCCATCTGGCTTCCTTGTAACACTATCAGTATAAAGTTTGAAAAAATGCTCTATTTGTACATCCACCATACCGTTGAATATTGTTGCTTATCATTGTTATTATTATGATTGTCATCATTATCATTATCATTGCCGTTGTTGTTTAATCATTTAGGTTGAAGTAATTCCCCCATTCCTACATGGTAAGTTTTCCTTTACCGTGCCCAGTTCTCTGTTTATATGACAGTGACCCCATGATAGATGATTGCATTAATCCAGGTCAACTGTTTATCTCCTAGGACAAGTTGCATAAAAAGACAACAGTGAAAATAGTTAAAATTCATGGGAACAAGTTCAAAATTTCTCTTTTTGTGTGTGTTTTTGTTTTAACAGTTTAATTAAGGCCTTCATCATGGTGAAGACTGTCAAATTTTTTGCTTTAATCTCTTTCTTTAGTTTTACAGACCACACACAGTAATGGGTCTTTTTTTTTTTAAACGATGTAAGATTGAAAGCAAGATAGTAACAGGATTCCTAATTCAGTCATTTCAAAAACCTGCCTGGATAATTCTTTTTAAACATGTAACTTGTAAGATTGAAACAATCCAGATTCAGTCATAACAAGAACCCTGTTGACATTAACAGATACCTAATTCAGTCATTTCAAGAACCTCGTCATATGTTTACAAGTATGGCACAGTTTTAGACATTTTGCCTGATCAAAAGTAGAACTTGGTTCTATAACTGCATAACTAGAAAGTCAAGCCAATCACTATATCAGGATATTTTGAAGTTAGTTTGAGAAATAGTTATACTTTTCCAGGAAATTTATGCTTATAAATATTAAATTAACACTGGCTTTGTAGCCAACAGATGTAAATCTAATAATCTGTAAACTTGTGTAAATGTGATGACTGAAACAGTGAAAGAAGTCTAACAAATTTTTGTCACCAATTCAGCTTTAAGCTTCTTTTTTGTATCAGCTGATTATAGTTTGTTTAGTTAGCTTTCGGTTGATTTACAGATCGTCATACCTGTGGAGTTAGGTTAGTACTGCCTTTGTAAATTAAACAAACACTGCCTTTGTAAATTTAAAAACAAAAATAAAAAAGCACACATGAAATTAAAAAAGTCATTTCTCAGTTTGATTTTCATTTTGACTTGAGCCACTGTTGAGTGTGAAAAAAGTAATACTGTAATACCGGGGCTCTATCAAGAGTAAACTGCAAATTTGATTGTCAAATGTTTTAAAACAGTGTGATGAGTATGAAAGATCAAGTGCTGCATTATTTAAATGTTTTTCTTTTCATGGGTTATTCTGTGAAACTCTAATCGCAGAGGGTCATCGGATGTGATTTGGTCCTTCAAACTTTTTGTTTAAGGCGATGAGTATTTCAGCTATGAATGATTATATATAAAGACCTTTTTTGCTGTCTTTGAGTTTGAAGAATCTTGCTAATTGTCAACTGGTACATTGTGAACATTGTAACAAAAATGCCATGGATATTTTTAACTGGAGAATGGCTGATATATAAAATTTACCTTCGTCAGTTGGTGAATGCCAAGTGTCAGACCTCTCGTTGTCCTACATGACATACCCATCCCACTCTCATCCTTTTGTTGCTGAGAGTCTTGACCAGTGGGATACGGACTTTGGGTCTACAAAGATGGGGAACTTACAAGGTCTGAAGTTTGAACAGACGCTGGACTTCAGAGTTGGGTGCTCATTTCCGGATGACTAACACAGTCAGGATGATTGAAAGCCTGGATGGAGACAATGTTAACGGGATGGAGAGAACATTAGGTATCAGCCCTGAATCTGCTTGTAATGAAACAACGAGTTTAATGTATATGATGGACTATGGCTTTGACTTTTGAGCCGCAAATGATGAAAAAATAAGTACATGCTGCGTGTCAAAAAAGTTAAGAGAGTGCATCAATCTCAATGGTGAGAGCAGCAAGAAATGGCTCTGTTACAATGCAAGTACTTTAAGAACGCCCTAACCCCAATCAGGTTAGGACCCCCTGTTCTGCCCACTGAACTGAGACGCCTTCCTTGGCTTTCACTAACTCTAAGGTGAGCAGAGCATGCTTCAGAAACTTGCATCCCCATTGCAAGCACCCATAGGGGATGATCGGCTGTACCTGCTGAACCCATAGATGTCCAGGACCCTTTTTTTTTTTCATCCCTGCCCCACACAGACCCTTGGTACCAAGGCAAGGGCATGCAGTGTTTATGGTTAGGCCAGTTCCCTTTCAGACCATGTTGGCCAGTGTTCAACTGTCTTACTCTTAGACTAAGTTAGAAAAATTTTCTCAGTTCATACATCCTTTTTGAGGAACAGTGCTTTACTCTTTCCAGGTTTTCTCAGAAAATCACATTGCCACATTCCTATCAGCACCTAATTGGAACAATGAGAACACCTTGTTGTCTGTCAAGGGAATGAAATCTCTCACAAAGAGCTTTAAACACTTTAAATGACAGATCTAGAGCTTGGTAAGAAGTCGATAATTGGCTGAGTAGTACACTGAGTAGCAGTAGGGCCGTCACCAAACACAGATCTATCTTCAAGCTGTGTGAATGAGGTTGAAGTTGATGGATAAAATGTTGTCAGGTGATAGTAATCATTGAAGGCTGTGAGGACACCCGGGTTCGAACCTTTCTGTGGTAATTAAAGGGAGACAAATTATCCTCTCAGACCTCAGAACATCAAGTGGGTGCTCGAGGCATAGTCAGCTGAAGTTCATTTCAGTTAACAGATGGAGCCCTTTCACTTGAAGAACTGGAATCTTTGCTTGTTCTGCTCGTATAGCTGTAAGGTACTGTGATGGTGCTGTTGTCAGACTGGTCGGAAACTGAATGCATGTGAATGGATGTTGTCATAGGTTTCTTTAGGATAATTATTGTCTGAAACTGAAAGTGATCCCAGAAGTTATTTGGAGTTTTTGATGTCCATTTTTCCCCGAAGATGGAGTATGGCTGCCTTAATGGCGGGATGAAAAACAATCATACACACAAAACAAAACTCCACTGCCTGTCTATACAGGTAGTGTCCGCAGGAGTATCAGCCTGTGTACGCAGAAAGAAAGAGAAGAAAAAGTGATGTCCATTTGGCAAGAAGTGGTTGTTTTCTAGGCAGTAGGAAATATCTATAAGCGTTGATTTGTGGAAGAATGCAGTTAGAGAGGAATTCATAGTGGATGTGAATATGGTGGTAGAGAGGCAATGTGGATAAGACCGCATGGCCTAAGGGAGATTCTTTGTTTAAATCCCAATATGTTAGGGAGAAGAGGAAAGAAAGGAGAGAAGAACAACAATAAAACATGGAGAAAGAATGTGGTCTGTGCTACTGAAGTGGAAGCAAAATCTTTGATGCAGGGATTATGCGTTAAAGACAAACTGCGAAACAAAGTCCAAAACCTAGAGGTGGGGGGGAGAAGAACAGAGAAACAGAGACTAAGTCCAAAACCCAGAGGTGAGGTAAGAAGGAAAGAAGAAGAAAACTTCTGTATTGAAGGAGAGTTCCCAGAGACGACCATAGAGACCCAGTCCTGGAACCTGGTGCCAGACAATCCAAGGCGTCACCACACCTGGTGCTGAGACATTTGGACCTGTTTGAGAACTGTGGTGTGGTGTGCAATTGTGTGTGAGAAGCTGCAAATGGCTTGAAATCATTTCAGCAGAGTAAATTGACAAAACCAGGTATTTGTTCAACGCAGCTTGGTCAGAAATATTGATTGACTACCATATCTAGCTTGATGAAATATTATTAGAACAAGGTGCTACTTCAATTGATGACGTTTCAGTCATTTTCAAGAGCAGTCTGTCCAGTGTCTGTTATGTTTTGTTCAATGCTCAAGTGAATCCCTGGTGTCTGTCATCTGCTAAATCAGTAAATGTCCACTGGTGCCCAACCAATGGATGCCTTCCCAACTTCAACCTCTTCCTCTTTTAAAACACTTCCTAAATAGGATGACATGATGCTCCATGCTGGGAAGTATGACTTTTTGATGGCTAGTTGTTATGTCTGGGGGAAAAAAACTGTCAAAAATTTACTTACATGAATGTTTTGTATTAACATGTGTTTTTATGTTCATATGGCTCAGATCAGGAGTTCAGCCAGCTATGGGATTAGGTATCTTCCATTGATTCTGAAGGACACATACTTTCAAATACTTAATCCATCCTACTTATTGGCGATATCTGAAGTTCATGTTTCTGACCACTTCTGTTTGCTTCTTCCTGTATAGATGGGAACATGAACTTTTACCATTCCAGATGCCTGTACCTTTACTGGAACAGGTCCCACCTAAGTTACTCTTCTCAGCCTCACCATCTAATCTCCCTTCACAACAACAAGGGGGACATCTCTCCGGGCTCTGTCTATTTGGCTCATCAAAACTATCTGAAAAGTATACTCCTAGGATCATGATGCAGACTGACAGTAGCATAACAACCTCAGCCAAAAACAAGTGAAAGTGCTTCAGGTTAGAGCAGTTGCCACATCAGCAGTGTTCCAATACTCTGTCCATAAACGCTATCTCCCAGAGGCTGACAGCCTTCTTGAGTTTGCATGATGCTTTCATGAACTTCCACCTCAGGGATACATGTCTGCATGACCAAGGCTGGTGGTTCCAAAGGCATCTTTTTCATTGTAGCTAACTCTGCTATATCCACCAGTGACTCTCTCCCTATCAACAGTATAGACTTTTTGCCTTCCTCATATACTTATAGAGAGTATGAACTGGTGTAGTTCATGATGCCAAAATGTGGAGTTTATCATAAACACTCACTGTATGGCTTAATACATCTACTGTGTTAATCAATGTCACAGTCTCTTCAGTCCTTCTGCTCTTGTATTGCAATGGTCCATTGGGGTACTTTGATCAAGGAGTGATGAAGAAGCCGAAGCAATTCCACGCTGGATGATAGAGGGGTGTGTGCTTAATGGGATAACCACATGGAACATGGTAAATGTATGTAGCCAAACAGAGTGTATAAGAAAAGCTTTTCATTTTGACATGTTTTGTGTTATTAGGAACATTAGCAAAGTGGCCATTGCTTCTTGCAAGACTTTGACGTGCTGAACTTAACAAAACAGGGAATATAATACAGGTTCCATATTATTGTTTTATTTTCCAGGTTCTGTTCTGCTGGAATCCAAAATCCAACCAGACACTGCCTATCAAAAACAACAGGTACCTTGTTTTTTCTGTGTGTGTGTGTGTGTGTGTGTGTGTGTGTGTGTGTGTGTGTGTGTGTGTGTTTACAGGATCAGTTGTACTAAAATAGTTGATATTTTATTTACTTTCTGTCTTTTATATGATATTAGTGAAAGGCTCCACTTCACCAGCATGTGACAGCTTTTACCAGTAAGTTTTTCTGGTTCTGCATACCAGCTGGCAGATACAAGCCTCATGTATGGCTTTGTCTCTCACTGTCTCAGGCAAATTATACGCTGTGAGAAGAAAGATTCATGTCCAACTTCTCCTATTTGGACTGCTGCTTTAGTGCTTCTCAGACTCAGAGTGCATGTCTGCTGTGATTGTTTACTTTAAGCTAGGAATGAAACACTGGCAAACTGTCTTCTCGACACCCCACCATACCACTTCATTACCGATCAAGCGGTGTACTGACTGGTCATAAAATGGTGAAACTGAAACAAGAAAACTGCAGTTTCTTCCTCCCAATTGAAAGGAAGTTAACAAAACTGGACAAATTGCATAGCCTAACATATAATATGACAAAATGCATTCATGTGATCGTGTCTGTATCCTTGCAGTCTGCAGAGTGCAGTCGTTGTTGTTGTCATGTAAATCCACAGTTTTCATAGATCTGACCTTATGTCAGCTTTTCTGCTCAAAACTTAAATGAGTACATTTATTTCTTTAGTTCCTTGCCTGTGTATATATTGTTAGAGTCAGGGTTTTTTTCTGTGTATGTGCACGGTTCATATAGATTTATAAACTGTTCCTTATGTAACAATTTATGATTAAAAAAAAAGTTGTTTGTTTTAGACTTCCATCCTAGTTTAATAAGCAGTGTTTCTGAAAAGACAATTCAGTTCTAATACCTGAAATTAGTTTTTGATTTGCGAAAAAGTTTATATGTGTTGCTGTACAGTCATAACATGATGCCAAGTGCTGGTCATTATGTTGCCAGCATAGCATAATGCTGGCGCCTATATCAGGGTTTGCACAGGTTGGGAATAGTTGGGAAGGTTTGGGAAAAACGGATGGTCCTTTTCCCAGTTGTGAAAGTTTGGGGAAAATGGCATTTGGTGTCTGTGGGTTGGGAAGGTATGAAGGAAATTGAACTTGAGCATCTTCAAAAACTCAAAAAAGCATCTTCAAAACCAAAGAGATAGAAAACCAAACAACAAAGGCACAAACAAGTAAATTCTAGTTGTCCAAAAATCACCGACATCGCGACTGACAGTTTGCTCTACTTACTGAGTGTAACCAGTTGTTGTCAAGAGTTACTGTTCTTGCCAAGAAGATTGCCATTGATCGACATTTGTGCACATTCTAGCTTTCTGATCTTCAAAACTCATGTGTATGAGATGTAACATGGTTGGGAAAACTGGTGCCGGGGTTAGGAAAGGTTGGGTAAAGGTTGGGAATTTTGTTTCTCCAAGTCTGTATGAACCCTGTATATGTAGGAGGTACATAAGGACAAAGTGAAGGAAAATTTATAGCTCGGAAAAACTTGGCCTTTTCCATTAGCCAGAAATTAACTTTATTAAGTCATAAAATCTGGGCTGTTTCGATAATTGTTAAATTATGCATGTGAACTAAGCAATGAAAATTCTATGGCATTCAGATAAATATCAGGATTTTGAAATAGTACTATTAGTAGTTAACATTTACATACATACACATACACATACACACGTTCGATAATTGTTAAATTATGCATGTGAACTAAGCAATGAAAATTCTATGGCATTCAGATGAATATCAGAATTTTGAAATGGTACTATTAGTAGTTAGCATTTACATACACACACACACATACACACACACACACACACACACACACACACACACACACACACACACACACACACACACACACACACCTGTGTAAGCACATATCATTGCACAAATCCCTTCACCTGCCTGTTTCCATAGTGAAAAGAACTTGGATGTGTGAATCAGAATGATTCTAATATGTTTGATAGTGATATGTGTAATATGTGTCTGTCTGATCAGGAAACGCTTATTGTGTGGTCTGAGGCTGACAATTATGACTTGGCCCTGAGCTTCCAGGAGAAAGCTGGTTGCGATGAGATTTGGGAGAAAATATGTCAGGTGAGTTGCACATTTGTTGTTTGGTTATATTTGCTGTTCATTTGCAGGCTACAAGTACAACACTTTTCTTTTTGCACAAATGGATATTGTAGTTCCTCTGTGACTGGCTAACTTTGGTTCGTGGACATGGGCAGTTATCATGGAATTAGATTTCAAATACTTTTTATAATACTGTCACAGGTTAATTTCCCAACAAGAGTTTAGAGAACATGTGGTCAGGCAGTGTTTGCATTATTGTCCTGTTTCCTTTTTTCAGTGTATTTTTCGATAAAGTTTTATTTGGCCCTACTGTCTTCCTTCCTAATTCATCTTCCCTCCTGTCCCCTTCTATATCCCTTAAAGAGAGAAAAAAAAGTTTAATGTACTCCAGACGATTTCAAATTTTGCATCTGACTCTAAACGTTATATCCCTGAACGTTATATCCCTGGATTAAAAAGTTAGTGAACGTGCTTACTGAGATGATAGAAACAGTATAATTTTGCATTACCCAGCAAGGATGGTCTTTCTTGTTTGTGAAACCCCCCCTGTGTATTTACCGCACTGATTGCTAAAAAAGAAAAGCCATGACTGCAAACAACCTTTATAATGAAACTGTGCGTGTAGATGTTCCTTTTTATTCCTTTTCTGTTGTTTTTTTTTTTTTTTTTTTTTTTTGCATTGACACAAACATGGGGTATTGAATCTGCTAATTATTTTTCCACCTTTCATGCTTTGTCATTGGCATTACTTCACCCTCATGACGCTCATGCTGACCACCCTATATACAGCCATATCCAGGTTTATCCTGTTGCAGTACCAGCGGACCACAGACAGCAGACTTTACTAGGTCATCAAGGTGCAGCTCACCATAGGAGACATTGGACCCCTGCTTAGTTACTTTCATAATGTTCATCGATGCCTGTTCTTATAACGTAGGAATTCCATTAGACAGCATGTACCATTTTTTTTAGGTCAATTGTACATGTGGGTAGTTGAGTGATTATGATAGAAAAGTATCCATTGACTACTCTAGCCTACCGATAGTTATTGATTTTGCGTTACCTAAAACTGTTAGTTCTTTTTTTATGGCAAGTCTTGTGAGAGATAGCTTCAGACAAATGGTTGCAATCAGTGATGGTTTGATGTGGGCAAAGAGAAGCTGGCTCATTGACTTGCCCACTCTATGTCAAGGAAACAGGATAAGACTGGAGAGAACTATAAAATAGGCATTCTGGCTCACCCACCTCCGCCAGCTCCAACCGGCTAGAAGCCGGTTTCGCTGTTGCTCCGCCGGCTTACCCAGAATGCCTATTTTATAGTTCTCTAATAGTAAACACTTTACAAACATACATAATGTGTAGGATTATCTGTTTTTAACACTAATTTAGAAAACTTTTGAGACTTTAGTTTTTGCTTAATCCTTCGTTTTTCTTGATCGTCTTCAATAACATCGTTTTCTTTCATACATTCATCAAATGCGTCTCTATCTTTCATGTGAAATAAAACCACTGTCTTTAATTGCTCTCTAAAGTCTTTTAAAACTGAGTTATATTTTTTGACATAAAATCCACACCCAGCATGTCTTCCACTGAAAGCCAGTTTAGGCCGAACAGTCATCTATAATAAATAGTGTCTGCGTTCCCCCAAACGGTCTGTATTACCAGTCGGTTGACTGTCAGCTTTTTTGCAAGACCAAGACAACACAATTATAACGACGCAGTAAGTCAGCAGGCCGAGCGTCCTGTTTACAAACTGTGTGTCTCCCTATGTTCTGACCTAAAAATCAATAAAACACGCTCGCGCGCCTACTGCGTTTCTTCTCTCACCGGGCTCGCGGCGCGGGCGTGCGCTAACACGTTCTTTGCTATAGCGTGAGCTGCCTCTTTCTCTGTTCTTCATCGCGCTTAACTAGTAGTTGCAGGCCAGCCCGACAACGAATCACTGCTCAGCGCCCACGCACATCCTGTTCAGTCACAAAGCAAGTGGCTGACATATCAAATGAGAAGTGGTCCTACCAGTTCCACTTTTCGCCCCAAGTCCTTAATTAAGTCACCCCAAGTCCTTAATTAAGTCACCCCAAGTCCTTAATTAAGTCACCCCAAGTCCTTAATTAAGTTCTTAATTAAGTCACCCCAAGTCCTTAATTAAGTTACCCCAAGTCCTTAATTAAGTCACCCCAAGTTCTTAATCAAGTTACCCCAAGTTCTTAATCTAGTTCTTAATCAAGTTACCTTAAGTTTTTAATCAAGTTACCTCAAGTTCTTAACTTAAGTTACTTTAAGTTTTTACTTAAGTCATCCTCTATGTACAACCAAGTTCTTATTCAAGTCAATTTATAATTATTTATTAAGTTCTTGAAATATTATTCCATCTGAAATGGATCAAAATGATCTTTTGTTGTTGGCGGTTCTGGCATGCTTTTTTGTTTGGCTTCTGTATTTAGTGGTTGAGATTTTTTTGACTGCTTTGGTTTTTGCTGGCGTTGTTTATATATTTTATAACCGTAATAACCACCCCCAGCAGCAATGACGCCAAAAATGACAACTGTTTTAAATTCAATATTCCATGACGACTTTGGTGTTGTAGACAACCCTGTTGTTGTAGGTCTTGAATCAACTTGTTCTTGTGTATTTACAGCTGGCATTGAAACAACTGTTGGCGTTGGCGGTGTTATGTTTTCATTATGAGTTATATTCTGTGATTGCAACATTAATTTTTTTTGTTTGTTCCACTCTGCTAATTTTTTTCCTGCTGCAACACGCCCAGGATGAGGAGGCTTTTTACTGGTCACTTTCTCCACCTGATTCAATGTTTTCTGATTCTGCTGATTTTCTGGCTCGGTCATTTTGAAGGGAAACAAAATCTATATGATTAAAAGTAATTAATCCCATGATTAATGGCGATAACAATGTTCCAAATCTGTAATATAGATCACATCCTAGAGACTCTAATGACTTTGTTAAAACTGGATCCTGCGTTAAATCATACATAAAATCTTGTTCAGAATCAATGGGAGCAAATCTACTAACTAGTTTAGTGTACAAACTAAGAACCGTTTGCCCAACACTTTTTACCATTCTTGACCCCAGTTGCGCTTCATACCTGTTGTGATACTTTACAATGTCTTGTGGCGACATTTGTTGAATCTGTTCTATGCTGAATTCATTTCCAAGGTACTGTTTTGTTTTTCCACATGCTGCTAAAGAATACAGCCTTTCTTTTTGACGCATAATAGCTTGGTCATCAACTTGATCATTTGTAAGTTCAGGAAGTAAATCATCGCAGTTCATGTTTTATTAATGAATAAATATTATTTATTTTTTTAAAAATGAGCACCGAAAAAACTATTACTAACCTTGTATACCATTCTGCTGTTATTGGAGGCCTAAGTGTAGGATACACAATGCTTGGTAAAAGCCTGTTAAAAATAAAACCAGCAGATCTTGGCAAACTAGACTTTGAAGACTCAGCAAAGCTGATAGCTGTTATTACAGCTTCATTTGCTACGAAAGATTTTCTAGTTAAGCAAGGAATAATTCCAGACAGTATCAATATGTAAAATTAAAAAAAATACATTTATAAAAATGGCTTCACTCGTAATGATGATTGGTGGCGCTGTGGTTAATGCGCTTGCTTTTAGCGGAAGTAATTACGCATTTAGTAAACTACAAAATAACAATGAGAGAAAAAGACATAACAGAGCTATGGAGCAACTAGCTGCTGCACAAGACACCTATGAAAAGCAAAGAATGGAGCAGTTAGATTTTATTAACGACAGACTTAAACAACAGGGACATGCAGCTTACACATTTAAAGATGTTGACCAGGCAATAAAAGAATATTTTCTAGTAACAGGCAAACAAGTTGAAACATTGCCCCCACCAAAATTCAGCGATTACTATCAACCATCAGAAAAACAAAAGATGCAAGAAATATTGTTTATTGTCTTTGGCATGACCGCTGTGTATTTTGTTGCACAAAGTATTGGCTGAATAAAAATGTACAAAATCTATTATTCTCCAAAAGGATATTGGAAGGGAATAACAGCAATTAAAAAGCTTAGCCAAGCAGCGGGAGTCAGTGAACAAACAGCAAAAGAATGGTTATCTAAACAAGCGATTTGGCAAATTTATTTACCAGCGCCTAAACGAATACAAAGACCACACTTTGTCAACACAATACCGAACGACACCCATCAAATGGATCTTCTATATTTACCCCATGATACGATTAGACGAAAAAGATTTAAGTACGCACTTACAGTCATTGACATAGCTTCAAGATACAAAGATGCTGAACCATTAACACAAAAGAGTGCTTCTGCTGTTGCTGTCGCTTTACAACTGATATATCAACGAGGCCCGTTAACTTATCCTCGCATGATTCAAGTCGATGATGGAAAAGAATTTAAAGGTCAAGTAAATCAATTATTGTTAAAACATAGAGTTACCATTAAAAGAGGCATTCCAGGAGTTCACAGATCACAGGGTTTGGTTGAAAACTTTAACAAACAGTTATCTGAAAGGCTTTTTTCCTACCAGTATCACAGAGAGCTGATTGACAATTCTCGCAACACAGAATGGGTTAGAAGACTGCCCTCAGTTCTACGTGCAATGAATAATGAAGAATTTAAAGGTCTAAAACCAGTACAAGCAATCAAAAAACAAAAAATAAATGTTGTTGAAGGAGACGCCAGTTCATCAAGCAAACTATTACCATTTGGTTTGAAAGTAAGGTACCTTTATTTACCGGGAGAAGCAGAAGGGGACACCCGCATCAGGGCAACCGATCCAGTTTGGAGTGTTGACTCATATGAAATAAAAAGAATTGTAAAGATGAATCCGCCCGTGTATTATTTACGAGAAACTGACACAACAAAACGACCAGCCCCTCAAAGATCTTTTGTGAAAGAAGAACTGCAAATAATCCCGCCAGACACAGTTCCGCTTAATTAATTTACGTAAATATATTTGAGTTTAAAATGGAAGCTCAAAAGGAAGAAATCTTACATGAAACTAAAATGATGATAAAAAAAGAGACCTTAAAATTAATACAAGAATCATATGATACGTGTTCAGCTATTAAGGAAACAATTAAGTGGATTCATCGGTACATGGCAACGCATCCTGATCGCCTACGCCCAAAATCCCAAATTTTGATTATCAGAATAACGGATAAAGAATATCTTGAAAAAATAAAAAAAATTCGTGCACATCAAGCAAACGTGAGAAAAATTTTGTCTGAATTGGATATTGATATGATTGAGCTTCTAGATAAATTTGAGGAAAAATATAAACCCGCGGATGAAGAAGGTATGTAATTATGCTGTTTTCCAATGCCCGATTGCATATGAAAACTCTGGATTAACAAACACACGTTTTGTGTTTGTTCTATCTAATGACTTCTTTGTTACAACAGTTGTGTTGATCTCATGTAGATTAGATCGTAGTTTTACGTTGTCATGATGAAAAGTCTTATTGTCAAACAATGCTTTTTTATAGTTGTCATGGGATATGCTTGATTGCACAACACTACGAGATATTCCCTTTGCTTTTTTAACAACTTTTTTTTGGCTTGAAAGACTGTACATTTTCGACCTTAAACCAACAAACTCCTTGATCACACCTCCAGATAATTCATCCTTCATCTTACCTAAAACCTTCTTGTTAATATCTGAATGCAAAGGCGAATCTTTAGGGTAATCAGATGTGTCGTACCATCCCGCATGCCCTTTAGCTACTTCTAATTCCATGTCTTTATAGATATCTTCAGTAGGGATGTCGATTACAAAGGAATCTGTATCTGTGTAAAGTACTTTGGACTCAGGATACAAGGGTTTAAAGTAGTCGTAAAGAAATTCTAACATCAAAAGCTTTGATAATTCTAAAACAGTAAACCCAATAAAAACGGGCTTATCCAATTTGACTTTCTTTTTTTTCATCATTATGCCAAAAAGCTGATCATGAAATCTTCTGAAGTCCTGATAATTAGGTTTAGAAGTTAGCTTAATTGCATCGTTCTCTCTGGTGACCAATCTAACATCTTTACGCTTGTGCGGATTCTCCATAGTCTTTCCAAAACAGCTGTTGTTCATCAACTTGAAAAAGTCTTTTTCTGAAGCATCTGTGGATTTAGTTCTGAGATCAGTGTTCTTCATTATGTATGGTTTCATGAACTGTTCTTGATCAAAAGCAATTATACGATGAACAGCTGTCAACTTCAAACCATGTCTTAAATAAAATTGTAGAAGCCTGTAATGGCAGACATAATTTTTTTTGCCTCGAAGATTAGGCACAAGTTTAGGTGGTTCTGTTTTTGCTATCTTTAGACTTTCTGCTGCTAATGGATAGTCATTATGCAGGTCATGGAGTTCCTGAGGATATTCTAAGTCAACTTCTAGAATGTATCCACACTGTTGATCTGGCGTCAAACTGCCCAACCACTTTAATGCTTTTTGAATATTATTCGTATCTGTGTACATTTTAAAGTTGCGTAATGGAAGTGATTGCGCCATTGCCCATCCATACAGATTGTTTGCATCTAAATACATAAGATAGTTAGACCTTTTACTTGGATCATAGTCGTCCAAGTATTTGTTGTTTGCTTTACAGTAATGGTGCGACGCCATACTGATTCCCCCACGCAATCCGTTTTCAATCATCTGAAGCATTGGCAGGTTAGACAATAAATCAATTTGTACTCCAGTAAATTTTAAGAAAGCGTCCCAGCTCATCCCGGGCGCAGAAATGTAATGCGCAGGATCCAGGCTGTAATGTTTCATGCAGGTCTTCCTATAATTTTCAAAGACGTCCGCCAACAAACAGGTATCCGCCATTAAATAGGAATCATGATAGTCTCCCATCGTTTTACACTCTAACTTCTGCCACGCATCTTGAGCATAAGAATAATCAGAATCACTGATGTCCTTTCCTCTAAGACTACTAAAGAACGCGCCTTTAGGCGGAAGTGTATCTTCGTCAAACCTTTGCCAACTGTTCATGTACTCATAAGGGTAAACGCCCTTTCTAACAAGAGTTGGGTCAAAATATTCTTCTGTTATTGGGCAGGACTTTAAGGACATAGCCAGTGACTCTAATGAACCCATCATGTGTTGCATAGAGTCGTAGAAAGACATGTTATTTAAAGTGAAACACATGTACTTTTCTGATGACTGTGCAATGCATGACACCCTGAAGTCGCTGGTTACTGCTTGCATTATAAGGTGAGAGTCGTAACCTCGCAAGTTGTGAAAGAATATAGGCAGCTTCCATGTCTTTGGTTCAAACTTTAGTTGAAGATTGCATTTGTTATGTGCTGCTCCTCTAAACTTTCCACTAATGTGATCATGGTCTCTTACTGTTGGATTCTCTGCGGTGGCAACCAAGGCCGCCCCACAAATCCAACAGTGAGTGGTTGAGTCATACTGTTGTTGGTCTTCAGGCGTCATTATGATTTCAGATAAATTCAGATTATTAGAACAGGCATTACGCACTTGCTGCATGCGTTTTAAGAAGTATTTTGCAGCATTTGGTCCTCTGTATAATTCTGGCTTTGAATGGGCGCCATCCGACCTAACAATGATGAAGGCAAATGAGCAAATCTGATGATTACTCATTAAGACTGTTTTAGGAAGTTTCTGTGGGGTTGGTCCTTCATAAGGAACAATGAGTGATTCGAAGTCTGCGTAAACAACATATGGACTAGTTTGCAACCGTTTCCAGTTCTTAAAACTAACTTTACTGCCTTCTCCGGGCGTAATTAGTTCTGTATCACAGTCAACTGGGCTAATACAATGTTTTATATGTTCGCTCGCAGCTTGAACGGACGGAATTCTTGTTAAACATTTTCTACAGAATTCTTGTTTGCTATGTTGTTTTGTAGTATGCACTAGTAATCTACTCATTGTGCGTATTAGAGTGTAGTGCAACCCATTAAGGCTTTGCATCAGGAGTAAGTCTACATGAGTTTTGGTTGGTTCGCCTATTGTTGGACTGTTCTTTGACACTCTAATTGGCAGAAGGTTGGTTTCTTCAGACCATGTGTAGACATTAACAGTTATTGGTGGATTTTGTTTTTCAAACTGATCAATTTTGTCTACAGCCATAGGAAATTCAAGGCCGTTAAAGTTAAGATCATTGGCCCACTGTAAATAGTTAGATACTCTCTCTGCATTTTTTGGTAAAAAATGCAGCCTAGCAAGAACGCACCACATAAAACATTTGTCATCTGAATTTTTTATGTTCAAAACTGCTTTCTTTGCAACTAATGTTGGAGGCAGTGGAATGTAAGACTTGCCTACAATCGGCTCATACTTAGTCTGTTTTAATCTGATGTCTAGGACTTCGCCCTCTGACCAACCAGAGCCTCTCATTTTAGCTGCTTCAGAGGCTTCATTAAACTGTGTAAGAAGTTGATCTGCCCAACCAGGTGTTAAGTCATTATGAGAAAGAATAGTCTGTTGTTTAGTCGAGACCCAGACTTCTAGATTTTCTTCATTTATTGTTATATAGTCGATTAAAACAACTAACCTTACTTTAACTGGAGGGTTTATTGTTAGTTTACTTGGAACTTGAGAAATAGCGTGTACAACGCTTTCCCGCACGTTTTTTGGATTAATAACTTCTAAATCAATCTCATTTAGTGCTCTTGACAAACGCTCTTCCTCGAGCATTGCTTCAAACAATTCATCTGAACCTTCATATATCTTATCCATGTTGAGTTTCTTTTCTAACTCAAAATATTTATTTAAATCAAAAAAATAAAAGTTAATCAGAATCAATATCAACGGTCTTTTTGTGCTTGGACTCATAAACTAAAGTATAAACGCCCTTTGGGGTTGTTAATGTGAGCTGTTTAGAACAGAGTTTAATGTCTCGTTTACTTTTTTTAAGCATTCCTTTTTTATCTGGTCGGTGTCTGGTTGTTGAGAAAAAGTTGCCCTTGCCTTTCTTTGAAGATCAAACTTTTGTCTTTTGTAGTCCTCAAAATCAGCCTGTAGGCGACTAAATTCTTCATCCGTGATGTTCGAGTCAGCAAGTGCTTTATTTATTGTCAGTTTGAAGGAACTAAGTTTAGCTGTTATTAGTTGAACCATAGCTGTGTGCTTTTGGAGTTTAGCTTTTATTTTTTTGCTGACAGCACCTGCAGCTATTGAGCATAAACCAAGAGTTAAAGACACACCACCTAGAGGTATAGCTACCGGTGCACCTACGCCTGTTGCTAAGAGACCTACACTTGTTCCTGCTGATAGAGCACTAGCTGTCGATGCTCCAGTATTAACATATGTAACAGCATTAAAGACAGCAGAATACCTTCGTTTGGTTTTGCTGTATTTTGAAAGGTCCTGCTCTAGTTGGGTTTGCATTTGTGTAATGTTGGTTAATCTGAAAGTTTTTATGTCTACAGCAGCAGAATTGCCTACTATCTCTTCTTTGGGCACTTTTGGATAAGTCGTAACAGACATGCTTTTTTAAAATAAAAATAATTTAGTATTGGATATCTTTCAATCTGTTATCTTGAATATTCAGCTGCGCATCATATATTAAAAACAAATGTACATTAAGTGGTTTATCACTCTCTTTTTCTTTATCAATTTGAATGTTTATTACGTCTTTAACTGTTCTCCCACTCCCATGCAACTGATTATCCTCTGTTGACCTTAGGTCAATCCACAAACCGTATTTCGTTGTTAAATATTCATCAAGTCTAACACTGTGAAGGTGTAGATCTTTAGACGCAAGGTCTACTGTTGGACTTCTAGACCTCCCGCCTCCAAACAATTTTCTTATTTCATCAAAATGATGATAAGGTTTAAGCCCACTACCGTAGACTTGTTTAGGACTACCCTCAATTGAACATTGTACTTTCGTTATTTTAGGATTGATAAACTTTTCACTTTGTCTTTCGTATGGTTCTTCATCTTCACACAGCAATAAAATACCTTTAAGGGATCTTGCTGCGGCGCTAAAACTAAAGTTCCATATAGTGTCTGCTCTGCTTTTAGGATATTTTGAATGATGAATCACTCTTTCGTAATATATTGCTAATTTTGACTGATATTGTTGCTCAATCAGCCTTGCTAAGTTAGGGTTGCTAACAATGTCAAACTCTAACGAGATGTCAGAAATGCTGTACTTTGCATCGGCGGTTGTAGATTTAATGACACGTTTGTATTCATTAAAAGTTAGTTCATATGACAATCTGTCTTTTAATGCACCTTGAAAGTATGGCGCATGCGCTTTTAACAACTCAAAATCTAAGGGTATGGAAAAGCGATTTCCATACGCAAAATTTACAGCTTCATACTTGTTACCGTCTTTAACATCTTTGGAGCCTATTCTGTGTTTTAGTGCTTCGTTATTTTCGATTCCTTGAAACGCAAGATCGGCCCTTTCATTCGCGGTTAGCCATAGATCAGAATAGATTAGAAATATGTCTGCATTGTGTAAAGAAAATATTTCTTGCCCCTCAAGTTTTATAGAAATTTTCTTAACGATTGCCCGTCCCAGATTCTGTACAACTGTCCTGTCTGGGTCTGTTGCTGAATCAAGTTCTATTTTGAAAGTAAGCCGTGCAGATCCCGGCACAATCACTTCATCTGCTCCTAGGTCTGGAAATTTAACAGTAAGAATTTGATCTGAATCAATAGTAGATGGATTATTTGGAACAATAATATTCTGTTTATTTCCCTTCACGCCAAAGGGCTCTTTCAGTCTTCTATGCGGGTCAAGAATCGAACCATATGCTTGTGACATTTTTTTTTTATAAAACAAAATAAAAAGTTAATTATTTAAAAACATGGCAGAAGAAGATTATGATGTTTTTGATCCTGGAGACGACATGAGTGAAATGACGCCTTTGACACATCCATTACAATCATTGCGGCGTGAATTAACAGAAAGTAAGGTCAAATCATTTTATCAAAGTTTAGGCCAAGAACCTCCTGATTTTATAGACCCTAATGATTTTGAAACAAAAGATGACCATTTGTTTGTGAGAAACGACGAAGGACAACTTGTTCAGCTTACAACTAAACCAGACTCATCAAAGTTTTTAAAAAAGAGTACAATTAGACAAAGGCTCAGTGTGAGCGATCAAAATCGCCTTGGCATTGCTAAACCGCGAAGATTAGACAGTGAGGCAGTTGCTAAACTTCAAAACACACTACAAGAACTCCCAACAGATAACCAAATACAAAACATGGAACTTAAAGATTTAAGCCCAACAGCAGACGAAATAATAGAAGCAGAAACCAGTTTTTCAGAAGAAACAGTATTAAAAACCATGCACGATCCGCCGCTACCTATGAGAGAAATAACGGCCCTTGATCATGCTTTGAAAAGCATCAGAGGCGAATTAACAAACAATTTAGCAAAACTGGGTGAACTAGATGAGCATATAAAAAGAGAAAAAGAAAAACTAGTTGAGGCTGATGACCACAACTTAGGACCTGGTGTTAAAGAAAGAATAACACAAAGACTAAAAGATCTTGAACAAGAGAGATCAGCAAGACTAGAAGTGTTGTCTACTAACCGAGAACAATTACGAACTCAAGTGAGCAGAATAAGAGAAACTATCCAAAGAATTTTATATGAAGACACAACGTTAGCAGAACGAATAAGAACACTGTTTAGAGAGCGAGGTGTCACATTAGCAAGTGTTATAACAGCCTTAGGATTTGCAATAAGTACACTGGTGTTGGCTATTACAGGCGGTGGTGGTGGGGGGGCAGTGCCACCAGGCCCGCCAACTCCGTCGTCAGATAAATCATGGGTAAAAAAACAACTCGATCACCTTGCAAACTTACTAAAAAAATTAGCCAGTAAGGCAATAGACTCTTTGCCTGGTATAATAGGAGGGATCGTTAGCTGGCTTTTGTCTGCCGCAAGTAAAGTAGTTGGCTTTATGGCTGAGCACTTATGGTCATTAGTTGTCTTAATAGTTGGGTTACTTTATAGTAAGATAAAGACCAAGTAATCCTAGGGCAGTTAATCCAATAACAAGTGCCGTCTTTTCATATTCATGGGGGTCGCTTTTATTCACCATGGGGATTGGTTGGGGGTGGGGTTTTGAGGGGGGTATTGGATGAGGTTTTGGGGCCTTGGGGATTGGTGGGGATTCTTTTTTTATTGCTATTGCTGGCTTAGAATTTATGTCGTTTTTTCCGACCTTCTCTTCTTTACCAGCCACAAGGATTTCATTATTATAGTTTATTATTGTTCCTATCTGGAGTCTGAGGTCAGAAGGCAGCATGTATAAACCAGTGCCAACAGCAAAGTCTACTTTCGATCTTGCGTATTGCAAAACATTTTGGTACCTTTTAATACTTGAAGGCAAATCAATTGCAGAATTAATAGAATCCTCTAAATTTGCTAAATACTGTTTTTGTGCGTCAAAGCCAGTAGAAGGATCAGTTATGTTCGATCTCGTTTGTGCTTGCGAACCTAGCAAACACCAAACATAAGTACGAATAGAGTCGTTTATTCGTTCTATTCCCGCTTTTGTTAGACCCTTAGAAGTATCCAAAATAAATGTTGTCCATGCTGTTTTATGCTCTTGCTCTATGGACCCGAGGTGAACAGTTGTGCCTGAAGAGAAAGATGTGTAAGGAGGATTCCGATCATAGTTATACTTTCTGTGCACGCCCCAATAATAAAGGGTGCCTAAACCATAATTGCGATCCAACTTTTGTCTAAAGTATGTCTTTGGGTTAATATCAAATTCGTTACAGATCCTTTCAAAAGCCTTGTAATCTATTCTGTTGCTGAATGGATTAAACGTTTTGTCATTTGGTAATGGCGCTTGCAGTTCAGATAAAATATGTCTGAAGGTGTAATAAAAATGAAATCTATACACTGACCTCACCAAAGGATCAGGATGATTTAAATGATCAGCATACGACACTCCACACCCAGTTGAAGCACAAAACACAGCAAAGTTTAACTGGTTCTGATAAAACTGCATCGGATGACTGAACCACACTTTCGGGATGTAGTCGTTTTTAATAGGGGGGTTAAGATAACGATCCAATGGAGTACTAACCTTTACTTGAAAGGCGTCAGTCTGAGTCACAGAAATGTCGAGGGTATCAGTTGTTATATCTTTAGGACTGTAGTGCGGTCCAACAGAATATTTTGCATTAGTATATTTGAATGCACTCATTTTTAAATTTGTTTTAAAAATGTTTGTAACAATAACAACTCAAGACAGTCCTTCGTTTTTAGAGTATGCTATTGATAATAACTGCAGAACCCAAAGGGTTGCACTCCATGAAATTTTTTACAAAGTCGTATGGTTTAATATAAGTGAATCCAAGGAGAATAATAAGATTCTAAAAGTTGGCAAAAGAGGAAACTTAGTTAGCCAGTTAACCATACCTGATGGTTATTACGGGTTTTGCTCGCTGAAAGAAGCAATGAGTAACTTTGACATTACTCTCAAACTTAACAATGCAAATTTGAAAATAATGTTGACATTCAAACCTGAAGAAAAAGAAGACTATTACCTTTTTGATGAAGAGCTAGCTAAAATGTTAGGCTTTGCAACTAGCGATAATGCCGTTCATGAATTTAGAGTTACACCAGACGAAACTACTTTTGAGGGAGAATATCCGCTCGATCTTGCATTACATTCATTACTCTATGTTCATTTGGACGAGCTGAGCACTGATGAAAACTTATATGATGGAAAGCCCTCAACTGTTTTAAGAGCTCTTCCATCAGGGAAAGCTGCATATTGCGATTATGAAATTATACAATTCCCTAATTTACAGTTTAAAAGATTAGCTTGTGGGAGGGTCAGATCATTTAATATAAAGATCACAGATAAAACAGGGAAAGTCGTGAAATGTGATAACCTGCACATTGTTTTAGAAATAAAATAATACGTTGTTTTAAAAAATGTCACGTGGACCAGAAGAATCAGGAGTTACATTAGCGCCTGAGAGGTGTGTAACTTTAGAATTAAAAGACCTTGCAGACGTTGAGGACTTTGAACAGAACGGTGAGATAGGCACTTTGTATGGTTTTGAGTACACTAAAGATGGTTATTATAAGCGCAAAGAGGTTGACGACAACAAAAGGTTTCCTAAACTAGAACAACTACGCAATCTAGAAGCAAATAATACAGGTCAGTATGAATATAAAATAGTTCGAAAAACTGACAACAAATGGCACTTAGAACCATATTTAGAATGGGACATAAAATTTGAATTCTTAAGCCCATTTACATTTTTTGACCATCAAAAAAGTTTCAGAAAAGCATTGAACTCTGGCCCTTTACATGTAAGTCTTATGCCAGAGGACAACAGTCGGAAAGAGATCGAAATAAAGCCGTTTGGGGACAAACAGTACATCCTCCACAGAAGAGAATCGGTTTTAAAGAAAGCTTCTACAAAATTACAGTTCATTCCATGCACAAAATTAGGAGACACGTTCACAATGATATTTAAAATTTCTGTCTTAAAAGATGAGGCGAGAAATGGAGCTCTGGGCGTCAGTGACAATCTTATGAAAGGAATTCTTATTAGCTGGCAAAACTTAGACGTTGACAAACTTAAAGTTACTGTCGTCGTTCTTTACAATGGCGAGGATATTAAGGTCATAACAACAAGCAACAAAATTGATATTAGTCTAAATAGAAACGATCTTACAGAACTAAACTGGATTAATCTTACACATTTGGGCCTTATAGGTTTTTATTATACTGAACAAGTTTTGACAGAGAGTATGATAAAAACAATAACTGGATTAGATTAAATTATGTTTTAAAAACTATGGAGCAGACGACTTTGGTGTCAATGCCGATGTTAAACTTTATGATAAAAACCCCTCATTGTTCATTGATTTGTGGACAGACTGGTTGTGGAAAAACAATATTTGTCCTCGACCTATTACAAACAGTTTATCGTTATAATTTTGATCATATAGTAATTTTCTGCCCAACACTTAAATGGAACAAAGCATATCACGACAGAAGGTTTATATGGACAGATGATGAAATCTATTTAGTTGATCCCAGCAATAAACTTAGCGAGTGCTTAGAACACTTTTATAGACAGTTTGAAGGAACTCAGACACTATTTATTATAGATGACTGTTCGGCAGAAAGAGACATAGTTAAAAAGAGAAACACTTTATCAAAACTGGCTTTCAGTGGAAGACATGCTGGGATAAGTGTGTGGATTTTATGTCAAAAATATAACTCAGTTTTAAAAGACTTTAGAGAACAATTAAAGACTGTAGTTTTATTTCACATGAAAGATAGGGATGCTTTTGATGAATGTATGCGTGAAAATGATGTTATTGAAGACGATCAAGAAAAACGAAGGATTAAGCAAAAACTAAAGTCTCAAAAGTTTTCTAAATTAGTGTTAAAAACAGATAATCCTACACATTATGTATGTTTGCAAAGTGTTTACTATTAGAGAACTATAAAATAGGCATTCTGGGTAAGCCGGCGGAGCAACAGCGAAACCGGCTTTAGCCGGTTGGAGCTGGCGGAGGTGGGTGAGCCAGAATGCCTATTTTATAGTTCTCTACTGGCGTCATCGCTATGGGATTCCTGTCAGATAGAGTGCAAAAGAAATGATGATTTAAGACAGAAAAGCCTATTTTTATACATGATATATCTACATCAAAACACAACTCCCTCGGAGTTAACATTGGTTCTGACACCATTTCCCATACAGTCCTTCGAATGAGACTATAAACCGAGGTTCCGTGTGTCAACGCATGCATAACATCTTGCACACACGTAAAATCCCATCACCAACTTTTGGAAGAGTAGGCCAGTTTGGCCGTTGGTATGGATGACATGTTACACATAGCATGCACCCAGCTTGAGAAATGGAAAGAATGAAGGAAGTAAGGAAATTGAGTGAGCGGTACAGAACGATATTGACTGGATGACACAGGAAATGACTGAATGAAGTGCCAGCTGGCAGCTCTTCAGTCGGCTTTACCCAGGTAGACAGCCCGTTTGTAAATCAGTGTGGGTTGTAAAGTGCTTACAGCTTGGTCTCTAGCCGAGAATAGGCACTATATAAGTATTCATTATTATTATTATTATAAGAAAGATAGTTGCCATGAGTAACATTCAAACTCCCAGCTGTAAAATTCAAACTCCCAAAATTCAGATCGTTGCTGTGTAAAATATCACACATTACCCAGTATGCTAGGGAGGTAATGTGCTATCCGACTTACATAAACCAGAAGTGAAATGCTGGGGCTACGACACCCAGAAAGAAAGCGATGAAAGAAATGGAAATTGGTGCATTGGCTGCCACAGCCTATCAACTAAATTTGTGTGAGCCACTATTCGCGACCCACAGAACATGTGGGGGAGAACATGCCTGAACAGTTCATTCACAAGTCTCATTCCCCCTACCCTCCATTCCCCTTTCTCACTTCATTTCCCCAGCCTGCATGGAAAACTGACAGTGAAAAATCAAATGAATCCTCGCATAATTCAAGTTAATGACAACCCTCTTGTTTTTCAGTTAGGGAAAAGAATGATCATCAGATTGATTATTGGCCCTCAGTAGATGAGGAAAAGAAGCAGCAGCACTTATTTTGGCTGAAGAAGACTGCAGTCAATCATTTTTCTTTTAAGATTGACAAATTGTCTTCTCTGTACTTACATGATGTAGAGGCATCCACTGATTGAATAGTATAATGGCTAAAATAGGAGGAAAGATACCAAGACCAAAAGATATCCACTACACTAGTACATAGCTAGGCCATTAAGCAAACTATCTTGTGTTACGTACAGGGTTCGTACGCTCCTTGAAACTCCTTGAATTCTGACAGGGAATTTCAAGACCTTGAAAACCTTTGAAAATCAATAAAATGTGGTTCTGTTAACCAAACCTCCTTGAAAACCTTTGAAATTCTGAAGTTAAAAATTATCTCCCTTGGTTAAATAGCAGACGATAATCCAGGATCATGACAATGTTTGTAAATATTTGTTTTTAAATAATTTTTTTCATCAATCTGAATGCAGAAGAATCAAACTGCCATTTCATTTTTCAATGTTTATGCAAGTAGTGTAGCCTTAAGGGGAGAGGTGGCTTGAAAATTTGACCATTTTCTTTCAAAAATCATGTTTTGGGTTTTATGTGTTTTTGTGCTCAAGAAAGTCTGTTGAAACCAACTATGGTGTTCATTTTGTCTATTTTCACATTTTTCTTAGTAAAAAAATGACTTTATTTGAAGGAGGTGTGTGTGAAAATTGCTTAACTTCTTTATTTTCAAACGCCGTTTTCTCAAAATCACTTTTTTTGACTACAGTTGATGTGCAAGGAGTGCAATATCTCTGGATCCAGACTAGCTAGCATGGTAATTTTTTTTCATTTGATCAGAAATTATTTCTGCATGCAATTACATTTTATTTATAAGTCAAAAGAGCACGTATCATTGCTATTTCTATTGGAAAAATTCAAAAGCAATGAAACGCGAAGCCTGATGGCCTCCATATGGAAAAAAAATATTGAAAAAAAAGCAGTTTAAATATAATAATGTTTTTGTATTTGCATTACTATAGCTCAGCAAAACAATATATAAAAATTCTTTTGTAATTGCATTACTATAGCTCAGCAAAACAAGAAAAGCCATGTTTCAAGTGCCTAACATGTCTGCTATGATACAAATACAGTTCTTCTCATGAACTTTTTTTTTTCATTTTTCATCATTTTGCCCCCATTCGTGGTCCCCAAATCACACAAGAGCTTTAAAATCACCCAAATATGTTTTGTCCATGTTTTTTTTTAACATAAACAACAGAAAAAAAAAAAGTTTTAAAAGAACAGTGGTTTAATTTTCATGCCACCTCTTGCCTTGAAATGAAATAAACGCTCCTTGAAAACTCCTTGAAAACTCCTTGAATTTTGTTCTTGGGAGTCTGTAGGAACCCTGTACTTAAGATAAACATGGATAGCATAGGATAACTGCTTTTTGTGCAGCTTATACAGACAGCCTACTGGTAGAAGATAAAAGAAGGTTTTGCCTTATACCAGTCATAGCAGTAGATGATAAAGACTGTGGTACCATGTAGCTGGCAGTTACGAGCCTCATGTGTGGCTTTATCTCACAGGTAGGTTCTAAAATACCATGATGATAACAAGAAGAAAAAAACCCTTCTCGTGTGCTATCCAGTTGCTCCCCTTACTGCTGCCGCTTATGATACGTGAGTGCCTGTCAGCTGGTGTTTTTTTTTAAACCAGGCATGAAATACCCCACGCTGTTTTCTCCACACACCTCCCTTCCATTCTGTCACCCACTAAGCAAAGACCATTCCACTGACGAGTCACAAAACAGGTGAATTCCAGAGTTTCTTTCTCCCAAATCTGCCTTTGCAATTTTGCATTCTGCAGTCTTTGTTGTTGCTCATAAAGTTATACACAGTTTTGATCTGTCTCCAAATTTGGCATGATGACACATTAGCATATACTGGCAGATCAGTAGCGAGTCATTTTTGTGCTTGAGGTCGTATTTCAGTGCAGAGTATATGGCAAAGAGAAGCAATGTTGGAATTCAGAGAGTCCAACATGCCTCACCACTTGCAGTAGATTAAAAGCACTGTGCTTTCTTTTAGCTGGAAGAGTTCAGATGGGAGAGCGTTAAACTGAAGATTCGAAGGTCCCTGAATCAATCTTGGGTTTAGACACTTTTTCCCTTTTGTTTTCCTTTCCTTCAGGGGATTCAAAGCAGATATAAGGCCGAGGGGCAGATGGGAGTGGGAGGGGGATGAAGAAGGATGAAAAAGGACCTGGGAAGGGTAGGACTAGGAGGAACGATTGGGGTGTAGGGGTGGAGGAGGGATGGGAGAAAGGAAAGAGGGAGATGGAGGAGGGGAGACAGAGGTAGGGAAACGGGGCTAGGAGGACAGAAATGGGAAGGGGCAGTCAGTAATATTTATAAATAAAAGACTTAAAATGAAGCATAAACAATCTTGAATCTAATTCAGTTTTTCCGTTTAAAATTCGCTTCATGATCAATATATGAACAAGATGAATGGTGTCTTATAAGACTAGAAGTCAAAAAGGAAATCTTTTCAAATCATTTTCGGACATTAGTTTTGTCATCATGCACCAAAATTTGTACACTCTCCTGATTGAAAGGAAGTTTCCACAGATTTCTGACTCAAAAATATTACCACCCTGGTCAGCTTTTTGTCACTCACCAGCATGTCGCAACAAAGCATTCAGTCTTTTTTCTGTTTTCTTTGGTCCATGCTTTGCAGGGTGAAAAATTTGTGAATTATTCTCTTTTTTTTGTTGTTGTTGTCTCATCTTCCATGCCTCTTCTTCTACCCCCACACTGCTGATTCTGGTTCCCGTTCCCCATCCATGACCACACTTTGGCTTGTCCCTCTGGAGCCTTGGCACTTGTAATCCACAGGGAGCAGTCAGTGTCAGTATGTCACAGAGGCAACCCAGTGATGGAGATACTACGCTACTGCAGAGTCACTTAGTGGTGTTCTGATCCACATGCGCAGGAGGCCATGTACTAAGCCCCCTCACTGACAACACTGATACTAGTGATAGCGTAGTTGCAGAGCCAGTGCATGCCCCTCTAGAGGACATCACTATGTCCATCAAGTGACAGTGCCCTTGAACATACCAATACTGGTGACCTCATCATGAACTTGCTACAAAAATGAGGTCATCATGAGAGCAGGACAGAAGGACCACAGAATTCGAGACTTTTTTATGCTGATTGATGAGGATGAGGTTGATGAAGATGATGCTGTTGAGTTCCGTTCTGGCTAGAGAGTAGGTGATGTGTGTACTCTACGTTTGCTTTCATAATATACCTGGCCATCAATCAGGCATGAGAAATGCAGACACCTGCAGTGTTGGTCATGAAGTATGATGTGTCCATTAAGGAGGTGAATATCAACTCTGTGGTCCAAATCTTCCCAGCTGAGCCCATAGCAAACTCAGTATTAGGAAGGAGCTGGTCAGGACTGAAAAATCCCACAGAAACATGGGGGACAGGATTGAAAAATCCCACAGAAACATGGGGGTCAGGACTGAAAAATCCCACAGAAACATGGGGGTCAGGACTGAAAAATCCCACAGAAACATGGGGGTCAGGGTTGAAAAATCCCACAGAAACATGGGGGTCAGGATTGAAAAATCCCACAGAAACATGGGGGCCAGGATTGAAAAATCCCACAGAAACATGGGGGTCAGGATTGAAAAAGCCCACAGAAAAATGGCTGTAATGGAAATCGAACCCATGATGTTCCAGCCTGAAATCTGCGACACTAATCTCTGTGCCATGGCAATATGTAAATTATTGGCTTTGGTTGGCTGTTTTAACATTTGACTGTACTGAATGTGAGATGGTTGGTACCAGATTTTTCTTTTTCTTTTTTTTTTTCCTTTTTTTTTTGGCTGGTACCTTGTACCAGCAGTTTACTAGGCTAGTGGAACTTCTCTAACATTAATCACAGACACTGTCGCGGTGTGAGTATTACTGTTAGGGAGTTCCCCCTTCTAGATGATGTCACCATGTCCATCTGATGACAGTTCCTTTGAACTTGCAGACACGTGCGACTTTAACGGTAATTGACCACCAGCATGGAAATAAAGAAGAGGAAGTTGAAACCAGTCTCTTAGAAAGTACAGAAATTGAGATTTAAAAAAAATGATGATCGGTGAGGATGAAATGGGTACTATGGAGTCCCATTCTGGTCTGAGACTGCATGACAGCATTGTATTCTGTACTTTCTTTCACAATATCCATGCATCAGACAGGCCGGACAGATGCAGACATGCAGTATTTATCAGGAAATTTTAGCAACACTCAGAGGTGCATCCATTAAGTGTATGTAATGTTGTTTTATGATTTTAGTCGCCTGTGTGAGCCCGTAGCATACTCGACTCTGGGTAGGGAACTAGCCAGGGCAGAAGAATCCCACAAATAAAAGCCATTGATGGAACTCAAATCCACAATCTCCTAACTCACTGATCATGATGCCCCTCAAATAAAAGCCATTTATGGAACTCAAATCCACAGTCTCCCAACTCACTGCTCATGATGCTGTCTGCTCTCTACAGCAGCTGATCAAAATCTGTAGAATTTTGCATCAAGCTTTTTATTTTTTGTTTGTTTGTTTTGCTTGTTTGTTTGTTTTGGGGGCTGTGTGTGTGCGTGTGTGTGTGTGTGTGTGTGTGTGTGTGTGTGTGTGTGTGTGTGTGTGTGTGTGTGTGTGTGATACCTGCAACTGGACTTGTTAATTAATCATGTTTTGGTAGATGTGACATTGTTAGTGTGCAGTAGTAGTATAGACTATTTCAGTCATCAGTTATTTACTTGTTTTAGTCAACTAATGAACTCTGTTAAGAAGAGTATGTTTGGAAATAAGCAGAACGGTTTCTCATTCTTTGTGTATGTGTGTGGAGATTCACATAACATACATTTAAAAAGATGGAGAGAGTCTTGTTAAAAATGGATAATCTTTGAAAAGGTGGAGGAAAGTCCTAGGAGAAGATTTGATTTTCAGATTCAGTTGTCGCCTCTCTTTTGCTTAGCTCCATCTTCCTTTTTCAAGGATTATTCTCTTTATGCTTCTCCAGTGTCAGAGTTAATGAATGTTCGTTTTCATCTTTCTGTTGGTCTTCTTCTTAAAACACTGAATAAATTACATCCAGCTATGTTTGTTTTTTGCAGGTTCAAGGAAAAGATCCCTCAGTAAACATCACTATGAGTGTTGTTTATTCGCAGGTTCAGGGTAAGGATCCCTCTGTTGACATCACACAAGATGTTGTGGAGGAGTCGGAAGATGAGCGGTATGACGACATGCCTGATGCTGCACCACCCATTGAACTACCACCCTGTGAGCTGAGCAGACTGGAGGAAATAGCAGAGCTGTTCAGTAGTGTGCTACCTTCACCCATCCGTCGTGAAAAACTGGCTGTTGCCATTGAAAGTGATAGCTACATAAAAAAACTCATTGACCTGTTTCACATGTGTGAGGACCTCGAGAATGTTGAAGGATTGCATCACTTGTTCGACATTTTCAAGAGTATATTTTTGTTGAACAAAAATGCTCTTTTTGAAATCATGTTCTCAGATGATGTGATCTTTGAAATTGTTGGTGTCTTGGAGTACGACCCTTCTCTACCCCAGCCTGCAAAACATAGGGACTATCTGCGGAACAAAGCAAAATTCAAGGAGGTTGTTCCATTGACAAACTTCGAACTGGAGAATAAAATTCACCAGACTTACAGAGTGCAGTATATTCAAGAAGTGATACTTCCCACTCCCTCAGTGTTTGAGGAAAACATGCTCTCATCGTTAAGCTCCTTTGTGTTTTTCAACAAGGTGGAAATTGTCAGCATGATCCAGGTATGTATGAAGACAGATTGATGGGGGGCCAAAATGGGAAATTAGAACTTTCAGTAAGTTACTCGATTAGCCTGTCTTGTTCTTGCAACTGTGTGGGAAATGTGCATCATATACTGTGCAGCATTTCCTTAGTTTAACTTTTAAATGGAAGTTGCATTTTGCCAGTTGTGTCAGTGAAAGTATTTTGACGAGTTTTAAATTCAGTCATCCTGTGTTGTGTGCATGTGTGTGTGTGTGTGTGTGTGTGAAAGTTATATTAAACTGTTTCCAGAATGCTGTCTCGTTCACAGATCTATAGTTCTAGATTTAGAAAATTAGGTGGGAACTGTTGTGTTTTGTGAGAATATGTCTACACTTTATGTTTCGTTTTACCATGCTATGATTATTGTAACTCTTTAAAAGCCTTCAAAAATATATGAATATATACCGTGAAAGTGGAAATAGATAATAGTTTTTCTATTTTATGCTCTTTTTGCTTTGTCCATGTGTGTGTGTGTGTGTTTTATTGTTGAAAACCATGATAGGAAAGAGAACAGAAATTGAAGAACATGAAAAAGAAAATTATATTTGTGCACAGGCACACACACACACACACACACACACACACACACACACACACACACACACACACAGAGTTAGATTTATTTTTCCAGTCATCAATAGAAAAAGAATAACAGTGTGTGCATCATTATTTGATGCATTGGGAGATTGGAAATTACTTCTGAAAAAAGTGCCTGAAAGCTTGAAGCAGATGGTTTGAAAGGTAAAGAAAGTGCAGCCAGAGGTCTCACCTCATTAGGGTATATCTGAATGCTGTTTCACTCATGACAGTGTGCCTATTTTGCCCTTTGGGGCTTTGCCTTCCACTGAAGTGAAGGTTGTCTGCTGCTGGCCTCTCACTGTGTCTCGGTACACAGTAAGCTAGTCTTATCATTCATTTTAGCATGTAATTAAGGCTGTCAAAGTATAGACAGTTATCAATATGCCATGTTACATTTACAATGCTATCACAGTAATATTGCTCCAGTATTAAGAATGCATAACCTTACTGTCGAACAGCTTGATGTATTTTTCCAGTTTAGCCTTCCTGATCTTTGGGGTGTGAAAACCCCCATTCCATTTCCAATGAATGGTGTGTAGAAAATGCTGTGAAATAAACTACAGGAATATGAATGCCTCCTGGTAAGAAAAAAAAAAAAAAAAAAAAAAAAAAAAAAAAGTAAAATGCGACACTAAATTCTCTAGCATTCATTTTGTTTGAGGTGTAAGGGATGGTTTGTTTAATCTTTTACAACCTAACAATAGCACTGTTATTGTTGGCTGGTTTGAAGATCATTGCCAAGTAGGACCTTGTATTTGTGCGCACATGTGTGTGTAAGACGCTGTGTATGTGTGTGTGTGTGTGTGTAGGTTCATGCGTATGCATGCATGTGATGTATACACAGGTTTGTCTGCAGATAAAACCATGATAAAATTGTTGTAATATTGTATGATTATTGATTGGTAGGTTCAAACACATACTTAGTGGTATTTCATTTGTGGTATGTAAGAAAGGTCTTTATTAGGGTGTGAAGGTAAGATGCTCATTCCTGTCATTATAGCTGTTTAACCCATCAATTGGAACTTCAAATATAGGCAGTTCTAAAAATATTAAAAGCAGAGCTTCAGATTTTTTTTTTTTTTTTTTTTTTTTTGTAATCAATAAGCAGTTCTAAGCATATTCAATTTCAAAGCAGAGCTTCAGATTTTTATTTTTTTTTTATCAGCATTGGATACATTTCCCCAGGCAGCTGAAAGTCTAGGAATACAAACTGACACAGCAAAGGAATGGACAAATTGAAGTTATTACTGTGGAGCTCTAGTCTCATCCAATTTTGACAACACATTAACAGCAAGCACCATGAATTTGCTGTGAGTGTACCTTTCACCTTGTGGATACAATGCAAGTCAACACTGTTAAAATGCATGCATGTGTGTGTTCCTATGTGTACTTTTATTAAAGAGAGTGTGTGTGTGTGTGTGTGTGTGTGTGTGTGTGTGTGTGTGTGTGTGTGTGTGTGTGTGCTCTCAGCATTTGTTGAGTGTTTTCCTTTTAGATTCAAAATGTGTCAGTGTATTTGTCAGAGGGTGTGTGTGTGTGTGTGTGTGTGTGTGTGTGTGTGTGTGACAATGCATCATTGTATGAGAGTATGTGTCTGTGAATAAGTGTGTGTGAGAGAGAGAGAGAGAGATGGAGAGAGATTTATGGAAGTATGAGCATTGTTGTGAAAAATTTATATTGATGTTTTTTTTTTTTGTTTTTTTTAATTTTAAAAAAGTGTATGCATCTTTTGCTTAAAAGAAAAACTCTTGTACAAGGTCTTATGACTGGTTTGTACAAGTTTCCGCTTTGCCATGGGTGGCATTTTTCTTACTGCAGATTGCTTGCACTGTTTAAGAACACAGCATACAGGGAGCTAATATTTTCAGAAAAGCTTCTCTGCCTTGTCACTTACTTCTCATAATCTTGAGTGATCAAAACCTGATCATTCACCATTTCATGTCTAGGAATGGACTGCGTTGGTGTGAGCAGGCACGGTTTGCAAACTTTTGCTGTTGCACACAATCAAATGAAAAAGATGGATTGATTCCCATTTTGGCACTGCACTAACAAGCACGCAACAGCCTGGCACACAAGCATGGCATTTGACGCACTACTTCAAAGAACTACACAAAAATATTGAGGGTGCGCCAGCAGTCGGAAGCCTTTCGCAAGTTCTTGCTCTTGAGAAGTGTGTCTGCAGTCTGTCAGCATGTTGGAGCCTTGCCCTAATGCACATTTTGTATCATGTGAAAGAGAGAAAGTGTGTGAAAACATTCTCGCTCTCAAACTTAATACTGTCATCCCACTTCTAATAAGTGACAGTCATCTGTCTTATTTGGTACACAGATATCCATCAGTGTTGGGTTGCCTGGGAAGAACCTTTTGCAGCAAGTCGGGCATTTGTGTTGAGCAATGGTGTATGTGCCACAACAGGCCTCAGTGGCTGTTCGCAGTGGAAAAGAAGATTGTGGCAATTATTACGTCCATGGATTCCTTTTTTTTCATGTTTGTGTGCATGAAAATTTTGGATATGACTATTTTATTAAGATGATATTGTCAGCAGACGTCATTCTCAAGGGAAAAAAAAACTAAATATTTCAGATTGACAGGAGGTTGGGTAGGGGGGGGGGGGGGTACTCTTTTTTTTCTTTTTTTTTTGTTTAGTTTTTATAAAACATTTTGCTTTAAGAAATGTTGATTTTATTAGCAGTACATTCTAGCCAAACTGCAGCGACGTGTTTTATCTGGACAACTCACTACTGTTTATTGTAAAGACTAGCAATTGCTTTTAATGTTTCTGGTTAGGTCAGATAATTATTCTAATGCATTACTTTCTTTTTTGTGTTGACTCACTGTTGATATTCAGTATACTTAAAAAAAAATAATTTTCCAGTTATTTGACATTATAACAAAACAAATCTTAAATAAATGTTAGCGAACCGCCCAGAGAACGTGGACAAACGAGTCACAAGACGAAACACAACTAGTTTCGACCTCTTAGGTCTTCATCAGGTGAGACATTAACGAATAAAACAATGAAAATTCACTTAGCTTTGATCGCTTCAGATCACTTGGTAGGGTTCAGCGCAAGGAAGAAGGTGTTGAATGAGAACGAGGCTGTTGGAAGGGAAATAGTGAGCGAGTCAAAGTCGTAATGAAGATACTGATAGGAATACTATATGATATTACTGATAGGAATACAAATAATGGTCAAAATACTGAGAAAAAAAAAAAAAAAAAAGGGACAAGATTACTACCAATCTGTGTCAATAAGTATGGGTATGGGAGAAAGAGTGGGTTAGAGGATTCTTAACCCACTCTCCTTTCTCCCATACCCATACTTATTGACACAGATTGGTAGTAATCTTGTCCCTTTTTTTTCTTTTTTTTTTCTCAGTATTTTGACCATTATTTGTATTCCTATCAGTAATATCATATAGTATTCCTATCAGTATCTTCATTACGACTTTGACTCGCTCACTATTTCCCTTCCAACAGCCTCGTTCTCATTCAACGCCTTCTTCCTTGCGCTGAACCCTACCAAGTGATCTGAAGCGATCAAAGCTAAGTGAATTTTCATTGTTTTATTCGTTAATGTCTCACCTGATGAAGACCTAAGAGGTCGAAACTAGTTGTGTTTCGTCTTGTGACTCGTTTGTCCACGTTCTCTGGGCGGTTCGCTAACATTTATTTAAGATTTGTTTAGATTTCCGCCTGCAGTCCTCTCGCTTTGCAACTAGATTGTAACAAAAGTTAGTATCAGAAATGATAATTTTGTGATGATAGTGAAAAGAGAACACTGGACAATTTTCTTCTGAAATTGGTCTTAGATTAGATGTAAACATACAGCAAAATGAAGACGGGATGCAACATAGAGATGGGAACTAAAGGAACTACATGTGGCCTGAATCCTATAATTTTCAATGACACAGACAGGTTGAATACCTGAAATACGTTGATAATTCTTTATGTGATACAAATGAATTTATCGTATCTGCCAGTACAGATCAAAAGAGTCTGTCTGGGAACAGACTCATTATTTCCCAAATTTTTGTGCTAGCTACACTTCTGTGTTTGTGTTTGTCCTTGTTAATAACAAGTTGCAATATTACCATCTAAATTAGAGTGGTACAGTTAGATTCATCAAAGAACATCATAAAATAAAAGATCAAGTCAGTATGTGTGTCATAAAAGTACGGTATTATGTAATTAATCTTCCTTTTTTTTCTTTGGAAAATGTATACATGGTACAGTTCAGTAATTGCCTACCTCGCAACGTCCTCCTGTCTCCCCTTCCCCTCCCCCTTTCCCCCCATTCAGGCCCTACTTCCCACGCCTTTTTTGTGTTAAATGCAGGGGAGAGAATGAAATTTCAGATTTGGAAAGAATGAGTGAGACACCAGACAGAGAGAATGCCTCTGCACGTACATGTATACATGTGTTTGTCACTTTGAAAGTACATGTGTACATATAACATGTCTCTTGGCGGGTGAAGCTCAGAGAGAGAGATTATGGAGCTGGAATAGCTCAGTTGGTAGAGCGCCAGACTCGTAATCTTGGTGATCCTGGGGTTGCGGGTTCGAATCTCCGCTGGGCCGTTTCGGTACAGGGGGATTTTTCCCTCGGAGTTAACATTGGTTCTGACTCCATTTCCCATACAGTCCTTCGAATGAGACTATAAACCGAGGTTCCATACATGTGTGAACGCACGCATAACATCTTGCACACACGTAAAATCCCATCAACAACTTTAGGAAGAGTAGGCCAGTTTGGGCGCTGGTATGGATGACACGTTTCACATAGCATGCACCCTGCGTGAGAAATGGAAAGAATGAAGGAAGTAAGGAAATTGAGTGAACGATATGGATTGGATGACATGGGAAACGAATGAATGAAGCGCCAGCTGGCAGCTCTTCAGTTGGCACTACCCAGGTAGGCAGCCCATTGTGTAAACGAGTGTGGATTGTAAAGCGTTTAGAGTTTGGTCTCTAGCCAAGAATAGGTGCTGTATTATTATTATCATTATTATTATTATGTGTTCTGTCATTATGACTTGTGTCTCTTTGTAACACATGTGTGTGGTTGTCTACTTGTTAGCTATATTTTATCTGTGAAGTGTTGGTGTGTAAGGTGTTTTTTTTTTTTTTTAATTCCTTCGATGATTTTAGTTAACTTGTATGTTTTTGTACTCCCAGTTCTTATAGAACAGGGAGTACTTTAGAATGGGAATGAAGAAATGCTGTGTGTGTGTCTGTTCGTCCATCCGTGGTCAAATGTGTTCCACTCACTCCAGACAAAACTACAGGGCCGATCTTTCTGAAAATTTGTATGTTCATTATGGGTCACGGATGATGCCCGATGTTTTAGTTTACCGTTATAGTCATTACTAACGGCCTGTAACGATTTTTCTTCTTCATGGAATATCCCAGAAAGTACTTGGCTGATCTTTGTGAAAATTAGCAGACCTGTGTTCATTATGGGTCACAGGTGATGCCCGATGTTTTAGTTTACCCTGTTACTAACAGCTGTAACGGCCTGTAACGGTTTTTCTTCTTTATCTATCTCAGAAAGTATGTGACCAATCTTTCTGAAAATTTGTAGGTATGTTCATTATGGGTCATGGATGATGCCCGATGTTTTAGTTTACCATTATAGCCGTTATTAACGGCTGTAACAGCCTGTAACAGTTTTTCTTCTTTATGGAATATCTCAGAAAGTACTTGGCCGATATTTCTGAAAATTAGCAGGTATGTTCATTATGGGTCACGGATGATGCCCGATGTTTTAGTTTACCCCGTTATAGCCGTAACTAATGGCTGTAACAGCCTGTAACTGTTTTTCTTCTTTAATATCTCAGAAAGTACTTGGCCGATCTTTGTGAAAATTAGCAGTTTATTATGGGTCACAGATGATGCCCGATGTTTTAGTTTACCATTATAGCCGTTATTAACGGCTGTAACAGCCTGTAACAGTTTTTCTTCTTTATGGAATATCTCAGAAAGTACTTGGCCGATATTTCTGAAATTTTGTACTATTGTAGGTATGTTCATTATGGGTCACGGATGATGCCCAATGTTTTAGTTTACCGTTATAGCCGTTACTAATGGCTGTAACGGCCTGTAACGGTTTTTCTTCTTTATGGAATATCTCAGAAAGTACTTGGCCGATCTTTGTGAAAATTAGCAGGTATGTTCATTATGGGTCATGGAAGATGCACAATGTTTTAGTTTACCCCATTATAGCCGTTACTAACGGCCTGTAACGGTTTTTCTTCTTTATAGAATATCTCAGAAAGTACTTGGCCGATCTGTGTGAAAATTTGCCAGGTATGTTCATTGTGGGTCATGGATGATGCCCGATGTTTTAGTTTACTGTTATAGCCGTTACTTATGGCTATAACGGCCCATAACGTTTTTTTTTAATGGAATGTCTCAGAAAGTACTTGGCCGATCTTTCAGAAAATTTGTAAGTATGTTCAGTATGGGTGTCGGATAATGCCCAACGTTTTAGTTTACCGTTATAGCCATTACTAACGGCTATAATGGCCTGTAACGTGGTTTTTTTTTGTAATGGAATGTCTCAGAAAGTACTTGGCCGATCTTTCTGAAAATTTGTAAGTATGTTCATTATGGGTCACGGATGATGCCCGACGCTTTAGTTTACCGTTATAGCGGTTACTAATGGCTATAATGACCCATAGCGGTTTTTCTTTTTTATGGAATATCTCAGAAAGTATGTGGCTGATCTTTCTGAAAATTTGTAGGTATGTTCATTATGGGTCACGGATGATGCCCGATGTACAAGTTTACCGTTATAGCTGTCACTAACGGCTATAACGGCCCATAACGGTTTTTCTTCTTCATGGAATATCTCAGAAAGTATGTGGCAGATATTTCTGAAAATTTGTAGGTATGTTCATTATGGGTCACGGATGATGCCTGATGTACAAGTTTACCGTTATAGCTGTTACTAACGGCCCATAACGGTTTTCTTCTTTATGGAAAATCTAAGTGCTTGGCCGATCTTTCTGAAAATTTGTAAATTTATATGTTCATTATAGGTCACAGATGATGGCCGATGTTTACCAGAATAGCCATTACTAACGGTTACACCAGCCCAGGACGGTTTTTCCTCTTTATGGAATATCTCACGCGTATTCAGGATAAACTGGGAGTACGTTTAGATATGCTTTGCATCTTGTTTTCTAATTTCAGAGTTTGGCATCAAATAAAATGAAGGGAGTGGGACTTTACCTCATACTTTGTCTAATTACTCAAAAAACTTTTCTTAAAAAAACAAAAGAAAGTGTGTTGGCAGTCACAGAGAAACAGATCACTTCTATCAAAGCTTGATGGCATCCATGAAGTGACAGCATGAATGAATTCTTTCTGATATTAAAATGTATTATTCTGTGTGAGCCAGAGTAAAACAATTTTCCTGTCATGCTGCTTAGCTTATCTTCAACTAAAACCAAGCAAGACCCATTGTTGACCTTAGTGCATCAGTATGTTTATATCTAGATAAGCCTTCATTGCTTTTCTGTGCAAATTCACACTGTCTGGTGCTTGTACATTTCTGCAAAGGTTAGACAGAAAACAAGCTCACACGGTGACACTGTATTTAAATGTTAGAAAATATCTTGATGCAAGTCAAACAAAAGATAAAAACTTTCAGGCAAGGGTTATTAATCTCATAATGTGCGTATCAGTTGTATGTGTTTGTGTGTGTACACTTGAGCGAGCGTGTTATAAATACAGCAACTTTTAAGTCAAATTTTTTATGGAACTGATTTTTGTGAGGGGGGAACAGTCCAAATGTCATCCAATCTATAGATCAGAATTTAGTGTACAAATGGATCTAATTGATGGATCTTAGGTTTGGGAATTGTCAAATGTAAACTTACTTGTTTTAATTTCAAGCAAACAGAAAATTTGTGACAAATATAAATGCTTTAAGAAAAACCAGTAATACTAGAAAATGATCATTTGATGTGTGTGTTATTTTCCTTCTTTTTCTTTCTGATTGTGTGTGTTAAATTGATCATAGACAGTGAGAGCATTTTGTTCATGAAAGTAAACGTTTACAGTATTTTTTTTATAAATTATGATATTTGTCCATCAGGAAGATGTCAAGTTTTTAACCACGCTGTTCGCTCAACTGACTGATGACGAGACTCCAGATGAGCACAGAAGAGATCTTGTTATGTTCCTGAAGGAGTTCTGCACATTTTCACAAACATTACAGCAACCCAGTCGAGAGAACTTTTTCAAGGTAATTTAATTTCGATTACTGGTCCATTACCAAAAACATTTTTACCCTTTAGAAAAGAACTACTTCTGGTTTATGTTTTGAACCTTTTAACTTCTAGGCCTCTTTGATTCTTGTTAGTGGTTGAATCAAACAAAACTTGGAAAAGGTTTAGAGACTTAAATTGAATACAAAAAGATATTGTCAGGCAGAAAGAGTGTACTCTTATTTGGTGATTTAAAAAAAAAACAGAAATTAGATATATAAGTGTCAATTTTGAAATCGATTGATTGATTTATGAGTTTCTAAGACAACAGGCTTGTTTCACAAAAATGGAAAGTGTGTGTGTGTGTGTGTGTGTGTGTGTGTGTGTGTGTGTGCATGTGTGTGTGTGTGCATGTGATGTTTGCAGTGTATTCTACTTTATATCCCATCAGATCTGTGGCTCTGTACATGTGTGTAAACTATAAAGGGATACTTGAATACTTTATGATTATTTCCTGAATAATTTTGTATTGAAAATGATTCTTTCGTATTATTTTCTTAATTTTAAATGGAAACAGTTTACAAATAACTAAATATTTTAGCTTGTGTGATTAAAAAAAAAAAAAAGGTGTATGATGAAATAGACAAATCATCTTTCTATTTAGATAAATGTACAGAACATCTTGGCATGAAAATCTTAACCTGTGTGCAATATTTGATTTCAGACATTATCAAACCTTGGCATTTTGTCTACCATTGAAATCATTTTGGTGAGTACAAATGTCGCCAGGTAATATTCAGCCGAAAATGTGTGAAGTTTCACAGTCAGTTTTATGTGCATTGTACACTCAGGCATTTTTTGTACTCATTCAGTAATTTTGTTTTCCTTTGAAATAGTTAAAACGGTTGTTTTAGATCTTGGCCAATTTCTTGAAAATACTGGTATTTTGAAATTGGAAATGAAATGAGGCAGGGAACAGTAAACAATGAACAAGTGGGGTAACTTTTGCTCCCATAAGAAAACCTAACACAGAGTAACTTTTATTCAAGACTGGCACAGCCTTTTAAACTTGAATAAAGTCAGACAAATACAAAAACGAACAACTTAATAATGGGGGGAAAAAACAAGCGCAGGCCAACAACTCAACTGTCTTCATAGTAATGACATGGCAAAGATTTGGACTTAAGGGGGGGTGTGGATGGAGAAACTGGGAACATGAAATGAAGAAAATATATTACATATATGAAAACCCTTCACTAGCTCCATAAGGGAACCATTGCAATCCCTTTTGAAGGTAGATATATTTATATTGCCTGCTCCGAGGCCTTTCGTCCGCTGCATCGGAACTCATCAAGGAGACACGGCTGGTTGTGTGTGCACTCATGGCGTCAAATAGAGACACACCACAGTCCATAATACCGTGGTGTTCTCACCACCAAGGGTGCAAAAAAGAATCCAATAGCACCCACAAAGCAGCCAGCGAAGAGTAGTAAATGAAACCAAACGAAAGTGTGGGGAGGAATAAAGTTGCTGAAAAACTAAAGACATTATGCAAATAGTATAAAATGTAGGGGACAATCTTTGAGCCTATGCTTGAGGATCCACCCAAGGATGCAAGGGAGATCAATAGACAAACACAAGGATGGATAGAAACAAATACAAATAACCTCGATTTAATCAAAATGAAATTGGAAATGAAATGAGGCAGGGAACAGTAAACAATGAACAGTAAACAAGTCCAAATCTTTGCCAAGTCATTACTATGAAGACAGTTGAGTTGTTGGCCTGCGCTTGTTTTTCCCCCCACTATTAGATTGTTCGTTTTTGTATTTGTCTGACTTTATTCAAGTTTAAAAGGCTGTGCCAGTCTTGAATAAAAGTTACTCTGTGTTAGGTTTTCTTATGGGAGCAAAAGTTACCCCACTTGTTTACTGTTCACTGGTATTTTGGTTTCATTGAAGTACATATCAATACATTATACTCATATTTTCCTCAGAATGGACTTATTAGTTTTAACCAATTCTGCACTGCAAGTGTTTGACTTGATGTACACCGAATCTTCTTGTTCTTTTTTTCAGCATTCTTGTTTGACATAACTGTGATTTGACATCAGACGGTTAACATTATTGAGGGCAGTTCCAGTTGTGAAGACATGAAGTGAAAAACAATTATACGTAGAAATGGATGATTTTACAGTATACAGAGCTTTGTTTTTATATGATCAGTTGAAGTTTACAGAGCTTTATTTTGATTTGATCAATTAATTTTTTGCTTTTAATTGATATTTCATCTGTTGATATACTTTTTTTTAACAAAGAGATCTCTTTATACAGGATCATCCATGGTACTGTTTCTGTCATTTCATATTATGTTTAGTGTTTGTTACATAACATGTTTTGGCAAAACTATAGTTATAAATATGTTGTGGCTGTTTCAGGGTTTGGATGATGAGAGAATGAAGTCAGCAGCAATCGACATATTTTCATATATTGTAGAGTTTAGTCCGTCCATGGTGCGAGAATTCATCGTGCAAGAAACGCAAACTCCAGAGGAGGTATGTTTGTTCATTTCATGGAGTGTTTGTGTGTCATATGTAATCAGTTTTATAAACCTCAACCTAACTTTGTATTGGAGTTTTTAATTAACCCTTTTGCTGCTGTTGGAACTTGCGCGCTGTAAACTGACAAAATTTATAGGAAAACACCAAAATGTCCTGTAATTTTCCTTTCCCAGCTTGTGTTATTGCTTATGAAAGTAGTCCAGTAAACATGCAATTTCATGAAAAGAAACACTTTGAGAATAAATATAAAAGACTTATTAGACCTAATGTATACATTTTGTCCTCTTTAGGGTAGATCTACTGTTCATTATCTCAGTTCCTCAAATAAAGGCCTAAGAAATAGGAAAGAAACTAATCACTGGGAGGATTGAAAATACGGGAGGGAGATATCAACAGTCTACAACTTCGTAAATTTTACATAGAAAAGAGAGAGCAGGTCATGTGGGGGAAAAAAAAGTAACAAGTAAACAAACAGTAAATCTTGTCATACGAAATGTAAATATAGCATAGGAATTAAGATTTTTTCCAGAAGTCCAGATTAAAGAATGGTTTCCTTCAATTTGCATTGTCCATTTGAATCACAGAAAAAGGTAAATAATTTAATTGCCTTTGGTGGCCCCGCTGAGTGAACGTGTGCATTGGTATGAAATTTAGGATGTACAGTATGCTTTCATATAGCATTGTGCCAGGCCAAAGATGAACATACAGTTTGTGTTTGGAGCACTGGAAAGGGGTTAAGAAGCTATTTCAGAGCAGGTAGGGCTATTACCAAGTGGGTGACTTAATAAACCTTTCTTTAATGTCTGGCAGGTAAGTAAGGAAATAAATGGGAAATTGCCTCCCTTGATTGGTCAAAGTCAAAGTGTAACCACAGCATTTAACTTCATTTGTGTGTGACTTTATATTAGGTGACAAACCTTAAGCAAGAAGTAGCTGGTGTAGTGAAACCTCGTGCTTTAATACTGTCCAGCCGCGGGCAGCACGCATGGCATGATTCCTTGGTCCTGCACGCCCGCGCTCAGTCCCTGCCGACGCACATATTTTGCCGCTTAAAATTTTTTTTTTTTTTACGATAGCTAGACAACAACTGACAGTGTTATGTTAGAGGTCATTGGAAAGAAGAAACACTCAACTAATCAAATAGAGTAATTTCAAATCAGTTACCTTGAATGTGTAGACACAACTGTTCGTTGAAAAACATGGCTGACAAGTAAAAAAAATTCTTTGATTACATTCTATTCTGTTCTTTTACAACATACTGTCAGAATCAGAAGCAAACAAGTAAGTGACATCAGCATTGTTTGCATTGGCTGTATTTTGATCAAATGCATTTGTGTTCGAGTCATTGGAATCAGCCTCATCGGCAACCACATGTGATGCGGTGGCATCTGCTGCAGTTGATGTTGATGATACGTCATCAAAATCATTGTTTTCAACTGCATATTCAAATAATTCACTTTCCTCTTCACTGTCATAATTTTCAGTATCTCTGTCGCTGCCCTCATCATCAGATCCACTTTGTTTTATAATCTCAAGCTCTTCATTGAGCAAGAAATTGGTACAACCCCTTTGTCTGACCGACATGTTTTCTGGCACAGGAAATTCCAGCTGTGCTTAGCGGGAAAGCTGAGTGCCAGTTCCTTTGTTTCAAAGCTGCTGGGTCAGCCAAGTTCAGGATAGAGCATTAAAAGTAGGGTCTGCAACTCGCTAGGACATCCCCAAGACTAATTTTAGAGCTTATTTCCCCAGGACTGTTTTAAGGAAAGAGTAGGAATTTTTTATGTTCCCGTCCGCCGATAGTGACAGACACGGCAGAATGTACTGTCTGCCCGTCTGCCGGCCTTGGCTGACGCGGCTGCAGTGGAAAGAAATCCCATCTGCTGCTCTCGGCAGACACGGCTACTAAAGGTTAAGCAAAGATACTACGTTAGGGAGATCCAACATCTTTGCTTTAAATGGGGTATGTAATCTTATTCGTTCATACATTTTATGTGTATGTTCCCACCATTTCTTGCTTTTCCCATACATAATTACCTATTTTGGTATTCGCATGTGCCCCTTTTTGTACATGATCTGGAACCCTGTCACAGATGGGTACTCTGGGGTATCCCGCCTGCGCAGTAGATAATGGTCCTGGAACTCCTTATATGCCAGCAGTAAGTTTGTCATTTATGTGTTAAGTGAACCTGGCAGTTGCATGTTGTTTCGGTTTTCATTTGTTCTTTCAGGTTTTGTTTTTAACTGTGCACATGTGTTCCAGTGAGTTTTTCTAGCAAGTCTCGTTTAATCTTATTAGATTTACTGGTGTCTGACAACCAGGCATTATCATTGTTAATAGTTGGATGGGCAGATCCTGTGAATTCTGCAGTGTTACTCACTGTTGGCAATTTTGTTGGATGTGTTTCGGGTAAACTTAAGTGTTTTATTTTATGAAAAAAAGAAACGAAGTATTGATCCTGATAGAATGTCAGTGGCCTCCAGTATGATCTAGATTTATCTGTCATTATCTCAGTTATTGTTTTTTCATGCCTGAAGTGTTTCGTGGTATAGTTTTAGAAATTTTAATGATTGAATGTTTTTTTAACATCTGAGATGCTAACTAGTGCATTTCTCATTTCAGTGAGTGCATGTGTTCTCAACATACATTAAACCTTTTAACTGCTCAGGTTTGGTTTTGTTTTTTGTTTTGTTTTGTTTTTGTTGTTTTTGTTTTTTTAACCTGACATTTATGTACTGACCAGATCAATGAAATGGAGTGCAAGGTGAACTTTTGAAGTGGGGAACTGTTTTAGAAACGTAGTGGATGTAGTTAGCTGAATGTGGGTCAGTTATGTGTGTTGTAAATGTTCATAACTGACCTTTCTGGATTTTCACCTTGGCTGGAAAGTGCAGATGAAGTTTATGAAATAATGTTGACTCTCACTTCTTGGGTCATCTGACGTAATACTACTGAAGGTGGAAGTGAATGCAAACATGCTGCTTTCTGACTCTTAGCCATTATCATCATATATGTGAATTTTGGGCTACTGCTTTGTCCATAGTTATATAAAATGGACAGCCCCTCTATCACTGGCATTTATTGTCATACTTGCTGGAGTAGAAAACTAACATGAAAAAAAAATTTGCTTTGAATCTGAATACTTTACAATGGCATGTTCAGACTGTTCTTTTGCTTCAGAGATGCATACAGTCCCTGCATCTTGCCCCTCAAAGTTTCCAGAATACCTGTATGGTATCAAACTTTAGAGTCACCCATGACTGGCAGATACAGATGGATTGGCAGTTAATTGATAATGCTGGTTATGTTGGATACAGGGGGTGGACAAACGCAGCGGTAGTGGTAGTTAAATGATATGCTGGATATAAGGAGGTTGGTTGTTAATTGATATTGCTAAACACAGGGGGATGGGGGTGGGTGTTACTTATTAAAAAGTTAATGTCCAAGGAATTTAGTGATGTAGTTCATTGTTTGAATAATTGAGCATTCTGTATTTCATGTCGAGGAGTGTAGTAGTTAATTATCCCAGTGATTGTGTGTTCTTTGTTTTGTGATTGAGCAGTTCAGTGGTATTATATGTAGTTTGAATGATTGTTCTCTTTTGATATCTGAGGCATTTAGTGGTATAGTTATTTATCTCAGTTCTATGTTGGATGACCTAGTTCTCTGTCTTGTGCTGTAATATGCGGCTGGTGGGTTTTTGACATCTTTCAACCTTGAAAACGTACCGAGCAGTTCGCTGTGCTACAAACAGTATATCTTTGAGTCAATTAAATGTCAACATTTCATTTTTTTCTTTATTTGTACTCACCACCATGCACACATGTACTGCATGCTTACACATATTTTGTTATAATTATGGGTTTTTTTTTTCTTAATTTGCAGGCTGACATGTTGATCAACCTAGTCATTGAACAGTTGATCAATGATTCAGATCCAGGTATGATTAGTAAGATAGTAAACTTCTGTGTGTTCAGATTCTTAGCACATATGCAAAAGATGCAGGGATGTGTATAAGAATGTGTGTGTGTGTGTTTGTGTGTGAGTATGTGCATGCATGCAAGTGTGGTATGAGGGAGAGAGAGAAAAAGAGAGAGTGTATATGTGTGTTTGTGTGTGTGTGTATGGTGATACAAACAATATGTATGCACATACATGTATGCACATAATATATGCTGTGGTAATGCAAGCACTGATTAACACACATGGCACACATACATACATACGCACACATACATGAACATACACATACACACAAACACATGCACATATGTGCACAAATACGCACGCACACATTTTGCTTCTGAATGTCCTGAGAAATACATGGAAAATCAGGCATCTGCATATATTGGTCTGTGGACGCTGCTGCAGCTGGTCTGAAACCTACATAGAATGCTGGGTAAAAAACACCTGTAAACCACACACCAGTCGAAACTGCCGCCAAGCTGCAGCCAGAGATGTGGAAACATCCCCTCTTTCGGTCATGTTTTAAAATTGCCGTTGCTGCAGTCTCATCCGAATCCCAGTTGCAGCCGTGAACATAGAAACATAGGTTTATAGACAGAAAAGAGTATTGAAGATATCTGGCAGTCAAGGAGCTTAATTTTTTTTTTTTTCTAAGTGCCTGCATCAAACAAGCCCACGTGAACTGTTCTGTTTGAGTGATTTAGAATAACAAGACTGAATTATTCAAAGCCATGTACATTTCTGTGCAAAATTTACTTTTTTGTTTATATTTGCTTCTTTGTTTTAATTCACTATTTAAGACGTGACAAAGCCTCTTTTTTTTTTTTCCTCCAGAAGTAAGGCAAGAAATAATTTGGTGGGTGCCTTGTTGCACTCTTTTATTTTGAGTAGTTTTACATTTATGTAATAGATATGAAATGTTGACATATTGGTGAAGTTAATGTTAGTTAAATGTATTGAAAGTGTGTTTTATTTGCAGAGCTAGGAGGGGCCATGCAACTGATTGGCATCTTGCGTCTTTTGTTGGATCCAGAGAACATGCTTGCCACTGCCAATGTAAGTTCTTACATCAACTCATGTGACAGACGGTACTAGTCCTTAAAATATTTTCTATTTATTCATATCATTTTATTTAGAATCCGGAACCAACTGTTGTGTTTTAAGTAAACATTTGAAAAATTTTATATACGTTCAGGTTACTTTGTCTTCTGTTTTTTTTTTCAAGGAAAAGGGGCTTTGTGATCTGTGAACTTAGATTAACCCTCTTCAGTATGCACTTACTTACGCCAAAAACCTACAGCAAGAGAAGTAACTCCGTAATTTGAACATGGTTACCAAATTTTAAAATTAATTTAAAAGAGAGGAAAGGAAATAATGAAATGAAAATAATTTTTGAACATTCCTACGAATGTATATGTTGCTATATGATAAGTTTGAAGAATGTCACATGAGCCATTTATTTGGGGGGAAAAAAATCTTCTTCAGAACTTTCTTATGAATTGTTGTTCATCATACCTATAACGTCATCCCAACTGAAATCTAGGTCACTCTCAGCCTTATTACCCTGCACTTTCACTAAGTCTTATGGCGTAAATCCTACAAATCAGCTCATCTTCATCACTAAGTCCCATGATAGAATGCCAGAAATCAAGGGTAGTCATGGTGAAAAACAGCACTTTGACCACAAAACTTTAAAAAATCATAACTCAAGAACCACTGCATGTATCAAGTCGTGGTTTGTTGCAAACAGAAGTGGATTGTAAAAGGAAAAAGGAAGTCACGTTCTCGCGAGACTTCCTTTTCTGTGAGAAACATGGCGGCGCCCATTGTTACCACGTGTTCTACCAGGCACTGGCAGGCGCTCAGCCTTTTGGCAGTGTGATTTCCGGTCGGGCGCTAGCGGGCGCTTGCTTGTCAAGAGAGTTAAGTGAAAAGGGTATTGTTATTGTGCTTATTAGACACTCATTTAGTGTTGGTATTGATCATTTGATGTTACATATTGTATCATGTCATATTGATGGAGCAATTTACTGAATCTGTTCGACCAAGTTTAGTGTACAACGCAGTTCTAAGATTTACCTCTTTTCTTCCATTATTCTGTTGGTCATCTCCAATTACTCCAACAGCAAGTTTATAACTCGGAAGTCTGGTATTTATTCTGTATTAGCCACAAACAGAGCTAGCACTTTGGTCGAACCATTTGTTTAGTATAGACTGCTTTCAAAACTCCTGTATTGATTTGTGCAGAAAACAGAGAAGACTGAGTTTCTCACCTTCTTCTACAAGAATAGTATCAAAGTCTTGACAGCCCCTCTGTTTGCTGTCACTGCTGGCGAGAAACCAAGTAAAGGTAAGAAAGGTTTTCTTGCATTGAGGGCAATGATGGGGTGACCAGGGTTTGTTTTGTAATCCCATCATGTGTGCGAAGTATTTGAAAATCACCAAAAGAAATGCGAAAGAAGGCTATCAGATCTACGAAATGGCTTGATGTGCTTTATGGATTTATGTTTATTATGCATGCCATTTCATTTTAAGCAGCCTTCTCATACTGCCTCAAGTTGCTTTGATATAATAAGTATCCTGGTCGGTGTGACACTTCTATCCTGGCTGTTGCAGCCAATGAATACCAGTAAATTCTTTATGATACCAATTCCACAATTTTAGTTTTACAAATTGCTTAATACTTTGGTATTTATTACAAATATAGATGTTGTATCAAGCAAAAGAAAAAGAAAATGTGTGCAAGCTTGTGTGTATATGTGTAAAAAAAAAAAAAAATTAAATGCTAGTTTTAACATGTGACTTTAAAAAATTACAGTGGCAACAATGTGATTCTTGAAACAAACAGAAACCAGACAAACCAAACCAAACCAAAACAAACAGTTAAGTAGAAAATTAAACTAAAGCTGCTGTGTCTAATAAGTTTGAAAAAGACCAGCTGAAGTGTTAACAGATGGGGCAGTTGACCATTCTGATTTTGCTGTAGAATGACCATTTGGAAGACAGGAAGTTTGTGATGAATAGATCGGTGGTATGGTCAGGAAGTGTGTCCCATGCCTTGACCTGAAATCAGAAATGGTTTGATATTGTAAAAGTCTTTTAACTGCAAAGGAAAAAGTTGGCCATGATCTGCAATTATTTAAACAATGTTTGCAGCTTGTAAATGATGAAAGTTTTTGTTTGTTCTTGTGTGTGAGTGTGTGTGTGCACACGTGTGTTTGTGTGTGTGTGTGCGCACGCGTGCGTGATTGTGACTTTTGAATTTCTTTTGGTAACTGTTTTGTTAAGATTTTACAAAATGTTAATATATAATGATTGGTTGTATAATTATTCCTGTTTCAGCTTTATGTATATTTTCATTTGTTATTAAACCCTGATATGGGCTCCATGGTTTGCCAGGCTGTAAACAGCGTGACTTAACATATTACTTTTTTTTTTAACTCATAATGATGAACAGATTTGATGTGCTGTTCAGATGACTACAAGACAGCCCAGTTGCTGAGCATGGTCCTGGAGTTGCTGTCATTCTGTGTGGAGCACCACACATACCACATCAAGCATTTTATCATCACCCAGGACCTTCTGAGCAGAGTCCTTGTGTTGTTGGGTTCCAGACATTCTTTCCTTGTACTCTGTAAGTTGGCTATTTTTTTGTTGTAGCTCTGGTGGATCAAATTTCTGTGGGCTGTTGATCTGTTAGGCTTGCAAGGGTGGTGCAGGATTGCTCCTGACCTAGCTATTTGGTTCGTCAGTTGAAGACATACTTCTCTGGGTCCGACTCACACATTAGGGTGTATCTTTTTCTTCTTCTTTCAGCTGTTGATCTATTTGGCTTCTTTTTTTTTTTTAATCATAAAGATAACCAGTATCATGTTCAGCTTGCCAAGCTCCCAGTCCTCTGTTAAACACAGCAGGGGAGATGTGTGGTAAAACCTTCATGTTGTCCATTCAGAACTCCTCCAGTCTGCCCCTTGGACATCTACGCACCTCTGTGACGTGGCACCTTGACAGCCACAAGTCATAAGAAGATTAGAAAGATAGTAACTTTTCAAACCTTTGAATTAGTGTTGTAAGCAGTCACTTGTTGCTGCTCAATTCTTGAAGTTTTCTGTAATGTTATCATCATTTGGAAATGAATGTTCATTATGAAAAATGAAGAAACAAAGAAGTGATCTTCAGTGAGAGAATTTAGTCACACACACTTAGACTGATTTTTGTTTGAGCTACAGTGTTAACCTGTCTAACAAGAACTAAAGTGTGCTTCATAAGGTGGGAATTCGCAACACTGAACAACATCAGAACTAGGACAGAGGATAGTGTACCTGAAACCACCTTTTTGACCTCTTGTTTGGGATGTTTTTGTCACCTTTTCTATTTTGGGTTAGTCTTACACTTAAATGCAAGTACATTTTCCCAGAATAATTATAATATAGTGTCAAGCAGATATCGTAAGCAAATGTTTGCCAGTTATAAATTACAAAAACGAGATGGTTTGGTTTTTCTTTTTTTAAGAAAAGGGAAGAGGAATTGTGCCGATAAAAGTAGTTTTATGATATACTCACCACTCCATACAAATGCCTTTCCCATACTTGGTGTGGAACAACGCCATGTTTCAAGAGGGAAAAATAAGATGAAATAGAAGAGTAGAGGAGGGAGCTAACTTCATCTCAATCCCCAGATAGGTCAGACAGAGTGATCACCCTTGGTGATTTCACAACATTTTGGCATGTGAAACTAGCTCAGTTTTTGCACCTTTTCTGGATATAGCGGGGAGGTGGGAAGGCATCCCAAAGTTCGGACAGGTAACCTTTCAAACAAAAATTCAATCTTGTCAGTGGAAATTTAAGGGTTTTTTTCTTTTTATTGATAGGTAAAGTATTAAAAAAGTCTTGCTCACCAGACAAATCCAAGTCTTTCTGATAATTTTTCTTGGTTCTCCTTTTAACCCTAAATTATGGAGGAGTAGATCAGCTGTATCTCGGATTGTGGTCATCTTGTAAATAGTCTTGAATTACAGTTAAAACCTGTTACTTTGATTGCTATTTTTACTTGTGATCCTCTTCTCAAAGTCTTAAGTAATGGTAAAAACGTTGTCATTGTCATCCCTGATTGGGTTCATCATCTGAAAATCTTGAATTATGGCAAAAAATGATCATTGTCTTCCTTGGTTAGTGTCATCTCTTAAGCCTTTCATTGCCAGCTATCCCCAAGCTGTGAGCAGCTGAAAGTTGGCAGTTCAGCAGAGCTATTGTGGGTTACTAGATTCATAAAGCTTTAATATTTGAATCTCTAGATCAGTTGTTATCATTCATACACCGTCTTCAAGATCATACGTCTTAACTTCAGTCCTTGTACTTTTCAAGCATGAGGGAAACCTGAAAAGAAAATACATACTCAAACAAAAACTTAATGACAGCATGCTGTTGGTGCTGAATGGCAACTGTGGTGTGCTGACTGCAGTAGCCGTATGGGTATTGGTGATGAAAGGGTTAAAAACATTGAGTCATGTAGATAAACTGTCAGTATCATTCCTGATCTCTTAAGAATATATGTTTTGTAGATAGCATGTTGACAAAATCGCTGATCAGGATTATCTTGTAAAAATTTTGAATTATAGTAAAAACCAGTTATCGTCATCCCTGATTGTCGTCATCTTTTAAAGATGTTGAATCATGGTTACAAAAAAGAAAAAGGTCTTGGCTTTATCCCTGGTTGTGATCATCTTTTGAAAATATTAAATTATAGTAAAAACTTCTGAGCTTCATCTCAGAATTGGATAATCTTTTTAAGGTTTTGAATCGGAATGAAAACCTGTCATCCATGCTTAAGGCAGTCAGTCACTTTGGAAATCACAGAGAGTTTGTGACTGCCCTAGTCCCCATGCCTTTAAGCCAGTTTCCTGATCATTACTTAAATGCTTTCCCTCAACAGATTTGGTTTGTGGTTTGAGTCATTATAAAGTTGTTTGTTTGTTGCTTTCGGTCGACTTCTGCTGTCTTTAATTTCAACATTTTTGGTTGTTGTTTTTTTTCACTTGACCATGGCTTTTAGTAGTATCAAGACTGACAATCTTTGTTACCTGTTTTCAGGTGCCTTACGTTTCATGAGGAAGATTGTGGGATTGAAAGACGAATTCTATAACCGCTACATCATCAAGTGCAATCTCTTCAAGCCCATCATCAACCTGTTCCTTCGCAACGGCGACAGATACAATCTTCTTAATTCTGCACTGATCGAGTTGTTTGAGTTCATCAGAGTTGTAAGTGGTTGTACATATTACTATTATTTATAATCCACAATCATGCCCATGTTTTGGTGTTCTGAGGTTGTATTGTAGAAACACTGTCATCATGACATTTTCATTGTGTATGGAATTGTGGACTGCTATCTCCAAGAAGACAGTAACTAGTATCACATCACTTAGCAATATTTTTATTTCTGTGTACATATATATTCTTGGCTGACAGAGTGTATGTTTCTATAGAATATTTCCAAGGACAACTCACTAGATGTTATGAGGAAGAGAGGGGAGGGAATGGATATCTACTTAGTGTATGTTGCTCATGAGACTGTTGTTTATATTTTCTGATCAGAAAGGTTATTGCTCTGACGACAACGTAATGTGTAATGGAGAATGGAGCTTTGGGGGGGGGGGGGGGCAACTGGATAGAATCATTAAGAAATGAGTGTATTGTAATTTCAGTGTAAAGTTATACTTGTATCTCCTATGTTAAATGTGTGAACATAGACAACTGTTTGAAGAAAAGTTTAATGACAGGGTCCTAAGTATACCTTGTATGTTCAATGTGTGAACATGGTCACCTGTTTGAAGGAAAGTTTTATGACACACAGTCCAAGCTGAAAATATAAGATTCATACCTTGGCAGAGTTTGATGGGCTAAGTGTAGAGATTTTCCCAGTCTTTCACTTCAGTATTTGTGTAGAATTCCTAGTGCTTAATTTATGTATGTACATGCATCAGAAGACCAAATGTCCAGATTAAAAAATGGCTTAATCAGACCTCCCATCCGTATAATTTTGGTGGCATTCATTCTACTGGGGTCCACAGTCATTCTGTTGGTTCACTTGAACAAAATAAATTCCATTGGCACCAGTAAAAAAGGCCATTTCATAATCACTTATTTTACACCGCAGCACAGTTGAAGTGTATATTGCCAGAGTACAATTTCAGTTGGCAAAGCATTTGCTGACACTTAACCAGAATGGCTGAAGTTCACATCTGTAAGACTAAGAAGAATGCCAGTCTAGTCAGCAGCTTAACTTTCTTCTGCATGCACTTACCTGCGCTTACTTATGCCGAAAACCTACGGCAAGAGAAGTAACTCTGTAATTTGAACATGGTTACCCAATTTAAAAATTAAGTTAAAAGAGAGGAAAGGAAATAATGAAAAGAAAATAATTTTTGAAATTCCTACGAATGTATATGTTGCTATGTGATAAGTTTGAAGAGAGTATTCGGGGGAAAAAAAATCTTCTTCTTCAGAACTTTCTTATGAATGGTTGTTCATCATATCTATAACCTCATCCCAATCGAAATCTAGGTCACTCTCAGCTTCATTACCCTGCACTTTCACAAAGTCTTATGCTGTAAATCCTACAAATAAGTTCATCTTCATCACTAAATCCCATGATAGAATGCCAGAAATCAAGATCAGCCATGGTGTAAAACAGCACTTCGACCACAGAACTTTAAAAAATCATAACTCAAGAACTATGGCTCGTATCGAGTTGCGGTTTGTTGCAAACGGGAGTGGATTGTAAAAGGAAAAAGGAAGTGAACTTCTCGCGAGACTTCCTTTTCTACGAGAAACATGGCGGCGCCCATTGTTGCCGCGTGTTTTACCGGGCGCTGGCAGGCGCTTAGCCTTTTGGCAGTATGATTTCCGGTCAGGCGCTAGCGGGCGCTTGCTCGTTAAGAGAGTTAAGGGAATAGGGCTCCTAAGCCAAAGTCCTATCCAAAGAGGTTTGAACAAGGGAACTTGCAGGCTCATCAACCTATGATCTCATGAAACGGCTTGCAGTTTGTGGTAAGAAGAGGACCAGAACCCTAAAGGCAAGGGCGGAGACAGCTGAAAAAAGTTCCAACTGGATCTGGTTGAAGAGGAACAAAAGTGAACATCATGAGGCGTGAACTTCTCAATGAACAGGTGTCCAATAGCAATGTGGGTAACTAAGACATCTGTCTTGAAAGGCATGCCTTGAGATGCCCACCCATTCAAAACTTGGGGATTCAAATCCTGGTAGGGCCAGGAGAAAAAAAAAAAGGGATAGCACAAGGCTGTTTAGGATTAATGACCTGGATAGGCCCAGTCTCCTTGGAGTGTGTGGAGTTGAGGAAAGAAACGCATGTCTGAGGGGTGGGGATGGGGGGTTCTCCTTTGAAGCCCTTCTGCTATCAAGCTCTCCCTGGAGTTTCTTTGAACTGCCTAAGCATGAATTTGGTTCGCATTGCCCTGAGCCAAAGAAAAAGAGAATTTAACAGAAGTTCCAGTCAAATACAATGTCTGTGTATTGTTTGGTCCAGTGATGGTGTACATTATGCTCAGTTGCCTCTTGGACTTCAGCATTATATGAACTCAGTAAAAGCGAGACTGGTTTTTGGTCATTGATAAACTGAGGTGCCACAAAGGCACTGATGGTCCTGAAGTATGAAGAGGGGCCATGCTTCAAATGAGAAATAAGCAACAGTTTATCATGGAAATCAAAAAAGAAAAGAAGAAAAGCCTCTTTAGTTTCTGTCAAGATGTAAATGTACTGTTCAGAGGACCCATGTTGCCATTTGTTCATCGTCATAGTGGCAGATGACTGAAATAAAAAAAGAAAAAGAATACAGCATACACCAAACAGTGAATGTATTATTAATGATGACAAAATATGTAAAGTGTTTGAAATTGCAAATTTTGTTCATTTTTTTTTAAGTGTTGGATGTGATGCCACAAAGAGATTCTTCTCTACCTTCATGCATTCCTCACTGTTGTTGGAAAGTGTTCCTTTCAAGTCACAAGGGGTTGGTAGCTCTGCATAATGCAGTTCAGTGTTTTCATGGGCTTGGAAACATTTTTTAACTTCAACATAGAATTTTATTATGAAAAAAGCTGTACATGCAGAAATTTGCTTTGATATAAGAGTGCTTGATGTGGAAGATCTAACGCACAAAAGAGAACAGTATCCACGAATCATAAGATCAGCTCTTCATTGGCAAACACACCAGCTATTTGACCAACACTCCACTTTATGTTTGCTTCACAGGAGGACATTAAAACCTTGTCAACACATGTTGTGGAGAACTTCCAGAAAGAGTTGGATGGCATCAAGTACGTCAAGACCTTCGAGACTTTGAAACTGCGGTACGACCAACAGCAGGACAAGCTCAGAGATCGCATGACCTTTGAAGGGTATGTGACCATGTGTTTGCCAAGTTGGTGATGTTGAATGAACAAAGGCAGATATTGCTCACTTAGGACCTTGTCAAAATCTTTTGTTGAATTTTGTTGTTGTTGTTGTTGTTAATTAACTACAAGAAACTTCTGGTATGCCAACAGGTGTATTGGCGTGTCTGTTAAAAATGAGAAATGTCTTAAGAAACAACGAGATAGTTTAACTTGATGGATTTCATGGAGAAAGGGCAGTGGAGACGCTTGCTGGACCAAGTGTGAATGGTGATGGAAGGTGGGGGTTGTAACATGGGCTGTCACCTCACCACTGAGTAATAAATTTGATGTTTGCATATGCAACATATCTTTGCTTGCATACATATTTTAAAAATTTTATATCCTTATTTTGTGTCCAAGTCAGTGATTACGACAGATCATTTGTGTGTCTTTATCTGGAAAATTAGAATCAAGGTTTCTGAGAAATATGTCCCCAAAAGTTTTAAGAAGTTCCCATGTTATATTGGTTAGAAGTTAGGTAGCAAGCACTGAACTGATGAACTGTATAAATGTTATTAAGTCCAAAGTTGCTTTTGCTTTATTTATATTTCATTTTCAGAGACAAAAGTCTGTTTAATAATATTCTTTTAACAGTTATATGAGTAAAAGTGACTACATCTGACTGGAAGATTAATTTTTCTAGATCATTAGATATAGTAGTCTTTTTTGTTGTTGTTAGATAACTCAAAAAAAAATCTGCAAATCAGAAGTATACTCAATTTTATATGTAGAAATTGAGTGTAGTTTGATGTGAATGTGTCAGTTTGTATGTTGCTGGTGGTTGTGACAGAATATTCTAGTCAGTCACATGCATTGACCACTGAAAGGCACTTGTTTAATTCATTTTAGCATAAACACATTACAGTATCGCAATTTTCACTTCTTTTTTTTCTCTCAGATATGAGAGACTTATGACCCATTCTCGATCTTTTGACAATGCCCAGGACAATGACACTTTATTGTCAGGAGTCCAAAGTCAGTTGTTGCAAATGAGGATAAATGTGCCACAGAGAGCTGAATCACCTGCAATCTAGTGAGCCATGCCGCATTTCACACACTCAGAAGAATCTGGATGGCTTTGCCCACTGGTGTTTGCCTGCCTTTATTTTTGCACTGAACACAAACTCTGTCCCTCTGGTACTTGTTGCAAAAGATTACTTGTGCTTATCAACAGTGGCGTGAATGAGAGGGTGGGCAGACTGTTTTCAAGACAGTGGCCCTTCTTCTGGATCATTGCCCCATTGACACTGAGGCTTTTCCCTGGAGAAAACTGCTTGGAAAGGTATCCTGGTCTGGGAGATCAGATGTCTGAAATAGATCTGAAAAGACATGCATTGCCATGCTGACCTCTTGGAACAGTGGTAGTCGAATTAACAAGTGGAAATAATGCCAGCATCTGAAAACAGTTCCTGGATACGACTAGTGTCTCTGAAGAATTGTTGGTGGGAATATTTTCAGCCAGACATGCATGAAGGGAATAAAATAGAGAAATCATCATAATGATAAGAAACCAGAATAGGCCCAGTTTTTACCACAGTGGTAGGCTGAGAGTGCTTGTCCACCTGGTCAGCTCTGAACATTAACCTTATGTTGGGAGCCTTTATTTTGCATAAAGACTGTGTGTGTTCAGCCATTGATCCATTGGGAATACAAGTGAAAAATCACACAAAGGTGATTCTGCATTTATCTTTTGACATGGAGGACCACTGTATGCTTCAGAAACAAAATTTTTACTTGGAAGAATGTTTTGTGGCAACTACAGTGACTCAGCCCATCCAGAATATCCCACTGGACCGTTAATATGTGCATTGTTGGGGGGAAAAAGTCAGTAAAAAGCATTTGGAGTCTTGTATTGTTCCATATCAGACTGAATTCAAGCAACAGCCAGTTTGCTTGCTCTGGCCAGATTTTGCAGGTAGTTTAGAGATGAGACCTGTCACAGACCATGTCCACACAGTTTTTCTTTCAAAAGTCTGTGAACAGCACTTTACATATTGTTGTCTTTATTCTGTAATTGGAGCACAATGGCATGAACAGTTGCTAGGCATATAACTGCTTGTTTCTTTTTTCTTTTTTTTGTTTCTTGGCCTTTTTCCTGTTACACACCAATATACTGGATGTCATAGATGTGTTAATCATTGTCACTTCTTACAGCCACCCTGCCTCCTTGGTTCGAAACAGCCGTTTTCGCCGTGATGTTCGCTCCCTGGAGGATGAAGAGGAGTCTTGGTTTGATCAAGAAGATGAGCCAGAAGATATAGATCGACATCCGCCTTTGACTGATCTTCTCAAACACAAACTGGAAACAGATCTCAGCAACATCCAGAAAATATGGGAACACAAAAAGGGTCAGTTTGAATTGGAGCATGAAAGATGAAACTGGAAAACATTATTTGCTTACAAGCAAAAGATTCTGACTTTGTTGAGTCAGAGACAGAACTTGAAGACTCTTATCCATCAACCCTCTTTTTTTCTAATTAATATTATACATGTATCTCTTATTCAAATCAGGTATGTGAATTTTCATGAAAATTTTATCACGTCCATACTGCTCTTAATTTTGGACAGTCTAGCATTTTCTGTACAGAATATAAAGAATATACAAAAATGAAGTAAGGACATGCTTTCTGCATGCAGTAGATATGATGCATTTATGGAAACACACACAACACACACACACACACACACACACACACACACACACACACACACCATTTCCTGTTTTAAGGTGTTAAATTTGGATTGCATCTTTAGAAGTGCCTAAGAACCAGATGCTCCTCAATAGTGGAGGACAGGTCTTGTGAATATTAGGTAACCTTTGCCTTTTGTAGTATCCCCTAAGATGGAACTCATTTTCAGTGTAAGTTTGACACCTACATGCATACATAATACATACTCTCTCTCTCTCTCTCTCTCTCTCTCTCTCTTCTCTCTCTCTCACCCCCTATGCATATCTCTCTCCCTCTCTTGCTTTTCCTCTCTGTCTCTCTCTTCCTCTCTCTCTATTCATCACTCTGTCTGTCTGTCTCTTTGTTCCACCTTGCTTCCTCCCTACCCAACACAAACACTCAAATTCACATGATCAGTGGGTTTTTTTTTCACTTGCAAATGTCAGTTTTGTGAATTGTCCGAAAAAGGAAAAAATGTACCCAATGTTAATCAGAATAATATAGTCATTCAGATATGTTGATTTAAAATCAGAAAGAATATGATTGGAGGTAGAGAAAAGAAATAAACTTGCGCTCATCAGTGGATTATATGAATTTGGATTTGCTGCTAATGTGGACATGTGTTTTGCTTGCAAATGACAGCCAAGGAGCCGAGTGAGTTAGGGGAGGTCCCTCCGAGACTTATCCACAAGTCTGGCCCCATCAGCATCAACCTCAAGACAGGCAGCAACACTTCTCTCTCCAGTCTACTCAGCACACCGTCTGGTCCTGGTAGCCCTGGAAGCCCAGCCAGTCCTGGCAGCCCCGGAAGTCCCGGCAGTCCAGAATCTCCCATGTCTCCAGGAAGACTATGTCCAACTCCTCACTCATCGCCCACCACACCCACCTCACACAAACCTGCAGACAGCACTGTCACAAACAAGGTAGGATCAGTGCCTTTGTCATCTCTTAGTGTTTCTCTGAGAGTGTTTTGTTTTTGTTCCTGCTCTTGGGTTTTTATACCTGGTATCTGCAGAAAGTCAGCTGTTTGTGATTTGTGTCTTCAGTAAGAGAAGATAAGAACAGCGTATCAATAATTTTTTTTTTTTTTGCAGTCTGTATCTTCAGTAAGAGGATAAAAAAAAGAACTGCTTATGGATAATCCATTTCAGTTGTGTTCAGTTGTTTTTTGTTTTGTTTTTTTATTGTGGCGTAGTATTCTCAAATGCTGCTTGATGCGTCTCTGAGACTGTTGCTCAAATTTCCTGACCATCATTGCAGGTGTCTGCATCTTTCAGACCCAGTTGACGCTCAGATATATTATGAAAATAAGCTAGAGAACAGCCCTGTCATGCAGTCTGATGCACAGACATATGATGAAAATAAGCTAGAGAACAGCCCTGTCATGCAGTCTGATGCACAGACATATGATGAAAATAAGCTAGAGGACAGCCCTGTCATGCAGTCTGATGCACAGACATATGATGAAAATAAGCTAGAGAACAGCCCTGTCATGCAGTCTGATGCACAGACATATGATGAAAATAAGCTAGAGGACAGTCCTGTCATGCAGTCTGATGCACAGACATATGATGAAAATAAGCTAGAGAACAGCCCTGTCATGCAGTCTGATGCACAGACATATGATGAAAATAAGCTAGAGGACAGTCCTGTCATGCAGTCTGATGCACAGACATATGATGAAAATAAGCTAGAGAACAGTCCTGTCATGCAGTCTGATGCACAGACATATGATGAAAATAAGCTAGAGGACAGTCCTGTCATGCAGTCTGATGCACAGACATATGATGAAAATAAGCTAGAGGACAGTCCTGTCATGCAGTCTCAGACAGGAAATGAAATCTGTAACATCATCTTCATCAATTTCATTCTCAGCAGACACAAAAAAGTCTCGGATTCTGTGGCCCTTTGCGCCCTGCACTCTTGGTGACCTTAGTTTCGACGTCCTCACCATGTCTATGGCCTTGGTTTGATTCTATCGAGGTCACTGCATCGGCAAATTCATGGGAGCTGTCTCTAATGCCGGATCCGCATTTAAAGGAATTATTGTTGTCAGGGGGCTTAATAGGTGGTGTCCAGTATATGATGTTGCTGTAGGTTGCTTTGTTTCCCTTGGTTTATTCAGCCAGTCAGTGAAAACTTGACATTTTTTTCATTGGGAGGGGGAGGGGGATGAAATATATGTGATTCCCAGTTCTATTTGTATAGGAAAAATACTGCTTTTTTTTTAAGAAAAGCTGTTGAAACACCACCACCACTACCACCACCCCTCCCTCACATCCCCATCCCGTATCTCTCAGTAATTTGATTTGGGACTGTGAAACCCTGTTCATTTTTTTTTTGTATGGGAACCCTGTGTATAATATTGATGTTCTGTTGGTTTTGTTTGCTACCCTTTTATGTATTCAAGCCAGGTAATAACCATTCATGTTTTGAGTGATTGTGTTGCAGTCTGGACTTCAAGGGCTGGTAGACTACCCCGACGAGGATTCAGACGAGGAGGAAGAAGGGGAAGAAGATGAAGTTATAGGACCCTCACCAAAGCGACCTCGTATAGGGACCTAACCTTGGGACAAAATCCTTGGCTCAACTTAGAACATGCACTTCATAAGTATGAGTGGAAAAGCATGGTGATTGCGAGTTAAAAAGAGGTAGGATGATAGGTGTGCAAATTTGATATTGGGGACAAGAGGGCAAGTCGCACTGTGTCGTGGGCATGCTGACTTGACTACTTTACACTGTCATGTACCTGCTGCTCTCTTGTCTGTTTTTAATTGCATGCTGCAGTGTTTACTCCTCAGTGCTTGCAGAACTTGATGCAAATCTGGATTCTGTCCATTCCGTCAAAGGTTTTATTTTGTGTGTGTGTAATCTCTCTCTCTATCGTTTGTTTGTTGTTGTTTTTTTTATTTCTGTTTGTGCATCACTGTCTCCTGCATAGTGCAGTGAAGATGTTTTAAAAATGCAGCATTTTTTCTCTCTCTGACTCTTTGTTTTGTTTTGTTTTGTTTTGTATAACAAAGCGAAGGGATATGGGGAGAGAGCAAGGAGCCAATAAAAAACAGAGTTGATAAATAAGGAGTCAAAGAACATCTTGTTTTATCATTCCAATCTTAAGTTTGTCTTTAGTTTTTCTTGTTTAATTTCTGCCCTTTGATATTGTCCATGCCTTCTTTTTTTGTTTTTTTAATAACTTGTTTTATTCTCCAGTTTTCATGACTGCATTGGCAGCCATGAAAGAAACACAAGCTGGTTTATTTGGCGTGCAATTTTTTTTTTTTACAGTGTATCCTTCCATTGCAATCTTTGTACAATTGTGTCATTAAGTTATGTTGTTTTTATTGGGGAAAAGGAAAGTAAATGTTTGAATGTTGAAAAGGAAAAATTCTTGGGGGTCTGTACAAATAACCATTTCATTTCTTTTATGTCGTGTGTTTTTTAGTGTACAAGAAAAAAAAAACACTTGCAGACAAGTCGGTGATTTAGCTGCTGGAAACCAAAAACAAGTTTGTGAAAGTACATACTGAAACTGATCTGGATAGCATATACTGAAAGTAAAGTAGTATGTGCTTTAAGCTCGAATCATGTGAATATGCCACATTCATCCCCATCCCCTCCATTCCCTTACCAATCTCTCTGCATGAACAAAATCTATTTCCATCAAACATAAATCACAAAGCAAGAGAGTTTTACAAAGGATGTGAAGCAACATAAACTTCTTGACATTGATAAGTTCCATGATGTGATAATGGTTGCAACTGCCTATAAGGTAGGTCAAGGAATGCCAGCACATATAAAGACTAGTCACAGAACTGAATACAAGACGCTCTATTCAAAAGGGATTTCTATTAGGGGCTCTGGCTGTTACAGGACCTTCCTCAAGTGTGCATACTAAGCAGCATGCCCTGCGTAGTTAAATTGTCTTTTCAGGCTGATTAACAGGGTCCAGGTCTTGTAGCTTAGCACCAGTGTTACTGACAGTTTAAAGAGGGTTTTCAGAGTTCCTGTTTTCAGTTGTGTGATAGAAGGTTGGGTACCTGTTATAAATATGCATTATCATATTTTGCTGCAGGAAATTGTGGTTATCTTTTGATAACCAGATCAGAAAAATAGGTTGAGATTTGATTTTGAGAAACGTCGTTTATTGAACAAAAAGTTAAGAGCCTCCTGCTGGCCTTGGCTTGGAAGTATTACCACACAAGCCTTAAAGAAAAGCCAGATTCACAAAGTGCACAGCTGGTGAAGGGGGTATTTAAGGCAAAATGAATCCTGTGCGTATTGTACACTGAACAGGTGTTTTGTGTGTCAGCAGACAGTCTAAACAGCAAACTGCGAATACAGAGAAGGCGCATTGAAGTCGGAAAGAAACTTTGAAATCGAAAAGAACAAAGACAAAAGGGTATTGAAACATGAAACGAAAGAAAACCCACACAAGAAGTGCCTGACAGTCTTTCAAATGTTTGGTGAAGTAGAATCTTTTTTTTTTTTACAGCTGTCAGTATACCTGCACATTAGGCATTCAAATGAGCAGTTCTAGCAAGTTTAGGCAAAATTACTGGTTGTGATAGATACTAATCAAAATTTGTGAAGCATATAAGATAGCAAGAGATAAAGGGACTTAACTTTGTTGAATTTGGCATTCTTTTTGGCTTGCAGACCGGTTGTAGAAGTGGATATAAATTTAGACGGTGCTTGTGTCCTATAGACAAATCGTCTTCAGATTGCCTGTCTTGGTTATATTGTTCTGTGAAGGTTAACAGAGCAAAGAAAGCTGCTCTTGTTTGTTTGTTTTTTTTCTTTTATTTCCCCAAAATTATGTAGATTTGGTTCCAGACTGACTTATTAGAGACCATTTTGTTTGCAGAAGGAGTTTCTTTCCTTCTTATGTTTTAGGCAGTACTTGACTGCGCTTGTTAGCATTGGTTTTTTCCTTGTAAGCAAAAGATTGTTCTTAAAAACTTAACTTTTAATGCAAGGTTTTTAATGCTGTATATTATTATTAGTCATTGTTTTGGTTAATTATTTAGGTTATCTTATTAACAAAAGCAGTAGGCATTTCACATAGGTGCTGTGAAAAATCTTAGCAAATTTGTTCTGTTCTACTGTACTTCATCAGTGTCCAAGATTTTAGTGTGAGTGTCAGTATATGTATGGGTGTGTCGGTGTGGATTTTATATGGGTATTAGATACTTCTCCCATCAGATTCTTGTCCACTAAGCAGGAGTAATCATGAGACATACTTCATAACCCATATAAAGCGTTTGTCAACAAAGAGTCTTATATCACTGGCAGTTTTTCTTTCATATCCTAAATTTATGTAATATGATGCTTTTGTAAATGGAAGCAAAAAGCATGTGTGATAATAGTTTGGATAGACAGGTGACAGTTAAATTCAGTTAGCTCAATTGTAGAGTTATATCCTTGCCTTAGTCAACTGGAGAGATCACCCTCAGTTTTAAGGAACATGATGGTATCTTGATGACAACTTGCCAGCTATATCCAAGACGCACTGTCCACCTCTGCTTGCTGCCGTCCGTCCGTTTCATCTTTCTCCTCTTCTCCCACTGCATTTCATGGAGAGACACACTTTTCTTATAGACATGCTCAAAATGTACTTGCAGACATGTTTACATTGTGCTTATAGGCATACCCAGGTGCACAGTCAGTAGCTGTTTAAGGGATGCCAGCAATGTCTTTTACAATAGTATTGAATGATAGTATTTCAGTAAAATTCCTTTTGACTGAAGTGGTGTTTTCAGCCTTTGGAGGATCTCAAATATTGTGTGCCATACAGGTGGTGTGTCTTTGGAGCCCATGCACACCCAGTAACTTTTTACTCTGGATACTGCTCTGCCATGGCATGTCATAATATGAATCAGTTTTCATTCCACCATTGATCCTTTCTCTCCTATTTTTAGATGTCATCTTTTATATGGTAGTGAACTTCATTCAGCCCAGGTCATTTTACAATCCTGCAAGTCTTCCATCATGAACAATGTGACAAAGGCAAAGGGGAAACAAACTCACTAATTGAGAAATACCAGGGATCCTGTAAGATGAAAATGGTAACCTTTCACACTTCATTATGTCAGTGTTGAACTGTAGCTGTTGTCTGTCATCAGGAACTTGGCCATGGAGAACCTGCTGTGGAATCTTTCCACTGTCATAAACTCGCATACACACCAAAAAAGAAAAAGAATAAAATGCTGGGGGGAAAATGACAATGGCTGAACAAAGTCATTTAAGTTTGTCCAGTGCAAAGCTTGTTTCCAAACTGTTAAGAATTAAAACATGTACATTCTGGATTAGACAGATTTGCACATAGTTTCATATGTTTCTCTTTCTGCTTTCAACTGAGTCTTGCTCTGCGGAAATGCTCATAAAATGCCCCATGGTTCATGGGGTGAGGATTGAAGGGAACAAGTTTGATTATAGCTCAAAGAATCTTTGGAGGTAGAACTGTAAGGACAACAGCGAAAACTGCATGCATGTCAGTCAAGTTAGTGTTTGGGAATGGGATTTTTACAGTTTTTGGTGCAACATTTTAGCCATTCCTGATCACCTGAACCGTTTGAAGCACAAGTCTAGGGCATCAACTGTGAAAAGAAATGCAAGCTCTGCAAGTGAGCACATTAGCTTGTGTCACTTTCAGTCACTTGGTTTTCCAACAACTTGACCTCACTTGGGTGTATTGGTTAGTTTAATGCATACACACACACACACACACACCACACACACACAACACACACATAAACAAAGGGTGCATACAATTCATTCAGTCTGAATTTGCTTCCACAAATTTTGAAAGCTGAAAATATATATATATATATTTTCACTTGAGCAAAATCCCATGCCTGAGGATTACCCTTGAATGTCATGCTTATTTCGCTGTGTTGTTCTTTTCCAATAATAAAAGAAATGATTTATTGTGCTTTTTGTTCACTACTATCTCTGTTTTATTCCTTTCAATGGCTGTTAATAACCATGAGTATATCTGAAGCATAGACCGGTGCAGCGGAAAGACAGGCATTGTCCTGATTACATGTGATGTCAGCTTTGGTGCATGGATTGTGTAGATTATCTAATAGTGATTTCTTTACAGTTAATCGATACCTTTTTAAAAAAATGTATGTCTGATAAAATAAAAAAAGAAAGGACTAAGAGTGAATTATGAGTTTTTTCTCTGCACCGCTATCTGAATATTTATCTTTTTATGAATACATATATATGCATGTTCATACATTTAAGCATGTGTGTGTATGTATGTTTAAAGAGACTGGCTGGGTGTGTTATAACTTGATAAACAAAATAAACCAAAAGACAGGAGAAGGGAACTTTTTTTCATTGTGAGCCTGAGAAGATAGATTGAATAGGTCGTTTGCATACATGTCTGCCTCTAGATTGCTTTTCCTGTGAAAATGGTGGACAAATTCAATGCAACTTGTATTGATTTCTAATTTTTGGACTGAATGTAACTGTTCACAAGGATTGTGGAATGTCAGATCTTCTTAGTCAAAAGAAATTAAACTTGTTTTGTTTTCATTCTTTGTTTTTTTTTCAAACTATTTTGATTTTAATAAGGAATACATTCTTTGGCAAAGTCTGTTGTGATAATTTATATCAGTTGTCAGATCATCAGTCTGTTGGTTTTTTTTTTCCTTAAATGAAGGAAAGTACATGAAGTGAAATAATATTAATCTTTTTAAGGGAAAAAAGGGCCAAATTGTGTAGAATGCGGTGTAGTGCAGATGACATTGAGGGCCTGGCAGATAGTGAACAAGAACTTTCCAAGCTTGAATGATTGGATGATTGGTCAAGAAGAGGTGGCTTGGACATTAGCGTAGAGAAGACCAAATTGATGGCCAGCCACACCACCAATAACGTTGGTGTAACTGCTCTCAGAAGCTAAAACCTGTTCAACAGTTCACTTGTCTGAGATCCATCATTAGCAGTGAGGGAGCTAAATCCTCTTAAGGGCGGCAAAGACAACCATAGTTTTGTCGGGATTAAAACCGGTATGCAAGGACTTGAACATCTTCATGAAACACAGGATAAGGCTCCTGTGTGCGTTGGTATATTCTGTCTTTCTGTATGCATGAGAGGCATGCACAGTCACAGTGGATCTGGAAAGAGGAATCCAAGCCATGAAAATGAGGTGGTGTTGCTAGATACTAAACATAAGCTACAATGATGAAATCACTAACAAATGTGTCAAACCATCTGTAGGATCATATGAAGATCTGACGACATCAGTCAGGAAAAGAAAACTACTTTGCTATGGCCATGTAACAAGATCCAGTGGCCTTGCTTAAACTGTCATCCAGGAAACTGTCGAAGAAGAGAGACTGAGGAGAGGACTGAAAAAAAATGATGGCCTGACAACAGTGCAGAATGGACAGGGAAAACGTTTGCAGATCCAGGTTCCGGCACACAAGGGACAGAATTGGAGGAACCTGGTGAACTGTTCTTCGGAGTGGTGCCCCAGTGACTCGGCATGGAGTTACGGGAGAAAGAGTTTAGAATTTGGTTAAGAACTTGAGAGGGTGCTGTACCTCATCTTGGGTCTTAAAGGGAAGGAGCATGTAGATTCTTTTCAGTGTATCATTGCACCGAAGCAAGTGATGGCTGTTTTGTCCTTGGTTATCACTTCAGACTCACTTATCCTATTTGACATGTGCATGGGTAAAACTACACTTCTGGAACAGTTGAAAATGGGAATTTGACTTTGGTATTACTCTGTGTTGAAGCTGATGGTTTTTTTTCCCCCTGATAAAGATGCTTTCTGAATATCCATGCACTGACAAAATGTGACCTCTTTCTGAGCCAGTTTGGAGAGTCTGTGTGAATAGAGTGGCAGGTTACCTGCTGTCACTTTCTGTTCATTCAGGTGAATGAAGAATTTTTTATGATTGGCACTCAAGGCATGAAAGAGACCCATTACTAAGACAGGTGATGAATTGCTTGTCATATGCCTTGTTAATCAAGGGGATGATATTCCAATAGATAATGGAAAACACTTGATGGAAAAGCTGGAACTATTGGAAAAATCTCGATGTGTTAAATAGATGTGAAACATGCCTATACCTTGCATGGAAAAGAAGATTCAGACATGTATTTGAGGTTAAATCACTCATCCATATATGTCAGATCAGGAACCTTTCCAAGCTAAAGTCAGATGTCTGACCCAAATCCACAACCTCTTCATGGCAGTGTATTCTTTATTCATGCACTGTGAGCATTCAGTGTAATTCTGCGTATTTGAGATGTTTTACATGCAATAGAACTCTTATAACACTGAAGTGCACAAAGTTGTGGTTAACATTTTCTTGGGTCCAAACTGTTTTGTTAGTTCCATGCAAAATATGGAAAACAAGAACATTTCCATCAACCAGCAGATGTGTCAAGTGAACTGGCTGTAGTCTGTTCTCTTAATTTAATGTCAGCTCATAACAATGGTTATCTTGTGGATTACTAATTGGAAAGGAAGAAAGCTGCCTCCAAAAGTCCAGACTTTTACATGACATGTAAGAGATCCTCTGGATTCCTGCCCTTTTTTTTTTTTTTAACTGGAGTCGCTCATGCATGTGCACAAAGAAATTTGGAGCATTCAGGATGAAGCTTTCTCGGCTATGGAAACTTCATTTCATGTGTCTGAGAAAAAACCTCGACAACAAAAACTGTAAGAGCTCCAAAAGAGGGCCAAGGGCGAGGGGAGATGTAAGGGGAACATGTTCCTGAAGATATTGATATGCATGTTGATGGGATTATTGTTTTGTTTTGTTTTTAGAAATAACAGGCAGCATACTAGTCAGAGCTCTCAAGAGATCCTTCTCCACTGTGATCTTTCTGTGTCATTGTTGGTAGATGTTCCGTGTTCTGTCATTATTCATATGATTTGAGTGCAACTGAATCAGAACAGTCTCTGTCAAAGCCAAATATAAAAGACACCTTTACATTATGCCTAGTGATCGAAGAAAAGAGGGAAATTCCTGTGCTTAGGTAATATTGCGTGGCTTGGTCACGAATTATGTATTCTGTATGATCTTCAAAAATGTCTGTTTTGATTGAAGCTGAACATGACAAATATGGAATCAAAGACGTGGCATATTGGTTACATTTTTTACCTGTGTTTCATAGCCTTTTGAGGAAAGTCTTATTTTACTGTGCAGTCTCTCTTTCATGTTATTGAATGCCTTTTGTAGCATACAACTAGTCTTTGCACTTGACATTGCCATCATTTGTCAGCTTCTCAAAAATCAAACATGTTGGCCACTGGTGAATTATTACAAGACATCTTGAATATGAAATATAGGTACAACAAAATATATAAAAACAATGTGTGTGTGTGTGTGTGTGTGTGTGTGTGTGTGTGTGTGTGTGTGTGTGTGTGAGACCATAACTCTAATCTATTACCAAATATTCTCTTCACAGTTTTTACAAGTGAAGAAAGATTTCTGAGATTCAATTGACATTGTGATGCTGCTTGTCAATAAGTTTATATATATATATATATACATATATATATGGGGGAAACAAAACAAAAACTTATTGACAAGCAGCATCACAATGTCAACTGAATCTCAAAAATCTTTCTTCACTAATAAAAGCTGTGAAGAGAATATTTGGTAATAGATGAGAGTTGAGGTCAGACAGACATTCAGCGGTTAGAATGGTTAAAAATACATATCCATCACAGCTTTGGTGATTAAAAATAGATGTTTCAGATCGTTGGTTACTTTCATCCATCATGAAAGGTAAAGTAGGTTTTACTGTCTTCCTGGATTTTGAAGTAATAATTAATCGGGTGTCCTTTTTCATGTCATGGAAACTATTGCCATCACATTAAACTGTTTGCAGTATAGAACCCAGAATCATCTAACAGTTTGAAAAGAATTCACTTGACAAAGCAACTGGAGAGCCCTTCACTCTTGACACCCACAGAAAGTGCTGTGACTTTTCTTGCTTGCTGTCGTATCAAGGTGACTGGAAGGTTTCCTCTTCAGTCTTTTATTGACCTTTATTTTTTCTTAATCTATAATGATAGAGAATGCTTCTTACAATGGATGGTGATCAGGTTTGTAGAATCACCAATACATGCACACTATTTTTGTTATGTAACAAGATATGTATGACAGTCCACTGCTAAATTAATCTCATGTCACCTGTGGGTCAGTTTTGGGGGGATGTAGCATCTAAATTCGTTGTTAATGATCTTCCTAATGATGAAATGGTTAAAAAAAAAAAATTAAATGTCTTTAACTGAGATATGGGCTATGGAAGATAATATTCCTTTGACAGACCATTTTTAGACTATCAACAAAAATGAAATGTCAAGCTCAGCATTGAAGTTTGGTGGTTGTTTTCAAATAGCTTTTTAAAGTGGAAAGAAGCAAAGCATTCAGAATTTGCAAATGCAGAAAAAGTCTTGGCATCAAGCTGATTCCTGTCAATGCCATGGTAGCGAACATGCCATACCAGAGTTTGACCAGTGTTCCGTTTGTACACCAATCCAAGGGAAGTTATTGAATACCTGAAAGATATTTGAGAAAGAGAAAACCCTTCAGAAATTTCAAGTTCATTTTCTGTTTGTTTCAAAGTAGTGAGAGAATTGTTGAAAGTAATGAAATTTTAGGTTTTTGAAAATGGTGATTGTCAAAGCAGTGCATTCGAGAAGGGAAGGGCAAACCAAAACTGATCCTTGATACCACCACCTCCTATGTTCGGCTGCCAGCAACGAACAATTTAAGGTGACAAGCAACTTGTTTTATGGTGGAAGGCCACCTTTAAAATGTTTTTTGAAAAATGCTACATACATATATATATATATATATATATATAGGTATTTGTGTGTGCGTGTGTGTGTGTAAAGAGATAGAAACAAAGGAACACAATGACTTGAACATAATACAGAATTTACACAAAAGAGTGTGCAACATTTACAACATTGTGATGGTTTCAGGGTTTGAAGGCAATTATTGGATCTGGTTTTTGTTAAATGTCATGGAGTGAGATTGCTTTTTCTTTAAATTGGTAATGTTTTGTATGCTTTCAAAGGTGGAGTTGGTTTACCCGATGTACTGTCTGTCATGTCTTATTCGGCTGCTATTTGACATGACTTATCCCACCTCTGTCATGACTTGTCCACCTCTGACATTACTTATGCCACCACTCTTTGTCGTAAATTAATCCCACCACTCTATGTCATGATTTGTCCCACAATGAACATGGCTGATCCCACTACTGTTTGTCATAAATTATCCCACTTTTGTTTATCATGACTAATCCCATCAGTGTTTGACATGACTTACTCTACCACTGTTTGTCATGACTTATCCCCTCACTGTTTGTCATGACTTATCCCCCCACTGTTAGTCATGACTTATCCCACTATTGTTTGATATGATTTATCCCACCACTATTTAACGTGACTTACCCAGCACTTTTTTTGGTCATGATTTTTAACCTACCATTGTTTATCATGACTTGTCCCACCACTGCTTGACATGACTTGTCCCACCACAGTTTGTCATGACGTTTATAATTAACAACATCGGGTGAACCAATTCCACCTTCAGTCACATTGGAAAGTATCATCTTAAAGTGAATGTGTTGCTGTACACTTTCTGCGGTTAGTGGGTTCTTAAGATTTAGATAAAAAAAATAAAAAAAGAATAGGAAAACAGTGTGTCTTTGATTTCTGAAAACACAAAGGCATTGAATTCTTTTTGCACTTTGTTGTGAAATAATGTTAGTCCATATCAGCTTAGTGGCAATATTTTATCAGAAAGATATTGATTGCATTCATGCTTATCAACCACACAGAGCAAAGGTGAAATGACGAAGAAGGGGGGGGGGGGGGGGGGCAACCATTCCTATGGAGGAGGAAGGAGACTCATCTAATGTTACATTGATGCCACCAGGACAAAATATAACAAAGGGTGGTAAATAGACCAATTTCTAGTTTGGCATCGGTAAGATTTAAACTCAGAATGTGCGACTCCGAACTTCCTGCTCTGCCAACCAGGCACCTAGAAAAGATTAAGCATGCTCTATGCAGGATCATTATATCTTGTATCCAGTTGACCAGATCGGTTGCTGTTGACATCTTCAATCTATTGCTGTTAGCTGTGAAATCTGATTATTGAAGTGTGTTGTCCACCAGTGTCTTAGATTAATGTCCTTGACAGCATAGTCTGCTATATCTTGTCTCTAAAACAGCAGCAATCCAAATCCATACTGCAGCGAATACATTGACGCAGAGTGGTATTACCCTGCATGTTTGAATGGCAGCTTCAGTTTTGTTAGAAAAGTATCTGATTTTTGTAGTAAGAGAAGTACTAGATGACGCTTGTTTTCATGCTGATACGGGATGCGTGAATGTGCAAAATATTTTCTGAGATGAAGTGATTATGGAGTGTAATGGTAAATAAATCATTCAGTATGCATCTGTCGACTCTGGTCCTGTATCAGAAGTCTATGTACCAACTTTAAGCACCTTTGTGTAAATGTATGTGAGTGCATCTTTATGGGCAGATGTGAGAAAATGGTGATATGAAAAGCTTGTGTGTTTTTCTCTCTTGTAAATTTCTTCTCACTCTCTGTCCCTCCCTCCCTCCCTCTCGCTCTCTTTCCCTCTGTCTCTCTCTCTCTGTCTTGTAAATTTCTTCTCTCTCTCTGATTCACTCTCTCTCTCTCTCTCTCTCTCTCTCTTTAAAAATTAATTTATCTGTCATGTTTCTGAATGTTTGATTGGACACAGTTATCATGCAAATAATTTTATGTTTAATAAAAACCATGAATAACATATGCACTGTTTGTTTATTTGGTCTTTATGTTTGCAAGCCATCCACTTCATAATAACGCCAGGTTTAGATTTTGTTAATTGATGATAGTCATGAACAGTGTCTAATAATCGCCATGCAAATTCTCAAAAGCTGCATATGTCTTGCATATCCATTGGACCTTGTCCACCCACAGTCTTACACCTAACCAATCACATGTAATTTGGCTGCAGGCCAAACATTCATAACATGTGGGAGGAAAAGTCCTAGCTTCTTTGTTGTCATGGTGGGTCTGCACATAGATGCAACTTTTCATCTGGTGCAGTCACAGTGATCAAACATGTTGGGGACAGAGGTTGTATTACAATTGGTACGTGGTTTGAAAAAGAAAAACGCTACAATCAACAATTTACTTTTAAAAACATGATCATGCATCACTATATTTGGTCAGTTTGTTAGTTAATCGAAACAGACAACTGCATAAATATTTAAAACTCATTTTTCAATAGCAACAACAACTGAAAGGATACAGACAGCTGAAAAGAAACGTACCTGCTGATCATTCTTTATGCCTATTTGTCGAACATCACTATATTTAATCTAGGAATCTGTTATGATTCTTTTTGCACACTGATTCAGGAACCTCACAGCAAGTTCCAAATATCTTGCTATGGCAGAAAACTTTTTTTTTTCCACAAAGGTATTTACAATGAGGGTTTTGCTTTTTCTTTCTCTAGCACTAGTTCTCAAGTCCAGTCAACACAGCCGACAAAAAAAGAGACAGTTGCTCACAAAGACTATTTGTGATTACAGATCAATTGACATAGGTTAAAACACCAAGGCTACATCAAAGTGTTGTTATGCTCTGCATAGTTAAGCAGGGATTGTCTTCAGTCATGACAAGCTCCTAGCATAACACCATCGGTCTCCGAAATCCTTCGAAGTCGGAGTGTGGCTGCCCACGTGGCAGGGTAATCAAAAACGGTCACACACGTAATGTTCTCATCCCCAGCTGATGCATTTGTACCATAGTGTTCAAGTGCTTTGGCTGTTCGGATGATCCCTGGAGTCTTTTAGCCAGGGTACGACAATAACAACAACAACAACAGGACTGGCACAACCTTTTCAATGTTGAATTTAGTCAATCATAAGGATGGACAAAAACAAATACAGGTAAACTCACTTTGATTGGTGTGAAAACAAAATCTTAAATGAACCAGGGAATAGTAAACAACGAATAACGAATAAATAGGGTAACTCTAGTTCCTATCTTCTTTCTTTGAGTGTCCACCTTCATCGAGTTGAAGATGATTTGTGATGAGATAAATCATATATCCATACGATTGCTGCTTACCACACCACATCGCCAAGCAGAAATGCTGACACAGAGCAAGAGCAAACAAAGAGACCTCCCCCCCACCCCATCCCTAACCCCCCCCCCCCCCCCCAAGGTGTTTCGCACTTATTTATTTGTTGTTGTTGTCGTACCCTTGCTAAAAGACTCCAGGATCATCCGAACAGCCAAAGTACTTGAACACTATGGTACAAATGCATCAGCTAGGGATGAGAACATCACGTGTGTGACCGCTTTTGATTACCCTGCCACGTGGGCAGCCACACTCCGACTTTGGGGGATTTTGGAGACTGATAATGTTATGCTAGGAGCTTGTCACAACTGAAGACAATCCCTGCGTAACCATGCAGAGCATAACAACATTTTGATGTAGCCTTGGTATTCTAGCCTATGTCAATTGGCCTGACACAGCCTTAAGCCAAGGCGGGCTTATTTATTTATCCTGTTCCTTAACAGATATACAAAGCAATAACAACTGGAAAAAAAGAACGAACACAATTTTACATTTTCATGTATTCAAGGCATCCAAAACCTTGCCGATCTTGTATACAGTTTAACAACACACGAAAGAACAGAAACAAATTACAGATAACCTTGCTTTAATTGGTATGAAAGGAAATCTTTAACAAGACGGGGAGTGGTAAACAGTCAATAACAAATAAGTAGTGTAACTTACGCCCCCATGATGAGATGAATTACACGTCCATAACTCATAACAATAGTTGTTAATAACATCAAATCACCTAGCAGAAATGTCAACACAGACCACACTGAACAAACAAGGAGACAATGTCGAAAGACGACTTCAAAGCTTGCTCATATAACTGGTAGGCCAATCTGACACATGCGCACAGCGACAAGAAGTGGAGAAATGAACGAACACAAATTAAGATGTGTGTGAGACTGGCACAATCTTTATGATCTTGAATACAGTCTAACAAACACAAGTACGAACAGAAACAAATACGAGTATCTTCGATTTGATGGTATGAACAGAAATCTTAAATGAGGCGAGGAGTCGTAAATAATAAATAACGAATAAGTATGGTAAGTTTTGTTCCTACAGTGAAATAAATAGCACACCCATACTTCCAGACGGTTGTTGAGTACAACACCAAAGTGTGTATCCATTACTTTATCGCGTGTGTGTGTGTGCTGCGCGTGGGCGTGTGTGTGTGTGTGCTGCGCGTGGGCGTGTGTGTGTGTGTGCTGCGCGTGGGCGTGTGTGTGTGTGCGCGCGCGCGCGTGCTCGCACGTGTGTGATGTAGTAATGAGAAGTTAGCTGATTATAAAAATGTGGATACAGGCCTATGTATAGGTCGCACGTGCACGCATTCACACACACACACATGCACGCGGACACACACACACACACACACGCACGCACGCACGCGCGCAAATCCAAATGCACACACGCACGCCACGTTTATCATAGATTTATAAATAGGCCTACATGTTTACATGCATACATACTTGCATGCAATTATGTATATGATATTTAGACATGTTTTTATGTTGCAGGAAAGCAGGATACCGCCTAACAACCCGGAACTTGGAAGTTTCAGAACGACAGTTGTAGACGTCAACATCAATGATTTTTGTTTTGAAATGACCTTTTCTTTCTTTCTTGTTTCTTTTGGTTTAGGCCTGTTTGACAAACAGTGCGTGCTATGTGTGTAGACTCTGTGTGTGTGTGTGTGTGTGTGTGTGTGTGTATGTGTGTGTGGTGTGTGTGTGTGTGTGCTGAGCACGAAAAAGAAATATGTACATAGCTCTCAGACTCAAGTTCATGCGCTAAGTTTTGTATAAGATAGTGTATCTGATTTGACCTGAACACATATTTCACGGTGCACATTTTGGGTCAACCTGGTAAGAGAATCAAAACCAGTCAGCATTTCGGTCATGTAGGCTATACATTTGGTAATGTTTATCAGTGCGACTAGGGGAGAAGTGATTTGGGGGCAAGAGGGGGGACAACCCGTTTATCATCGTTTCGATGTAAAAATGTTTTCTAGACATGTACTAATCATTGGAAGTAAAAAGACTGTAAAATGTGTACAAGTATATGTGAGGGAGAGATGGTCAGGAGATCGCTTTCCTTGTATATCTATCCTAATGAAGACCTATAGGCCTACGTTTGACACAGATATTGTAGATGCAGGTTTGTTACTTGCGTATGTTTCAAACGCATCACGGTTTGGTATGTTCTATCGGTTGATTGTAATCTTTTATAATGTCCAAAAAGGTATTAAAAAAAATCACAACTAGTAAACCTGAAGACCAGCCAGACAAAAAAGAATGTGTGTGTGTGTGTGTGTGTGTGTGTGTGTGTGTGTGTGTGTGTGTGTGTTGTTGTTGTTGTTGTTGTTGTTGTTGTTGTTGTTGTTGTTCTTCTTCTTCTTCTTCTTCTTCTTCTTCTTCTTCTTCTTCTTCAGTTTAACGTCCTTCCACTAAAAGTGATTCAGACAATATTATAGTGTGGAGTGAGCTTTATGTAAAGAATGAGAGAGATGCGTTTTTGTAGGGAGTGTAAGGGAGTGTAAGTTTTAAAGTAGTACGTAAGGAATTTAATCATAACCCTCCACCCCATCCTAATCATCAGAACGTTTAACTTAAACTACAATTGTAACTGTAACAATCACAAATGCTGAAGATAAATATTAAGTGAACAGCCTAATAAACATTTAGAAATAGATTCAAGAGTAGCTAAATTATTTAATGTACTAGATTGTGATAAAGGAGTCGATCCATCAACAAAACCCTCAATACCTGATTTATTAAAAAGCTTTTGTTTTGGGACAATGAATCAGTAAATGATTGACACTTATAGAATTCCCACACATACATTTAATATCTTTACAATATTTTGTTTTAAACGAGTTTAAACGAAGCCTATGGATTAGACTTTCAATCTCCCTGGATGAGAAAATACTCTCTCTCTCTCTCTCTCCTTTAATTTTTTTAACATGAAAGGAATTTAGATAACAAAGCAGTTCATGTTTCCATGACACATCAGTAACCCGGCAGCGCTGACAAAATGTGTCAATGGAAAAGCGTACACAGTCAGCAGCGCTGGGAGGGGCCCAGCGGCAGCTGGGAATGGCTCCGTTGTGTGGAAAACATGGCCGACCATTGGAATGATTCCACTGTACACACTACGTGACATGCCGCCGTGACAGGCGATACTTCTGTCCCACCCATTTCTCTCGTCAGATGATCCAGTCTACGTAGGACGACATCCGCTAAGCCCACCACTGACGTAAACATTTGGTTAGTTTTGGAGTCAGCGTGAGTGTAATATTCTCCTCTGGAGGCCAGCGCCACCTTGTCCATCCAACCGACAGTCCCCATGAAGTCGTCAATATTTGGTGACTTCGACCACTGCAGGGAATGGACGTGGAAAAGGAAACTAGAACTTCAGTGAGGTCACCAACAGCATGAGAGCATGACATGAAGGATCACGGGATTCGAGTCTTTTCGGAATGAGCTGGGATGCTCATAAAATGAACTGGGAAGTCCATAGCATCATTCTCATAATGATACCATGGGACTTCCATTTCAGTCTGAGTTTGCATGACTGAGCTGTACTTTAAGCTTGCTGCATAATGTATCCTGGCATCGACCAGGCCCGGGAGATACAGCCACCTGCAGTGTTGGTTAGGAAATCTGAGTAACATTGACTGTCAGAAATAGGCCTACATCCATTGCGTGGATGAAACTCGACTATGAAGCTCCCGTCATTCCAACAGAGCAGATAGCAAAAACCAACTATAAGTCGGCGAAATACTATACTTAAAAAAAAAGAAAAACAAGATGCGAAGCATATAAACGTACTCCCAGTTTTCCAAACCGCTTATAAATCGGCCAAGTGCTTTGTGAGATAAGAAATAAAGGCAAAATAACGGTTTTAACGGTTATTTAACCGATGTACACTTCTGAAACTGGTATTTTAGTCCTCACTGGGCTAAAGCCTGTGTACATACCAAATTTCATCCAATATGTCAAGAATAACGGTTTTTAACGGTCAGGTTTTGAAACACTACATGGAAGTGCCATTTGTGTGTGATAACCTTTCTATATACAAAAGTTCATTAAAACCGACCAATATATAAAAATTAACGGCAAAATAACGGTTTAACGGTTATATAACCGATATACACTTTTGAAACCGGTATTTTAGTCCTCACTGGGCTAAAGCCTGTGTACATATCAAATTTCATCCAAATCGGACAATATGTCAAGAATAACGGTTTTTAACGGTCAGATTTTGAAACACTATATAGAAGTGCCATTTGTGTGTGATAACCTTTCTATATACCAAATTTCATTAAAATCCACCTATATATAAGAAATAACGGCAGAATAACGGGTTTTAACGGTTGTTTAATCCATTTTCAGCATTACATCACTTACATATGGACAGAGGCTCCGATTTGTCACAAGATCATCCAAACCGCTTATAAATTGGCCAAGTAGTTTCTGAGATATTCCATAAAGAAGAAAAACCGTTACAGGCCGTTACAGCCGTTAGTAACGGATATAGCGGTAAACTAAAACGTCGGGCATCATCCGTGACCCATAATGAACATACCTACAAATTTTCAGAAAGATCGGCCCACTAGTTTTGTCTGGAGCGAGTGAAACACATTTTGACCACGGACACAGACAGACAGACACACAGACAGACAGACAGACAGACAGACAGACACACAGACAGACAGCATTTCTTCGTTCCCATTCTAAAGTACTCCCTATTCTATAAGAACTGGGAGTACAAAAAAGGCTCTGATGGGAATCAAACCCATGACCTCTCCACCGGGGTTCCGCGACGTTCACCACTGTGCCATGGTGGATGGTCCGTTGATAATCAAATTTGTTTCAGGGCCAGTTGATATCCACAACATCGTAGGGAAGGCGCCCGAGTGAAACTGGACTCTGATGTTCTGGTATATGGCGGCCTAGGGAAACTGAATGCTGATGTCGCTGTATCGGACCACATTCACAACATCTTAAAATAGGTGGTTTCACAGTTAACTTCGCACTGGTTTAATTCGTGTGACCAGATGACCTGCATGAAGTGGACGACATGGATGAGAGAGAGAGAGAGAGAGAGAGAGAGAGAGAGAGAGAGAGTACCGACACACACGAACACACGCAATTTTTTTTATTTATTTATTATTTTTTTTTTTTTGGGGGGGGGGGGGAGGTGTACTTTTTGTACATTTAATTTGTATGCTCTTCTTAAATGAATAGGCTAATTGCTTGTTTTGTCTTTCAACATTCAGCTCTATATTTTATCATTATTATGAAAAACAAATAACCACCCACAGAACTCTCTCTCTCTCTCTCTCTCTCTCTCACACACACACACACACACACACACGCACACACACACACACACACACACACACACACACACACACACACACATATGACGTACGCAAACGCACGAACGCTTGTGCGCGAGCCCACCTGCCCCCCCCCCCCCCCCCCCCCCCGCCCCCCTTCTTCCTGCCTCCACTCTCATTACACAAACACTCTCAAAGCACACACACAACACACACACACACACACACACACACACACACACACACACACACACACACACTGCCTCCACTCTCATTACACAAACACTCTCAAAGCACACACACACACACACACACACACACACACACACCACAGTAGATCACCTTGTGGGTTTCACGGAAACCAAAACCGCTGTTGCGTATGACACACAGTGTGTATGGTATACTCAACAATGGTCGTACAACGATCGCGCATGACCGCACGCACATACACGCGTGCGCTCGTGTACTGACACTCGTGTGTCACTGATTCCAGCCGTGGGTTTCTTTGAGACTGTTGTAGTCCAAACGGACCTTCACGGCACTAACTGTTAATCAGTCGGCACAGGCGCCCGTTGTCAGCATGTTCGTCGAAAGTTTAAAAAATGTTGACCTTTATCAAAAAATTTTTTTTGAACTTCTTAGGTTCTCATGTCATTAACGTTGATTTGTTGTTGTTGTTGTTGATATTAAAAACATATTAACTTTCATTTAAATATTTTTGAACTTCTTTGCTTCTCATGTCATAAATGTTTGATATTTTCATTTGAGGGCTCTATAAATCATTGTCAGTAACGCAACAGTCTGATTTTAGTGTTTATTTTGATCTGAGTCAAACGATTACTGTATATCGAATTTTAACAATTAAAATTGTCTGTGTGGTGTATTCAGTTGCAAGGAAGTAGCCCGTCGCTCATTAGATTCTTCAAGCCAGTGCAGGGGCCCAGACAGAGCCATAAAAAAACATACCACGTGTGATTTGAAGCCACCCCAACCGGACCTCGTAAGGCCTGGAACTGGCCTCGATCGAGGGCCACGCTGTGACACCACATTGCAACACAAGTGACGGTTCACTGTCGTAGCAAAAATTTGTACACCCTCTCCCAAGTTGTGTCCCCGGACAGTTTAGATCAAATGAGGAGAACTGGAGGCGATAGGGTGTTGGTGAGGGGTGGAAGGGCTAGAGATGAAGAAAGGGAGATTTGGGAAGGCGAGGAGACACGCGGGACACTGATGCACACCTGCCGTCTGGGTTTATTTTTTCCTTGATGTTCTAATGGGAATGATTCCCACTCTGAGCAGGCTTATTGCGCTTTACCAGAGGAAGTAGACATGTACAAGTAAAAATGGAATAGATAAAGATCACTTGCACATCACATGAACAATGCACATCCCCATTTGAATACCCCTCCCCCGCGATGTTGTTGTTGTCGGTGGTGGTGGGGGTGTGGTGGTGGTGGTGGTGGTGGTGTGTGTGTGTGTGTGTGTGTGTGTGTGTGTGTGTGTGTGTGTGTGTGTGTGTGTGTGTAAAGTTTAAATCTAGAAACTTTACCAGTAAGTTTTTCTCTATCACCATCCACCTTTTCTACGTTTGTGGCCCATTCATCTACCTTTTTTCCAGACACACTGATTCTTCTTTTTACAACTTACAACTTCCCAGATCTTCAGTGTGTTTTAACGTATTCACCAGTTGTCTATTCTGCAATGGCTGTTTGCTTGCACTGTTTTAATAATCTGATATATTTTTGTGGCATTTGATTTCTCTCACCTGGTTTTTTTTTTTTTTTTTTTTTTTTTTTTTTTTTTGGGGGGGGGGGGGGGGGGGGTTAAGTGAATTGCATGTCTGTGAAGGGTGAAGTGGTCGAGTAGACCAAGTCTGGAAGGCCAAAAGAAAGACTGACAACCCACAAAAGAAGAAAATGCTGTAAATAGTTCTGTAAAGAGTTCTGATATTGCATCCAAAGAAGTTGATAGTTTTGTTGAATGTTCGGTGTTGTATAGTAATGCGGATGGATTTCTTAATAAAAAGGATGAAATGTTAACATTAGTGGAAAACAATAAACCAAGCATAATAGCAATTACAGAGGCAATAGCTAAAAATCAATCTGATGTCAACCTAGAAGAATATTCTATACCTGGTTATGATACATACTTCAACTTAAACCCTAACAGAGGAGTAATTATATATGTGAAAGAGTCTCTAAACTCACAATTAAACATTGAGATGAATGGAAATAACTTTGAAGAAAGTGTCTGGATCTAATTTGTCACAGAGGATGGGCAGAAAACACTAGTTGGATGCATTTATAAGAGTCCAAATGGAACAGCAGAAAATGAAAAAGAAATGATTAAACTCTTAAAGAGAGACATTTTGAATAAATTTGACTGTGTGTGCATCATGGGGGACTTTAATTTTCCAAATATAGACTGGAAAGGGAAACGGGCTGGAGAGAGTGAACAAGAATTTATAGAATGCCTAAGAGATACATATTTATCACAAGTTGTGTCAAAGCCAACAAGAAGAAGAGAAGGACAGAGAGCAAATATTCTAGATCTGGTGATTGTAAATAATGAAGAGTTAATTTCAGATGTGGAACACTTGACACCCCTTGGGAAGAGTGACCATGAAGTTTTAAGCTTTAAACTATACTTGGCTGATAAGCATGAAAGGGTTATTAACGAAATACATTTCGACATGAAAAATGGAAACTTCGGACAAATGAGGAGTGAGTTAAAGGACTTAGACTGGTCCATGCTTCCAGACTTAGATGTCGAAAACAGCTGGACCCTGAAAAAAAAGAAAATTCACGAGGCTATGCAGAGGAATATCCCACAATGTAAAAGAAATAAAAATGGAAGGGTGAAACCAAAATGGATGGATAGAAAACTGATGAAACTCATAAGAAAGAAATACAATCTACATCAGAAGTTCCTAAGGACCAAAGAAGGGAGAGATTACCAAGTATACATAAAGATAAGAAATGAATGTAGTAGACAGGTAAGGACAAGTAAAAAGGAGTTTGAGAAAAAATTGTCCAGGGAATGTAAATGAAATCCAAAAGCTTTTTGGAAGTACGTCCAGTCAAAAACCAAGGCGAGGGTAGGTATAGGTCCCTTAAGGGCACAAGATGGAAATACTATGACAAAGGATGAGGACAAAGCTGAGGTTTTAAACAACTTCTTTGCTAGTGTATTTACACGAGAAGATAGATGTAATATACCAGATATAGAACCAAAATGTAACTCTAAAGGGAAAGCAGTATATGATGTAAGCATCACTCCAGAAATAGTTAAAAAGAAGCTTGAAAATCTAAATCCGAATAAAGCACAAGGGCCAGATGAAATTCCATCTCGAGTCTTGAGGGAGCTTAGTGCAGAGCTAGCCAGCCCTCTTAGTGTACTTTTTAATAAATCCATTGAAGAAGGAATTTTACCTAATGACTGGAAGGTTGCGATGTCATATTGGTAGCGGGCTTAAGAGCATACTTTCTTTTGATTGTTAAAGAAATATAAAGACACTGATGGACGGGATTTCGGTGCTGGTATGTACACTCAGCTGGGAAATGCTTAAGTCTGTTTAAATCTATATTTTGAAGGATCATTACAGTGAACATAATTATGTTATGTGTTATATACAACAGCTATCACATGGTACCACACGGAGAAAACATTACTTCATTATTATAAATTGTATAATTATGTACATTGTTTAAGTATTATTAATTCATAAGAAGAGAGAAAGTGGGGGTGTGGGTGGGTAGGGAGGGGGGGGGGGAGTGGAGTGAGCGGGTGTGTTTGTTTGCCTTTATGTGCTTGTAGTTTGTAAGAACTCAGAGGATTGTGCTTAGTGATTTTTGTTTGTTTGTGCATGTGTGTATATCCAACAAAAAGAAAACAACCTTTCCTCGGCATACATTGAACTCTCACTCAAATCCGTTCAAACCGAAAAAAAAAGATAACTCGTTTCTAATAAGTTTCACGGATTATTTACTACAATGTTGTCAAACATGTACAAATATGATTAACAACAAAAAATATGTGATAATTTGCATCCGGAAATGTACAGCAAAGAGAAAGATCATGTTGATGAAAGAATGGAGAAGAGAGAAAGAAGGAACTGTGGAATGGAAGAGAGAATGAGGAAAGAAATTTTAAAAAAAATGTATAAAAAAAAAAAAAAATGACTGGAAGGTTGCAACAGTAATTCCCATTTTTAAAAAGGGAACTAGAACCGATCCTGGAAATTACAGACCCGTAGGCTTAACAAGTGTGACTTGCAAAATACTTGAATCAATAGTAAGAGATATTATAGTGAACCATATGAAAGAAAATGAGTTGAGTTCCAAGTGTCAGCATGGCTTTCGTCAACATAGATCTTGTGTTACACAGTTACTTGAAGTTATGGAGGATTTTACTAAAGTAATAGATAGTGGTGAAAGTATTGATGTTTTATACTTAGATTTCGCAAGGCATTTGACTCTGTACCTCACGCGAGATTACTTAATAAACTTAAATCATATGGGATATTAGGGAAAATATTCGTCTGGATTGAAGATTTCTTAAGAAATAGAATACAATACGTTAAAGTTGGATCATCTGTTTCCAGTAAGGCTGATGTCATTAGTGGAATCCCACAAGGTAGCATCCTCGGGCCAGTATTGTTTAAAATATTTATTAATGACTTGCCAAATGGGTTAAAAAGCACGTGCAAGATCTTTGCAGATGATACTAAATTATATATTTCACCATCTGCACACCATAAAATGTAAAACGATATTGATCGACTCATTGATAGGTCCAATACATGGAACTTATATTTTAATGCCACTAAATGCAAAGTATTACACATTGGTAATAAAAACCCTAAACTAGATTACAATATGAAAATTGGAACTCAAGATGTTACCTTTACCTCATGTGAAGAAGAAAAGGATTTGGGAGTAACTTTTGATACAGGCTTAATGTTTGACAGGCACATTACACATGTTGTAAACAAAGCTACTCGGATGATAGGCATTATAAAAAGAACTTTTACATACCTTGATAAAAATACTTTCCTTAGATTATATAAAGCAATGGTAAGACCGTTCCTCAAATACGGAAATGTAATATGGTATCCGAGATTAAAAAGGCAGTCAATAGAAATTGAGAAAGTGCAGGGGAGGGCTACAAAGTTAATACATAACATAAACAATTATACATACGAAGAAAGACTGAGATTCCTAAAATTACCATCCCTCAAAGCAAAAAAATACGAGGGGATTTAATCCAAACTTATAAGATTTTCAATAACCTTGATGATATTGACCAGTCATGTTTTTTTCAGCTTGCACTAACCAATATAACACGTAACAGTTGTGATAAAATACAAATCCAGCATGCCAATACTAACTTAAGGAAATATTCAGACAGTCAGAGAGTAGCACCCATTTGGAATAAACTAACACCTGATATAAAGCGTGCACCAAATATTAATTCATTTAAAAATCTTATCGATAAACATCACACATTTACTGATATTAGGTACGTTTTTTATGGTTAAAATTGAAAAAAATAACAATAAATCCCCTCAAAAAAAAAAAAAAAAAAAAAAAAAAGGGCTCGCTTAAGACCTGACCAAAAACAATATACGACAATGAAGGGGCATACAAAGCTGAAAGGCTATGATGAAAATATTTCATCGCCCCTATTTTGAACTTTGAACTTTGAATGTCTGGTGCCATCTGCACGACCTTTTGTGCAGTCAATGGGCGGATTAATATTCATGTTGTAAATTTGTTGTCCATAGTTTGATCCTTACATTTTATTCTGCGTTGCTAAAAAAAGGGGGCTGATGACAGCCCTGAAAGGGCTCTTTAAGGTCGGTTGTGCATTAAATAAAAGTGAAACTGAAACAGGCAAACCTCCATTTTTTTTTTCACAATGTCCCGGGGAACATTCTGGGCAGGGGAGCAAGTTGGACGTCCACAAGCATAAGTGCTGATTTTTTTTTTTTTTTTTTTTTTGCGCTCGTTTGATAAGAAGTCAGAAAACCACTTCGTCCCAAGATCACAACATGTCTAGCGAAACTTCGACACAGGTTTTTGCTGCTCTTGTGGCAGGTTCGGCGTTGAAAGCACTTGCTGGTTACTTGATTAGCAGAAATGAAGGACCAGACTGCGAGTATCAGCTTGTTGGACGAGTGTCAGAATTGTACTGCTACCCCATCAAATCGTTTCGCGGAATACAAGTAGAGGAAGGAGAATGCACTGCGCTGGGCTTTAGATGTCATGGCGTAACAGACAGGTTGGGACTTGAAAAAGCAACTTGAAGTCTGGTAGTGGTAGTTGAATTTAAAACAAGCAATAAGAGAAAGCAATAAAGTATTTTTGCTGATTTTATTTCTGAAATATGAAACAGCGGGAACACAGTAAGATATCACACACACACACACACACACACACACACACACACACACACACAGAGATCTTTGTTACGCAAACTTTAATTCTAAAGAATGAAACGGCTGGTAAAATGTACATTTCACACACACACACACACACACACACACACACACACACACACACACACACACATCTTTGTTACGCAAACTTTAATTCTAAAGAATGAAACGGCTGGTAAAATGTACATTTCACACACACACACACACACACACACACACACCCATAACACTGGATAATTTTGCATTCAAATTGATGAAAGTATTTGAAGCTAATCAAACAATTTGTATCACAGGCAGAAATCTGTATTGCACTCTATAAAAACTGACAGACCTATCATATTTTTACCTTTTAGTAATATAGTCTAGATATAGGTCACTGGACCTTTCATAAGTTAACATCGATTTTCATGAATTTCATATTTGCCCCAAACTGGAGTATAGAATTGTCATTATCAACATGCTGCAGTTAATCAAACTAAAATTAGTAATTGCCTTCTAGTACAAAGATCTTTATCTATAAGCATTTTGACAGATGTATTTTATTCGGTTCAGGTGAACATCAGTTGATACAATGGTAGTTTGCTATTTTCAGGTGAAATATGCCTCAGCATAAATCACTGAGTTACTGTTTCAGTTGTTAAATGGATTGCAGCTGATGTAATGGTAATTTGTTAAATCTGTTTTCTGGTAAAACGTGCCAGAGCCTATAGTTTATCAGTGTGTCACAGTTTCAGTTGTTAAATAATTTTATGCATCACCACAACAGTTTTAGATTTATCAAGCATACATTGGATTTGCAGATCTTTATATCAAGTCAGTTAAAAAGTCACTTGAGATAAAATTTTCCATTACGAGAGTGTTTAGATGATGCAATTTGTTGCATATACTTATCACATAGAATTATTAATGATTAATCTTAGTACTTTGATCATACAAATCCCTCTTCCATAATAAAATCCATTCCATGATCAAAAAATCGTTGCCATCCAGATACTTCTCTTTGCTGTTCAGTTGATGTTACAAAGAAATGTGCTAACCTCACTGTGTTTGCAGACTCATGCTTTTGTCGTGGATAATAATCTGGCACTGGGTTCTCAACCTTGCAGTCCACATAATGAATCTAGTGGTGTGATTTTACAACTCTTCTCTGCAGTTTGTATTGACTGACTAGCTGAGAACCACAGGCAGTTAAGCATTCAGCATAGGATTAGACCAGAGATGGATCTTTTCTCAGTCAACAGTTTTGGTGTTTTGTGTGTGGGTGTGGGTGATTTCTTTTTCTTTCTTCTTCTTTTTTTGTTTTTTTAAATCCAAGTGTGTGGTGCACAATAAGAGCTCACTACTCACTCATCTGATTGTTTTGGACCACTAAACCTGGCAAACAGGTGGAAAGGGTCTTTCTGCTTGTCCTTTCAGCATCCTGTTTTTGACTGCATCAGTGAAAGGGTGACAGAGTGGTCAACTTCAATTCAGTCCAATTGCACTTTCCCCCTTCCCATTTTCAGGTCTGAGACAAGATGGGCTGGAATTTTTTTTTTTTTTGGGGGGGGGGGGGGGGGGGGGGAGTTTCAGCAGGATGCAGACATTGTGCCTGGTCATCGTGGAGTTGATAGATCTAAGCTTAATCCTTTTATTTTCAAATGTTTGTAGACTGATATGGAGTAGATTCGTTTTGAAATGTGTGCATGACAAAGCTGGAGGGAGGCAGAGACAGGATAGAGACTGAGATGAACACACATTGAGATGAAATAATTTTAATACAGGCCACAAATGTGTTAACAGAGCAAGCATGACAATTTCATTCTTATATCATACACTGTCATGCATGGCGGATATTTTCTTTGAAACTGTTCCCTAGCTGGTCACTTAGTGCACAGACACGTCTTGCTGAAATTTTCCCAAGTTCAGAGAGTTGTTTGATATAAAGTGCAGCGACTTCAGTGTAGATTTAGCGTGTTCATTTTTTGAGACATCTGATGCGGCACTGTCTTGCATTTGATGCCACTGGCATTACCTCTGCCATTTTCAATGTTTCTATTGCTTACACAATAAATCAGGCAGTAAATCAAAGGAATAAAGTTCTAAAGTAATGTCCAGGATTCAAATGAAGGTTTCAGCTCAGAAATTATTCATTTGAAAAAAACAAATCGACATTTTGAAGCCAATTATTTTGTTTTTGTTTACCTGTATTAGGGTTTTAGGTCTAGGGATAAGTACAGGAGGAAGGGCTTGGAAGAAGAGGGTAATGGAGGGCTGAAGGGAGGACAAGAGCTATTTTCATTTGTGTATAGATTAGCATAAGTGTGCAAGTTCCTTTTGCAGTGTCAGTTTTCAGTGTCATCGCTACAGAGCGATCTTTCGTGTGCCATTGTTTTCATCTGGATAAATGCATGACACACGAAGTTGTGGATTTCTGTGCGACAGGCACTGGACCGTGTCCACCTCTGATGGTGTGTACCTGACTCAGCGCCAAGAGCCCACCATGGCGCTCATCAGAGTGACGGCCAAAGGGAGCATCATTCAGCTGGATGCCCCTGGCATGGAGTCCATCACACTGCCTATCGACCCCCCTGTCACCAAAGACAGGCTGAGCAAAGTCACGTAAGTTGTCCCATTTCTTCCTTCAAACGCTTTGATGTTGAGTCAGTATGCTGTCAGAGAAGGATCAGCTGATGGTGTATGATCATAGCTGATGTTTGTTTACAATTTGTTTTGATAAGCAGTTGAACTTTAGTCACATATGAGAGTCCGTTTTTTTTTGTGGTTCTTTTATTGAATAGATTGAACTGGAAAATAATTTGTTTTCTCCTTCTTCCTCCTTTTCACTCTGTCAGTTTGTGTCTGTTGTTCGCTCATCTCATACACACATGCATGCACACACATGATCATGCAGACATGCACGCATGCGTGCATGCACATACACACACACACACACACACATGCGCGCACGCACACACACATACACACACACACACACACACACACACACTCATACACACACTCGCTCACTCTCTGTCTCTTTCTCAAACACACACACACGCGTGCGCACACACATGCGCGCACACGCACACACATACACATACACACACACACACACACACACACACACACACACACAGAGAATGCAAATCTGTCAAAATTAACGTAAGTAGAAGTTGTCACAAGTTTTCAACCACTTTGGGGAAGTAGTTAGCATTTTGGACTTGCCCGAAGTGGCTCAGCAGCAGTGCAATGTCTCGTCTAGTGTTGCTTCATGATGACTCAACATTGACTTCTCCCTGTGGGTTGCCTGTACTGGGGTTGCGACAGGACAAACCAGGCTGTGACTGTGAACCAGGTGCTGGAATGAGCAGTGTGGGTGCAGTGCCACTCAGTTAGTATGTAAAAGGAGACAGGAAATAAAGTTGGATTCAAAAACACATCAAGTTTGTTTAGTCTGTAAACAAATTTGACTCTCATTTCAGTAGATACAGGTACCACATGAGGTCATGTCATATTGTACTTGTATTCTCGTGGATTAATGGAAAGGCTTGGGCCACAGTCACTAGATGTTTTAAATCAACATTTTACATCATAAGCAAGTAACTGATTGTTACGATGTTTAGAAGTTGTTTTAACATTGAGTCATTAAGTCTGTACAAACTGTGCATTCAGACTTTTTTTTTCATACTAACACAGTTCACAAAATTTGATGGTTAACATTTTTTCATGAAATGTTTGTTTGCAGAGTAAAGACAGATACCATTCCTTCAGTGGATTGTGGTGATGAGGTGGCGGCATGGTTGTGTCACTATTTCAAACGCAGTGGGTTACGTTTGCACTACTCTGCTCCATCTCTGGAAAAACGTCAGTGCCAGAAGAACAAGAAGCTCTGGAATCACCCTGCTTTGACTGGAGATCTGGTCAGTTCACCAGCTGCATTTTGGGATTGGAGATGGGCATCGAGGGTTCAGATGACGAGTTTCGAAATCTATTATTGATCAGTGTTTATCATACTAACTGAGATTTTATGTAAGAAATATTTCTGCAATTTAGATACATGACCTGGTGTTTGGACATGAACTATCGGTTGTCAGGATTGTTTCATATTAAATTTGATTGGATTACATCCTCTGTGTGTGTGTGTGTGTGTGTGTGTGTGTGTGTGTGTGTGTGTATGGTGTTTTTGTTTAATGAGATGACATGCTATTTTTCTTTTAGACTGATTAGGCATGTGGATCCCATTGATTATGATGAAGTCTGCTTTCCATTAGAATAAAGGGTAGGGAAAACAGATATTCAACACTTAAGTACTGTATGATTACCTGTTATTTATGTGTAGGACTCAGTAATATTTTGTATGGTGAAAATTTAATGAATGTGATGAACGAAAGAAAGAAATATTCTCCCCTCACAGGTCTGGACACAAAGTTCTTGAGTGGTATTTACATTTGAGTTGCGTTTGGTTCTTCAACAATCTGCTGAGAAACAGAAATATCAGTAGGGACTACAAGCCCTGAAACACACACACGCAAAGAAAAGAATCTGTGAGAGTCACAAAGTATGCTGATGAATGAGAAATGAAAGAGATGGGAGGTGGAAGAATTTATTCTTACTGTAGTTACTATGAAAACCTTCCTCCACCCCACAATTGCACTCTTCAAGAATTTGGAAGATTTTGTACAGATATGTTTTTGAAAATATACTATTTTGGTGGAAAAGTACACATGTTTGGTGAACAGGCCTAGTAATAACATCCATTTGTGTTTTTTGAAGATCCCAATTTCTAGTTCTTTCATTGTTATGAAAGAATATGTAAATTTTCAGGTTTCATTGTTATGAAAGAAGAACATGTGATTTTCCTGGTTTCATTGTTATGAAAGAACATGTGATTTTCCTGGTTTCATTGTTATGAAAGAACATGTGGTTTTCCTTGCAGTGGAGGCTGAAGACTTGAAATTCTGCAAGTGATTTTGTTCATACTGATGAATTATAGCAGAATGTGGTGACAAGTAAACTAAGACAATTTTCTGTCTGTTTACAGATAAGCGGGATCGATCCTGCTGAGATTAATCTCCAGAGATCTTTGAAAATTAGATCTTAACTGGCAGGACATCTTCATTGGGAGATGCATCAGATAACTACAAAGGGAAAAGTGTTCCAGAAGATGTTACACAAGAAATAAGTTGTGACTTGGAGGGAGTCTTCATTGAAACAGGATTTTACAAGGTTTCATGAATATGTTTTAAAACTTGTATTCATGTTTTAACAGTTTCTTTGCTTCTCTGATTTGATTTGTTTGGAATTTGTGCTGCATGCACTAGGCATGTTTCATTAGTGTGTGTGTATTATGTGCATGCGTGTGCCTCTTGTGTGTTTGTGCGTGTGTGTGTGTATGTTTGTGTTTTTGTTTATGTGCATGTGCACAGACGGCTCTTTCTGACTACTGCGGCTACATGATGCTGAGCAATCCATCTTTGGCTGCCCTGAACCAGCGACTGACCAAATCGGTGCCCATCAGCAATTTCCGAGCCAACATCATTGTGGATGGATGCCATGCCTTTGATGAGGTCAGTGTTTTTTCTTTTTGATTCTGTTGCTTTGTTTTGTCATGTTTCTGATTGTAAACTTTGAAAATATTTCCCCTCTTGCTTGCATAGAATAGTTTTTCAGTGGAACAACAAAATTAAAAAGAATAGGAAAAGAACACTATTCAAATCAGTAACATGTGTACATGTTCATGTGGAGGATTTGGAAGGGTAAGATTCCATCTCACGCAAAGGCAGTGTTAATGCTTGCTCAGTATGGTTTTTATGTTAATACATGCCACACACACACACATGCACGCACGCGCACACGCACACACACACACACACACACACAGGCACAGACGTGTGCATATGCAGTTATGCATGCACACATGCATGTACACACACTTGCATATACGCAGGTGCCCATGCATGCATGCACAGATGCACAGCACACAGGCATGCACGCACGCACGCATACACAAACACACCTACCTCACACACAACACACACACACACACATATGGCAGGTGATGATGTGAATGCTACACTTACAAACACAACTTATGTTGTTGTTGTTGTTGTCACACCCTGGCTAAAAGACTCCAGGGATCATCCGAACAGCCAAAGTAGTTGAACACTATGGTACAACTGCATCAACTAGATGTTACATGTGTGACCGTTTTTGATTACCCTGCCACGTGGGTAGCCACACTCTGACTTCAAGGGATTTTGGAGACTGATGGTTTTATGCTAGGAGCATGTTATGACTGAAGATAATCCTCGCATAACTATGCAGACCATAACAACATTTTGATGTAGCTTTGGTGTTCTAGCCAATATCAGTTGGTCTGACACAGCCTTAAGCCAAGGCGGAAATACTACTTATGATAATGAATTGTTTACATATCATGTATTTCCACATTGAAATGGAGCTATATGCATTCCACAATGTAAAATGATAATCAAGAAATAAACTCTTGCATTGAAAAGAATGTATCCATAAGCATGTGTGAGCAAATTTCTCATACCCATTCCACTTCATCCAACCATCCTAAATTTATCTTCAGCTACAAAGTCAAGCAGTGCATTAAATCAGTTGTATATTGAGGAAACACAGGTACACACACACACACACACACACACACACACACACACACACACACACTCTTTCACACACACACACACACACACACACACACACACACACACACACACACACACGTGGCAGATGAAGAAAAGGAAAGAAAGAATTCACAGTTACAGTGCTCCCAAAAGAGACAATTTTTTTTTACACTTAAAAGAAAAAATAGATTTGCATATTGTAAATGACAGTGGGAAAAGAGGTCCTCATCGAGGGAACTGCGAAAGATGAGTGTTTGTGTTTGTCTTCCTGTCGTCATATTTTTGTTCTAAACACCGTGTCACAGCTGAGCTAATTTTGTGTTGGGATTTTTTGTTTGTGTGTTTTTTTAGTCTCTAACACACTTTGATATGGGTGGTTTGGATGGTTTCCAGGACAACTGGGTCTCTGTACGCATTGGCCAGGTTCAGCTACGTGCACTGGATGCCTGTACTCGCTGTGTGCTGGTCACTGTCGATCAGGAGAGAGGGGTCAAGGACGTGGAGGAAGAGCCTCTGACTACGCTAAAACAGTAAGTTGTATTGTTTCATTCCATGCACACACACGTGTGTACGTGTATGTGTATTTGATTAGATATCAGACACATTTGGGAAGGGGGAGAACCACAATCTTTAAATATTTGGATTTTTAGTATACACTTAGACGAGAGCAACTTAGGACCAAGCTTTTGGGTTTGCCCTTACCGAACTGTTTGTTAAACATTGTTATTTGCCTTATCAAAATTTTGGTGAATTTTAATGATCAAAAGTAACCATGGACGAGAAAATCTTGAAACACGAACTTAAGTGCCTTTTTTTTTATCGTTCACTGTTTTGCATTCATTCTGTTGTAAACCAGTGGAATTTGATATTACAATAATACATATTCCATTGGAATACATTAATCATCTATCAGTGCCCAAAATCATGTCAATATGTTTTATGTGTCAGAAGTAGTATGAAACTATGCAAATTTGACAAAATTGTCCATAATGATGTAAATGTTAATGATACCATAATGAGATAAAAAGAAATTGTGAAATGAGATTGTTTTCAGTTTTTCTAGTAATATCACACCTTTTGATGTGTGGTTCTTGCAATATGTAAGTCACACAGCTTATGTGAAAGGCAGGTCATAATGCACTCTTTTTCTGTGCACTTACATGACCATTGTATAGGTCCTCTTGTGTGACATGCTTGTACTTAAAAATAAACTAAAAGAGATTTAAAGACAAAACATTATTTCCCCTAATCAGTGTTCCTGAGTAATATTCCCAAAAGGCATTAATGTTGAATTCACTGACCGGTAAAATTCACTAACATGCTCCTTCATGTTTCATTTTTTCTTTATTAATCTGTTTTGTGAAAGAAATGCACAAGGGATCAGCTCATGCAAATTGAAAAGAAGGAAGGTATTCATATGGCTATAAGTATACATCAGTTATCCCATACTAAGAGTGTACATCAGTTATAGTATACTATGAGTATACATCAGTGATCCTCTGAGTATACATTTGTTATCATTTGAGTATATACCAGTCATCCTCAGCCTTTGAAAATCTCCCAGCACTAAAAGACTTTAAAATAAAATCTGAAAAAAAGTCACAATATTAGCATGCTCACAAGCCACTTGCTGCACAGAGAACTGTTTTTAACCATGAGTTTGAGTATATGCATGCATGCCTGCTTTGTCTGTCAGCAGGAGAGTTCGAAAATAGGTGGGACTTCATCAAATTGTTCAAGGCTGTTGTATGGTCAGTGTTTACAAGTCTAAATTTTGAAGCCTTGGGATGCAGAATCTATAGAGTTGGATGACAAACTTTTTTTTTACGTTACACACTTTTCATTTGTACAGCAGATAACATTAAAGTGCACAGTTTGTGTTTAAACTCAGATGTTTTCGTACAGATTCCGCCTGAAGGAACCTTACGGACAAAAGCCTGCTTTTGGTGTTAACTTCACCTTGGACAAGCCTGGAAAGATCCATGTGGGTGATATGATCTACGCCAAACTGGGTCAACACAAAGTGTCACCCAAGTAAAAGAGGTCGGGTGGTGCCGATTCAGAGGGACCAGCTGTCCTAGGTGATCACTTCTTTGTCTGTGATTATTGAACATCAGGTCGTCCAAGGTAGTATCTAATGTAGTATTGAATGTTATACCTGATTTTAAAAAAAAATGAAATACACTGATATATTTTTGTGTGGTAGTTTTTACAGATGTTGATGTCAACCTATGGGTATGTAATCTGGTTAGTGTTGAAGCTGAACTGTGAACAAGATTTTGCTTAGGCCTGTGATGAAAACTAAAAAGTGGATGTGACCTATCAGAGATTTTTCTCAATGCTCATATCATTGCCAATGGGCAGAAGTTTGAGGACATGGACAGCTTTCAAGAACTCAGGTCTCCAATCCTGACACATCATAACTCCAAACAGGGAGTCAAAACACGGCTTAGAATTGTGGCTTGTGTCATTTTGAAATGCACTTCCATCACCTTCATTGTGGAGATACAATTAATCAGATTACAGGCGCTCTCCCTCCTCTTCCATTGATGTGATTGCAAGACACTGACAGCTAGAGGAGAATCCATACTATTGTAGACAGTTATTGCAAATAGGCACCCCATGTAAAAAAAAATGCAGGACAAACTGGCATGTTGAAGAGCAAACGGAGATTCATGCAAGCAAATGAAAATACTTACCTTTTGAGATGTTGCACTCAGGAAACTTGTCCTGTGACCTCAAGGTCGTCCAGAGTGGTACTGTTGAAGGCAAGATGTAAAAAAAAAAAATGGTGTATTAAACAACTAGACTGTCAGAAGTTTAGCATTCTTAGTCTGCTTGACAGGGGACAGAAGGAACTGGAGACTGAGGTGTTCCTCGTATGATCCTTTGGTCACAGGATGTGAAGGAAATCCATTAGATCAGAATATTAATTCTGGTTTTTGTGAAGAAAATTTCTAGGATTACAAACCAGCATGATGAATTACATATCATACTGCTGTCATAAGCAGCTAATTCTTGCCTTGATTTTTGATGTTATGGGGTTGTATATGCATTTATATATATTTCTTTCTTTGCATCCAGCCAGAATGACATTGTATAAATAAATGTTACTGTGGAGTGACTTTCTCAGCAGTGAAGTTTTTTCCTTTTATGTGTTTGTTTGGATTTGCGGTTTTACATTTAATCAGACAACTGCTTTTATGTATTTCTAATGATTGTTTTATATCTAGAGCAGCTTCCTTTCATTTTGCAGTCTGTGCACACACACAGACACACACACACACACACACACACACACACACACTACCAGAAAACACACATATGTGCATGTATTATTACATCTATACCTTGACAGTCACATTGCCAAAATGATGGAGGAGTGGTTATCTCTGTCATTTGATGTGATTGGAGTGGCAATTGTACAATGATCTATGCCTGACCTGAAGACAGAATGTGTCCACTTCTGTTCACAAACTGATAGAAATTTCACCAAAACCATTAATCAGGGAAATAGGAATTATAATCTCCAATGATGGTAGAAAAGATGGCCTCCAAATGACAGAAGTCGTTGATATACCGAGGCGTCTTTCAGTGTAAATTGTATCCCACCGTTTGGAAATTCTGTGCTTGGTATTTCCTTTTTTTGTATCACTCTCACTGTGCCTTTTTTTACTTTTCTTTTTTTTTGATCGTCTGTTATATATTGTTTTCCTGCCTTTGTTGCCTGTTCACCTGTCTTTGCTGTGGAAATTCTTTACACATTTTTTTTCTCTCATAGAATCTATAACGTTCCAACTTTTGTGCTGATATCTGTCGATTAGATCGTGAAATTGTACTGTTTGTCCCAAGTGGAGAGAGCTGTCCATTCTGCAGTGTTTGTTTGCTCATATGACCTTTTTGGTTAACTTTTGCCATGGCTGGCTTCAGGTAATTACACCTGATTTGCTTTGAATATTATATCTCTTGTTGATAAACAGCTGAATATTCTCTTGGCTGTCTTTCTTTTTTTTTTTTTTCTTTTTTTTTTTTTTGAGAAACAGTGATATTATCATTCAGGTATTAGTGTAGACTGTATGAAACATTTTCAGAATGTGTCCTTTTGCATTCCTGTTGTGACGAAAGAAAATGCACAATACGTGGTTGTCTGTTAGGCCCAACAGTTGACATATTGTTTATTTCTTAGTGAAAGTGTTCATGTCTTACTCAGATCCATGCAAAAATCACCCACCTTGGCCAGCGAAAATGTTGTTAGATCTCCAAACATTGTTGATTATTCACACTGTTTTTAACTCTTGAAGAGTCAGTGGGAAAATGAGATTAAGATGAGTGAAAAAAACATGTGAAAGTTTACACGAATACAGCTGTTTCTTCTCCAAATTGTATGGAATTTTTCTTTTTATGTCTGTGTTGCCTTCACCCTTCCATTCATCCTTCTCCAAACCCTATGATTCGCACAAAGATTTAGATGACTGGTTAAGATTTGACCTTGGTTTTTTGACTAGGATAAGTAAAACAATTTTCAACTTTGAAGTCCATGCTTTGAGTGTATAAAATAGTTTAGGTTTAGGTTTATAGGGACAATTGCCTTTAGCAATTATAGCCAGAACTGGCTTTACATGTCCCTTCTGTATGTTATCTGGTCTTTATACGGTCAGGTCTTTAACTCGCTCAAGTCTTAATTTATCATAGTCAAAATAAATGGTCTTCAATAATACACTATCATTGATAGAGCTTTTGAAAAAGTTAGTATTTTGTGCACGTTTAATGTTAGGGGTTAATTTATTCCAAAGATTTGTTACTCTGTTACTAAAAGAAAATTTCCTTATGTTAGTGCGACAATATTCATGATAAATTTTATCCACACTATTTCTGGTAATATCAACTCTTGATGCAGTAAAAAATTTTGAAATAGGAATATTGTCAACACAATTAAATATTTTATAGACTTGGATCAAATCGCCCCTCACTCGTCTTGTTTTTAGAGTAGGCAGTCCAAGAGCTTTTAACCTACCTTCATAGGGAAGATTTTGTATATTCTTTACAAGCTTTGTTGCTCTTCTTTGTACTCTTTCCAGAGCAGCAGACTGCCTCTTTAATCGAGGATACCAAATTGTATTGCCATATTCCAAATGTGGTCTAACGAAAGCCTTGTATAGTTTTGTAAAAATATCTTTATCTATGTGAATAAAAGTACGTTTAATTATACCAATCATTTTATTAGCTTTATTTATAGAGTTTTGAATATGCTTATCGAATACCAGGCCAGAATCAAAAGTGACACCAAGATCTTTTTCATAATCACATGTCGAAATATCTGCACGCTCACCAGTATTACTGTTTAGCATTGTATATTGGTATCTTGGGTTCATACGTCCAACATGTAACACGTTGCACTTGTCCGCATTAAAATGCAAATTCCATGTGGTAGACCATTTGGACAAATTATCAATATCATTTTGTAATGTATTATGATTATAAGTTGTATTATATAATTTTTTTTCCACCGAGTTTGGCAAATCATTTATAAATATTGTAAATACTACGGGACCCAAAATACTCCCTTGTGGTATACCACTTAAAACTTCTGTAAAATCTGAATATGAACTTCCTACTCTGACTCTTTGCTGTCTTTTAGTTAAAAAATCCCTTATCCATTAATGCACTCTACCTGTAATTCCATATGATGATAATTTCACTAAAAGCCTCTCATGGGGAACAGAATCAAAAGCCTTTTTAAAGTCTAAATAAAGTATATCTACATTGTTGCCATTATCTAAAAGTTTTGTTAAATCCTCCATGACAAGCAAAAGTTGTGTTAGACAAGATCGATGTTTACGGAAACCATGCTGGCATTCTGTATATAAATTATTCAAGGTCATATGATCTACGATCACATCACGTATAATTGATTCCATAATCTTACATACAATTGATGTAAGACTAACAGGCCTATAATTTCCAGGATCTGTCCTAGTACCTTTTTTAAATAAAGCTGTTACATTTGCAGACTTCCAGTCCATTGGTACTACACCTGATTCAATTGACTTGTTGAACAAAATACTGAAAGGTAAAGCTAGCTCATTATATGACTCCTTAAGAACTCTTGCAGGAATCATATCAGGTCCACAAGATTTATTTGGGTTTATATTTTTAAGCCTCTCTCTAACTGCACTAGGTGTAATACACATATCAGTTACGGTGACTCCACTGGACCTTGAACCAACTTCCAAGATTGGAACATTACTATTATCTTCTTTTGTGAACACACTAGAAAAGAAGTCATTTAAAGTATTTGCCTTATCTGCATCTGACACTGCTAAACCACCATTTTTTGTATTCAGTGGACTAATGCCAATGTTTGTCTTGGTCTGTGATTGTACATACTTCCAAAACTTTTTTGGATGAGCTTTACAATTTAACGCAACTTTTTTTTTAATTCGATCCTTTCTTTTCTTTTTCTTTTTTCACATTTATTCCTCTTCCTTATATACTTCATATACTCACTACCTTGTTTAGTGCACATAAATCTTTTATATGCATTTTTTTTTTTGTAACTTTCCTCCAAGCTTTTTTATCCAACCATATTGGTTTTTTCGATATATGTGTTGAACACTCTTTTTTGGGAATATGTTTATCAATACACTTATGAATAGTATTCTTGATCATTTTCCAACTCTCATCCACATCCAAGAGGGTACTTTCACACCAATTTATCATACCCAAATCTTTTCTTAAATTTTCATAGTCACCCTTATTGAAATCATATCTATATTCACCCTTTTTGGATTCTTTTTTTCTCTCTATGTAAAGAAAAAATGATAAAACCTCGTGATCACTTTTTGCAACTGGGGCACTATGTTCAATATCTGAAATCACTCTTTCGTCTTTAACCAAAACTAAGTCTAATATATTCTCTTTCTGATTTAGTCTTTTCCTTGTCGGATTTTTTACCACTTGAGTAAGATATACATCCCTTAGACACTCTATAAAGTGTTCATCTCTCTCATTTGACCATGTACCTTTCCAATCAATATCAGGATAGTTGGCCAGTTAAATGCAGACACAATTTTTTCTTCATTGACAGTTTTGAAACTTGTTGAAAGCTCACTTTATCTGAAAGAAATTGCATACTTTTGCAGATACAATAAAAGAAGTCACAAGCTTATGTGTCTTGAGTGATCAGTTGAAGACTTCTTTACATCTTTCGTTCTCCTTTTCTGTCATTTTTGTTTGTTTATAAGGTTTTACTTTTTTGTTTAAGGTTTGTTTTTGTTCTGTTCTGATCTGAGGGTGGAGAATCAAGTTGAATGACTGACGTCCTCAGCACATCCTAGTTTTTTCCAACATAAGAAGTCAGCTATCCTGTTCTTACAATTGTGCATGTAGATAGATTTGTTGTGTTTGTTGCTTTTACAACAGGACATACGCATTTCACATTGAGGTAATAGCCTTAAAAAGGCTGTGTTCAGTCAGGTTTAGGGATTTACATTGGAGTTCTTATTATCATTTATGAGTATAAACATCAAAGGAGTCGCCTGGCAGGAGGGCTGTGAGATGGGGACTGTTGTATCATAGACAGATGAAATCACTTGGTCAGTTTTATTTTTGCTGTCTTCACCAAATCATGGGCGTTTCATGGGAGACCAGATCTCCAACACAGAAATTCAACAGTGCGCTGAATTGTTTGACTTTGAGGCCTCCCAACAAAGGCTCAGCTGCGATGGAGTGGATGTATGGTCGGGATGCCGACCAATTGCCTGTCAGATATGTTCATCTTCTCCCAGCTGGCATCCAGAAGAAGAAAACCTGACGGACACATATACATGCACACACATCCTGGGACACCCACACGTGCGAGCACATGCATACACACACACATACTAACTTAAAGAAAATAGAAAGTAGCATTACTTATTTTTTAATCGTTGTCTGACAGTGTGACCAACAAAATATGTAAGCCTATTTCATTCAGTAATTGACTGCTTTTTGCTGATAATACTGCCGATAAAAATATGTATTTAATTCAGTCATTGTATGGATAAATGACTATGTACTTACATCATACACATGCCAGTTTCTATCTGTGCGAAGATAAGAAGATGCAGGAGATAGAACGATGAAGCAAAGCAATACATGAAGTTGAAAATTACCTGCTGTGAGCGATGTGCCTAGTGGCCTTGGCTCTATTGTGCTATTGAAGGAGGGTGAAGGATTCTGAGGTATGCATGGAGATAGAACGATGAAGCAAAGCAATACATGAAGTTGAAAATTACCTGCTGTGAGCGATGTGCCTAGTGGGCCTTGGCTCTATTGTGCTATTGAAGAAGGGTGAAGGATTCTGAGGAGCGTGTTCTAGTTCCCTCCAGTTTCTCTCACTGACACCAGTAACTCCAAAACTATACAAGTTATGGTTTTCAAATTTGACACAGCTATAAATGAAAGCATCAGTTAATAAGTAATTAAAATGTTTAAGTTTGTGGACCAAAATTGAGTCTATTGTTTACATTCAAATCGTGAGTTACTCAGTTATGTAAAGAATAAAATGTTGGAATGTGTCAAAGCCTTGTGAGTCCAAAGATACATAATATGGAATTTTAATATGTAGCCAAACATTTTTTTAATAACAGTGTAAAGTTTTCAGCACCCTGGTGGAATAATCTCCTATACATTTAGAGCTGAGATAAAGTCCTGACTCTTTTTATGTAACAATAAAACAATGGTATTTTGTTTATCAAAGCACCGAAAATATGAAAACCCATGAAATTATATGAAATGTTAATATAATGCTGAACAACCTTTTGGAAGAAAGAAAAAGTTAATAGCGTACATGTGTGAAATTTCCATCTGTTGGATAGATCAGCCCAAACTGCCAGGCAGGAGAGGCTGTCCAGTTATATTGTCCAGTATTGTGCCATAAACGTATTAGTTATTTAACAAACATGTCGAACACTGTGACTATGAAATACTCGCAAAACGCCGACCATACGTAGCCATTCAGTCGCCTCGCCAACCTTCCCTTCCCTCTCTTCACTCTTCCTCTTCAAACTGCTTGAAAGGAATAAATAACAAACAAGTAGGATAACGTTTGCTTACACGAAAAGATAAAGTACATGCTCACAACTCAAATCGATTGCTGTTTAGAACACCAAATCTCCTTGCAGAAATGTCAATATAGAGTACACAGAACAAAGGAGGGGATGTCCTTAGAAAAAAAAAAAAAAGGCTTTTTCACATAACTCTTTATCCACATATGTACGCAGCAACTTTATCCACTATGTACGCACAACAACTGGAGTAATGAATGAACACAAATTAACATTAAATGAAGACTCGCACAACCTTCGATCTTCACTTGCACAACCTTCAATCTTCAATAGTCATACAAACACAAACGCAGGTTACCTGGTTTGAGTGGAATGAAGGGAAATGTTCAATGAGGCAAAGAATAGTAAACGGTCAGCAAAGAATACGTAAAGTAATTCTTGCTTCATTGATGAGATAGCTCCAAACGATTGTTGCTTTGAACACCAAATTTCCCAGCAGAAATGCTGAACACTGAGCACACAGAACAAACAAGGAGACACCATCAACAAGGATATGCAGGTTTGCCGGTATACTCTGTATCTGACACATGTACACCACAACAACAAGTGGAGAAATGAATGGACACATGCTGATACTTCAATCTTTCTGATTTTGAATAATCAAACAAACACAGACGAACAGAAATACATGTAAATACAGGTAATCTAGGTTTGATTGGCAAGGAAGGAAATGTGAAATGAGATAGCGAACAGTGTACAGGAAGTAACGAATGTGGTAACTCTTCCTCCCATGATGAGATAAAAATTGCACACCCATAAATCCAAACGATAGCAGCTTAAACACAACAATGCCAGATGGAAAGGCCAACACACAGAGCACACAGAACAGAGAAAAACATTCCCAAACATACACGTTCTAAGCTTGCTCATAATTATACCCTGTACCTAACACATGTACACAGAAACAACAGCTCGAGCAACGAAAGAACACAAAATAATTTATGTAAGACTAGCACAGTTTGTTCGATCTTGACTATAGTCAAGTAAACACACAGAAGAACAGAAACAAAGACAAGTATGTTGGGTTTGATTGATATGAAAGAAAATCTTAAATTAGATAGGCAATAGTGAAATAACGAATAAGTAGGATAACTCCAAACAGCGGTTGCTTACAATACCAAATTGCTTGGCAGAAATACCAACACAGAGCACACAGAACAAACAAGGAGACATCCTCAAAAATGATGTTCCAGGTTTCTTCATATATCCTGTACTTGACACATGTACACAGTAACAACTACTGGAGAAATGAACAAGCACATATTTATCTAAAATTTATTCAAGATTGAAACAGCCTTTTCAATATTGAATACAGCCAAGCAAACACACGAACGAACAGAAACAGATATAGGTAGCCTGGGTTTGACTGGCATGAAAAGAAATCTTTAATGAGATGGGGAATAGTAAACAGTCAAAAAAAAAAAAAGAAAAAAAAAAAAAGTAACCCGTCCACCTTTATTGAGATAAATGAAACATGTCCACAACGCCAATCCAAAAGTTGCTGTTTAGGACTCTTTATACTAAGTTGCTTAGCAAAAATGCTAACACGGAGCACACAAAACTAATGAGCAGACATCCTCAAAAAAAAAAAAAAAAAAAAAAAGAAGAAGAAGAATGCTCCAAACTTGATCTTGAAAATAGTCAAACAAACAAATAGATGCACAGAAACAAATACGGGTTACTTGGCAAATTGGTATGAAAGAAAATCTTAGGTAACACAGGGAATAGTAAACAATAAATGACGAAAAAGTATGATAACGTACTCTTGCTCGTACGATGAGGCTAATTACAGGCCTAAACTCCAAACTATTGGTGGTTACGACAACAAATTGCGTAGCAGAAATGCCAGCGTAGGCACACCGAACAAACGAGAAGAGAGCCTCAAAAGGGATGTTCCAAGGTTGCCCGTGTAGGCCTACCATGCACCTAACACACATACACTGCGACAACAACTGGAGAAATGAACGGACACAATTGATTAAGATGTATTCAAGACTGGCATGACCTTCTCGATCTTGAATACAATTGAACAAACATGTGAGCAATCAGAAACAATTACAGGCAACGTAAGTTTGACTGGTATAAAACAATATCTTAAATGAAGCAGGGAATAGTAAACAGTAAATAACGAATAAGTAGAGTAATCCTTGTTCCTGTGAGGAGATATGTTACACGCTCTTGTCTCCAAACGATTGCTGCTGATGACATAAATTGTTTTGAAGAAATGCTGGTATGAGGCAAACATAATAACAAGAAGACACCCTCAAAAAGTTAAATTTCGAAATGGAGTGACTGAGGGCAGAAAATGAAGCAAAATCTAGAAAGAGAGCGGGTTAGGTACCGCCAAGTACACAGAGTACAGGACAAGACACAGTGTCTTGTCCTGTACTCTTTTTGTCTGTGTCCTTGGCGGTAACTAACCCCCTCTCTTTCTAAAATTTAGAGACGGGGGTCGTAACCGCCAAGAACACGACAGAGTACAGGACAAGACACAGTTCTTGTCCTGTACTCTGTTTGTCTGTGTCCTTGGCGGTAACTAACCCCCTCTCTTTCTAAATTTTACCCTCAAAAAGGTTTGTCCACGTTTGCCAGTATGCAACGCATGCACAGCAACAGTTTATCCGTGCGTATGTCTGACTGTATTTAAGATCAACAAGTGGAAAATGATTGAACACAAATTAACCATTATTCATGACTGGCACTACCTTTTCGGTCTTGAATATAGTCAAGCAAATAGACGGACGAGCAGACACAAATACAGAAAGGAAATCTTAAATGAGGCAGGGAATAGTTAACAGTCAATAATAATGAATAAGTAAGGTGATTAAATTCATGAGGTAATTTACACGTCCTAACTCCACACGATTATTTCTCACGGCTTGACTGGCAGAAATGCTTACTTAGCGTACACACTGAAGACAAGAAAACATTGTCGGAGACAAGATTCAAAGTTTGCTCACATATCCCGCACGTAACACATATACGCAGCAGCTACAAATGGAAGAATGAATGAACACAAACGAACATTTATTTAAGACTAGAGCAATCTCTTCGATCTTGAATATAGCCAAACAAACATACGGACGAATACAAACAAATACACGTAACCTGAGTTTGACTGGTAAAGAAGAAAATTTATATCAAGCAGGGAATGGTAAAGAACATAACAAAGAGTAAGTAGGATAACTGGATCTTGCTCCCATTATGACATAAATTGCACACCCATAAGTCCAAGCGATTGCTCTTACAACACCAAATCCCATAGCAGAAATGTCAACACAAAGCACACAGAATAAACAAGGAGACATCCTTGATAAGGATATTCCGTGCTTGCTCAAATACCATGTACCCGACTCATGTAAACAGCTGGAGAAATAATCAAACATGAATTAAGATGAATTTAAGACCGGCACAACTTTTTTTTTTTTTTAATCTTAAATACAGGCAAACACACACAAGGACAAACAGAAACAAATACAGGTGATCTCGGTTTGATAGGTAAGGAAGTCCTGAATGAGGCAGAAAATGTTAAACAGCAAAAAACAAATAAGTGGGATAACTCTTACTCTCATGATGAGATAAATTACTCTCTCATAACTCCATACGATTCCTGCTTCCAACACCAAATCGTCTAGCACAGATACCAACACAGAGTACAGAAAACACACAAGGTGATATCTCAGAAAGGATGTTCTAAGCTTGCTCATAAATCCTATACCTGAAACATGTACGAAGTAACAACTGGAGAAATGAACAAGCACACACTGTCATTCAGTCAAGACTGGCACAACCTTTTTGATCTTGAATTTAGCCGAGCAAACACACGGACGAACAGAAAAAAAAAATTACAGGAAACATGGCTTTTATTGGGATGAAAAGGAATCTTAAATGACAGACGAACAGAAACAAATACAGATACCTGAGTTTAATACATATGAGAGCAATTTTTAAATAAATTAGGAGAGGACGGAATAGCTCAGTTGGTAGTGCGCCGGACTCGTGATCCTGAGGTTGCGGGTTCGAATTTCGGTATAGGGGGGATTTTTCCCTTGGAGTTATCGTTGAATCTGATTCCTTCGAATGAAATTATAAACCCAGGTTCCGTGTGTAAACTTACGCACACTCTTGCTCACATGTAAATCCCATCACAAAAATTGCCCGTGTAATGATCCATTACACATAGCATGCACCTTCCACGAAGATGGAATATGGGATGTGGCGGGATAAAAAAAAACACGTGCATACATATATACTTGCACAATATTTCAGTGCCTGTCTATATACATGCAGTATCCGCAGGTGTATCAGCCTTCGTACAAAGAAAGAAAAGAAAATGATGTAGTGAATAGTAAACTATCAATAACGAATAAGTAGTTTAACTCTTGCTCCCAGACTGACATAAATTACATGTCCGTAACTCCAAACGATTGCTGCTTACGACACTAAATCGCCCAGCAGAATACCTATACCGAGCAGGCAAGACAAGCAAGGAGACGTCCTTGGGTGCTCCAAGCTTGCTCATATACCCTGTACCTGTGACATGTACACAGGAGCAACACAACTGGAGAAATAAACAAACACAATTAAACATTTCATTCCAGACTACCGAATCTTGAATGTAGTCAAACACACACGCGGAAACATCAGTTTGATTGATAGGAAAGGTAAACTAGGAATGAGGCAGGTGATAGTCAACAGAAAATAACGACTACGTAGGGTAACTCTTTCTCCCATAATGAGATAAATAACACACCCTAATTCACTTGAATCTTAAGTGACTGCCGCCAACACCAAATCGCCTAGGAGAAATGTCAACACAGAGCACGTAAAACAAACTAGAGGCATCCTCAAAAGGGGTGTTCCATGCCTTGCACACATAACATGTACATGTTGTAGCAACAACTTGAGAAATGACCGAACAAAATTATTATTCAAGACTGGCACAACCTTATACAGTATCTAATGTGTTCGGTTCAAGAATTGACGTCTCCTTATTATATATACACGGTTCCGCAGTAGTTGCGGTTTTGATTATACAAACATGTTACATTTCCCCTCACATGAAGAATAAAGAATCTGAATAATATCGCAAATAAACTCGAACAAAGTCAACACAGAACAAAAACCTTTCTTGCAACACAGCCAGACTTGAAGAGGCCAGGACTGTCACAGGTCCAGGCACTGAGGTGCGTGAACTTCACGTCTCGAACGTGTTTGGTAGATATTGTCATCGCCATTGTGATGATCCAGCGTACATTGTTGATAAGGCCTCCTAGGTGATGCTGCTACTGTTTCCTTAAGCGATGTCTCAGATTCTGGTGCAGCAGATAGTTCTGGCAGAGTTTGGAGGACTATAGTTTGATCTTCAACTTGAACAGTGCAGATGACGTCGGTAAATGTTTCCTTCAGACTGCACGATGTAAGACCTTGGCGATGCATGGCGCTCTACTGCTTCAGCTGGCTTCCGTTCCCTGGTGCCTTGGACCGGAGCCATACGAACCTGATCCCCAGGATGAAGAGATAAGTGCTCTGAGGTGCTTGGCTTGTCAAGGTAGAACTTCTGCTTCGCCTTTTCAATTTTCATGCGCAGCTTGATATTTTGGTGATCATATGCAGGGACAAGGAGACTTTGAGAGATTAGCAGCTTGTTCACAATCGCCGTCCATCATGAGAATTGATGCTATCCAAGGGTGTAGTTCGACAGTCAAGCTAGGCCAAACAGGCCTACTTATCATCATTTTCCGTCAGCAGTCTTTTCACAGTTTGGACTAAACGTTCAGCGTCTCCGTTGGAGTTCTGAAAGTGAGGGCTTGATGTTTTGTGGTTTATTCCACAAACAGAAGCTGAAAAACTGTCGGCTGGTGAATTGTGTTCCACACTCACTTGCTAAGGTGGATGGAATTCATGACGGCCAATCTGGCTTTTCAGTTGTTCAGTGACAGATTCAGTTGTCATGTTTGTAAAGGCTCTTCCACTTCAACGAACTTTGAATAATGATCCACGGTCAGCAGGTATTTTTTTTCATTGGAAATCAAAGATTTAATTTCCAGCTTCAGCGTATGGAAGATCTAGAACAGGCATAGGCAGAAGTGAGCAGACTGTTTCTCTTGAACTCTACACACTTGGTGCAGTTTTTAATTTTGACTTCGATATCAGAGTTTATTGAAGGCCAGTTCATCACTTCTCGAGCTCACTGTTTACGTTTCATGAGACACAGGTGAGATAGGTGAATGAGAGCCACCACCTGTTTCTGTAGATTAGGTGGAATGACGATCCTGGGTCCTTTGAACATGATGCTGTTAGAGAGTGCCGATTCATTTGAGACTGTGGTATGCAACTACTGTGGAATTATGGATACAGCTCTTTCTAAAAATTATCAACAACGGGACGTCAATGCCTGAACCAAACACATTAGAGGGTGTCAGAAGCAGGTTCTCCACCACAGCGAAAGCAATGGCTCCTGTCCTCTGTTGCTGTCTTGTGTTCTCTGTTGCTGTAACTTGTGATTTTGACTTTTTATCTATGACAACATCCACAGTAGGTTTTGTTTCTTCTTGAGTGAAACGAGATTCTTTTTTTTTTTTTTCTTTTTTTTTTCTTTTTATACTTCTGACGATATTCACAGCTACATCTAACTCATCACAAACAGTTTAGAGTTGTTTCTCGTTATCTGTGTAGTCACAGTCGATCATGATCTGCAGTAGATCCTTCACAAAGTTATCAAAGGACTCACCTTGGTCCTGCTTTCTTTTCTTCAGTTTTTATCTTGCTACTCGTTTGTTCTTTCTTGGGCGAATACACCATTCAAATTTGACTAAAACCGCAACATGTTTTTCTTTTCTGGTGCCAGTCTTGAATAAAGCTTAATTTGTGCGCTCTCGTTTCTCCGGGTATTGTTGCTGTGTATATGTGTTAGTACAGGGTATTTGAACGACCTTGGAACAACCCCCCCCCAAAAAAAAAAAAAAAAAAAAGGATGTTTTCATGTTTGTTCTGTGTGCTCTGTGTTGGATTTCTACTGGGTGATTTGGTGCCGTTGACAGTTATCATTTGGAATTATGGGCGTGTAATTCATCTCATCAGGGGAGCAAGAATCACCTACTGATCCGTTGCTCACTGAGTACGTTCTTTGTCTCGTTGACGTTGAGGGTGAGTTTTACGTCCTATCGGTCTGAGGCCCTTAAGGACAATTATACTACAGACGTAGGTCTGCATCGTTGTGGCAACTGCTGTCGCCGGCAGTAGTGGGTGAATTGCTGTGGGGGGTTTCGTATTTCTCTCTCTCAGAGCTCGTGTTCCTCTTGAACGTTGGTTCAATTTTGGCTGTTGATCGACCGACGATGGGCGTCGGTATATGTTGCCTCGTTTCCCCAAACATCAGGCTGTCTTCAGGACCACCGGGTGGCCTTCTTCGTGCTCGGGTGGCGAAAGTCCTGTGGCGCGTGAGGCCGCCTCAAGGAGGGAGCAGAACGAAGGTCGCTGGAGCGCTGCACGAGTCACTAATATTCGGCGGGTACTCGCAGACTGCGGTCGAGAGGGAAATTTTTCAGCCCTACCCCATAAGGAGTGGATCCATGTCTGCCCCAGGCCACGGTAGTCGCAGTCAGGCAGCGCTCCATCGCCGATCGCCCCACATCTCCAGGAGCCGTCCCCCGGCGACACAGGCTAGACCCGTCGTCACCCATACGGCTGGAAGGTTGACAGCGCCGCCCGACAAAGATCTCTCACATCAGTGTCCCACCTCTCCCCTGGCGTCCACTGTTATGCCACACTCGCAGCGACGTTCCTTGCCTCGAGGAGAAAGTTGAGTTTAACGTCTTCATAGCCTGAGCTTTTAGGGACAAGATATCACTGCGGCTGCAGCATGGAGATTTTTCTTGCCTCACTTTAGATTTCCTTTTATACCAATCAAACCCAGGTCACCTGCATCTCTTTCTGTGTGTCCGTGTGTTTGTCTCACTACATTCATGACTGAAAAGGTTGTTCCAGACTTGAATAAATGTTACATCGTGTTCGTGCATTTCTCCGGCTACTGTTGTTGTATACGTGTGTCAAGTGCAGGGTGTATAACAAGCTTGGACATCCTTTTTCAGAATGTCTCCTTGTTTGTTCTGTGTGCTCCGAGTTGGCATTTCTGCCAGGCGATTTGGTGTCGTAAGCAGCAATCATTTGGAGTTATGGGCGTGTAAACTATCTCATCATGGGAGGAAGACTTTTTTTTGTTTTGTTTTCTTTTTTTTTTGTGAATTATTATTGACTGTTTATGATTCCCGGCGTCAATGATTGCTTTTCCTACTCGAAGGGAGGTCACTCTTTGTGGGGCGCTTACACTAGTTGATAGCAACCGTAATGGCGGCGTACTCAGCAAGTTGAGGCTGGAGCAGTGAAATTTGCATTTTAAATGCATTTAGATAGGAAAAAATACAGGCACATGAAGCATTTTAAACCTGCTATAATGCATGACAAATCGAGTATTCAAATAGTGTTAAAATGTTTTATATTCTTCGTGATTTACTTCTTTATTTGGTAACTGGTTTTGCAAGAGTTGGTGGGCAATCACGATAATCTGAAACGTGGCGACATCTGAGATGTCAGCGCACTACTTGTATCATTTACCCTTGCGTTTTGTTTTATAACTTAAGCCATGTGAATTCAATCTGATTTTGTACTTACCCACTTGCTTGGTATGTATATATGCATTATTTCCTTCTGGAGGGTGTAAAATACATGTTTACGTTCAATTTAGATTTCCAGTTCCATGAAACATCCGGATTGGAAAACTGCTAGTGTAAACAACTAAATGCATGTAAATACCCCACTTGTTTACTGTTTATCGTTTGCTGTTCCCTGCCTCATTTCATTTCCGATTAAATGCATGTATGTCAAAGAACAATATTCAGTTAAAATGTATTGATGGTTAATTGAGATATTGTAACATTATATTCAGCAGGTGTCACTATGTGAAATATGTTCCCAATGTATATGTTCTCCAGTTATCCACTGACATAAAACATTGTTATTGATCATGTGATTTTTTTTTTTACTTTCAGCTACAGCATTTAATTGTTACAGAGCAGACAGAATAAGGCAGTTGATTCATTTACTGTTACTATGACCTGTATTTTATTCTGTATTACTTTTTAAAAGTATCTGAAGATTACACGACTAGATCTTGAATAGTAGCCCAGATGCGTATGTGAGGGGCTGAAATTATACCTAATATATCGGTGAAACTTGCACTATTAATTTTAAATGAATCACTGAAAGGAAATTGCAGCAAGAAAGACTATGGCTTTTAAAGCAAAAAAAAAAGTTATTTGTACAAAACAGAAGTCAAGACACACAAATATGAATACACACACACACACACACACACACACACACACATTCATTTTGGAGGTTTACAACAAAGATATAAACGCATCATATCCGAAGTTGTTGGTATATGCTCCAGTTGTTGTTGTTGTCGCACCCTGGCTAAAAAACTCCAGGGATTAACCAAACAGCCGAAGTACTTGAACATTATGGTACAAATGCATCAGCTGGGGATGAGAACATTACGTGTGTGACCGTTTTTGGTGATCCTGCCACATTGGCAGCCACAATCCGACTTTGGGGGATTTTGGAAACTGATAATGTTATGTTAGGAGCTTGTCACAACTGAAGAAAATCCCTGCATAACTATGCAGAGCATAACAACATTTTGATGTAGCCTTGGTGTTCTAGGCTATGTCAATTGGCCTGACACAGCCTTAAGCCAAGGCGGTATGCTCCAGTCAGAACAAAGGCGAAGGCATGGCAAATAATTATGATTAACAGATCTTTGCATACTTCTGTGTTTTGGACAACAGATAAACTAAATGATAACTACATGATATGATAGGCTTGCTGTTGTGACCGTCATGCCAACACATCATGTGTGTATAATGGTTCTATTTCAGTTAGTTCTAAAGTTAAAGATAAAAAAAAACAGTGCAAATCCCCCCCCCCCCCCCCCCCCCCACTCCCCACCCCTACCCCGCCCCCCTTCCACTGATAGCCTCCATTCTTTACACTTTCTGCCTGGTGCCTGACTTCTGGTGGGGCACACACAAATGCATATGGCTACCTGTGCCCAACCAGGTTCGATTGAAATCTAGCACCTTTCACCCTCATTCTTTTCATAAATGGTACAAGGTAACACATTTAGAACTATTTCCATTTTGTATCATGTGCTGCTTTCTGTAAGCAGATTGCGAATGATTTCACAAGCTTTTTCTCACTTTTTTCCTTCCGACATGCGCAGTAACGTTGCAGTGAGTCAAGTTTTAGTTGAAATTATTGAGGACGATTTCAGAAAAATAATTGTGAAAGTATAATGTCAAAAGTCATATTTACCTGATTGAAGACATATTTGACTGCAGCTTGGTTAACTTTTCTTTTGAAATAAAAATGAAATAATAGAACCTGTAGGAATAAGTATTGATAGAGTGATGACAGATCTATTGCCTCCCTCCCCCCCCCCCCCCCCTTTTTTTTTTTTCTTCAAGGAACCAATGTCATTGGATGAATCAAACAAAATGAAACTATATATTATAGAAAAGAGTCTGTTGGTGTGTGGCTTGTTTGAGTACCAATCCAGAAATATGACAGTTTGACTCTTTGAGTAAAGTAAACTTATCATCCAGCTGAATGACCAAAATGAGTCTGGCTTGGAAGGTTACACAGCCAGTCATGATATTAGGGCTGAAAGGGTTTGAAAAAGAACAAACCCATCCAGACACAGACACAAACAAAAACCAGCCACTGACGCACAATGGTGATTTCCCAACAGGGAGGTCATGGGTTCATTTTTCCATTCAGAGTCAGTCATTTGTGGGATTTTTCTGTCCCAATGAGCACCTATCTAGTGTTTAGTTTGCTACTGGCTCAGTTAGGAAGACTGGAATCACCCAGTCAAGCTTCATCCTCTTAATGGGTGAATCTGTGTGACGGCTGCTCAGTTTGTGTAGCTCTTTGGCCTGGTTGACAGCACCAGTGTATAATGGGAATAAGCATAGAATACAGGGCTATCATGCAGTTTCAGACTAGAATGGAACTTCATAACATCATCTTCATCGTTATCAAACGGTATTAAAAAAGGTCTTAAGTTCTGTGGTTCTTCATGCCCTGCTCTCATGCTGACTTCAGTTTTGATTTCCTCTCTGCATCTGTGCCCTTTGTGAGTTTGCGTCGGGGTCACTGCTGTCAGTGATTTAACTGGGACTGGTATTAGAAGGATGTGCTGGCATCACCCAGAGGGGGACATTTGCTCGCCTTGGCTCTGCAACTGGGTGATTGTCTTCAGTGGGGGGTTGATGGGTGTCTACCATGTGTTGGATCCAAACAGGCACCACTGAACATTACCGAAGTGTCTTAGCAGCTGTACAATGTCATCTCTGGTGGGTTGTCTCATGATAACTAGACACTGACTGCCCATGTAGATTGCCAGAACAGGAGTTGCGGTGGGAAAATGCTAGGGTATGGCTGTGGATGGGGAGCCGGAAGAAGTGATGCGGGGATGGTGCCATTGATGCCACTGTCTCATGCTAGCTGAATAGCAACATTTCTGAAGGAAAAGTCTTAAAGTGAACATGATGCCCAAATCATGACACTCATCAATATTCCAATATTTATATATTTATGATCATTTAGTTTCAAAATGAGGTGACTGCAGGTGGGAATTGAGACACATTTTTAAAAGAGGTTAGTGAGTCCTCCAAACAAATGGGGACAAATAAATTGTGTTTTTGTAGTTTGTTTGTCCCCACTTGGTTGGTGGACTCGCTACTAATTCTGATGAAATGTAATCTGTTGTTTGCCAATCATTATTTGAGTGATGTGAAGCTGATATGTGCAGACTCTTTAAGGAGTTCTTTTTATAAATGGTGAATCAAATTTGATAATTCGACCTTGATTGTTGATCCAGATTGATGATGCGGTTAATTGGTTGCATATACAGTATAAAGTGCATGAGGATACATTTGAAAATTTTTTTTAACTGAAGGTCGAATGGTGATTTTCATACCCCACACACGGTGCAACAGCTTCCATTCCCTTCTTATAGTACTCCCACATAGCAAGTTTCTTGGCTTTACAGATTGAGCCACTCTGGCTCCCGCATTGGATGGAATTTTCAAGAATGGACAGCTGGCAGACTAGAACTGTGTTCTGTCGGGTTATCTTGCTCTTTCAGTAATTCTTGCCATTGTCCAATCAGATTAATCTTCTGGGGTCAGGAATAGATAACCTATATGAGGCTTACTTCCCTTCTGAAATGCTGATTGTTTTAGCTGATGCCGATCCAATTATAGATTTGATCATACAGACATATATTAGTTCAGATATGCAGAACAGTGAAAAGCAGTCAGTTGCACATGAGAAAATTGAAGAGCATTTGACAACACAAAATCAGCTGAGTGAATCATGAATGAAAGTAAAAAAAAAAAAAAAAAAGAATTTAAGGACTTGGTGTGTATGAGACAAGAGGTCACCCAGACTGGCAAGGATGAAGAACAAGAAACATATGTCAGCAGCATTAAATGCCAATGTTTATGGTACAGATATTTATATCAGTATTAAAGCATTACTCTTTGCATCCGACTGTTGACAAAGTTTTTTTTTAGTAAAGACCTCACAGTGATTATAATTGCTTTGTTTGAATCAAGGCAGAGTGTGCATGCATTTAAAGCAAGATTAAAAGTTAGTTTGCAGATAACTTCACATTGACATTTGTTTTGACTGGCCACATCTGGAAGTGATGGTATTCGCAACACTGTCTCAACATTGGAAATTAGTCCGACATCTGTTGGTCTCTTTATGTTAGTAATCATTTCAAACGGTTTCAACTGGAACACAAACATTGGATAAAGAAAGAGACAGATGGGTAGAAGAGGTAATAATCAAAGAGGAAGGAAACGCTTTTTACCTGCAACTTGCCTTTTCAAAGAAGACTGAGAGGGAAATGAGTTTAACTAATCTTTTTTTTTCTGTCCCTACAGTTGACAAAACATAACATGGCAGCTTCTCTTCGAGGACAGCTCGGGGTCAAGAGCAGCCGTAAGTTTACTTGAAAATTTTGGTTATAGTTTTAATTTTTCTGTCTTTTAATCATTTTCAGTAGCATTTTAGCTTGATCATTGAGTGGCTTTATATGACAGAAGGGGGGGGGGGAGGAGGGAGATGTACTGATTACTGGATGAGACTCACTATAGCAAGAAAATGCACTCTGGTTTCATAGCATTTTGAAATGCTGTCCCAGTACTCTGGAATGCCTTACTTGTTGATTTCAGACTGTATGGTTCCCTGTCAAGGTTACAGTGGTGTCTGATGGGTGTAAACCATGAAAAATTGTGTAATTGCATTGCCTTGAAACTTGACTTTTGTCCCATGCGTGCTGCAGACCATTAAACGTTTTTCTAGTGTCTGACCGTTTCTCCCCATTTTTTTTTTTTTTTGCATGATGTATATGGATTTCATGGATATCTGCACCATAGATGTCTTCATCATCTTTATCATGTTCTTTCTTATTCTATGTGGACACAAGAGAGGAGAGAGAAATTCAGTGCTTATGCCAATTGCTGTCTTGTTTACTCATTATTTGATTGATTTCTTGCAGCCCTGTCCCCAACTTCCAGCAAACTGACCACACAGATGCTGGTCATTAGTCACATGGATAATCACTACAACAAGATCAGCAAGGCAAAGCGTATGTATCCATTTAAAAAATTCGAGTGCTACTTATAATGAAACATGCACATATGAAGTGGAGTTGAATTCAAAGGGCAGGTGGCTGTCTCTGCCTACATTTTGTTCTAAGATTCTGTTACGCTTAGAAGTAACTCTAAAATGTTGAACCTGTACATTGTTAGAAACCGGAAATAATGTGAAATCCGTGAAGAAAACCCACACACACACACACACGCACACGCACACGCGCACGCACACACACACTTGAAATCTTATCTAGAATGTGGTAGGAGATGTTTCTTGAAAAGCATCCAGCAAGATTTGTGACAGTGTTATCTAAAAATGTGCAAAATATTTGAAAAGCATTACCAACATATCACAATGTGCATATTATTGAAAAAAAAAAGCATAGAAATGTCTTCTTTAAAGCCTATTTCACAGAATTTAAGTTTCAGACTTCTCTTGGTTGCCACTGCCAGGATAAGCAGTGGACCCTTAGAGACATGCCCATGCAATACAACATTCACACGTCTTCAAAATATGAAGTAGTCAAAGACAAAAAAAGTAAATGAACTATCCTTGAACAAAATCATCAGTCACGTTTTAGCTAGTTTTGCTTTAAAAAATGCAAAACTGTTCTAAGATCATGTGCTACTTTGATTCCTGCTAGAATCACCTATAGATTCATCCCCACTGCAGCTGCTTTTGTGGTGGTGAATATAAACAAGATTAAACAATAGATGAAGCTTACATGTGCTGCCTGAATCAAAATAGATCAAATTCACTTCACACACCTTCACATCTTTGCCACTGTCAATTTTAGCGACTGCCTCCTGACTTTTGCAACTCACACACAACTCCTCTTCATGGTCAGCACTTTTTCTTTGCTGATTTAAGTGCGTGTGTGTATATAAAATGGGCTTCAAAAAAGCAGACAACAGAATGAGAATGAATCTAGAACAAGACAATAATAACAAATAAAAAGGAAGCTGAATTCTGAAGTTCGCAAATGATAAATGGACCACATTTCATTGGACACAAACACAACCACGATCATGGCGTACTAGACTAGGCCAGAAAGCGAAAATCATGGCTCTTCGTGCTCTAAAAATTAATGTGCAGATCATTGTGAACATTTTGAGAGATGGGAGACTATGATGGGACTGGGGAACAAGAAACATATAAACTGGAGGAGTGAGAATTTGTCTGTCTCAGGTTTTAACAAACTAATTGATAAGATCATACAAAGACAGTTACGTGCTGTCACACTGAAAGATACAGTTTCAGTTTTATCAAGGAGATGTGAATTGGTGCGGATCAGGCCAAATATGCTACACATCTTGTGAGCCATGAAACCATAGTGCACAGGATTTACAGCTGGATGCATACCCAAAAAATGATTTGGATGAGGATCTCATGAATGGACTTACCAGATGCCCTGATCCTGTGCATTAACCCAACATGCTGGTTGAGCCAAGGATATCAGGGTAACATTGTCTGCACCACAGATAAGCAACAACAAAAAAATGTGTATATAGACACATGCGTGCGAAGAACATACAGACAGTCAAGTACATCATTTTACACACAACAGCAACATTTATTGTATGTACAAATACAGAATTCTACACAAATGCACACACATGTGCCAGCTCTCCTGCTTAGCATATTCAGCTGGCAGTGTGAAGTCTGGTGTTTTGTATCCACATTACAGATGTTGGCATCAAGCTCAGTGATAGGACTCTGCTTCAGATAGAGACACCAGCTTTTCTTTGAGTCTAGTGGCAGAGACATGTCAGACAGATGCTTACCGCTGTGCAATGTCTTTCACCTTTGTCACTGTGATCATTCCAGTTGAAAGATTCAGTTGCTGCAGTTTATAAGAGAAGTTCAGGAAATGTTGGATTATGAGATGTCACATATGAACAGCAGCAAAAATGCGCGTTAACATTAATAAATTGTCAACGTCTGAGTCTTGGTCTAGCATAATTATCATCTTTGGCAGAAGACAAGATGTTTCATGGCAGTTTGCAGTGAATTAGAAAATGACATTGATTGAGACTGATAAGAGCAGAAAACAGTATGGGTCTTAAAAATTAACCAGCTGAAAAGATGAAGAGGCTGTAGACTATCTGTTGCATGATACTCCAGGTTTTTTTTCTCAAAGAAATACAGGCTGAACAGAAAAAGGCTGAATCACCTGGCCAAGAAATTCCCATCTTTGATAATCATCCAGAGCTACGTAAATTGCTGACCACAGGCAGCTGAATTCCAGAACTGTTATGAGTCCAAAGGTCAAAATTTTCATTCTGGCATTACTCTGGAGAGGCAGAGTGGTATTGTGTTTTTGGGTCTCGACTGGAACAGACTAACAAGTCCTCCCATGTAGTTTACTTGGATTGATGGCTGTGCTGGACACATCACATGTGTATAACCATTTTTATGTCAACACCTGATGACATTTTTGCTCCGACTTCAGGGCTGACATTTTGGAACAGCTCCAGGGGTGTGGGAGAGACAGTCAAAGAAAGCCGTCCTTTTCACAAAGTTACTGTCGGCCTTACAACAATGTGACCAGCGTGATAGAGTAAAACAAATAATAGACAGCGCTAACACATTGCACTGATCAGCCAAAATTGTCTTTCAGTTGTGGACTTCTCAAGTAATGCTATGAATGATATATTACTTTCCTTTCTGTTTCCCAGTTTCTTTCTCTGTGTGTGAGTTTGTATTTTATGTGCTTTTTCTTTGTCTGTGTGACAGCTCATGTTAGTTGGTATTGATTAACATTATTGTTAACTTTTCAGCTGCAATTGACAATACACCCCCAAAGTCAATGGTATCAAGTCAGAAGTGTAAGTACTGTGAATTTATGTTGCAGTGCTTTGGGTATTTATATGGCAACTATTTTCTGTCAACAACTCATGATATGTAACATTTTAACATTTGAAAATTATATTGATTAATGTTTTATCAGATCAAGGATGATGATTGTTATCAATTTTACAGAAGGGGAGAGTTCTCTATGAGTTGCAGTGATTGTTACAAATATTTGGACCACCATTTTTGCAATAGAAAAAAGAAAGTTGAACACAGCTAAATGATCTATAGAAGAGAGCATGAAAATGACAATTTAGCATTAGAAACTGATAGACTCAAAATGTGTGATAAAGAATTACAGGATTGAAAATAGTGAATACAGTAGAAATATTTGTATATATGTATTGTTTAAAAGTGCTGTTGTAATAAATTACAGGATTGAAAATAGTGAATACAGTAGAAATATTTGTATATATGTATTGTTTAAAAGTGCTGTTGTAATAAATGTTGTCGTGAAAAAATTATGATCCAAAGTTTTATTATACTTTGAAAAAAAAGATCAAAAGAGAATGTATTATGGGTTTCTTTAAAAGTTTATATACAAATGATGCAGTATTGCATTTTTGTGAATGCTGTTGTACATGTTCGATTTCAGAAAATAAAAGCATATGTTTTGCGAACATTATTTGACAAATTATAGCATGTGTTACCTGCCGTAAACAAACATGTTTCTTTTTAAATACGTTTGTGCAATACATGTGTGTGGTTATACAGTAAGGGATCGACAAGTGAGGAAATATGTTGAGAGGTACGGCTCCAGGCCCACTTCCCGATCAACACACCGACCTGGACCCTCTTACAATATTTATGATGAGCAGCAGTGGGTAAGTTAATTAGTGGCTGTTGATGCTATTGATTTCAGGCATGCCAACTATCAGCTTTTTTGCAGACCTTTGGTTGTTTTTGTTTGTTTATTATGCATTTAATAAGCTATAGGAAAAAAAAAAAATGCAATTTACAGTTTTATGATCTGATCTTATTTTTAACAGTCGTGTTCTCAATCAAAATGATTGAAACTGAGTGGAAATACTGTTTTGAACATTTTTCTAGACAAAAAGAAACAAACAGAAAATATTGTTGAAAAAAAGGAATACATTTGGTAATTGTTCTCCCCCTGTCTCTTCTCTTCCCCATTACTTTCTTCCCACCAGTGCTCGGAAGCAGTCATCGATTGTGCCCTGCTCCCCACTTCCTTCTTCGGCACCTGTCTGTCTGGTCATCAGTGTCCTTACTAGTATCATATGTTTGTAATGGTGGTGTAATGTTTTGTTGGTCACACATTCATCCAGTCGTTGGGTTTTTCACATTTCTGGGGTTGTTGATACTTTCAAATTTGCTGTCTGTCTCATTTTAAGGTCAGATTTAGTCAGTTGATTATATAGATATCTATAGATTTTAGTGGATTTAGTCAGTAAATTGTATAGACATTTATTGGTCTTAGTTCTAACAGGAGCAGCATACTAGTCACTAATGCATTTAATTTTTATTTCGAGGGTCTGTAGTCAAAAGGGGAAAATATTCCATGGGTAAAGAAGAAGGATGTTCCTCTTGTCAAGGTCAAGAGATGCGCATTTTGGCTCATATACCCCCTTCATGTATCCATCAGAAAACAAAAATATAATGTACATCCTGCAGTTTGAACTTTGATGGTAATGAAAACACAAAGTATGGCAGGCAGTGTCTTTAGCTGTCTAGATGTTCAAAATTTGTTTGTAATGATAGTAGAAAAAAATTCACCAGCAGAAACAAAAAAACTATAAGAAATAAAATGTATTGTCAAAGTAAACCTGTTATGGACAGTGGTGCTTTCCCTCAGTCAGTGTTGTTTTTAAAGAATAGTTAATTGTGGGACTGTACTCGACTTAGGAAAAAACTTGAATAAAATGAACAATGATGTAAAAACCCTTTTATCAAAGATAGATGAGAGAAGACTAGTATCTTGCCACATTTTTCTTCTTTTTGGCTTTGATAGAGTCCTGTTTGCTTGGGCTGGTCAGTAAACAATTCTCTGTGATAGAAATGTACCACTGACCGGTGTGCCTTCACGATAACCATGTATACCAGCTTAATTTATTCTGCTTTACAGAGAGGTTAGCGCACTGCCTGCATGTAGCATTTACCTGCAAGTGAACCATGATGAGTGTGTTGCAAACCAGTGACAGTAGTAGGATGGACACGCAGGTTTCACTCGCATCCAGTATGTTCAGAATATTGGTTGGTTCGCGTGTGTTTGGGAAATTTACATTTGGTCCTCAGAACATTGACTCTTTGATAGTGAAAAAAAAATTGCTCATGTTTGATGTTGCTTTTAAAAAAGATTAATTGTTTTCTTCTTATTTGCATGCTCATAAGTGTACCTTTCAACTACAGGAAGAACCGGAAGATGAAGATGAGCGCCAAGTTCGAAACATCATGTGTACGACCCTGCGCGTGCCGCTAAAGGCTGCTGATGGATTGGACAGCGTAGATGCCATGGCTGGGTCAAAATCAGAGTCTGCTGGGTTTGGGACAACAACCATGAGGCCTAAGTCAGCTAGCATGCGTGGCGTGATGCAAGCCATGCGTGGTGTGTCTCAGTTTGGTCGCACACGCCCCGTGTCAGCACGCTCCACAACCTCCATTGCCAGCAACTACTCACAGACTTCCCGCAGCACCAACCCTTTAAAGGTGACCTATGATGGGGATGTTCTGAACAAACATGCCCATAACTTTACAGAACCCACCAAACCCTTCACCCCACGTACACTCAAAAGCAATAGGGAGTCCAGTTTGAAGAGATACAAATACTACACACCACCTGCCAGGAAATCACAGGTTTCCAACGGGACTGACAAGCCAGCAGTTGATGAAGACATGAATGTGAAAGCAGTTCCTCAAGCCAAACCCCGACGCAAATTATCCAAAAGTGGCAGGGACTTAGGGGCGACAGAAACACTAACAGAGACCATGCTGATGGACATGAGTCTCCAGAGTCATGTCCCACGCCAGCATGGGGATAACAACAGAGTGCCCAGGTTGGACATTTCAATGGACAAGGATCACCTCAACTGGATGCAGGAGCAGGCCACACGAGCACAGATTCGGGTCCGCAACGGCACAGGGTCTCACGGACAGGATTCAGGCCCTGCGGATGGAGACAGCACCATGGAACAGACGGGGACCCTGGGACAGACAGACACACTTCGGTTCACCCGCACAGCATCCACCACCAAGTAACTTGTTTTCTATTTGCTTGTTTTCAAAGCCTTCAGGTGGATTCGGTTTTTAAACTTTTGTCTAATCTGGTACTTGCTGGTTTACTTGTTCAAGTTTATTGCAGGTGTGTCAAAAGCTTTTGTCAGGTTATAGTGGACTGCTTCTTGGTTGGTTTGGGTGGAGAGTTGATCAGATGCATGATGAGTGTGATTGTTTGAGGAGTGCCTCATTTTGGAAACGAAGGGGCATTGCTTTTCGGAAAATTGCCTCAACAGACGTGAGAGAAGAAACTTTACTGACCTTAGACTGGAAAAGACTTGGCTTTTCTATTGAAGACAATATATAAATCAGGGACATTTTTTTTGTAAAGGGTGTTAACAAGATAGAAATTAAAACGAAAAAAAAAAAAAACCTGTGATATTGCCCTCCCTAATCCATTTACACACACACACACACACACACACACACACACACACACTACACACACACACACACACACACACACACACACACACACACACACTCTTTTATAAATTGTGTGTTGTGGCCATGTTTGCAGGACAGATAAGTATCTGAGTTAATTCTCAGTCTAGAATGTAGTGTCACATACTGGAGTTAAGACAACACCTGTGCCATGCGTTTGGTAAGTTTGCTGACTTTAACTGACAGGCCTGTCATCCTATGGGGTGAAACAGTCATTTGCTGTGTGGCTTGATGCCTGGATTAGGAACTAGCCTACTCCCCCAGCATCAGGAATTTCTGAAGTATAGCATCAGAGGCGTGGGTGCCAATGATAGCAAGCTCACAAGTATTACAGAACATCAGTAGCTTGAGATGCAATTGATGCCTTGTGCCAGAATGATAATGATAATGGTTGTTTCTGATAGGCCTTAACAACAATTGAGATGGCAGTGAAGAGAAACGGTGACAGGAGCATTTCAGTTGACTTATCAGATGTGAAATAAGAGTTGCTTGTGTTTGAATGGTTTTGATGCAAGACAGAAGCAAAGTGAAGGCAGGAGACAGAAATTGGATTGCACACGTATGTTCAGTTTTGCAGATGCAAGAAATATGTTGTGTTTTAGAAGTACTTTTTATTGTTAGATAGGGGGGCTGAACAGCTGATTCAAACGGGATAAGATTTTGGATGACATAAGTTGTGCTTTGTTTACCAAAAGTTCCATTGAATATAGTTGCCAAAGAATGAATGTGAAGAAGTGTGGTTTAAAAGAAAGTCTTTAGTGAAATGCACAAGCTATGTTTGGCAGGTCATTTGGTTTTAAGTCTCCCACAAGTCATCGTCTTAATCAGGCGTAAGTAGTCTTAGACATTTTTTTTTTATTGCAGTCTTTTTTTTTGTTTCCCTATTTCCTTGCATTCTATCATTTATTTTGGATTTATACCACATAACTGTCATTTTTCTTCATGAATTTTATGCTTTCCTTGAACTGAACTGATGCTAATTTTGTAGCACTGTTTTAACCCATTTTTTTACATGAAGATGGAGTTTCATTTTGCTAATTTACAATTGATACTTCTTTACATTGATTTCTAATCTTCTCATATTACTCTACTATAACATCTCCTGTTTGGACAAAATGAATTGTTCATTCTGATGAATTCCAGTTTCTTTTTCTGTATTCATATACATGTATAGTTTACTGTAGATAGTTACATTGTTGTGTCCTAAACTTGATTCTACACAATTGGTATTTTTGGAATAGTTCTGTTTTCTAGTTTTGTGGTGGAGGTTTCTTTCTATTTAATTATGCTGTTATTTTGATTTATGCTTTGCTCTGCTTTGCATATCTTAAGAATAGATGCGCTGTAATATGTAGTTTGTATGCTAAACTGTCTGTGGACTAACTGGATTTTAAACAAACATAGCAATATAATGCTAATAGCATGTTAGACTTAATATCAATTGATGTCTGAATTCAACTTGTAAGATATCAGTGCATTGTTGGTGTTTAGTAGCACTTTGTGAAACATGGCCTTGTACTTTCTGGCTGTCCGTATCTTTTTATCTGTATTTCTTTCTTCTCTTTTAGTGTAGCAGAATCCATTGTACGCCCTTGGTTGTGTCATATTCATGTAAAAGAGAGGGAACGAGACAAAGTATACACACTCATAAATTTAATATTTCTTCATTTAATTCGTTGATGTAATAAAGCTATTCCATCCATCTTTTTCTGTGGAGTATTTCTCCACCAGTCTTATTTTCATCCTTAGCATGTATTCCTCTATTCATTGACTGTGTGCAGCTTGCTAGCCTGTCTTTTTCTTGTTTAGTATTTTTGTTTGTGTTGTCTTTGTATGCATTTCTAAAGTTGTGATAATGTCAGTGTACAAACACAGACATCAAAGCCATTGTATTTTATTGTTGTTTTTTTATGTGTGTTGTTTTCATATATGTCTCTCTAAAGGTGCAAAACCATCAGAGCACAAACGCAAACATGATTGTCATTAAAAATCAAGGAAAAAAGAGATGTGCCAGCATAAACACATAGGTATGAAGATTTGGAAATTAATAAGACCTATTTATTCATTATGACTGTGCTAGGTTTGCAAATGCTTTTCTGAATTGTACATATCTGGGAAATTTACTTGTGAGATACTGATAAAGGTTAGCTGGGAAACCTGTCTTTGTGATCAAAGCTGCAGAGAGTACAGCGATGGTAATCTGTCAGATGCCTAAGCAGTCAAGCAAGGAAACTGACATTTTGGGGTCTCTTTGTATTTATTGTAAGTAAAGAAGAGGAAGCAAAGTCTGAATTAAAAATATTTGTATTTGTAGTCAAGTGGGCCGCGGTGAGAGTTAAAGACAACTGTTTCTGTGTGAAAGTTTTCATGTGGAGAATAACTGGATTACAGTTTTGTTTCTGTTTGTGTTTCAGCATATATGTGATCGTGGTTTTAAGTTTTTGTTTTTAATAATGAAGACACTTTTGCCTACTGACTCATTTGTGATGAATATATACAATGGGGAGGATGAAAGATAAATGGTGGGTAGGACAAATTAATGGGGAAGGAGAAATGCTACAAGTCTTACGTGAGTGATAGACGTCATGTGCATTACATAACATCCAGATTGCGTGGTCTTTGTGAGAAGAGTTGAAGACCATGTATAGTGTGGTGTGGGGATGGTAATAAAGGTTGTGATTTGAGATTGTGGGTGAAAAGGGTGATTAGAATGGCAGCCCACTGAGTACTCTTCAATTGTATTCAGAGGTGAAAATAGCCTTACCAATGAAAACTGACAGGGTGCATTTTATTTTTAGTGCCAACTTGTTTCCCATATGCATCATAAACAAGCTTTAAGGTAACAAGATAAGGCTCATTTTGTAGAAACATAAGTCTTATCTTGTTTGATGCATCCATTTCCAATTTCACCATAACTAGTGCATGCTGCTTTTCTTTTCTTTCATTTCATAATTTTTTCTTCAAAAAAATTTTTTTTCTGATTTTTTTTTTTTTTTTGCAACAGTGTAAAATTTATGATGGATTTGTGAAATTCTTGTAAACATCTGTTGGTGTGAAATGAATTAGATTTCAAATTTGCAGCTTTAATGCCGCTTCACGTGCTTGATTGGCCATGAAAAATAACGCAAATGGTCTTGATTAGCAATACTCAGCAAAATAATGTTATATGTCCTGTGAGATATTTGTTTATATCTGCACTTCTGGTTAGTTGGAATGGCATGAATGATATGGTCTTGGTAGAATGTGATTGAATTAATGTCATTGAATTTATCTTTTATTTGTGTAAGAAGTGCTAATTGTAATTGATCTTCATTCATGAGATAACATCAGTTTTTTTTCATTTGGTGACAGGTTCTTGACAAGGATGATTGGAAAGTTCTTTTTAATATTCTGCCAAAGTTCACACACTCACACACACACACACACACACACACACACACACACCACACATGCACAAACACATGCACACACACATGCACATACATGTGCATGCAGACGTACACATGGACAGCTGAAACAGTGTATTTACATAGACACATTTTGTTAAAACATTCAAGTCAAAAAAGAGAAGAGGATACTACTGTCAGTTTGGCGAGTAACCACTGTATATTTGTAGTTTGATAAGTGAATTTGTCAAACCCAGTTCTGGATGTACAACTCAGTAGTTTTGTTTGTAATAGGTCACACAGAAGGCAACGACACAGAGTGATTCTCTTCATCTGTGCGTATGTGTGTGTGTGTGTGTGTGTGTGTGTGTGTGTGTGTGTGTGTGTGTGTGTAAACTTTTCTTATTTTTTCTTTGTAATTATAGGTGCTAACTGAACCAAACTTAACATGATGTTAGAAACATGGCTATTAATAAAACTTGACAGTCATCCCCCCTTTACAAATTCTCTGCAAAGACAAGTTCCCTTAATATTGTTTGGAGACAGTTGGAGAGAGGAAGTAAGAATGTTTATGGCTTTTCTTAGTTTATTTAGTTGTTCATAATTGTGTTAGTTTCTTTTGCTTTGCGTGTTTCTGTGTATTTCTATAAAGTATTAAATATTTTTGTGTCGATGGATGTAGCACTGATTTGAATGATAATACAAGTGGAAAGGTTAAAGTGATATCTGACATATGTGATTGTTGATAGGAATCTGAAAATAAGTAAGAGGTTGTTAGTTAAAAAAAAAGTCACACCTGATTAGAAGTGAATATATGTTCATTTAGGGGTAGTATAATGTGTTGATAATAATTTGTATCGCAAGAAGCATATTTGGTGTCAATTTATCATAGACTAATTGTAGTCTCTCCATGTATCTTTTTTTTTATGTTTGAAATTTGATTTATGTGTGATACTAATTGACTTTGCAGTGCTTCATATTCTTTGTATCCTACTTGTGATATTAATTTGAGTCACTGAAACATTTGTGTATGATGTTTTATAAGTAAAAGAAAAGCAGTAAATTTGTTGAATGGCATGTTATTCTCTGCTGTTGTGCTTAGTACATAGAAATGTCCTGTTGTTCTGCATTGTGAATTGTAAAACATTGTTCTGTCCTATGCACACTCTCTCAAGCTTGCAAGGACACATACAAAAACACTTGTGCTCGTGTTTGCGCGAGCGTGCACACACATACATACACACACACACACACACACACACACACACACACACACACACAACACACACACACACACACTCACCACTTGTACTTATGGCATAAATGTTTGTAGCATATGCAGTACAGACTAATTCACAAGTGCAGTGAAGAATTCGTACGCCTGCCAAAATTCACTTCAACACACATATACAAACACAAACACACATACACACACACACACACACACATATGCTCTAACACACACTGGCACTCACATATGCACACACATGCACGCGCACACACACACACACACACACACACACACACACACACACACACACACACACACACACACACACACAAGGAGATACCCACAATTTTAATTGTGATACACAAACATACAGGTACACAGATCGTACAAATGCATCCATGCTGTATATAACATTTGAGTATTTCAAAGAGCATAACGATTAGCAGACGTGCTTTAGCGAAAGGCGAGCACGTATGCTATTTTCAAGTGGTCTCCTAACTTCTTGTAAGCAGACTACTTCTTTCTTGATATGAAATTATGTTGTTGGCTGGTTTGCAAGAAGGGGTATTTTACTAGTACCTTGCGTGTCTTGCCTTTATATCAGTCTTATAGTATTCAGATGCTACTTTATAGATATGTTCATGTTTCCATTACACACCAAAGGCTGACATGAATTATGCTTGTATTGGATTTCCCAAATACATACAGTACAGATGAGATGAGCAGAGGTAAAGGACATGCAGAAATTATCATAAACCAACCTGAGAGACTGGAAAATCTTACTTCTTGAACCTACGATATATATTACTGGTATTTACCTAATAGACTGCACTTAACATACATAAATTTTTACCTGTGTTATATATTAGATACACGCCTCACACATGTGCCGGCACACACACAAACAACACACAACACCACAACACACACACACACACACACACACACACACACACACACACACACATACATTTGACAACACCACCACCACCTAAAAATAAAGAAAATCGTGAGAAAATGAGGACAAAGAAGGAAGGCAAATCCTCCCTTGCCCCCCTCACCTCCCCTTTGTTTACTGCCCTCCCCACTCCTTTCTCCACCTGCCTCTTTCTCTCTGTCTTCCTCCCACCTCCCCTCTCTCCCCACTTTCTCTCTTGTCTCTCATTGGATTATTTTTTGATGATACACAAATCCAAACTTCTAGCTTTGAGAAGCAGTGTTTCATCACTAAACTTTTTTTTTTCCAGATTAAGTTGTTGTATATGAAAGTCCTGTATTCAGTTTTCCAGTATTCAGTTTATTGAATAAGTAGTTGTGGAGTACACGGATTCTTGCTCACAAAAGTTCTCTGCAAAGACCTTTTGAAATATGTCTTTTGTTGAAAATGTCATTGACAGTTATCAAAACATTGCTGGTTGCCAGTACTAAACAATTACAACAGTTAGAAAAAAAAGGAACTCTCACAGACATGTCTTGGTTTCACATAATTATTTACAATGGATACCACAGCTAGATTTTCCTTTGCAGAAGCTGAATGGCTGAGGTATCACTCTCAGGATGCAGTGGTAACATTAATGATTCCGTTTACTTTCTTGCTCTGCACTCACAAGTCTGTTTTGAATTCCATTTTCAGTCCTGTGTTCTAAGTATTTGTTCTCAGTGCTCTCTTTGCTGCTTCCACTCTGGTGTGTTAATACACGGAATCCACGTGTTAAGGGTATATAAGTCCTTTTTTTAATTTTGTAAAGACGGTGGTTTTAGAGTGTAAAAAGTATTGATAAGCAAGCGCTGTCAAATATACTGTATAGCATATTTGCCAAGAAGAGCATTGGAAACAAATCTTGACATTCATCCATCCAGTATACAACAGGGTAGATGAAAGTCAAGATTCTTCACAGCAAGATGTTAAGACCAAAATGTTTCTGGAAGACCCAAAAAATAAAACCCAAACAAACAAACAAACAAAAACAAACAAACAAACAATAAAAGCCCTTCCATTCTGTAGTCTTAAAAAGTGCGAAGATAAAATGTGATTCTTTCAAACAGATAAAACCCACTGCATGGAAACTTTTTTATGGCAAGACTCAATATGAAGGTTTATCTTGTTTGTTACTTTGGTTTTTAAACGAGCACATTGTATTGCATGAAATGTCACCCCCAAAAGCAAGGTCTCAAACAGATGGACCTTGTCACTTATGGACCACAGATGGCATGATTCATAATTAGAAAAAAAAAAGTATATTGTAATTGCTTGATCTTTGTCTTGGGGGAGTGGGGAGGAATGCATGCGGATGTCATCACCCATGTTAGCCAAAGTAGAAGGTCTGTACACACAAAAGCAAATTGTATGATGAATGTACTCATCCAGGAGGTAACACAGTTTTACCAACATAAGAATGTGTTTCAGCTAAATGTTTCAGTTAAATGCAGAATTTAACATTATGTTAAAGGCTTCAAAATTGAACAAATCTTTTCTGATTCAGAGGGGAAAAAAGGGAATAGAATATCATTTAAATCTATTACGAAAGACAATCCTCAGTTGCAATTGTAAGTGGCATGTGAAATATGCCCTTACTTGATTACTTAGGTCAGTATTGGTTTTGTGTACTTCTACTGTTTATGTAAATAAAACATGTTTCTCTTTGCTTACTTGAGAAGACACATCTGAAATGATTATCTTTTCACTTTTACGCTAGATTCATGTGTACTTGACACTGAAATTTGCTTGCAGTGGAATGAATAGGTCTGGTTTTTATACGTTGGGTAACATGTCCATGTATGTAATCACCAGCATGTACATATATGCACAACTTGGATTTTTTTTTTTCACGTTGATTATTAAGCTTGCCATTTCTCACATATTGATGAAAGAGAATAATGTCTACTTTCTTTGGTTTAAATATGTTTGACATCCACATTGTTTGAGTTAGAATTGTGTCACTTATGTGAATCAAACCGTTCAAGTCAGTCCAATGTATTCAGAGTTATCGATTTGTCCAGCTAACGTTGTTGGATTCATACATAGATATTAGAACCCGATGAAGGCAGAGAAGAAAATACCAATACATCAGGACCCGAGTGCTAATAATCAGGCTATGTCATTAGACTTTAATGATTTTGGTAGACATAGTCTGCACTGTCAGATCTGTACTGTTTCTGAGAATCCAAATGTTTTAAGCAAATCTGACTATATTATGATTCTGTACCAAACGTTATTAAGTATGCCACCTCACCATAGCTGGACATTTGGACTGCGTCCCCAAGATTTCTGAAGATTTTAGATTGCAGATCCAAAGTTCCATTGTGAGTCAGCCATTAGTCTTTCATGGCCCGATTTGTTTAACTGTATTGAAATAAAAGAAAATCAGATCGCTGGTTTCATTTTGAGGTGTAGATCAAGATTGTGTTAGAACATATGAAAATATATCAGCACAGCCACATCGTCAACTGACACAGATTATGTTGTCAGGTTAAGACTGTAGTGTTAGATCTACCAAAGACTGAAGAGAAATACAAAGAAAATATTGTCAGTAAATTACCAGGGATATGTTTTGTTCATTTAGGTGATTTTAGTTTTTCAACTAAAGGGTGATGTGCCTGGTAAATTTGCCAGCCAATTGTTATTTTGGGTCCTCAGTTTTCATTTGAACTTAAATGTTCAATGAAAATTAGGTTTATCACCCTGTATGTTAAGAGTCATTTTTCAGATTCTGTTCAGGTGCACCCCTTTTGTCTATGAGTTCAGTATTTACAAATTAAAGACTGCTGAACAGCTGAACTCTCACTTTTAAATTTCAGATTTTACTCAGGTCTGTAACAGTGAGTTGAAAAGTCCTGATTTGGTTGGTGGTTAGGTTGATTTATGTGTGAGTTATTCTTGTTGGCAGCACACTATCATTATATTATGTGCAAGTAGTCTTCTGTTATACCTGGAAGCACACTGTCATTGCATTATGTACATGTAGCCTTCTGTTATACCCTTTACAAACTTCTCTGCTGACGGACAGATAAATACACCAAAGGTGAGCAGATTGTTTAATGGAATGCAGGTGTAACTCGACATGGTAACACAGCTGCTGGTGCCAGAAAGGAGTTTTGCAGTTGCAATAAAATAATCCACCAACTTCTTCAGCCTGAATAAGGTCAGTTTCTCTGAACAGTAGAGATTTTATCTCATTGACAAGACTGTATCAATAAATATGGATTATATTAGTGTCTCTGCTAGCAGATTCATATTACATCAGTCGCTATTGACTACTGTTGACTCTCTGATAACTCATGGACAATATATCCAGATTGTTTCAGTATTATTTAGCCTGTATCAGCAAATTCAGACAGTGTCATTAGATCTTCATTGAGAGTACATGCAGACACTTTAATTCGATTTTCACGTTGTTTCAGAGAGGAGGAGCAAAAATATGTGAAATTTGCCCATGAGGTGACCCAAGACATTGTCAGCCGTGGCATCAGCAGTGACAGGTACTGTCATCATCATCATGATGTATCTCTTTGATGGTAGATTCTTAGTGAGAATTGGGGAACTTGTGTGTTCACTGCTGTTGCTTGTAGCATGGTCTAGAATGCTGTTGTCACTTGTAGATTATTATTGTGCAATTCTTTGCAGAACTCTGTCCACCTACTCTGTCCACCTTCCAGATTTGCTGCTGATGTTTGTTGCACAAATCCAGTATACTGTTGTCTGATGTAGCTCTAATTGTATAGTTCCTTGCAGAACCCTATCCACTTTCTAAGTACTTCTTCCTGTCTCTTCTGTCCAGAGGGAACTTATCCCAGACAGGTGTAGCTTTTCACTGACATGTGTGATGCTGTATGCATAAAACTATAGATATGGGTCAATTATTTAAAGATAGAAATAAAAAAAAAAATGTTATAAAGAACATAATTCTGACATAATACAACAAACATCAAAGTCTGAGGCATTGCTGTGATGATAAATAGAGAAAAAGATAATGACAAGGAGAGAAATAGAGATAGTTCTGAACAAGATGCGAAAACTGAATTCAGTTATCTTAATTAGTTCCCGAGATGTGCAGATCTAAACTCTGAGGTAATATTATGACGACTGGTGTGTATTAAAAGAATATCTGTACGTTTCTTCAGGGTTCTCCAGAAAGTCTTTGAGAACCACATAGAGAGAAAGAAAGGAGAACTGGACGAGGTGAGTCTAATTTTAGAATGTATATGTGTGTATGTATACATACAAATATATGTATGTGCCTGTATATATAAATATATATAGAATTATAAACAAAGCCGCCTCTTATATTTTAGATTGAACAAATAAAGGGAGATAAGCATTCACATCTGCAGTGGTAGATAACAGTAACTAACAGTAAATGCTTGAGTGGGTGAATGGGGAATAACAAATGCTTCTCAGAATGAGCCTTCAGCATGCTTATGGTCTCCAAGGAGGAGGCCATCTCCAAAGGGGAGAAAACTAACAAGGAACATATCATAACTCCTGGTCAGATATCTGTATTTCAAAACCTGATTGTTCCTCTTTGTTGACCTCAGAAAGTCGTAACTTGACTTCTCTGCCTTTTAAGTTTTAACCAGAATGCTATCCGAAGAAAGGCTGGTGAGGAAGACCATAGTATGTTTGTCGAATTAAGAAAACAAAACAACCAAAGGTCCCACCTAAGAAGCAAAAGAAAATTATGAAACAACAAAATAAGCTGCATTTTCCTGCGAAAAGTAGAAAATATAAAAGATAACATCTTAAGACACAAGTGCTGAGGACCAGTTCTTGGAATGAATCCGCAAGGCACTGAACTATAATAAACTAATAAATTCCCAGGGTAAGTAACTGAGCACCATTCCAGCAATTTTCAGAGCAGCTTGGTGTTGCAATGACTGCAAGAAATATTGAATTATAAACAAAGCTTGCCTTATGTCTTAGATTGAAATATATTGTAATCTAAGACATAAGTGCAAGCTTTGTTTATAATTCAATATTTCTTGCAGTCATTGCAACACCAAGCTGCTCTGAAATTGCTGGAATGGTGCTCAGTTATTTACCCTTGAAATTTATTAGTTTATTATATATATTGTGTGTGTGTGTGTGGAGAGAGAGAGAGAGAGAACAAGAGATTGAACATTTACTTGAGAGTAGAGCATTATATTGGTCTTGAACAACACAAACATTGTCAACATTACCATTCAAGAGCAAATTTATTTACACAGGCACTTCCTAGGATTTTTACCATGCTGCATAAGCTGTGGCTGGTGACATTGGTGTCCTTAATCTTGTGATTCACTTTGTTTGTAGCGGCGTCTGAGAGCCATCATCACAGACATCCGAAGGGACCTGGGCGTGCAAAATGTGGAACCATTGGAGAGGAAGAGTGTGCAATACAGCGATGACCTAGAACAGACGGTAAACACACAGCATGAAGGAGAGATGACAATGGACACGTTGGCCTCCATGGAATCTACCACGTCCGCCGCTAACAACACCTACAACTTCGAACGCACCACAGACATGCTCAGCACTATCCACTCCCAGCGAGAGGATGGGGAGGAGGAGGACTTGACATCCTCTATGGCAGCTCTGAAGGAGTATCAGATGACCCTGAAAGATAAAGTAGAAGAGGATGAGTCAGTAGGATCAGAAGCTCTGGACGACACACTGACCACAGGTAAGGGAGCAACACTGGGGTCTACTCTGGTCAATGGAGATATGGACACAGAGTCTGCTGACAACTCCCAACATGTGACAGAAAAGGTCAGGGGTGAAGAACATCGTCCTTCACCTCGCCCCAGGCATCTGGGTAAACAGAACCCTGACACATCTGAGCAGCGAAACCTTAGTCGTCAAGCTTCGGTCACCGACACCGACGCCAAGACAGAAATAGATGAGGAAGAGGTGGAGGAGGAGTATGAAGATGACTATGATGCTGATGATGATGACTATCAAGAAAAAGCATCTTAAGATGACTTTTGAAAACAAAACAGCTATTGGGGAGAGTTGTGTTTTTCAACAGAACAACATCTCATTCTGTTGGACAGAAAGTTACAGACGAGGAAGTTGGGGGAGGAAGTAAAAATCTGTTCTTTGAAGGGTGTGAAATTGGAAGTTTGTAACAGAACAGAATGCCACAATTTACTTTTAGGGTTTTTTTTTTTTTTTTTTTTTTTTTTAGATCATGTTTCAGTGTAATGTTTATATTTTCACATTTCAATTGGATAACTGATTCATTTTCTTCAATGAGGGCTATTTTGCAAGGGAAAGCTGTATGTCTTGATTATTGATTCTGTGTCTGTGATGAACTTGTAAATATTCCATATTTTAACAAATTGTTTGTTCATTATTTCAGTGCTACTTTGTATTTTCATCACATTATTTTTGAATGCCATATTCATTTAGATCACAAAACTGAAAATAAGAATTATGCCAGCCGGGTTAGAAAATATACATCTGTGATTGAAAAGTAATCAAATGCAAAGAAGTCACCTATGTTGATGCCGTCCACTTCTGTACAGTCTTTTTTGTGTAATCATGTAGCCTTTATGTGCCAGAAATCATAGCTGGCATATAATCCATTATTTTAGAGATGTATTATTGGAAGCAGAGGGAAACACATCAAATGGCTTTGTGGATGTAACGACCAAAAGAAATGTCTTGAAGCCATCCTCTCTCCCCTCTTTGTTCTCCAATTCTTTCCCCTTCTTCTTCACCTTCCCCCCTTCCCCTCCCCTGTCCTTCCCCCTCCAGCTCCTGTCCTAATGAAAATAGCAAAGAGTCAAGAAGTAGGCAAGTGTAAGTCCTGATGGGAAAAAGAAAACAAATATAACTTCAAAGTATAAAAATCAGAACCAAAGATTTTGTCAAATTTTAGTTGAATGGGAGAAAGATTATACTGGTCTAACAATGCTTCTGTTCAAAGGACTTGTGTATTAAACAAATAGTATTTACTTGGAAATGTTAAAGGAAGGTGTGTGATCAGTGTTCAATGGTGAAGGAACATGAATGGAATATCTTTATTTCATTGAAAGCTTTGGGTCCAGTGTGGTCTCTGGAATTCTACAAATATTCCCCACCCACCACCTTTTTTATTATCTACTTTACAAAATCTCTCACATGGAATGATGTTTGAGCAGTAGCTATTACAATAGGCCTTGTGCCATAGACATCGGACACGTTTGCTTTCATCTTATTCACATATTCATTTCCATTGTTCTCAATGACCATGCCCATATCAAATCTGTTCATTAGAAGAAAATAAGTAACAATTTGCAGGATTCTGTTAGCAGCAATTTAGATATCAGCAGCCCTCATTCCTGTCAAAAATGGCACTGCATATGTGGCACAAGGATTATGTCTTGGTTTTATGTGTGATTAAGAAAATTCTGTGTGAAAAACATCAGAAGATCATCTCATTGAATCCCAGTGATGTTTTTAGCATTATATACATTACTGCTGCATTCTGGATATTCTCTGCCAATATTTTCTCATTTTTATGGTGTACTTGGTTGTTTTTCCGTCTTCCAGTCCATGCATCATCCATGCTTATTTTTTCTCAAACTGCTTCTCTTTAAAGAAAAGAAAAAGCAAATTGGTGTCTGAGACTGACTTTGTACTCTTTTTCTGTATAATGTATCTTTCCACTTTGGACCTGGTAATCTTTTTCTTGATAATTATTGCAGAAAGAAAATCTTGAAATTCTGTAAGGTATTAGTTTTTATCTTTGTACTTGGTTTGTTCCATTTTACTGAGGTACTTTGTTATTATTAAGAATCTTTTAAGTATGAGTGGAATGACTTGGAGTTTAGAAACTTTCTTTGGGTTTATCTTCCGTTCTAGAACTTACTATGTTCAAATTCATTGTGGCCATAAGAAAAGTGCAGGTTTATGCATAATAGTTACAGTGTCTGGAAATCACTTTACACTTCATTTGTATTTTTGTGCATGGTCTGCTTTTTTTTTTTTGGGGGGGGGGGGGGGGGGACAGAGTCTGCCACTGAACCACTTTCTATTTCTTGGGTGAAATATGCCTAAATCATGAATTTAAGATCGTTGTTAGCATGAATGTAATTTTTGCCATAGGACAATGCATGAAATGGAAGATGCACACAAAAATTATTCTTTCTCGGGGAGAGATGTTTGCTGTGTGAATGACTTTTAAAATAGACACACCTTAGCTGTTCATTGTGTTGTGCAGACTGACAAAACATGGAAAAGGAATACTTTAAACTATGCTTTCTTGCACATATAAGAAACAATGCACAAAAAGTCCATTTGCTTTTCTGGAAGAAATATGCTTGCATGTGAATGTGTAGAAGATGCTAAATAAATTCTTTTACAAGCAGAGATAGTTTGCTGTGTGACCTTTAAGGTAAAACACACCATAGCTGCTTTTTGTGATATGCAAACTGACAAAACATGTTGAGGCATATTGAATTATGCTTGTGATATATTGTGGCTTAGATGCAAATTCTGGAGAAGAGTCTGCAATGCACAGTATAATTGCTGATGTACCTTCCTATTGAGGATGCATATGCATGTGTGGATGCTCACACACACACACATGCACAGACACACGCTCACACTCACACTCACACTCACACTCGCACACTCACACACACACACACACACACAGTGAATCATGCACGTGCAAACATGTATTTTCTAAAGCAACACTTTAATTATCTTAAACTGTAAATTGCTGAATGATTCCATTGGGATGATGATAAAGATGCCTAAAACAAAAATGCACTGAAACTGTACAACACTCACACTCACACTCGCACACTCACACACACACACACACACACAGTGAATCATGCACGTGCAAACATGTATTTTCTAAAGCAACACTTTAATTTCTTAAAACTGTGAATTGTGAAATGATTCAGTGGAAGATGTAAAAGACTGCCTAAAAAAAAAAAATGCACTGAAACTGTAAATGAATTAAATGATGGCAGGTTTTTGACGCAAAGGTGGTGAATGTATTTTTCTTTGTGATGCACCTTCTTGCTACCAAGCGCACGTTCATAGCACTGCAGGGCAAAATATTGTCATCCTTGTCTGTTTGTTTATCATCCCTTAAGGTTAGATAACAGTCTGAGGAAGGATTGTATGATAATTGTGCAGAATTGTCTTTAGGGTAATTATTTATAGGGTTTTGATTTTATGGTGTATTGGGGTACAACTGATTAAGCCCATACAGAAAAGCACTTTGACGCTATAGTCACCCGCCTCTCTGACAAATGTTTTTCTATTTATTACGCTTTCCAAGTTCTTAAACTTCTGACAGCCCTGAAAGGGCCCTGTGTGGGTGGCTGTGCTACAGTTACAAAAGCCTGTTTATCTATATGTTGGCACAGAAATCACTTGAATTTAAGCATTTCTAAGTTATCTGCAGCATTGAATGTAATGTGCTATGATTTATTTCTGGCAGTATGGGTGACAGTGATGTGGTTTGATTCATTGCGGCTAGATTAATTGCATTGTTTCAAACCACATTTTATTTACCCGTATTGGTGTTTAATTTCTTCTAATCATTTGTGTTTCATAAAGCATACATTTGCACACACATACATGAGTGCATGCACGTTGACATGCGCACACGCACATGTGCGCACATACGCGCACACACACCTAAATATGATGGACATGCATGCATGTGCGTGAGCGCTCACATGCTCACACCCACACACCTACACGCACAAACGCACGCATATACACGCACCATGCACACAGACGCACACAATGGTTACAAAGTGCAAACTACTTACTTTGTGATTCCTTGGTATATTTTATTTTTCTGTAATTTTTCAACTATTTTTTTTCCCTTTTGATGTGCAATCTGTTATCTTTGTCCTGTGTTTTGTGAAAAGATTCACAGTCAGTGACTTTTAATAACCTCAGTAGAATGAGTTAGTGTTCACTTTGATATGTCATTTGTCCTCAGTGTTAATTTTTAGTTGGCATGATTTGTTTGATGAGATGATAGATGAAGCAGTATGACTGGACACTACAGCAAGGCTTAAGCTTGTACTTGTCTCGAATATTTTACTGGTGCACAGAAATGTTATGTGATTCAGTGAGGATTGGGTTTATGTGATCTTTTTTATGTCCATTTTTAAGTGTGTGTGTGTGTGTGTGTGTGTGTGTGTGTGTTGTGTGTGTGTGTGTGTGTGTGTGTGTGTGTGTGCGTGTGTGTGTGTGTGTGCGTGCGTGCATGCGTATAGAAAAGTTCATACAGAACCAGCATGAATTTAGGAACGATGGAAATGATCCCACAAAAACATTTCCTACTGAACCAGTTTTTGAGTGTGTCAAGGATGTGCAGTCAGCTCTGGACAGCTAACACTGATTGATCTTTCTGCATGGGCTTCTTAGAATGTTAAAAAAATGAGCTGTTTACAGCCGTTAGTCACCATACACACTCACACATGCATGATTTGTGAATTGCTTTCAGCATGCATCAGCTACAGTGTGGCCTTTGTGGTTTGTGGTCAGTTTGACTAAGCAGAACATAAACCATGAAAGTATTCTTTCATTTTCCACGGAGTTCTGTTGGAACAGCTGATTGAGTGCATTTGTAAGAAAAATTTATTGCAGTAGTGACGTTCTGGTACAAATAGCAATTTCAGATGGTGCAGGAAATCTGAGCCTGTGTCGCCATTGTCAGTGATGTTTTGCAAAGATCCGATCTTTGAACATGATTATTACCAATATGACAAAGTGAAAATATGTGATAACTTTTTTGCTGTTGACATGTCACTTTCATATGAAACTTTCTGCCTATTTTGTGTATGTATTGAAATCATTCCATTTTAATCTGGGTGTATATGTACATAAGAGCTTGCATGCATGTCCTGTGTATTTTCTGTGTACTTGGATATGTGTGCTTGTATGCATGCATGGAAGGGTGGATATGTGTGCGTCTGTGTGTGTGCATAACCGTTACTGTATGGACAGTCAACAGTTATGTGCTAGTTCATCAAAATCATCTGCTGAGTTAGTTTTTTTTTTCTTTTTTTTTCTATCATCTTTCCATAAACCATTTTAGTTTTCACTATCATGTATTCATGCATTCATAGTTATTTGAGCATTGCTAACCAAAATGGTGTAGCTCAAAAGAATGAAAGTAGGCAGATACACCACTCTTGCTGGAAACCTGTGTATGCTGTGACTAGTGTCAGTTTTGGTCATTGTTGTTTGACTTGTAATGGCTTATCTTGATTGCTAATGATTGTTACTATATTTTGTTAATATTATATATATTCACTATCTGTCTATACAAGGTCTTTCTCTCTGTTTCTCTTTGCATCCATTCTTACTGCATTGGTTATTGTTTGTATGTATGTTTGTTTTTGTCACTCTCATTCTTTCTGTTCTTCTGGCTCAAAATTGGAATCTGTCTCAACATACAGTTTTAAGCGATTCTGTGATATGCATTTGTCCTTGTTTTTGATTTATTTATTGGGAGAAAAATGAGTATGTGCCTAAGGGTTGGGTTGATGTGGAGTTGGATGAATTAGTGAACTGTGTGTGTGTGTGTGTGTGTGTGTGTGTGTGTGTGTGTGTGGAGAGAGAGAGAGGGAGAGAGAGAAGATTCTGTTACACCTGGGTAGATCATGTGGTGATGTGTCACAGGAAATTCCCATTGTATTGTAATGCATACCTATTTGATATGATCTGAAATTTTGGGTTCCTCACTTCATTTCATGACTAACAAACATAGATTATTCAAAAGTTTTATAGGGCGATTCCAAATTAAATAAATTATAACAAATCCAGACTTGAAAACTAGGCATCTCTATTTGATGATGATAGTTTTAGCATCATGACTAACCTGTTATTCATGTACTTATTATCTCTGCCTCTCTCTTGGACTGCTTAATCATTATACTTTCTTTTTGTGTCTCTCTTTGACTGCTTAATCATTATACGTTCTTTTTCTTTTAAAGTTTTCCATCCATTGGTGGAATTCATTGGTTATGTACCAGTACATGTTATAATACCATTATATTATATTTTTGTCTTCTTGTATGTCATTCCTGATAGAAAATTGTTAAATAATTCAGGTGTTTTGTTCAGTTTTTCATTTGTTGTGAAAAATGAAAGAGCTTTCTCCCCAGAAAAATGTATTAATGTCATGGTACAAGGATTTTTTGTGGTCTCATTGTGTGGAGATTTGATGCTCTCACATCTTGTGTGCTTACTGTTTCTTCATTCTTTCAGTCACTGAATCTGGGACTCTTACTTAAAAGTGACTTAGATCAGATGTGTTAATGTTCTGTATATTTGTCGAGTCATTCATTTCATGATTAATTCTTCGAACTGTTTTCATAGAAGCTGTGATACGGTCATGAATATGTATCGTTTCACCAAAATTATAAGAAATATGAACATATTTTCCTATATAGACATAAAGACATTAAAACAGACGGTTTGGATTTGGTGAGAGGGGTTGGATGTGGATGGGAAAGGGGAGGGGGGGGGGGGGGGGGCTGAGGGGGGAAACTAGGCTTAATCACAAAACTGTATTGTGACTTTGAAGTTTGTGTATTTCTTACATGTTACAGAATTAGTGGTCATAATAGGACTGACAAATGTAGATGCAGTTTGTGTATTAAATGGCAAAATTTATTTGTGTACATGCATGATGGAAAAATTGTGGGAATGGTATTAAAAGTTGGTGGAAAACGAAGCAGACTGTCATACAGATGTTCTTTTACTTTGTTAATGAGTGTGAATTTTTTTTTATGCTTATCTCTTTGTCCTTGTCTTTGTAACTCTGTCTCTTTTAAATTATTTTCAGTGTGTTTCTAAGTGTGCATTTATAAATGAGACGTATTTGGCAGGGGAGAGCAGGAGAATGTGTTTTATTCTCCCTTTATGTTTTGATAGCAATGAATTAAACAGGAACGTTGAGGAAAGACTAAAAAGCACGTGCATTGCTCACTTGCAGAATCAGTCCAACACAGGTCAATGCAATCCATGTTAAGTCATGAAGCAATTCTTTGTGATTCTGTCTCCTATAAGTGTCTTTATATTACTTCTCTGTGTGACCCTGTATATGAGACCTGTTTAGCAAAAATGAGCAGGAAAAGCATTTTGTTCTCCCTTCATGTTTCAATAGCAATGAATTGAACAGGAAAATTGAGGAAAGACAAAAATGTACATGCACTGCTCATTTGCAAAGTCAGACCAACAGAAGATCAATACAATCCATGTACATTGTGAAGCAATTCAACAGGAAATGTGAAAGACTGCTTCCAAAAATTTAATGAAACTGTAAATAACATGTGAATTGTGGTGAATATGGTTTTCTCTATGATGCACTTTCTTGTTATCATAGGCATAGCCACTGCAGAGCAAAGTTTTGTTGTTGGTTCCGTTTCGTTTGTTCAACTTCCCACAAGATAACTTGAAAATATTTCAAAGCTTTGTTTAGTCCTACAGGGTTGCTTGTAGGGTCATGTCTATATATGATGACATTTTGAGATCTCTGGTGTACACCTGGCGAAATGCCAAAGGAAAACCATGAAAGCTAGCTAGGTTTGTGACCTGCCTCCATCACAATGTTTGTATTTGGCAGGTTCCCTTGTTGTGGGAAAGTGTGTCCTTCAGCTACAGTGAACCTAAGATTTCATGAACAAGATGGTTAAGACAGAAGGGGAAAGTGGGGGAAATTTGGGCAGGCATGATGAGAGATAGTGGGGGAATAATGATTATGCTTGGGAATGCAAATGACATAACCACTGGTCACTCTGAGACTGTCATCAAGAACCCATAACATTATAGACAAATATAGTTGTACTTATCACAGATAACAGTGTGCAGGGAAAATCAAAATGAGGTCACTATGCGCAGAAGGCATACTGTAATTTAAATAAACAACACAAAGCACTTTATATTTACAATGTGATGGATGGATGAAGCGTGACACTGCTTGAGAATAAGAAAGCTCACAGACAAAATCATGTACAATAATCTTCTGACACAATCATGTAATAACATATTTATCACATCTTTTCACCAAAAGTTCTTAATATAATGTTAATGACATAGCCATCCTCTCTCTGTTTCCACTAATCTGGTTCTTGCCCTTGGCCATTTGTAATGATTTGAAAGTTGTGTTGGAGTGTATGTGAAAATAAAGCCAGCCAGATAAGCTAGTATTGGAAACTTCAGCCTTAATTTAAGAGAAAGGTGGACAAACGAGTCACAAGACAAAACACGACGCGTTTCGACCTCTTCGGTCTTCTTCAGGCAAGACACAAACAAATAGGACAATGAAAATAAACGAATTTGTCACTTTGCTTAGATCTCTTCATAGGTAGGCAGGTGTTAAATCTAAGATTTATTTAAGATTTGTTTAGATTTCCGCCTGCAGTCGTCTCACTTTGCAACTAGATTTATTTTAAGTGGTGAAGTTTGCTGGGGTTATGATTGTCTTTCTCCTCTGATGATTCACAGTATCCAGCACACTCTGAGACATTGAAAGAAAACACAGGTTCATGCTACTCCGGCCATAGAGATAATTGCAGTCAATGCAACAAGATGTATATCTCCAGCTTGACCATCTGATACTGTTCTACAGCTGCATTTTACCATAAAAACACAGGCATTCTGATACATTTTTTGCTGTATTAGAAAAAGGAACACTGTAACTTTCAAGATCGGTTAGATTCTGGGGAAAATCTGCATCCAGATACAGACATTCTTGTATTTGAAAGACTTGAATTATTTGCTTTTGTTGGAGGAAGTTCTCTCGACTTTTTCAGGAGTGAGAATGTTTTCAGAGGAATGCTTATGCTGTTGTATATGGTGATTGCACAGCCATAGAAAGTGCTCTTGCACAACATACACACAGAATATATGGCATGACTCGCATATTGCTCTCTAAGCGTGACTTTGAGATGGCCTTTGCTGTCACCTGGGCTGTGAACAACATGAATAGAATAGGAACTTCTGAACTAAACTGAGCTGTGTACTGTGATGAGGTGGTAAAGAAGTAGGTAAATCTCTGTGCTCACCAACCAGATTAGTTGATCTTTGGCTGTGTCTTCACAACTATTAATGATGTGAGCAATTTCAAAAAAGTGGTTTCTTCCCAATTGACTCAATTGTTTGAAGAGAGTTTTTTTTTTCTTTTCTATTTTTTTTTTCCCGTTTGTGGCGTGAAAATTGCCCTAAATTGTTCATCCAAGTGTATCCTTCAAACTGTTGCTGCAGATGTAGGAGACAAAGATGAGATCTCGATCAACTGGTTGCATTTTTTGCTTCATGGCTCCATAGCAGATGATGATGGTGTAACAGAGAATTTCTATTAGTTATGCAGTAGACATAGCTAGGAAGCAAGGCATCTTATGAAGACAACTTTCTGTTTTATTTATGATTAAATCTATGAAGATCTCTGTGCTATCAAACGTACAGCAAGATTTCTAATGTACGTCTGTTGTAATCAATCGTTTCAACCAGTAGCATTTTTGTCAGAGGAACACAAGAACATGGCATTCTTTTTTTGACAGGTAGCAATGAACTAGAAAAAAGTTTTTAAAAATGTTTACTCACATGTAACCCCCTTTTCTGCCACCCACCCAGTACTCCTATTTTGAACAGTATCATTGGGTCCGGAATAGCTCAGTAAGTAGAGTGCCAGACTCATGATCCTTGTGATCCCAGGGTTGTGGGTTAGAATCTCTGCTTGGGTGTTTTGGTACAGGGGGGATTTTTCTCTCAGAATTAGCATTGGTTCTAATTCAACTTCCTCAAAAGTCTTTCAAATGAGACTATAAACCGAGATTCTGTGCGTGAATATATGCATAGCATCTTTCATGCATGTAAAATTCCATCACCAACTTTTGAAAGAGGAGGCCAGTTTGGCCATTGGTACAGATGACATGTATACACATAATATGCACTGAAAAGGTGGAAATAGGAATGAAAGACTGAATGACATGGAAAACAACTGAATGAAGCATCAGCGTGCAGCTTTTTAGTTTGCCCTACCCAGGTAGGCAGCCTGTTGTGGAAAAGAGAGTGTGGATTGTCAATTGCTGAGAACTTGATCTTTAACTGAGGACAGGCACTATATAACTACTACTACTACTACTACCACTACCACCACAGAACTACTACTACTAATGTCGGTCTGGTTGTGATAGTAAATAGATTTTCACATAAAATACATATGTTCAGCACCATCTCTATGGCTGTCACTCATTCGTCACTCATTCTGATACCACAGTACACACAGAAAACCAGATTCATCCTGTCACAGTCCCAGCACCATCAATCAATTTTATCTTAACACAACCTGTAAGGAGACACTCTAGTGGTGCTAAGTCATTTTAGTGGTGTCCAAAGCTGCCCGTGCAGATCCAACATATGCAGGATACCACCCACAAAGCCCTCTACTGCTGACAATGATCCCTTTATCCCAGAGTCAGTCTGTCATACCTGTTTGTTGATCAGCATTCCTTTTTATCTTGCCAGTATTAAAAACTTTGACACAAACTCAGCACAAACATGCACATGGAGAGGACTTTGAAGCTGAGATCACATCAAGAGCATAGCATGAAGGGTTACAGAATTAGAGACTTTTAATGATAATGAAAATGAAACTATACAGTTCTGTTTTGGCACAGCCTACCTCTGCTTTCTTTCATGATTGATCCTAGAGTCATTCAGACCTGAAACATGCAGATACCTGCAGTATGAGTCAGAAAATTTGAGCAACACTCTTAAGATGCATGCTTTAGGTGGAGGAAACCAGACTGCATGATTCATGTTTTTCTTTTTGAACTCTTTTAGTACAGTCAGCACTGGATAGGAACTGGCTAGAACCAAAAATCTTACAGACAATTGTCTCTGATGGGACTTGAACCTACAACTTCCTAGACTACAGTCTATTGCATTAACCACTGCATCACAGCAGCTGGTTACTCTGAGAGAATTTGGTCAGTGAACATGTCCATAATTAGCCTTTGGCTACTAGAAGATGCTAATCTCACAATTAAAGCATGACAGAATGATCGCATGGTCATAGGGAGAGCTGCAGTCAAAGTCAAAGGGCAAACCTGAAGGTCTCAAAATGATTGGAGGCATGACGGCGTTTGGGTCTTTCAACCAATTCACTTCAACTTCTTTTCAGTGATTTATTATGGTCAGAAGATGCATAATCTTAGAAGTCAACAAGCTGAGGTGAAAGTTTTTTTGTTTTTTTTTAATTTATGTTATTGTTGCTTTTGTGTTCATTTTTGTTTGTAAGTTTGGTTCCAAAGACAAGAGAGGGTAACCCAGTGATCACTGATGACTTGGAAAGAGGAACAGACTTGTTGGGGTAAAAAAAAAAACCAAAAAAAAAAAACAGGGGAAGAGAATGCCTGTCTTTCTGTTGCAAATAAAGTTACATTTTCTTAGTTTATGGATCAAGCAAACGGATCTAGAGAGTAAAATGCTTGATCTAAGAGCACTGGAGAATGATGATTGTGATATCAGCAACTGACTGCTTTACATGTAGCCTGGGCCACACCCATGTTTTCACAGTTTCGTTCACTGTCTGAACAGTTATGCTGACTAATGGAGTAAAAATTGCTTTGGGTATGCTTGCTGATGGCATCTGTCTTATGAAACGTGAGCTCTAACACAGGTTACCTCCCTTGCAGATTTCCGAATGCTGCCTGTTAAAAGGTGGCTATGATATGTTGTGACTACGAGTAAATCCAAATAAAATCATCAGCCGAAACTGTTGTATTTTTGGTGTGTGCATGCATGCGTGTGTGCGTGCATGTGTGCATGCGTGCGTGTGGGTGTGTGTGTGTGTGTGTGTGTGTGTGTGTGTGTGTGTGTGTGTGAATTCTAGAATAATGTCAATAAATGGTTGTGATTTCATTACCAAAAGTCAGTGTTTGGGGGTAACATTAAGGTCAAAACTGACATCAGACTAGAGAAAATTCTCTTGGTTTCTTCTGTAAATATATCTGGTTTCAAAAAGTATACATTGTCCTAGAATTTGGTGTGAAAAAAGGTAATGCCCTGTGACAGCATGGAGCAGGGAAATGAACATTATCTGTGCATTTCTCGTGTTTAAGTGAAGAATCAAGGAGACAAAAGGTAAAAAATGAGGATACATTATTACATGCAGACAGACTGTACACAAAAGCAAAGATTTGTTGTTGTTGTTGTTGTTGTTGTTGCTGTTCCTTTTCAAATAGCTTCAGACTCACAAAATGTACAGAAAGTTTGGACTGTGCCCATGTAAAGGGGGAGTGGATAAGGAGAGGGAAGAGGAAGAGGAGATAGGGAAGAGAGTGAGTGTGTGGATGAGAGACAGTGGGCACATCATCTTCCACACCAACACCAGCTGTTGGTTTCCTCACTCTTTTATTAAAAATCATAGTTGGATCGAACCAACCACACCAACCTCAGGACAGTGCGTGCTACACACTACGGTTCCTCACATTTCACCCGTTAGGCCTACACCCGGCCCAACAATGGCTGTTGCTTTTCAGCCCTTTTCATTTACAAACACCTGAATAACAGAATCAGCATCACAGCCTTCACCACACTGTGCTCAGTGAAGAAATGGTCTCAGAGCCAGAACGCTGGGATATGTAGGCCTCCCAGCCCCTTTCAACGAGATCTTTTGAGAAAGTCCTTTGTGGCCTGAGTCACAATGGAACCACTAGAAGCGTCTAAAGTGTCTAAGATCTGGCTTTGCTGGGCTGCTCTTGAACTGACATTCTATCCCCCAGGGCCCTACAACCAACGGGGCCGACTGTCATGAGGAAACAGACCCTTCAGTCTCCGTACCTAGGGCAAACTTCAGCAACTACTCCCACCTGTGGATATTTACCTCTCTAAAATCTCAAGTCCACCCCAACCAAGACAACACCAACCACGGCTCCAAGGTCTCCCGGGGCTGCCCCCCCCCCCCTCCCCCAGCCTATACTTAGTCTCCTAGACCAAGCCATCCAGACCAGCCATGGTCAAAGAGAAGCTCAACAGCTCCTCAGCAAAGGCGATACCAATTATGATGTGGCTGAAGTCCAATGGCTGTCTCTTCTGAACAGTCTGCCCAGACCAGTTGTTAGGCGAATTGTCTGCTGAGTGACCAGCCTCTTGACTGGCATTCCAAACTACCAGCTAGGTAACCCCTCACTGTGATCCTATCCCAAGTTTGCGGGATTAACCACTGCAAACTCTCTGTTCTCAAAGGTTGGGCAGAATCATACCCTTTACACCCAGAAATTTTTTTTATCAGGTCTGATCTTCCGAAAGATGTCGCATGCAGCTTTGAACGTACGTTGAGAGATATATATATGTAATCTTGCACTTAACATGTACCTATGGACCAGAACCAAACTTATGGGCTTGGTGACGTGAGGAAAGGGGGAGGGGGGAGAGGAGAGAGAGACATGAAATACGCTCACGCGGCTACCTTACCTTAAAAAAAAATCTTCAAAATTGTAGGTCAGCCGTCATTGTTGACTATTATAGAAACGAAAATTAAAATTCTAATTGAAATAAAGGACATGTCAGTATGATTCGAAAAGCCAGTTTGAAAGCTTTTTTTTTTTTACACGTTGACTAGCCTAGGATGTTTTTACGTAAATAAAACCTTGCACTGGAACTTCCTCTCCACCATCAGCCAGCATGGGTTTCTCATCGACTTGGTACGCGCATCCACGAAGATACGGCCCAGGATCTCGTTATTGGTAAATAAGAGTGTTTTATCATATGACCTTTTTAACTTTTACCTTTAATAGTTTGTATAAATGTGATGGACGACCTGCTGTTCAGTTACTTCAGGAGTTTGACGTGAAAACAGACCGTGGTGCGGGAAAATGTTGTTCACTCTTGAACTCTGCAGTTCTGTTTTGAAAATAATCTCTCGTGTGTCCGCTGTCATTGTGAAAAATGTGTTGCTCCTGACTTTGCTTGCCTTCTTATGTGCGCTAAAGCTACATTCAGTGTCAGCAGTGCCTACCAATCAGCTTTTCGTTCCTTGACATAACGAGTTAAGTTGTTGGCCATTGCTGTTTTTCATTAACCTTCCTTCATGGCTCCATGAAGTGCTTTGTCTGCATGTGTAGGATAGGACGGGAAAATTGAGCAGGTTACAAGGCTGAAGCCAGGGCTGAGACCATAGATTGCCAAGAGCGAGAAATTATAAGAGACCTCCTCTTCTCAGGTTCATAGAAAAAACAATAAGGTTCTCAAAAACGTGTGCTGTTTCTGTGACATTGAGACCCAAAAATTAATTCACTCTAGATACATGTCTTTGCATCACACGGTAGAGCATCATATTATGAAAAAGACAATTAGCCAGTTCATCTTCTTGTCATAGATGATTAACAAAAATGTTTTTTTGCTATGTTGTGGTTGCGACGTGGAACCCCAGAAAAGTGCTTTGAAATCTTTAAAAACAACATGCTGTGTAAAACCTGGTATAATTTATTTGTAATCCCAAGAGTGAAAGGTTCCCAAATAAAAAGAACTTTAAGAATGATTGTGAGTCTGTATTTTTCTGTAATTTTCAAGTTGCACATTCATCCTCCATGCCGGCAGCAACTTCACATTCTCACTTCTTCATAATTATTGAAACATAATAATAATAATAATGATTTCTTATATAGCGCTTAATCAAACAAATTTCTCTAAGCGCTTTACAAAGTCATACTACATTCACCCTTCTCATATACAATAATACACCTTACACCCAACTACAAATACTATTACTACAATAACTAACAAATCCTAATCCTACCAATGTGACATTCACTTATTCTTCAAATATCACTACAAAAACTTAATCCTATAACATTCAATCATACAACAAATACATATAATAGAGAACATACACATACGCTACATTTGACAAGGCCCAGACGGCTATGAGTTAGGTTGTACACCTCAAGTTGGGCATGCATTATTTCATATCCTTGAACTCATAAAATGCAAAGCAGCTTTTTCAAGGTGATGTGCTGTTTATTGCATTTGATTATTTAATAAAAACAAGTGTTACAGTTGTGACATAGAGTCCATTACTGTTGTGACGTGGAATCTAATTCTACCAAACAACTTGAGACCAACTATGGACATGGCAAATATGAGTCTTAAACAAAAGATTTGACATTAGAATAATTAGATGTTAAAAAATAAAAAGATTTGAAGTCAGTCCACTGATTAATGTTATCAATTTGAAGTCTTTTAGTTTTACAGTTGTGACGTGGAATCTAAATCTACAAATCAGTGAGACTTGGAGACCAACAGTGTAGTAGTAGTTTTAGGGATGTTAATTCACCTAATCTTTCATCAAAAGCTCTAGGCGTTCACAAACATGGTCAATACATATTTATACATGTTATCTCACAAAGACACAAAATACACATGAATAAGGCCCCAGGAAAATCAGGAACAGGACCAGACGGAATGTCCTGTGCCTCTCTGCCCCTAACCCTACTTTGTTCCCTCCTCATAGAGTTGGCTACCATGCCTGACTCCTTTAAGAGAGAGGTGGGAGGGGCGGAGAGAGGTAGTGGATCCAAGGCGAACTCGGCTGCTGAAGGAGAGAGCCCGGGTATCTTGAGAGGTGGACACGGCTCTGGGCATATAGGAAGCCAGGAGGGCCGCAGAGTCATTGAAGGAGAAGGAAGAGGGTATGGGGTCCTCATCCTCTGACTCTGAGTGTGCCTGCTCAGAACTGCAGGCAGAGGAAGTGACCGACCTGGGTGTGGACGAATGTGGGGGTAAACCTGATGGTCCTGGGTGGTCTGACCCTGCTGGAACCCCTGCCTGGAAGGGGGGGGGGGGGGGGTCCTGCCTGTAAACGCCAGGCTGAGTATGACAGTTGCGAAACAATAACACAATCAACAGTTTTAAAATAAAATTCAATATTTACTCAACAAATTTATTTGGTTATTCACTCTAATGAAGTAAAGAAAAAGATAGATGATGTATAGGGAGCAAAAAGTTTCCTAAAAGTTTGATCGGTCAGTGCAAGAAACTATCGTGCCTTTGTCTCTTGTCGCAACCGACACATTGCACACAAGCAAATGTATTTATTTAAATTTGGCATAAAATTTTCGTCCGACACAGAACAATCGTTTTCTTAATCAAGGCGTATGTTTCCTGATGACATTTCCTGCCTCAGTAAGCATCATGTTTTTGAAAAGGAAGGCTGAATGGAGTCAAGTTGGTTAGCAAAGCCAGTTCATCGGCAAAGACAAAGTTTGATCGAACATCGGAAATTGTAAAATTTCAAGTCTAAAACACAGATTTACATTATTTTAGGCCTTAACGATGTAACAGTATTCTTTTTACAAGAAACTATTCATATTCAAACTATTGAAAATGGTTAAACAAACCAGTACACCTACCTTCAGTGATGCAGTCGCAGGAGGCTGGCACAGTGGTGACGTTTCCAAAGAGGATGGAAGACAAAGGATCCGCAGTCTAGAATGTATTCATAAAGTGATACAGCAGAAAAAAAACCTCGGTGCCAGAGATATTTCAGGTCAAGGCTGAGTGCCCTGACCCGAAATCTCGGTGAACTGACCCCAGTCTCTGAGTTCACACAGGGTTTCTGTTGTTCGGTTGCGAGCAAGAGAAATGGAAACGATGCTGAGTCTTCGATCCGTGATCCGTGATATGATCATGAGCACAAGAACGGCAGTACGTAGGAATCAATCGTTCCGATGTCATGGACAGTTTTCTTCATCAGTATTTGTAGGAAAGCATTCCCAACAATGTTGATTGGTTTTGTGCATGAAACATTAAGATGGACAAGAAAGAGGAAACCAAGCATCATGACCGTAACCAAAAAAATGGTACGCCTATATATAATTAATTTCAAGGTAGAGCAAAGATTTTGTTCAGTGCAAACGTAGAAAGATACCTGTAAAGCTGTTTGCTGTTATTTTTGTTTCAAAATAACAATCCTAAAGAGTCTTAAGAATGATCTGTTTACAGTGTGCATCTTCCTGTCACAAATTGGCGGTATTGTTTTGTGTGTTTTTTCTTTTTAATAAATACTCATTTTATAGCAACACAGATACAAACACTGAATTCTTATTTTATATTTTATTTCTTTAATACAAACACCACCAAAAAAATAGTATGTATCACAATCATCCACTAACTACAAACAAATTTCAAGTCTTCCAAGTGAGTTACCCCGCATGTCACACGCGTTTCTGTGAATGACCCCCATAAGCTACCTGTCTGCTACAACAGCACTATAATCAGACAGTTCTTCTGATTGTTGTCAAGACAATTGGTCATTTGAAATTTTAGTGGGTCAATAACAGAAGACATACAGAAATGTGCATCACTGCGCAAATTAGATTGAAAAAAAAAAAGGAAAAAGAAAGGTCTTCAAGTAAACATTGTTTAGAAACATGCCATTATCTTCATAACTTAACACTATCACATCAAGTATTTCTGCATGTAGGTATTACACAATAAGATTTCAGGTAAAAATTATTGTACCTATGGCAAAGGCTTGACTAGCAACAGTGCGTGGGAGTGCGTGCACAGGTATTGCACTTCATTCCATCCCCAAATTGATCAACAGGGTGTTTGTGATTTTGTTAATAGCTTCACAAAAATGTTTGGTCATTTCATCTCTTTGGGGATTTCTGCAACCCCAAAAGATTTCTCTTGAGGGTGCTGAAAAATTTTCACCCGTGCGCCCACCCCCGTCCAGCTTTAGTACTTTATGTATACAATACTGAAGCATAGTACACATTTTGTGTTTCATGGACACATCGTTTCTCTGACAAATGTATTTATTTACTATGCCTATATTAGATAATGCTTGCTGATAAAGTTATTAAATTAATGTGAATTGTCAGGATTGATGTTCAAGAAAGCTTGTTTGTTTTATCATTCACAGTCACTTCTTTTATGGCAAATGCTGTTAACAATGAATAATAAGAATTCATCTGTATTTTACACTTTCCTTTTTACAGCCGTGTGTGCAATAACACCCATGGCCTCATCCGCAAATACGGATTGAACATCTGCAGGAGATGTTTCCGGCAGTATGCTGGAGATATTGGCTTCAAGAAGGTGAGCTTTGTCTCAGATGTTCTTTCTTATTTTTCAAATGAAAATTGATTTAGGTTGAAGATGAATTGTTAAGTCAGACATAACTGCAATGAATAAATGGCATTTTGCATGCACAATTGAAGACCAGATTTTAAGTGAAAATGTTGCGGTGGAAACACATTCAGACTCTCATGTTGTAATTCATCAAGTTGTGGGTGATAAGCGAATGAGTCTGGAGATGGAAAATTCTCAGAGAGTAATCTTACATTATCGTGATCATTATAGACTCAAGTCAGGGAGGCTCAGAGCTTAATCTGTACATGAGGATAGGCGCTATTTATGCTGTTAGTAATAAGATGAGTACTCTTAGTAAAAACGAAAGAAGTGTAGAAAAATGACATTCTGTCAAGCTATGGGTCTGGTGTCCTAACAGTAAGTTGAGTAACAGATGCAAAAAGAGTAAGTTGATTAACAGATGCAAAAAAGAAAAGATAAGAAATGGGAGTTAAATACCCTTTGAAGCTAAAAATCACAAAGAGAAAAATCATGAAAAGTTTGTTGTTTTCAAAAGGTCATGTTGGGATATGCAGTTTGAAGAAAACATCATGACTGCATTAAATTTACGAGACTTGAATGATTTTTTCATAATATGCCACACAACTGCCAGTCACTGAACCAAAAACAAACACAAGCACTGGTTCAGTGAAAACAGTTTGGTCTCAGCTTGTTTGCACCAGATGACTCTGTTCAGGACCATGTGAGTAATCTCACTTTTGAAAGTTTCACCTCATGTCAGACTCAGAGTGAAAGTGCCCATGATGGTGACACAAGCAAAACTTTTGACAATTCTATCAGTTGTTTGGATTGAATGGTGAGGACCTGATGATGTTGTCTGGTTGATATGCTCCCTCCACAACCATTACTTTTTTTTATTTTAATAAATATTTTGACTCTGAAAGCACCCCCTCCCCTCCTCCCCTCCATGTTTACACAAATTTGGAAGAAAGAAAAAAAAATTCAGTTCAAACACTACCACTGAAAATTCTTGCTGGAGTAAAAATTGCTACAAAGTTTTCCAGAAAATGTATGAAATGAAATTTATGACAAAAAAGTGATGTGGCTGTCTTCAAACAGATTTGCAAAATCATGAGCAAAGTAACTAGACATATGAATGCATGTTTGTGCCCAGCAGTGATGGTCCAGATCAGCATTTACCTATCAGACTGTGTAAATCGGTCCTGTGCGGTTGAATGTCAAAGTGAGGCTCCAGCAGGGGGGGAATCATTGACTTCCTACAAAACACATCATATATTACTAGTAAAAGCATGTATGAGTATATACAGTATGAAGAATAAGGGGGTCACCACCACAGCTGTCACAGGTACAAAACAAAAAATCCCCCCCTCTCCTCCTCCACCCCCACCCGCCATTTCGAACCCATTTGTCCCGGCAGTTAAAATGCATCTGTCTGGGTTGATGTTGTTTTTCTATTATTCTGACCTTTAAGAAAGGAACTCAGTTTTGATCTAGGCACCTACATTGTTTTTGAGTATTTTCTTAATCATTTTACACAATGTAAACCCAGACTATGCCTAATGCTGATAGAAATTTGGTGGTTTGTATATAGTTAATATGCCAGCCAGTTTCTGTTTATAAGTAACATTGATTTACTATAAGTTTTCAGTTTCAAAATTCTCATGCTCACATGAAAATTTTCTTCAGATGAGAAACCTTTAACTTTAAATGAATAAACTTTTCAATGTGTAAAGTGTGGAGATCTGAATGGTTTCCGAAAGACTCCAGTTATCAAGAGAATAGTCTATTCTCAGATTAGAAATACTCCAACTGGAAATTGTAGATACACAAGTCCACTTTGATTATGTATTTAATTAGCGCATTCTTGCAGAACAATACAGACACCAGAAATGAAACATGTTGTAGAGATCTACTTTTGTTCAGCAAGATTGTGTAGACACCTATTGAAGTGATACTTGAAATGAGCATCCCTGACAAAAATCTTAAGGGTACATTACTTCTGACAGGAGTTGTAATTACCAGTGTGCAAAAATGAGGAACACAGGATACTATGGTGATTAAAATTAACAATCGGTATTTGAAATTTTGAACTTTATTCTCACATACATGTACAGAATTGTCAGGAAGATCTAAGAGAAAGGTCACAAGAAAAATGGCTGCGGGTCACTTCTAGTGTTGGACCAAACAGATAGTAGTGGCTCCAGCTACTTATTCAGTTTCATGGGATATATGTACAGTGTAAATCACTGTAAGTTTATCACTGTGTGGATAATATAAGGAAGTGTGATATTGAGTAATTTGGAGAGAAATGAAGTGGTTTAATTTGGTGAAAACGCTGGAGTAGGGGGTGTCATCAAATTTGTATGACTGTTGAAGAATGAGGCATCATGTGGTGCTGGGTTGAAACAAAAGAGAAACATGTGTGGAAGAACTTAAAACAAAAATTTTCCTGCCAACAGAGTAAAATACATGATGAAAAGATATGTCAGTCCTCTTTACCCCAATGCAGTCCTTAAAAAGACACATCAGTCCTCTGTACCCCAATGCAGTCCTTAAAAAGACACATCAGTCCTCTGTACCCCAATGCAGTCCTTAAAAAGATAATCAGTCTTCTGTACCCCAATGCAGTCCTTAAAAAGATACATCAGTCCTCTGTACCCCAATGCCGTCCTTAAAAAGACACATCAGTCCTCTGTACCCCAATGCAGTCCTCAAAAAGATACATCAGTCCTCTGTACCCCAGTGCAGTCCTTAAAAAGACACATCAGTCCTCTGTACCCCAGTGCAGTCCTTAAAAAGACACATCAGTCCTCTGTACCCCAGTGCAGTCCTTAAAAAGATAATCAGTCCTCTGTACCCCCAATGCAGTCCTTAAAAAGATACATCGGTCCTCTGTACCAGAGAATGTCAATATGTCCGTTCTATCCCGCCACATCTTATTTTGCATGAAACCCCCCCTTTTCACATACAAATCACGTCCTTCACATGCCAGTTTTGGCCAAAATTAAACCTCTTTTCAATCAAAATTAACACCCCAAAACCTCCAAAAATTGACGTAATCAGTACATTAAAATGGGGGGGGGGGGGGGGGGGGTTTCGTGCAAAATAAGCTGTGGCGATATAGAACCTACATATTGCCCTTCTCTCCACCGCTATCAACGTTCGAGGGACTGAGCCCTTACTACTTTTTTAATATGTTCTTCTACTTCCAGCACCATTAATAAGTCAGAACAAACAACTAAACCTCCATCTTGATTAGTTATTTTTACATCTACTGAATTTATAGCTCCCTCAATTAATTCTTTAAATTGACTGTTTCCATCAAACCCATATAGCTGATAATCGCAAAACCCCGCCTTAATTGATGGTAGCGCTCTTAGAACCGTGGACGGCTGACCATTAAACAAATTAGTATTTGTTTTTAACTGTTGTAAATGGACGTACAACATTTGGTTAATTAGAAAATCAGATGGTTTATTACCTTCAAACTGATAGATGCCTTCTCTTGTGCTAAATCTATAATCTCTGTAGCCCAAGATTCGAGCAAGCCCTCTAGGGAAAGTGTACTCTCTTTTTTCCTCTAGTGGAAAATTCATAGTAATTCTAAGGTTTGCCTCGTTAATTGTTAACAATATGCCAGATTCGTTAAGTACTTCTTTTAAAGAACAAAAGTTGTAATAACCATCAGGTATTTGTATATGACTTATTTGATTGCCTTGTTCGTCATCAACATTAATCCAGTTATTTTGAGCTCCTTCAGATATGTTAACCCACATAACTTTAAAACCAATTTCTCTAAGGGCAATCCTACAACTCCCGCTCCAATTAGTAATTGGGTACGCTAAGAACACGCGCTCGTTTTGCTTGGTTATATAGATGTACATCTTTTTTATAACTATTTTAAAAACTATTTAAAAATGGAACCTTTTAACTATAATGAAAGTGCTGCCTACAATGTAGGAGCGTTTTATAACCCCAAATCTTTGGACTTCAGCAATTTAACAATTGCAGTAGATGGATCATACGGCTTCCAAGTTAGACTTGTAAACCACTAACTAGATATTTAAATCCTCCAATAAAGAGTGACAGAGTGCCATCAGCATGGTCATCTCGCCCTATGACTTTTTTCCAGAATCAGTTAAATTTTGCCATTTACTGTGCAACCACTGGCTGCGGTGTTTCATATGCAAACCATTTAAACCACCCCAATCTCTTGGTCGAACGCTCTTGTAAGAGCGCTCGACCTAATTGCCAGCCCTGTAAACTAGGCCGATCGCTCTTGTAAGACCGCTCTGTCTAGACTGCTGCTGTGCTCCTCTTTTTTCCAACCGGGCTTGCAACTGGCTTTGGCAGAGTTACAGCAGTTACTGCTGTAGCCGAGCTTTTATGACGGCTTTAATTGCCAGTAGTAGTACATCCGTCATTGTATATTTGGAGCATTTATATGGAGATAGTGCTGGCTACACACTACTCCTCTCCATACTGGTAGATGTACTAAGGCCTTGTTAAAATAACAACACAGTCAAACACGGCCTTCTTGCACGGCCGTCAGTGAGAGAATGACGAAATCTACCTCTGCGGCGGCGCATGCACGACTGAATTGCGCATTGCGGCAATAGATTTTTCTGGCGCGCTTGTGGCGTGATCGCTCCACATATGAGTCACGTTAAAACAGCCGTGGGCGGTCCAAGCACAAGCGCGCAGCGGCAGCACTCAATCAGCTACCTGTTATTGATTTCTCTTGCGCAAAACAAGAGGAACGGCTAGTTAATTATTTTTTAATTGTCGTTTATATTCTGGAATAAAAATGAAGCCCAAAGTAGCTACAGAGCTTATTAATATATACAGAATTTGGGAGGAGGAGAGGGGGTGGGGGGCCGATAGAGAAGAGTTAGAGGGCATGTTTGAAGAATTGATTAATGATCTTTTTGAACGTCTAACTATACGAGAAGGCGTAGTGGAAGCCGCTAGTAAAATACCAGATTCTTGGCCCCAACCAGTTGTAAAGTTGCTTGCCATTTTAGTTGATAATATGGCTCCTGAAAATGCTAATCTGACTGTTTCTACCAGCTCTGAAGGAGTAGCTATTCACTTTAATGAAGATCAGGCTTTACGATTAGAAAAGACTATGAATAATAAACAATAGCCGAATTTACATTTACAATTATTTTTTTATTTATTTACATTTAAAAATGGCTGCCAAACTCAGTGAATCTGATTTAAAGAATTGTAATGAACTATTTGACGAAACAATGAAAGTGTTAAACATCGATTTTAGTGAATTTGGGTTTGAGAATGATGTAAACAATATAATAAAAGATCATAGTGAACTATTTGATGAAGCAGTTAAAGTGATGAACATTGACTGTAGTGATTCAGAAAAAGCTAAAATATTAGCAGGCGTTATTGTAAGGTTAACGTGTCTTGAAGTGTTGCAACGCTTGGGAGAAGAATAAAAAGCGAGGTTTACTTACTTTTATTTACATTTATTTTTTTTTAATTTACGTAAATATTGTGGGTTAAAAAATGAACCCCGCAAGTGAGTCCGAGTTTGAAATACTACCCCCCAACAACGTACAGTTGAAAGGTAGTCGCAAATCATTAAACAATAATATCATTGGATTATACATGGGCATTATTAACCCTATAAATGTTTATGAAAGTGTGACACATGCTATCTCTAAAATCCCAGTCTCTCTTCAAATTAACCCGCCAGTAAAAGTGGGGTTAGCTATTCTGATTAAATATATAACCTCTGATGATAGTAGTATGCAAGTCTGGGTTTCAACTATACAGAAAAAAGTTACTGGCTATCACAACTTTACACCTGACTGGGCTGATTACATGCTTAAACAGTTTGACCACGCGATTGAAGAAGCGAAAACGCGCGGCTCCGGTTGGACTAAAGGAACAGTCCTTCAAATTATATTGATGCAATCAAAGTTCTATGATATGGTCGGCAATTCTTACATCCCTCTCCCGAGAGAGTTAGTTCTTAAACGAGCAGCCTTAAATATACATAATTCAGATAACTTATGTTTTATGTGGTGCGTTTTGGCACACTTGCATCCTGTTAAAAAGCACCCAGACAGAGTATCTAATTATTGGCAGTATAAAGATAGCCTGAACTTTGATAACATAAACTTTCCAGTGGGCATAGAAAGTATATCTCAGTTTGAAGAACAAAACAAACCAATAACCGTGAGCGTATACACCTGGAATTCAGTAGACAATTTACAGCCTATAAGGGTTTCTCCCGAAGCCCCCCTTTAGGCGAATCACTTGAGAATCATGTCGACTTGATTCTGTTTGAAGATGGTTCCAAGAGCCATTATGTATTAATTAGAGCAATGAGTAGACTTCTGGCTTATACTACAAACAATACAGCTAAACAGGAGCTTTGTAGAAGGTGTTTGGCCAGAATCCCATCTATAGAGGCGGCTGACAAACATAAGAAACATTGTAAAAGTTATGAAGACTGTAAAACCGAACTTCTTATGCCTAAACCAGGTCTAAAGTTAGTTTTAAGAATGTACGAAAAATGCAAATGAGCCCATACGTGGTTTATGCTGACTTTGAGTCAATCTTGCCACAGTACTATGGCCCCCCACAAGAACAAGAACAAAAAACAACCTTATTATCTCGGCATCAGATCTGTTCTTATGCATTTGTTGCTGTTAGATCAGATGGCCGACACACACAGCCGGAGATTTACAGAGGCCCCAACGCAGCTAATCAATTTTTAGAGCAGATGAAACATCTTCGCAATCAATTCTCTAATCAGCTGAACCTTTCAGACATTAAGATGACTCCTGAAGATGAAGAACGTTATAGATCAGCTACCCACTGCTGGATATGCAACAGAGAATTATCAGGCGATGTCGTAGGGGACCATGATCACATTACTGGCAAATTCAGAGGGGCTGCGCATAATAGCTGTAATCTTCAACTTAAGGTTGATCCCAAGACATGGAAACTGCCAATCTTCTTTCATAACTTGCGGGGCTACGATTCTCACTTTATCATGCAAGCAGTGACTTCTAAATATAAGAGGGTTAGCTGTATTGCACAGTCATCAGAAAAGTACATGACCTTTACTCTTGACTGTTTATCCTTTTATGACTCTGCCCAACATTTGATGGGGAGTTTAGATAAGTTAGCAGAATCTCTGCAAGACTATCCAATCACTAAAAAATACTTTAATCCATCTTTAGTTCGTAAAGGAGTTTATCCTTATGAATACATGGACTCGTGGGACAAGTTTGACGAGCCAGCGCTGCCAGCAAAGGAAGACTTTTACAGCCGTCTTAAAGGCAAAGGCATATCTGATGCTGACTATGAACACGCCCAGAAAGCCTGGACAGAATTACACTGCAAAACGATGGGCGATTATCACGATCACTACTTGATGGCTGACGTGTGTTTATTGGCAGACGTCTTTCAGAATTACAGATCCACTTGCATGAAACATTACAGCTTAGACTCATCACATTACATCTCTGCGCCTGGCCTTTCTTGGGATGCATTCTTAAAGTCTACAAACATCCAGATCGACTTAATTTCTGATTTACCCACACTTCAGATGATTGAAGACGGCCTAAGGGGAGGTATTAGCATGGCCTCACATCCTTACTGCAAAGCCAACAACAAATATTTAGACGATTATGATCCAACTAAACCATCCAACTATCTAATGTACTTAGACGCCAACAATCTGTATGGGTGGGCCATGAGCCAGGCACTGCCATTAAGAAACTTTGAAATGATAAACGGGCCTCATGAGGTTAATAAAGTGTTGAGTATGCTATCACAGCTTACACCCGATAATCCAATAGGGCTAATCTTAGAGGTGGACTTAGATTATCCTAAAGAATTACATGACCTTCATAACGATTTCCCCTTAGCCGCAGAAAGATTAAAGATGAATCCCACAGAACCGCCTAAACTCGTGCCTAACCTCTTTAACAAAACTAAATATGTCTGTCATTACAGACTCCTACAGTTTTACTTAAGACATGGGCTAAAGCTGACAGCTGTTCACAGAATAATTACCTTCGATCAAGCGCCTTTCATGAGACCGTACATCATGAAGAACACCGATCTTGGAACTAAAGCCACAGACGCTTCAGAAAAAGACTTTTTTAAACTGATGAACAACAGTTGTTTTGGCAAAACCATGGAGAACGTACACAATCGTAAAGATGTAAGATTAGTTACAAACGAAAAACAAGCAATTAAGCTGACCTCTAAACCTAACTACCAAGACTTTAGAATATTTAGCGACAGCCTGATTGGCATCATGATGAAGAAACTGAGTGTGAAGTTGGATAAGCCGGTGTTTATCGGCTTCACTGTGCTAGAGCTGTCAAAGTTATTAATGTTAGAATTTCTATACGACTACTTTAAGCCGCTGTACCCAGAATCAAGAGTCCTTTACACAGACACTGATAGTTTTATTCTGGACATCCCAACTGAAGACTTCTATAAGGATTTAGAAACAGAAGTAGCTAAAGGGGCTGATGGGTGGTACGACACATGCGACTACCCAAAAGATTCGCCTCTACATTCAACTGTGAACAAGAAAGTGATTGGAAAGATGAAGGATGAACTTAATGGGACGGTTATACAAGAATATGTTGGTTTACGGGCGAAGATGTATAGCGTTGCCAGCCAAACTTCTGTAACAAAGAAAGCTAAGGGCATAAGTAAAGAAGTTGTCAAAAAAAATATAACTCACGACAACTACAAGCAGGCTCTCTTTGAAGGCAAAGTATTTCATCACACAAATGTTAATCTGCGATCTACTCTTCATCAAGTAAACACAACTGCTGTTAATAAGAAATCACTAGTCTCTAACAATAACAAGAGAACTTACGTTAATCCTGAGTTTTCATATGCTGTAGGACATTGGAGAACTTTAAAAGATTAACTTGACTTGTACTTAACTTAAGAACCTAACTAGTACTTAACTTAAGAACCTAACTAGTACTTACTTAAGAACCTAACTAGTACTTACTTAAGAACCTAACTAGTACTTAACAAGAACTTATATTTTTTTTGCACTTGACTTGTAATTTACTTGCTCTTAACTTAAAAAGTACTTTCTATAACTAACTTAACTTGTACCTATCTAGTTCTTAACTTGTACTTTATTTAGTTCTTTAAAAACTATTCCATAGAAAATGGGTCTACAGCAGGAGGTTGTACTTTTTTTGCAGAAGCTGGTTCTTCTTCTTTTACTGTGGGGGTTTGTGACTTTGCTGCTGCTAAGTATGGTGTTAGACATTTGCATGCTAAAAACCCCCCACCAACAACAACCGCAGCAAATACATAATAATACATCTTATCGTTTGATTGTGATTGTGTTGTTGTTAATTGTGTTGTTGTTGGCGGCGGCGATGTTGTATTACTATCTAATAATTTTTGTTTTGCTGCTTGGTTTGCTTTTCTCAGTCTGTTCCATTCAGCTAGTTTACGACCAGCCTCAACACGCCCAGCGCTTTTAGACTTAGTAACACTACTCACTTGTGGCACATTCTGCTCTAGCGGACTCACTTGTGGGACACTCGCTTGTGAGGCACTCACTTGTGGGGCATTCTGCTCCTGCGAAGTCTTCTTCTCCTGATCACTCATTTTTTTTATTGCGATTAAAATTAATATGATTAAAATTAATATGATTAAAAGTAATTAATCCCATGATGAATGGACATAACATCGTCCCAAATCTATAATACATGTCACATCCTAGAGACTCTAATGACTTTGTTAAAACTGGATCTTGCGATAAGTCATATTTTAAATCTTCTTCTGAATCAACCGGCGCCATCTTACTTACTAACTTAGCATGTAAACTAATCATTGTCTGTCCCACTGATCTAACCATTTTTTATCCTAGCTGCGCCTCGTACCTGGCGTAATACTTCTCAACGTCTGATGTAGACAATTGCTGAATCTGTTCGATACTTAGTTCAACGCCTAAATACTGTTTAGTTTTTCCACACGCGGCCAGAGAGTATAATCTTTCTTTATGGCAGAGGTCTGCCTGCTCCTCACACTTTAATAGTTCGTCACAATCCATTTTTAAAAGCAATAAAAAATAATATAATACTTTTAAAACCATGAGTTTAACGCTGGTTAATTATGCAGTGCCTATCGTTGGTGTTATAGTCTATTCAGCCCTCGCAAAATGTTTGTTAGGAATAAAACCGCCCAACGTGGGAAAGATAGAAGATTCGCCAAGGCTAGTTGCGGCCTTATTTTTAGCTTTAACAACAAAAGATTATTTGATTAAAAAGCACATAGACAGCCTTTCGTATTATGATTATTTTAATTATTTTTTTAGTTAATAAAAAGATGAGTGAAAAAAAGATTATCAATACGATTTACCATTCTGCTGTAATTAGCGGCCTTAGTATTGGCTATAGCGTGTTAGCAAAAAACATGTTTAAAATGAAGCCGGCGGATCTAGGAAGGTTAGACATTGAGGATGTTGTTAAGGTTATAGTTGTAATTACTGCAGGGATTGCCTCAAAAGACTTTCTTGTTACGCAGGGGATTATCCCAGAAAATATTAATGCATAGAAAGATTAATGCATTTAGGCATATTAATGCATAGAAAGATTAATGCATAGGCAGATTAATCTAGAAAATATTGATTTATAAAAAGATGTCTGGATTGGTTCTGATGGTGGGAGGAGCTATTGTTAATGCATTGGCCTTCTCTGGCAGCAATTATATGTTTAGTAAATTGCGATCTGATGAAGAGAGAGAACGCCATAACAAGGCAATGGAAGATTTAGCTAAGGCAAGAGACGCTTACGAGAAAAGACGAATTGCTCACTTAGACTTTATTATAAAAAGTTAAGAGAGCAGGGACATGCAGAGCACACATTTACAGACGTTGATGAAGCAATGAATGAATATTACTTAGTGACAGGAAAGAAGTTTCTAACATCGCCGCCGCCAGAACTGTCTGACTTTTATGAACCATCTGAGGATCAGAAAATGGTAGAAGTAGGCTTTATTATAGGTGCTATGGGAGCAATCTTTCTTCTTGCATATTCAATCTAAAAACATAGTTAAAATGTAATAAAAAACAGTCCCTTATGGACAATACGAAGTACAATACGAAGTACAAAATATATTATTCTCCTGGAGGGTATTGGAAAGGAAAGGCCGCTATTGATAAACTGAGTAAAGCTGCTAGGGTGTCTGAATCAGAAGCGAAAGACTGGCTTTCAAAACAAGCAATTTGGCAAATATATCTGCCTGCCCCAAAAAGAATAATAAGACCTCGATTTGTTAATTCAGTTCCTAATGACACCCACCAGATGGACTTGTTGTATCTTCCACATGACAAAGTTAGAAGAAAAAAGTTTAAGTATGCTCTGACAGTTGTTGACATGGCTTCGAGGTATAAAGACGCCGAACCTCTAACGGATAAAAGCTCAACTGCCGTGGCTGTGGCTTTACAGCAAATATACATGCGAGGTCCATTAAAGTATCCTAGGATGATTCAAGTTGATGATGGGAAAGAGTTTAAAGGAGCTGTAAACCAGTTGTTTTTAAGGCACCGGGTTACAGTTAAGAGAGGGATCCCGGGCAACCATCGATCACAAGCTCTAGTAGAAAACTTTAATAAGAATCTAGCTGAACGTCTGTTTACTTATCAATATCACAGAGACCTTATGGACGGAGAACGCAACACAGAATGGGTCAGAAGGTTGCCAGCAGTCTTACGCGCCATGAACAATGAAGAATTTAAAGCAACGGGCCTTAAACCAGTAAACGCGATCAAATTAAAAAAAATTAGCATTACTGAAGATGTGCAGGGGCTCAAAAACTCTTGCCGTTTGGACTAAAAGTAAGATACTTGTATGCGCCAGGAGAAGCAGAGGGTGATGTTAGAATTAGAGCCACAGACCCTATATGGAGCGTAGATGTATATGAAGTTGAAAGAATTATGAAAACAGCCCCTCCCGTGTATTATTTAAGAGAAACTCTCTCTTCTAGCGGTGCTACTGCGTCTAAAAAACCCGCCCCTAAAAGATCCTTTGTTCGTGAAGAGTTGCAAGTTGTCCCACCAAACACAGTGCCGATTAGTTAAAAAAAAAAAAGTATTTGCTAAACTTATAATTTATTTTTTTTTGCTAAACTTATGATTTATTTTTTTTTGCTAAACTTATGATTTATTTATTTTAGTTCCCATCTTATTTTTTTAACTTATTTTGGGTTTAACCAATCATGCGTTTGCTTTTCAATGTTCTGTTTAATTGCACCAGTGTCTACCTGTCGTGAAGTAAAAGTCTTTCTCCACTCCTTTTGAAGTTCAATTTTTTGTCGTCTATAATCCTCACCATCGGTCATAAGCTTCTGAAATTCTTCGTCTGTAATGTTTTCATCCTGTATTGATTTGCTTATTCTTAATTTTAATGAAGAAAGTTTTGCTGATGCTAGGGCTACAATGGCAGTGTGCTTTTGTAGTTTAGGCGTTAATTTTTTTAAAACAGCACTCACAATCATAGACATGGCGCCTAAACCTAGTCCAAGGCTCCCTAATGCTAAAGAGGCTGGCGCCCCGGCCCCAGTAGCTAAAAGAGCAACACTAGACCCAGCACTTACGCTAGCTACAGCTGATGAGCCAGTAATTACATAAGAAAGAGTACTTAAAGCTTTAGCATATTTCTTTCTAGTAACCCTATACTTATCTAAGTCACTTTCTATTTCCTTTCGAAGTTCAGTTATTTGCTCTAATCTAAACTGTTGAACCTCCATTTTTTAATTAAGATTAATTTTTTAATTAAGATTAATCTTATACATATCTACTTATTAATCCTTCTGGCAGCACTTCATCAACAGAGTAAAACGCAATAAAATCAACATACTTAATGAAAATAAAGTCAAGTACTGTTAGTTTGTTTTTGTCAACCATCACAGTAACCTTGTCAGATGATACAAGGGTGTTTATCTCATCTCCGTTTTTAGTAATAACAATAGCGAGCTTCAGAGGGGCATCCAAGTTTTCAGCCTTTATTTGTATGCCTCTAATTAACGTATGTTCTGGCAAACTAGAATCAGCCTCCCTTGGAGTAATAAATAAGCGAAAAAGCATCGTCATTTGCCTAGGTAGTGACTGTAGCGTTGGAGTAAACTCTAAGCCAACGGTGTCATCCCCCACTTCAGCTAAGGGTCTCTTTCTCTTTAGCATATATTCAGAACCCTGCCTAGTTATTTCAATCTGTTTTTTCTGTTGTGTTCCTGGGACCAGGCTAACAAGAAAGGGACCTGCATTCAAAGCTTTTCTAAAATTGTTTTTCTTATCAAAGTATACATTAGGGCTTCGTAGTTCAAACTTTAAATTCCAAGCAATTTCAGGAAGCAACGCCCAAACATTCTCTCGTTTATGAAGTTTGTATTCATGTTTGCCAAAATCGTTTGCCCTTAAATTTCTTATCTCTTCCAGGTTAGGATACTGCTGCCGTTTTTTATCTTCAATTTCTGTTCGTTTGTAAACCCCATCATCTGTGTACTCAAATCCATAAACATTTCCTGGCACTCCTATTAAATCAAACTCAGTTGTGTCTGCTAGGTCTTTTAGCTCTACTGCAGTGCATTTAGGAGCTAGCTGCGCTTTTGATTCTGGCCCTCGAGACATTCTTTTTAATATTAAAATTATAATAAACAATTTGTTATAAACAGCCTATAATAAACAATCTATAATAAACAATCTACAATAAACAAACGTATTGAACTGGGGGGTCAGTCCGTAAGCATAGCTTAGCATGCTTAGATTTTTCTAACTGCTCTTTTATTTTTTTTAGCTCATCTTTGTCCCTTATTATATAATTTTCACTTAAACATTCTTCAAAACTATCTTTGTCCTTAGTGTAAAATAAGATGACTGATTTTAACTGCGATCTAAAGTCTTTTAAGACAGCATTGTATTTTTGAGTTAAGAGCCACACAGAAACTAAGGCGTGGCGACCGCTGAAGGCTAGCTTAGACAAAGTCCTTCTTTTTTTAACAATGTCTCGTTCGGCTGAGCAGTCATCAATAATAAACAGCGTTTCAGTTCCCTCAAATAGTCTATAGTAATGTTCTAAACAGTCGCTCAGTTTGTCGCTAGGATCAACTAAAAATATATTATCGTCTGTCCAAATAAACTTCCTTTCTTTGTAAGACTTGTTGTGCTTAATGGTTGTGCAGAATATAACAATGTGCTCGTAATGAAACCTGTAGACTGTTTGTAACAAATCAAGTACGAAGACAGTTTTCCCACACCCAGTAATCCCGCAGATAAGAGAACAGTGCGGATCTTTGGGCAGAAACTTCAAACTATCCATCTGTTTTATTAGAATATTTCTTCTGCATTTTAATAAGCCACATCTTTTAGCCTGTTTTCTTCAATGTTTAGCTGAGCATCACAAACTATAAAAATATGAATTTGTATTGGGGCGTTTCCGTCTGCTTTCTTATAAATATTTATTTTTATGCCATCTTGCCCCACCCTTTCTCCACTTCCAAACAATCTGTTGTCAAATGTGGATCTAAAATCCAGCCACAGCCCATATTTGGTTATTAAGTAGTCTTCGAGTCTTACATCATAAAGGCGAAGTTTTTTACATACACGATCAACTGCGGGATCTCTTTGCCTACCTCCAGCGAATAACTTTCTTATTTCATCAAAGTGTTGGTGAGGTAAAAGTCCGCGACCCGAATACAACTGATCAGACTTACCATTTATTGCACAGTCAACCTTCTCAATTTTTGGATTATAAAACGCTTCTGATTCTCTATGAAAAGGAGTTGTTCCTTCAGTAAACAAGAACAAAATTCCTTTTAAAGACTTCAGAGACTGATTTAGATGTATGTTCCAGAGAGTGTCTCGCTTGTTTCTATTTTCTGTAGTGGAGTGTATAACTCTTTCATAATAAATAACTGTTTTATTTTTATACTGAGTTAAGATTGTTCTGGCCAGTTCAGGGTTAGTAACAACATCAAACTCAAGAGAAATGTCGCTGACTGTGTATTTAGCTTCAGGGTCTTCAGACAAAACAACAGAACTGCTAGGATTAAATGTCAGTTCATAAGTAAGTTTTTCTTTTAGTGCGCCTTGGTAATATGGCATATGCGTCTTTAACAGCTCAAAATCTAGAGGGATGCAGAATCTGTTGCCAAATGCTTCTGCTACTGCTTCATCTTTAACATCATCCTTTGCATCCTCCGCTCCAACTCTGTGCTTGAGACCGTTTGGACTTTGTATTCCTTGATAAACTTTCTCTTTTCTTTCTTTTTTAGGCAGCCATAGGTCAGAATAGAGGGCAAAAATGTCTGCCTCGCTTAGTACAAAGACTTCTCTGCCCTCCAGTTTGATTGCTATATGATTAACGATTGCCCTGCCCAAATTAGCAACAACAGTAGCATTAGGATCTTCCGATGCAATATCTATTTTAAATGATAGTTTAGCAGTGCCTGGCATTATAACATCGCCAGCGCCAAGATCAGGGAACTTAACTATTAAAGTTTGTCCGGGCTGAACTGTTGATGGAGTATTTACACTAATTACAGTCTGCCTTATACCTTTTACGCCGTGAGGTTCTTTCTCTTTTCTGTATGGATCAAGGTCACAACCGTATGAGTTCATTTTTTATAAAACAAAAAAGAATATAAATAAAAAATATGGATGAAGATTATGACCCGATTGATCCTATTGAAGAAGAAGATGAAACAGAACTGGGCCCTTCATTGCGAGAAGAGCTTGAAGAAGCGGGTTCTTTACTCCCTAAACAACGTCAAGAACTATTGCAAGAAAGAATTCAATCATTCTATAAAAGCATAGGGCGAAAGCTACCAGGCGTACTAGATCCTAACGATTTTGAGGAAGTTGATGGGCATTTGTATATAAAAACTGGTGCAGGAGGCCGTGTAAATGCTACTTCAATGCAAAACCCAAACAGGTTTTTAAAACTAAGCACAATTAGGCGAAAACTCCCTATTGCTAAGGCAGAACAATTAAACCTTTTAGAGCCTAGAGACGAAGCTGTTAGTCGTTTACAGAACTGGGGGCAAGAGTTGCCAACACAATCTGAAATACAAAACATTCCTCTTCAAGAATTAAATCGAACAGCAGATGAACTAATAACAGAAATTGAAACAAGTTTAAGTGAGGAGACAGGCGTAAAAGAACTTGTCAATTCTCAATATTCTGATTGAGAGCGCAAGGCCCTAGATAAAGCTCTACAGACAATAAGGGGTGAACTAATGTACAACACAGCAAAACTTGGTGAGCTAGAAAGAGATATAGAAGAAGAAAAAATTAAACTGGCTGATGCAGACGATAACAATCTAGGACTAGAAGAAAAGGCTAGAATACAACAAAAATTACAGGAGTTAATGAACGAAAAGACAGAACTGTTAGGTGCGATTTCTATTAACAGAGGTCATCTAGAATCGCAAATAACCAGAATCAGAGAAGTTATAATCAAAATACTTCATGAAAACACTACGTTAGCAGAAAGAATAAGGATTCTGTTCAGAGAAGAGGGGATTACAGTAGTTAGCATATTAACGGCTGTTGGGTTTGCTATCTCTACACTCGTTTATGCTTTAACTGGCGGCGGTGCACCAACAGGGCCAGTAACGCCTCCAACGCCTCAACCTGGTAAAAGTTGGATTAGAAAACAATTACACCACCTAGCAAACTTATTAAAGAAGTTAGCAGCTAAAGCCCTTGATGCTCTGCCTGGCATAATTGGCAGTGTTGTTAGTTGGGTTTTGTCTACCATAGACGAAGTGGCTGGTTATATGGCTGACCATCTGTGGACGTTAGGAGTGCTGGCTGCTGGTTTAATTTTTAGTGAAATAAAGTATGGCTAATCCAGTAAAAGTTAAAAACACAACAAGGGCTGTCTTTTCGCTAGTATGACTGTCGGGGTAAGGCAGATCAACAGGTGGCGTGCTTTCTGGCTGTGGGACGCTTATAACTGGATCGCTTTCTGGCTGTGGGGTGCTTATAACTGGATCGCTTTCTTCAAGGATAGGTACTTTTTTTAAAATGGATGGAGCAGGCCTTATGTTTAAGCCTTGATTGTGTCCTAAGTTTTGATCGTCTCCGGCTATGAGGATTTCATTGTTATAATTCTGTATCATGCCAATCTGTAGTCTAAGGTCAGAAGGCAGCATGTATAATCCATGACCAACAACAAAGTCAACCTTTGACCGAGCATGTGAAAGAACGTTTTGATACCTTTGTATGCTGGCAGGCAAATCAACAGCAGAGTTAATAGCATCTTCTAAATTGGCTAGAAATTGTTTTCTGGCATCAAAACCTGTAGATTGATCCACTATGCTAGATTTAGTCTGTGCTTGTGCTCCTAATAAACACCAAACGTATGTTCTTATGGAGTCATTAAGCCTTTGCACTCCTGGCATTGTTAGGCCTTTACTTTCATCTAAGATAAATGTTGCCCAAGCATTAGGATGTTTTTGTTCTATGGATCCTAATCGAACTTGTTTGTTTGGTTGAAAAGAGGTGTGGCCTGGCCAGTAGTCATAAGTATATTCTCTTTTTGTACCCCACAAATACAGTGTGCCTAGCCCATGATTGCGGTCTAACTTTTGTCTAAAGTCAGTTGAAGGATTAATGTTAAATTCATTGCAGATTCTTTCATATGCATTATTGTCCATTGGGCTGAGAAATGGATTAAACGCGTTGTCATTGGGGAGGCGTACTTGTAGTTCAGTTAGTATTCGTCTGTACTGATAATAAACATGAAAGTTATATACTGACCTTACTAAGAGATTGGGGTGGTTTAAATGGTTTGCATATGAAACACCGCAGCCAGTGGTTGCGCAGTAAATGGCAAAATTTAACTGATTCTGGAAAAAAGTCATAGGGCGAGATGACCATGCTGATGGCACTCTGTCACTCTTTATTGGAGGATTTAAATATCTAGTTAGTGGGTTTACAAGTCTAACTTGGAAGCCGTATGATCCATCTACTGCAATTGTTAAATTGCTGAAGTCCAAAGATTTGGGGTTATAAAACGCTCCTACATTGTAGGCAGCACTTTCATTATATTTAAAAGGTTCCATTTTTAAATAGTTTTTAAAATAGTTATAAAAAAGATGTACATCTATATAACCAAGCAAAACGAGCGTGTGTTCTTAGCGTACCCAATTACTAATTGGAGCGGGAGTTGTAGGATTGCCCTTAGAGAAATTGGTTTTAAAGTTATGTGGGTTAACATATCTGAAGGAGCTCAAAATAACTGGATTAATGTTGATGACGAACAAGGCAATCAAATAAGTCATATACAAATACCTGATGGTTATTACAACTTTTGTTCTTTAAAAGAAGTACTTAACGAATCTGGCATATTGTTAACAATTAACGAGGCAAACCTTAGAATTACTATGAATTTTCCACTAGAGGAAAAAAGAGAGTACACTTTCCCTAGAGGGCTTGCTCGAATCTTGGGCTACAGAGATTATAGATTTAGCACAAGAGAAGGCATCTATCAGTTTGAAGGTAATAAACCATCTGATTTTCTAATTAACCAAATGTTGTACGTCCATTTACAACAGTTAAAAACAAATACTAATTTGTTTAATGGTCAGCCGTCTACGGTTCTAAGAGCGCTACCATCAATTAAGGCGGGGTTTTGCGATTATCAGCTATATGGGTTTGATGGAAACAGTCAATTTAAAGAATTAATTGAGGGAGCTATAAATTCAGTAGATGTAAAAAAACTAATCAAGATGGAGGTTTAGTTGTTTGTTCTGACTTATTAATGGTGCTGGAAGTAGAAGAACATATTAAAAAAGTAGTAAGGGCTCAGTCCCTCGAACGTTGATAGCGGTGGAGAGAAGGGCAATATGTAGGTTCTATATCGCCACAGCTTATTTTGCACGAAAAAAAAAACAAAAAAAAAAAACCCCATTTTAATGTACTGATTACGTCAATTTTTGGAGGTTTTGGGGTGTTAATTTTGATTGAAAAGAGGTGTTAATTTTGGCCAAAACTGGCATGTGAAGGACGTGATTTGTATGTGAAAAGGGGGGGTTTCGTGCAAAATAAGATGTGGCGGGATAGAACGGACATATTGACATTCTCTGTACCCCAATGCTGTCCTTAAAAAGATACATCAGTACTCTGTACCCCAGTGCAGTCCTTAAAAAGATACATCAGTCCTCTGTACGCCAATGCAGTCCTTAAAAAGATTCATCAGTCCTCTATATCCCAATGCAGTCCTTAAAAAGATACATCAGTCCTCTGTACCCCATGGCAGTCCCATGCCAGGTACCATTGTGGGAGGAGGAGATGGGGGACAGATGAATTTAAGCCAATATAAATGAGTGCGATCATCAGAAATAACAATTTTAATGTGCAGTATGTTCTCTTTTTGGGTATTTCCACTCATCAAAACGACTTGAGCAGAGCAATTACCAAATTAACAATAGACTAGTTTGACTATCACAGACTCATTGTGTACATGAATATACACTTCATTTGTTGTTAAAACTTCAATAGCCCTTTGAAGAAAATGAATCTTATTCAAGTTATTGTAGTTGTGTATCTTAGATGTTAAAGGGGAGAGGGCTCTAAAATGATTAAATGAATTGACATTTAAAAATAAGATAATAGAATTTTAAAAAAAACATTATATGGCACACGCAGATACAGTCTCAGCTGCACAGTCACAAAACAAAACAAAAAAAAACAAAAAATGAAAGGCGGTTCAAAGATAAAGACAAAAGAGCCAAACTAAGATTAGTAAAAAGAAAGAATTTTTTTGTTGTTGAGTTTGCTTTTTTTTTTCCTCTTGCTTATATAAAACACTTGCAAACTGTGTTCCAAATGACATATGAAATTTAGAATATTTTTGGATAATTTGGAGTAAGCTTTCGTTATTTGATTAGATCAGTCACTTGCCATCACAACAATGTTGTTTGCTAGAAGAAACTTGTGTAATACTCTTAAAAAAAAACACATTGTGATATGAAAGCTTACTGTTAGTGTTACTTAGTTGTTTTGTTGTTTTTAATGATTTCTGTTGATGTATTCGCTTTATGTCTCACAAATGATTTGCACATATTGTTTGCATTGCCAATGCCTCTTGATATATTGATCTTTCAGTATTATGTAGAGTGCCTTTGGTTCGAACAGATCTGTTCATTAATTTTGAAGCTTTTCGTAAGGCAAGTCAAAAACAAAACAGAACAAAAAATGAAACGCGGATACATACAGATTCTGTTTCCTGATTTCTTTTATTTGCTTCTGTTTGGTAGACAGGCAAGTAGTGAACAGAGACCAGAGTTCTGTTAAACGTGAGCAATGTTCAAGATGATTCAGATTCGCTGCCTTCAGTGTCAGGTGGTCTCACTTCAACACTTCATCCTTGCTAACTAACTCCATTTTGTTGCCAGATGCAGTTTCAGCCAAGATTTATTTTTGTCATTATCAAGTTCATGGTTTGTCTGTGCAGGCTATGTCCAACACTGGCAGAACACACAGGAAATGATGAGTGTTTTGAATGTGCAATCCCCTCAGTCCATATATTTGAGTATTTTTAAGATCTGCATGTTCTTGATTTCTCATTTTGGTTATACTTCCTACCATTTTGTTTTGCAGCTGGATTAAATATCACAGAAGCAAGCAAGCATTCTTGAGCAAGCACTATGAGATGCAGCAAGCATGGGGAACATATTCTTCTTCACTGTGATGTGCCTTGATGCAGTGCAAACTGAGTATCTACCTGACCAGAAAGTAGATACATATGTTCCTGAGTTTATTGACATGGTCTTGTAATGGAAAAAGTATTGCTTTTTTTGTGCATTAAACAAAGAAGGAAAAAAAAACAGTAATGTGTTTGAATGTATATGTAGTGTACCAAGATTGATTGTATGAAGTACTGAGAATGCTTGAAAATCTTTGTGTTGATGGGCGCAGTTTTTTATGGTAATCATTTACAGTAAGCTAAAGAAGAAAATTACTGAATTATAAAGAAAGATCAAATCTGTTTACCGTAATTATCAGTTATGATGCCTCACAATAAAGACATATACCTACTGATTAGTAAGTGTTTTTCTCTACTTTTTTTTTTCTTTTTAATGGGAGAGAAAGAAAAGTAGCTCTCTTATCATGAGTGTGTGTCGATTTGCACTCTTGTTTGTAGGTGCATGGTACTTATTGCAATATTTATCTTTTTATTGGTCTCATTTATGTTTTCTTTAATCTTCTCTGTATTTGTATCTTAGCTCTCAAGTATCCACAGAATTCTCTGAAATCATGCCATTGTTGATTAAGCTATGTCAGTAGGATGCTGGTCTTTAGACGTGTCATCAAGTGGTTGGACTGCAGGTCAGTTCTGGATACATGCACTGGTATTGCCATTACTCTCTTGCAGAAATGCAGATCAGCCTAAGGAAACCCATTGTTACCAGTGTTGATGTTGGTGTAGCTGGTTGTTTTCTTTTTCTGAATTGAATAGGAATCAATGGTTCTTAGCTTCTCTTGCCCTTCAGGGGTACATGACCTTGTCATTGTTGTAGGATTTGCATGACCCAGTTTTCCATTAGGTTATGCTGACTGTAGTTTAAAGGAAAGCTAGTTTTCCAAAATGTTTCTAGATCTGTACAGTCAAGATGCTGACTGGCTTTAAGCAGGACATGGTAGGATTGATGCCGTTGGTAAAGTCTCCCATGTTAGGTAGGCTAAGGGTGAGTGTCCTGACAAAGTTTATCCCACATTTTTTCTGTTCTATCTTCGGAAGCCTTTCCCATTGGATTTTTTTCTATCCCTGTCTTCTTTGCCACATTCTTCTTTTCTCTTTGGTCTTCTCTATGCCAGCCATGTTTACTGTGTGGGGCGACCTGTGATCGAGGGAAATGATGACCTGGAGATACGGAAAGCTGGAGCTCTCAACAATTTTTTTTTATACCTGTCCTGGACAGGAGGCACACATTAGCCCACGTATATCAATCAGTTGCCACTGTATGGACCAGTTACCCAGCTGGCCATGTTATTCATGTTGTGTGTGTGTGTGCATGCGCGTGTGAATGTGTGACTGGCTGTGTGTGTGTGTGTTTGCGCATGCGTGTGCGCGTATGCTGTTGTGTGCGTTGTTGTGAGACAGCATATGTGGGATTGTGTGGTGTGTGTGTGTGCGCGCGTATGCTGTTGTGTGCGTTGTTGTGAGACAGTGTGTGTGGTGTGAGTGTGTGTCGATATGCACTCTTGTTGGTAGGTGCATGGTACTTAATGCAGTATTTATCTTTGTATTGGTTTCATTTATTTCTTCTTTAATCTTTTCTGTATTTGTAAGGGCTTAGGGCTTATTTTAGATTAAGCGCCATAAATAATCAGTATTATTATCATTATTATTGTTATTATTATTCTTATGATGGTAACGCTCAGCTTTTGGTCCCATGGTTAGATGGATGCGGTTGTATGTCCCTCCTGGAGTCTAGATGGGGGTCAAGATTTAGGTTTATGTGAACCCCATGGTGGATGAGTGAGGGACTGATGAATTATAATATTAGACAACATGGCTTCTACAAAACTAAACCCCCATCCCCCACCCCATCCCCTTCTCAAGAAAGAAAGAAAAAAGACGGAAGCTACAGGACAGAGAGCCCAGATGTACCAGGAAAATGATTGTGACATCAATACGGATCAAAGACAGGATGTTGGGTTTTACGGTTGATGGTCGAGGCAGCTAGGGAGAATAAACTTCTGTCTACTCTTGGTCCATATACTCTTCATAAAGGTTTTCAAGGCCTAACAGGTGATTTTAAGTCCATCAAAAGACTTAGAAATGGCTCTTTCCTCGTTGCATGCAGATCAAAGCGCCGATCAAAACAGCTATGGAAGGTACAAATGTACAATGTTAGGGGAACGGAAGTGTCTTCACATGAGCATCTGAACTCATTCAAAGGCATTACCAGTGTCTGATTCTGAAAGGTTTACAGATACACAAGTCAAAAGTGAACTTGTGCCACAGAGTCATTGATGTGCACTGTATGACCATTCACAAAGAATTGGATACTCTATCAACATATTCTGACATTCTGCGCTCTATCATTGCCACGGAACTTCAGAGCTGGCTGCCTCAATATCTGGATGGATCTCTATGCACCATTTCCAAAGAGGTGTTTCAGTTGTCAAAAGTTTGGCCATGTTAGGAACAGGTGCTCTGGGGAAAAGATTTGTGGTTAGAGCTGCAAATGGTCCCCAAAGGACCTGGCCAAGGACCATCCACCTGTGTAAACTGTGGTGGCAGCCACCCCTCCCCCTACCCGCTCACTTCTCGGGACTGCTCAGATTGGCAGGTGGAAGAGGCAACATAAAAAGGCAAAATGGAAAAGAAGATGCCCTTTCATGAGACGAAATAAATCGGTTGTTTGCAGTCGATTTGTATGCAGCGTGTTTTAACACTGGTAGTTGTGAAGAAAGTCATGCAGTATCGGTCTATTCGCAGACAAACTTGTCATTTGCCCTAACAAAGTCAGTACAAGGAAAAAAATATTGCCTCAGGTTGAAGTGAGCATCAACCACTTCATTTGATCAGCACACCCCTAGCGGAGGGATCAAACCTGCCACCTCCCAAACCAACCAGCAATCTAAACCGTCTGCTTCTGGGTGTTGTGGGAAAGCTGCCCTCATGCTTTGTTGTTCAGAACTTGGTGCTTGGAGCAAAGGAGGAAACGTAGAAATGGTGTATTTGTCCATGAAGTCTCCAGCTACTGCTACTGGTCTCACACTCATGACCGATCAGCAAGTAAGACTTGAAACCCTGCCCCCAAATCCCACCAAAAGCAGATTACTTTGGTGCAATAGAGTTGCAATTGTAATGTGACAGTATGCACAAGTGAAGCAGGGGTGGGATTCAAAACTGTCAGACTTGCTTCGCTGTTGATGTTCATACAGATGGCTATCACATACAGTAGACTGGTTATAAGAAAGTCTTGGGAAGATGAATTTTTGTTTCTTATCGGCAAGGTTTCTTATATCAGAAGAAGCCCACCTTGGATATTAGAAGTTTTTGAGCAGCATGTTCCTTACAGCATGTGTTTCACTACTCTTACAGTCTCTCTCCCTTTTTTTTTCTCCCTCCCCCCCCCCCCCCCCCCCCTCTCTCTCTCCCTCTCTCTCTGTACAGTGCTTTCTTGTGTGATGGTCACTCTTTTGATGCTATCAAAGCATAACAAAAATATTCCCACGATATAACTAGGTAGGCCTGACACATTTTCTGTTGTTGCTTTTCGCGTGGAATGGAGAATAGGTTCTTTAGGTATGAGAATGAAATGGCATGCATTCCAAATTTGCATGCATCTCTGTGATGTATGTCGGACTCCATTGGATGTATGATTCCTAGAATAGTCTGTTATGAAAAAAAGATTCACACATGAGGACCTCCTGGTGAAAAGGACAAAAGTTAATAATGAATGATTCTCTGACAGAGACACTCTGATGATTTATGCCTGACGATGGAGACAGAAAATGAATGATCAATACTGAGTTATCAAGCTGTTGTGACTTGGCTTTACCCAGGTGGGCAGCCCATTGATCTAATGAGAGTACAATGTTCAAAGGTAAAAGGCACATCATCATGATCATTGTCGTTGTCGTAATCGTCTTTTCACTCATGTTGTGTTTGAGGTTGCATACAACAGAACAGGGATTTCTGTGAATTGCAGGCCAAACCATTGAAGTCAAAATCAGCTCACTGGTGGTGAAAGAGGGATAGGGTTAATTTTTGTGGTTTTAATCCAGAAACTCGGATCTCTCTAACCGATCAAAACCGAACACACACACACACACACACACACACACACACAATATTTCTGTATCAGAGCACACACAGAGCGTTTTATCTTTCATGGATCACAGATACATGCATACAAACACAGACTGACACACATGCATATTCCATTTGACTCTGGGTGCATTTATTGAGAAAAATGATGAATAATAAATGAGAGGCACCCACAGAAGACGTTGCAAATTTTGTGTTATTAATTTTGTTGTCTTAAGTATGTGCTGTTGATGACAACAAGACTTGCAGTTCTTATAATCAAGCTCTTGTTCTCAGCCCTTTTGTTACTTTCATGTATCAACCTAGATAATATACTTTCTTACTACCGAAGTAGCAGGGGAAAAAAACAACAACAAAACTTTTGTTAAATGTTGGATGACTAACAGCCAAGGTTATCATTTCCTGGGAAAGGAAACTTGAGTTTCTTGCAGGCAGTCCCTGTGGATTGCCAGTGGGGGTTTGGCTGGACTGTAGGAGCGAGAGGAGTGAACTGTGCACGGATGGCACAGATGGGACGGCAAACAAACTAAAGTTTCTAATAGGCAAGGTTTTCTTACAGCCGAGTTTCTTACATCTGAGGAAATCGATGATACCAAAGATTTTGCCTACTGAGATGTGTTACATGAAAACTCATATTCTGCTCGAGTGAAGTTCTTTTCTTCATATGTGTGAAAATGTACTCCCCCCTCCCCCCTAAAGAAAGAGGAAACAATCGTTTTAACTCTCACGACTCGTCATTTTTCACATTCACGAAAGGTCAGGCGATGTAGGCTATGTTCTCTGATAATTTCTAAACTCTTAGATTTCTTTCTTTCTTTTCTTTGATGATCTGGAAGTCATGTGAAGCTCGATCGACTCAAACTGGCCCTGGTTTGAAAAAAAAATTATGTACATGTTGTGCTATTGTAGGCTTGCATATATTGTATTGGAAGTTCATTAACATTGGATTATCATCATATTAACATGGATGGTATTGGAAACAGTAAATTCAGATTGATAAAAAGCAGAACATACTAATACATCATGAACATTAGTGTTGACTGAAGTGGAGAGTAGTCAACATTGACTCGGGGGAACTGTCTTGGAGGTCTTGGAGGTGATGTTGAATGAAGATCAGAAAGTTATTCTGAGGAAAAGTTATAGTTAAGAGCAATGATTACTCTGAGGGAAAGTTATAGTTAAGAACAATGATAATTCTGAGGGAAAGTTATAGATAAGAGCAATGATTATTCTGAGGGAAAGTTGTAGTTAAGAGCAGTGACGTGAAGGTATTAAAATTAAATGACGTAAAGTTGGATGAAACATGAAAATGGGGGAGGTGGTGTTGATTGGAGGGAGGGGGTGTTGTGATGGATAAGAAATAAGTGGAAAGAAAACAAACTGACTAAAGAAACAAAAATCACTATAAAAGCCAAATTGCCACTAGAATTGTAAGCGGTGTTAAAGAAGGGAACCTTTGCAATCAAATGGTGTGGAGACCACATTGAAGTTCACTCCAACATTAAACGACATATATACTTCGTACCCGCCATGGATTCATACCTAACGTTCTAAGCATGAATGCGCTCCTGGTTTGAATGGTTAATGAATTAAGCTGAGGCAAATCTGGTCTGTGCTGATGCCAAAATCTGCGTTGTGCCACGTCAATGTGTGTTAGTCCAGCCTCCTCGCATATACAGCAAGTCATACACCAACGCATACACTGTCAAGGACGGGGAAATCGTGATGGTATTGCTTACGTGAACTAAGCTGAAGTATTGGGCTTATCACGCCAAGGTTATCTCTGCACTCGTACATGCATATGCGCACTCGTGCACCCACCAACCATTCATCTTTCTCTGGGGATGGGATGTCACGCATTCGCTTCTCCTAACATGACTGGAACACGAATACAATTTCTATGCTACTTATAATTAGACATGTAATGTCCAATTACACAAAAAGGAATAATCAAAACATAAAAGATCAATACTTCCTAATCCCGGGTTTCAATAAAATGGCTTCTTACTTGGCCAGGTTTCCACACACACACACACACACACACACTTTCACACCACACTACAGTTCTCGAACAAGTCGCTTCAAGTTTTCTTCAGCACTGGGTGATGGTGACACCTTCGGTTGACTGGCACCAGCTTCCAGGACTGGGTCTGCGTGGGTCGTCTGGGACTCGACGTAGAAATAAATCATCTTCTTTGTCTCTTTCACCCACCTCTGGGTTTCGTACTCGAGTCTCATTTTCAGCTTGTCTCTTACACCTAACACACACACACACACACGCGGTCGCGCACACACACGCCAATATATAGGCCTACACACGGCGGGGATTGGGCTGCACGCACACTCACACACACGGACATATGCACACACACGTCCACACACACGTTGCATAATATAAATGAGTTCTTACAAGACGGACGTAACGCATTGGGGTGGGGGAGTGCAATGAGGGGAGCATTATCCGAATTATTTGATGGGAATATGTAAACACTGGCGGGAGGGTGGGTGGGTGCTGGCCTCATTTCATTTGACTGTGTAGGTACAGGAGGGGGAAGGGGGAGAAATACAATTCGAGTTTTGTTCACCTTGGTGAGAAGAGGCAGTTTAGTTCACATCTCTCTCTCTCTCTCAGTGTTTGGGTGTGTGTGTGCGTGAGCGTATGTGTGTACCTGCGTGTGTGTGTGCATGCGTGCGTGCGTGTGCGTGCGCGCGCGTCTTTGTGTGTGTGTGTGTGTGATCTGTGCGAAGCAGAGTAGGCCTATATGATTCGCTGTCAGAGAGAGAGAGAGAGAGAGTGCACATCATATCAAGACAACCTGCGCAAACGAGAACGAATAGCACTTATTTTGTTTGACCTTGATTACGCCATGTGAAGTTCGTTTGGGTATGACTACCCCGGTGACTTCTGTGACATACCACTGTCACATCTTTGCTGTCCGCGCTATGCTATTTTTAGTCAGCCCAATGGCCACAGTACTGCGGCCATTCGCGCGAAGCAGGTGTGAAGTGTGGTTGACCGAGTGACATGTGGTGGTGGTGGTGAACGGGTATGTTTTGAAGAATCTGCATTAGTTTTATCTCGATGGAAAACAAAAGAAGATAACTCCACTGTTCCACACTACAGTACAGTTTATAAATGAAGTCTTGTTCTGGTTGGTTTGTGTTGCAGTCTGTAGACTTTGGAGTTCGTATGCATTAGGACGAATATTTCATAACGCTGAGAACTATGTCAGTCAAGCCAGCAGCTTGAGGGAATCGATTTCCCATTCATCGGATTTTCTTTTTCTGAAATCCCAGCAAGCCACTTTCCGTTTTATACACCGCTCTCTCTCTCTCTGTGTGTGTGTGTGTGTGTGTGTGTGTGTGTGTGTGTGTGTGTGTGTGTGTGCGCTTTTAAACATTAATATGTGATGGGGAGTTGGAGTAGGTTGGGTGAGGCGGAAGAGTTGACAGCCATTCTTTCACAGTTGAAGAAAACACAGGATTACTTGTGGCTATTTCACATGTAGCTTTTGACACTACCCGGTCCACCTTTCAATGATTTCTATCTGTTCAGTCAAAAGGAGCATTTTTTGCTATCCTCTATTCTTTTAGCCCTTGTTTGCTGTGATCTTAAAACGTCTTCCACGAGTGAAAAGGCCGCTTTGCTACTAAAGCATCTCCATCCTTTCCTTTTTCATCACATTGTTTACAATCCATTTCTGTCTGGATTGTCAGTGTCTGCTTGATGGTCCAGTTCACCGAAGTGTGTTCGGGTCATGTTTTAGCATCCATTCTCTTTCTTTTCACTCTCTAGACCCTTTCTTGTGTGTCACATGGAACGAGAAAGTGATCTATGATTTTATGTTCTTAAATGAAGTAGGATGAATTTTATGAGTTAGGTTGTACCCCCCCCCCCCTCTCCCCACAGCATTGACTAATTATGAGAAAAATAGATGGGTTTTAAGTTTAGACTTGAAAGAAGAGATAGAATCTGAATGTCTGAGACAGTCTGGCAGTCTGTTCCACGTCGCTGGAGCTTGAAAAGAGAAAGATCTTTCACCAGTAGTAGTCCTGAAGCGAGTCATTCGCAGAAGGCGGTCGTCAGCACAGGAGCGTAGTTGTCGAGAGGGGGTGTAGATTTTAAGGAGATCTGAGAGATAAGAAGGTCCATTTTCAAAGAGAGCAGAGAAAGTGAGAGTTGAGATTTTGTACGAGATACGGTTTGAGACAGATAGCCAGTGAAGAGAGTGGAGGAGAGGCGAAATGTGCGCATGTTTTCTTGCTCTACAGACGACTCGGGCTGCATGATTTTGGATTCGCTGTAATCTTTTTATCAGGTATTTTGGAAGGCCGGCCAAAAGTGAGTTGCAGTAATCTATTCTAGATAAGACAAATGTGCAAATGAGAGTTTTTGTAGCATCTGTAGAGAGAAGGTGACGTACAGAGCTGATTCTTCTTAGTTCTAAATAGGCAATCTTGCAAATATTTGAAACCTGTTTCTCAAAGGAGAGGGATTGGTCAAGTATGACCCCTAGACTGCGGACAGAGGTGGAGACAGAGACAGCACAGTCATTGATAGTGACAGTTGAAGGCAGAGAAGGATGGTTAGGCTGTTTTGTCACGAACATGAGTTCCGTCTTGTCGTCGTTTAGTTGTAGTTTGTTGGTTGTCATCCAGTCCTTCAGGTCTGCAATGCAGCCCCGCGTCCGAGAAATCAGTGAGTCAGTTTCAGCAATGGGAGCCGACTGATGAAGCTGAGTATCGTCAGCAAAGCTCTCATGCGACATGGCGTGACCACTGATGACGTCAGACACAGGACTAGCATACAGCACAAAAAGGACTGGCCCAAGTACAGAACCCTGAGGCACACCGTACCTAAGAGGAGAACTGTCTGAGTATCTTCCCTGTACACACACTGTCTGAGTACGTCCAGTCAAGTAAGAGATAATCCAGTCGAGAGCTGTGTCTTTGAATCCAAAGGAAGTTTGAAGCCGTGAGAACAAAATATTATGATCGATCGTGTCAAATGCTGCGATATGTCGCCTAGAATGTTGCGCTCCGTGCGTCATGCGTTCCCAAGGCCCCATGTTTTTTTTTTTTTTCCCTCAAGGACTAAAGCCTTGCCGTGCGTCTCTGGTGACCCACGCTTTTACTGAAGGAGTAGTCTACTCTTGCCATAGCTTTGATTACTACCTAAAACCAAACATTTTTAGTACAGTTGGGGGTGGGGGTGGGGTGGGTGGGGGGGGGGTGTCTTATTGGAAAAAGTCGTAACATTTTGTGGAGGTAGCCTTAAAAAAGACTCTTAGCAAGTGAAACTTACGAGCTTAAAAAGCTGACTGTTCTATCAAGTGAAGCTTATGACTGCTGGTCATAAATATATACCCAGAATGTCTGGCGAAAGTTGTCTATTGTGTGATAAACTTTATGAACGCATGTCACATAAATAACCTACTACGTAAACGGGGACCAAGGATAAAGCAGAGAGAGAGAGAGAGAGAGAGAGAGAGAGAGAGAGAGAGAGAGAGAGAGAGAGAGAGAGAGAGAGAACAACAATTATTCATACCAACGGCTGAAAAGGAAGAAGAGACGACATACGTAAGGTTTACAGATAACCTGAACATGCCTCTATTCACATGTCTCGGACAAGATAACAGTAGGTCTACTGGGTAAACGCATGCAATTCTCTTAAGAATCGGGTCATAAGAAATCGCCGGCCTTGGCTTAAGGCTGTGTCAGGCCAATTGACATAGGCTAGTACACCAAGGCTACATCAAAATGTTGTTATGCTCTGCATAGTTATGCGGGGATTGTCTTCAGTTGTGACAAGCTCCTAGCATAACATTATCAGTCTCCAAAATCCCCCGAAGTCGGTGTGTGGCTGCCCACGTGGCGGGGTAATCAAAAACGGTCACAAACGTAATGTTCTCATCCCCAGCTGATGCATTTGTACCATAGAGTTCAAGCACTTCGGCTGTTCGGATGATCCCTGGAGTCTTTTAGCCAGTGTACGACGACAACAACAACAACAACATAAGAAATCGCTGGCACATGATTGGGTTTTAATTTGTTTTCCGGCTTTCTCAGGCTGTCTTCTGCGCCCGGATCGGGTGGCCTTTACTACTATCAGGCTGCTCATTTCGGCTCTGTGGTTTGTTTATTTGTTTGCTTGTTCGTATGTTTACTGTGTGGACTGCATGGAGTTCTGAGTTGGTGCACATCAGGATCTCAGCTTGGCAACATAACTCTAGGGCCTCCTATAGAAAGCCACGGACACGATTCGCGGCCATTTTGGCTGGAAAGCCAGCGAAGCAGATGCTGTGACAGTCGGCGCTGAATCTGCATTAATCGTCAAAAAGAAAATAGAATTAGATATGACGAGATTTGAGAGTCCCATACGCGAAAAAGAGCTGTCCGATTTTAAGGCCCCACCGCACGGCTAATGTGAGTTACACGCGTAAAGTCTGCCGCTGACATATATAGAGGACTCGAGATAATGTCACGTGATCTCTGATTAAAAAGGGGTTTTCAAAATTTTGGCTTGACCATTGTGCGTTGTGTGGTACAATCATCTTTAGTGCTGTTTCGAAATCTGGTGGCACTGGATTTAGCAGACTGAGTGGAACCTAGGAGATATCAATCTGAGGTGGAATTATTGTCTGAGTTTTACAAAGACTAAAATTTTTGAATGAGGTCGCATCAAACTGCTGTCAGTGTCTGTTCTGAATACAAATATATCAGTCGACCAACCTGACACCGTTGATTTTGTTGGTCAAGAAGTCTATGGTTCAGTTCAGTAGCCTGCATTAATCTTGCAGCTTACGGTTTTCAGCAGTATGCACAGGTGATCTAAACTGAAAACTTCAAGCGCGCGCAAAATAAGCAGTGTCCAGACGAAAACCTGTATGAAACAACAGTAATGTATCCATGAAACAAAAATCACACTCCTGCGTGCACTGCTGTATGCCACTCTGGCCTTCCGGTAGACATGCACTGTCATGGCGGATCTGGAAAGAAGAATCCAAGCTAAGGAAAGCAGGTGTTGCCACAAGATGCTAAACATCAGACATACTGAACATATCGTCAACGAACAAGTGCGTCAAACCATCAAGCAGCGTGTTGGACCATGCGAAGATCTGCTGAAATCAGTTAAGAAAAGAAAACCACGTTGGTATGGGCTTTGAACAAGATCCAAACGGCCTTGTGAAAACAAGCCCCAGAGAACTCTTGAAAAGGGGACGTGGAGGGGAATAGACAAGGAAAACATTTACAGAGACCCAAGCGTCGGCACACAACCGACAGCACTGGAGGAAGCCGTTGAACTGTTCTTCTGCGTGGCGCCCAAATGACTTCTCACGGAGTCAAGGGAAGGAGAAGAGAAGAAGAGGTTTAAAATCAAGACAAAATATGATTCCAGAAAATGCAGAGTCTAATTCCTCGATGTCTAAGAAGAGAGCCACGTTTCATTAGCTTGATCTAAAACCACAGGTCTAGATCGTACTTGATATATATGAAAGTGTAGGAGATGTAGCAAAGATCCAGACAGAGATTATGTCAGCTGTTCTCACCCGTGCTGACAGTAACATGCACATTGTAAAAGGGTCGGAGCAGCACTTTTGTAAGAGGCGTTTGAAATTAATTTTTCATTATGAGGATTCTCTGTGTGTCCGTCTGTCTGCTTCTGTCTCTCTGAATTTATGTTTGGAAAGGAATATGCTCGTTTAAAAGGTTTTACATACAGATCATTTAATTTGTTCATGTGCCAGTTTTAAAATAGGCGTGTGACCTGTACGGTGAAAGCTGTCGCGCGTTCAAACGATTCATCTTTCTCTCTTTTGTTTTTGTTTTTTTCCAGACGGTTCTTTGAGACGCAACAAAGAGAAGCAAGCGGTAAACGTATTGTTTTCAGTCCATGATTCTGTTGGCACGTTTTCATTAAGCTTTTGTGTGGGCTACACCGGCTGACATCCTTTGATAAAGGACAGCTCAGCAAAATTTCACCCGCATTAATTCCGGTCTCACCTGAGGTGCTCGGCAGACGACTTCTAATCAGATGGTGGTGCCACGAGGACCAGGAGAAAGCTGTTAGCAAGCAACGCGCACGGAAGGAAACGACAAATCAAACAGCTCACTCTGTAGGCTACTAGTTTGTCGGGCAGAATGCATTACAACTGGAGAACAGTGAAGGTGAGTAGAAATAACCGTAGCATACTTATCAGTGTAATACAGTTTGTGTTCGATCCTTTCTACTTTTGATAAAATGTAGGCTTAATGAACCAGACTCAAAATTCTCTTCCCACTGCATAATCAGCCAAGCTTTTTGTTTTGTTTTGTTTTTCGTTCTTTTGAGGGGGTGTGTGTGTGTGTGTGTGTGTGTGTGTGTGTGTGTGTGTGTGTGTGTGTGGGGGCTTGCGTGCGTGTATGCGTGCGTGCGTGTATGTGCGCGAGCGCGCGCGAATAGAAGGCATTAGGGAGAACGTGTCGGTCAATAAGTATAAATATGTGGAACGTATGTGAAAATTCATTTTTTCACCTTGTACGGAGGGATGAAGTTTAGTTATATGTGGCAGTATAGTTTAAAAGCAGTGTTGAGAGAGAGAGAGAGAGAGAGAGAGAGAGAGAGAGAGAGAGAGAGAGAGAGAGACAAGACAAGACAAGACGAGACAAAATTCTTTATTTACGAGGATAATAGATGAGCACTGACGCGCTTTTTTACATCCAGTCCTCGCCCTGAGTAGAGACTACAACAGGCAGTGAAATTAAATGATGTAAGAAGCAAACAAGCAAACAAACAAAGCGGTCATGCAATTATAGTGAAACATCAAATAAGAACAGAAGGGAAATTAAAAATAAATAAATAGAAATAAAAATAATGAAGAGGAAGAAGAGAGTGGGGGTGGGGGTAGGCTGGGGCAGCATATGTAAATATATACTATAACATACAATTAGCGAATATAAAAACAAACAATAAAATGAATATGGCAAAATACGTACAGAATTTGGAACACACATACACGCTTGCTCGCACGCACGCACGCACACACACACACACACACACAGAAGAACAGAGAGAGAGAGAGAGAGAGAGAGAGAGAGAGAGAGGGCGAACATCAGAAATGGAAAGAAGTAGTAAAGCACAAAATGTAATAATTTTGACACGGCATGAACACATGTTGAGGGTATGATAAAACATAATTGCATGCATTAAAAGAAAATAATACAATGAAAAAAAGAAATGAAAAAGGAGAGAGAGAGAGAGAGAGAGAGGAGAGAGAGAGAGAGAGAGAGAGAAAACTGAAAATAAATCATTGAACAAGTAAAACTAAAATCACTAATGGAGAAAATCATGTTGAATAAAAACATATTAATCATATGTGTGATACAACCCAGGAGAAAACTGACAAAATATAGTGAACAAAATACATGTCTTCCCTGTGACCCGACGTTTGCAATGTGTGATGCGAGTGTCTGCTTTGTGTGCGTTCGTGTCTGTGTGAGTGTGTGTTTGCGTGTATGCATGCTTGTGAGTTTGTGTCCTTGCTTTGGATTTTGATGCCTTTTTCTCATGTATGATTGTTATATATTGTGTGATTTGATGTCTGTTGTGATATTGTAAACGCCTAGGGCATTCAATTGATTAGGCGTCATAAATGTTCATAATAATAATAATAATATCAAATCATATATAGAAAAAAATCATGATAAGGAGATGAGACAAAGAGAGCACACACTTGAGCGCTGAGAGAGAGAGAGAGAGAGAGAGAGAGAGAGAGAGAGAGAGAGAGAGAGAGAGAGAGAGAGATGTATGGGATGACAGGAAATCGCACGCCCTCGCGGGCGCACGCGCACTCACCTATTCACACACACACACACGCGCGCGCGCGCGCACACACACACACACACACACACACACACACACACACACACACACACACACATATATATATATATATATATATATACACATACACACACATACATACATACACACATTATATCTAATATATATATATATATATATAAAACAAAAATGCATACAAGAATACTTGATAAATGAAAAAAAAAAGGTTAAGTACATGAAAATGGGATGATTTATGATTTTGAGATTACTTCTTGGTATTTATTAGTTTTGTTTTTGTTTTGTTTTTTACCGCAGAAGATGGGTAAGGTAATTGTTTTTGAAAGTTGTTGTACAATAGATTTGTTTGATAGATTCTGGAGAGAGAGAGAGAGAGAGGAGAGAGAGAGGAGAGAGAGAGAGAGAGGCAAAACTACAATTTTGTCAAATGCCAAGTTTTTTTTCATGTGCCTCGACATTCAGTCTATCGATGTTCAGATGAACTAACTAAATACAATTTCTGGTATTTCCCGAAGGGATTCAGCAAATCAAGCCGAAGTTAGCCAGATGAACTCGATCGGTTGTTTATTAACGGAATAGACTACTCTGATCATCAGGAAGGCTGCTGTGATATCGTAGGATGGTAACTATTCACGCTGCTTTGTTGAAATCGAAATGGAACTGTAGGGTTCGCTGAATCCGTTTACTCTGAATGAAGACGAATGCTGCGCAATAGTCACCAGTGGATCTATACATGAAAACCATTTGCAGTGCTAACAAAATGAAAAAGACGCACCAAAGACTGTTTCAGTACTGGAATATGAACTTGATGAGAAAAAGCAAGCAGAATTTATGAACAGAAAGGACTGATCATGTTAAAGATCTTCCAAACAGAGGCAGAGGTGTGATTGAAGTCAACGATTGTGAATGAAGCGCTTAATTTGTTTTATGAATACTTTACTTCTGTGAACAAATGATAGTCTTGCATACAGAGAAAAAGGATCTCGGTGACAATAGAAATGCGTAAAGAAGAGCGTTTAAAGAACTTCGCAGACAAAACAAAACTAAACAAAACAAAGCAAATCGAAACAAAAAATTCATGGTCTACAAAAATAACTTGAATAATGCAAAGAAATTTTGGGACAGCTTTCTAGCTGCTCGTCCAAGATCGGCAGGGCAGGACAGGGCCTACAAGTAAGCTTAGTAGCGGAGAATCGTATGACCATTTCGAGAGTCGTTTTATTTACCCTGAAAGTGCTCCAACAGAACAAGGTAATGATCAGACTGACATTAATTACATTGACATTAATGGAATATTTGGGAAGCGTGAAATACTTCTCTTTCTACAGAGGAGGTGAAGGAGGCTATCAAAGCACTAAAACACAGTAAGGCAGCGGGGTTAGGTGGTTTATTGGGCCAAGTTTTCAAGAACAGTTTCAAACAAATCACACCATTTCTTGTTGTTTCATTTTTTTTTTAATGATAATGCTTTATTTCCGAAAGGTGGTGTTTGTCAGTTACACTGCCATTGCACAAAAGAGCGACCAGCACTAACAAATATAGAGCGAGATAATTAGGTATTTCCGGTAAGATGCTACGTTTTATTTTGAATCAGCGTATTAAAAAGTAGGAAGGAGAAAACTCTATGAAAGGGGAACATATAGCTTTCGTGGAAAAAACACAGCACATTCGAACATATATTCACTTTAAACGGCTATTAAGGTACAGAAAATTCCACGTACCTCACACTGACTTTCTTGTGAGAAGGGACAAATTCTAGAAAATGTACATAGATGGTATAAGAGGGAAAGTTTTGAAAGCCCTGAACAAAATGCTATCAAAACCTGGGTATGCACTGGTGGTGTTTTGACTGAGGCTCTTCTGTGTCCCTCGGGTTGGAAACAAGGGGAGGTGAGCTCACCGGTTTTTCGCTTATCAATGAACTGGCAAAAGATATTCTTGGCAGCGGTATGCATGGCGTTCAGATTTTGTCATCAGATTTTGTGGAGGTGTTTATCTTCTATCCGCGAAGGGTGTATGCTATGTTGTTTTGTTTTCTGACAGAGTTATGTATGAAATAAAATTCAACACGGTTTTGCTGTTGCGTGTTCTGTCAACATTCTTAGGCAAGCTTGATGGCGTCGGCAGAAATGGATCAAACAGGGAAACAAATGTTTGATTAACTCTTCTCTGCCCTCTGTGTCTGTGGACCCTTGATCTGTGCCTATCCCTGTACACCCACGATGGTCATTTCCTTTGACACCCAGCGCAGTAACCCTGCGTTTGCGTGGCTGGAGCAAGGGTCTCTATAGTCGTGCAACTGGAAAATGACATCGACTGTATCTGTGGAGATGACCACGGTTCGACGACAATGGGGAATTACTTACAATCCCATTCAAGGAAGAGACAGAGAAAGCAGGAAGAACATGTTTGAATGTGTGTGTGTGTGTGTGTGTGTGTGTGTGTTGTGGTGTGTGTGTGCGTGTGTGTGTGTGTGTGTGTTTGTGTGTGTGTGTGTGTGTGTGTGTGTGTGTGTGTGTGTGTGTGTGTGTGCGGCGTGCGCGCGTGCGTGCTTGCGTGCATACATAAGGTGATACGTGCCGGTGCCACAGTACGTTGGTGTGTGGCGTGTATGTACATCTGTTCCTTGTGTTATTCATGCTTCCATAATGCGTTTTTGCGTATGCCTACTTATAAATATAACTTATCAGAAATAATTGATTCTGATATTTTTATCCCTTTCAACTTGAGATACGGCAGAGTTTATTCCTCACTTGTGTTAATATTGCCTCCCCGCAATCATCTCCCTTGCGGCCATACCCTTCCCCCCTCCTGTTCCTTCCACCAAAAAATATTCTCTCTCTCTCTCTCTCTCTCTCTCTCTCTCTCTCTCTCGTCTCTCTCTCTCTGTCTCTCTCTCAAACTAAAAAAGAAGAGAGAAAAAATAAAACAAAGAAAGAAAAAAAAAAAAAAAAGAAGAAGATATTCTGTGATTTTGTTTTCTCTGTCCATGAACGTTTGTTGTCATCGACAGGAATGGAGAGACATGGACGTCCCCATTACCACCCCAGCGACGAAGCCTGCAAGATGTTCGATGCTGCTCTGACTCAGGTAGGATGGAAGCTCAAGGTGGTGATGACAGAGGCTGATTCACTACGAACGTCTTTAGCTATCATGTCTGTGTATTTTCGTGGGTGTATCTGCTCTGACTCGAGTAAAAATATCAAGTTCAGCCTGCGACAGGGACCAGTTTATCATGAACGGCTAGCCATTATTTTTTTGTTCCTTTGAATCGGTGTCTGTGGTCGGCTGCTTTGCTGTGAGGGAGAGAATCCCTGAGTCAGAACGCGAATAAGAGACACTCGCTCTCAGAAAATAAATGACACGCCCGCGCATTACACCCGTTTTACAAATTGTCTGGACACACACGCGTGGAAAAAAAAAAAGATGAAAAACATGTAGCCTACGTAAAGAAAACAGTACGAGGTACATAGGCCTATATAGTTTGAATTTAGCTTGCCCGTTAAAAAGTGTACTCTTCTATGTTGTGACTGGTACCGTTTGTACCTTAGCTCGTTTGAGGAAGAACACAGTCTAAAACTACTAATCACCGCCACCCCAATCCTTTCCACTCTTCTTGTTTTCTACTGTCTTTTCTTGCCTCATGTTATATTTAATTTTCAGCCCCCCCCCCCCCCCCTCTTTATCACCTCACGAACACACGCTCACTACCATGGCGTAGGTCTGCACGTACCTCATGAAACTGTTACGTCATCACATAATACGACACAACATCAAAGAGACTACTTTGTACACGCTCTTCGATTTGTTGTTGTTGTTGTTGTGTTGTTGGGGGGGGGGGGGGGGGGGGGGGAGGGGGAGGGGGGGAGCTGTTTATCTGCTGGTGCGTGCTGCCAGTACTGTTTGCAGTTGTTTGACACCCGATATTTTTCACAATACGAACAGCGAGCACCTTTCGTGCTATTTATAAAGCGCACATAATATGAAACCGCCCCTCGAAATAATTTTGCTTTATGTGTGTAGCAGGTGTCAGGAATCTGCCATTGTTACGGAAACCACCCCCCCTCCCCCCCCCCCCCCCCCCCACTCACAGCCTTCCTCCCTCTGTCTGCCTGGCTATCGGTGTGTGCGTGTGTGTGCGTGTGTGTGTGCGTGGAGAGAGAGAGAGAGAGAGAGAGAGAGAGAGAGAGAGAGAGAGAGAGAGAGAGAGAGAGAACGCGGCAAACATTTTATATGTGCTAGTATCAGGAGATAAGGGCCGAAACACTTGCTTGAAGGGGGCTTCTCTTCTGAGGACTCTCTGCTGCCACGCTCTCCACGAGTTTCTTTCTACTGATGCATGGGTAAACCATTGACTTCCGGGAATAGGCCGGAGGACGTCCGGGAAAGACCGGAGGACACTGGGAAAGACCAGAACCAAGGGCTCTGTGGGCTGGCTCCCCACTTTGCCTTAAACATGTGGCTACTAAGAATAAAAGGAAAAGATGCTCCCAGGATTCACCGAAAGGGGGAGAGAATGATGAATCCATCGGTGCTCAACCAATCATGACTGCAAATCCCAAACGGACTATGCACATGGACCAAATGGAATATCCATGTGTCTGTGGAAAGCGTTTCGCTACCACCCGTGGCATGAAGATCCACAGAACAAAGATGGGATGTGTGAAGACTCATCTGAATGAGCAGCAGCGCACTGCATCAGCAGATAAGACGTCGGAAGACCAAGGCCAGGATTTAAACCACAGTGCCAAGGACATCCACGCTGTTGGTTCGGATGAGGAATTTGCACAGGCCCTCGATGCCAGGCGCCTGAAACTCAACCTGCCACGAGCAAACGAAACTGAAGATTGGGAGAAACTGGATGCAAAAATCGTCCAAAGACTCGATGCACTGATAGGGAAAAGCACCCTGGAACACAAACTAGCCACATATGGGGACATTGTGTATGCCACATGTAGAGACGCCTATGGAGCAAAACTACCCAAAGAGAAAACACCTCCAAAGAAATCCAGACGCCAAGAAAAGATGGACAAGATCAGGGTCCAAAAGAAAAACCTCAAGATGCAAATGAAGACCGCACTGCCAGCTGAAAAACAAGGCTTGGAAAAACTGTGGAAAGACCTGAAAGAAAAACACAGCGCCCTCAGCAAAGCGGAATCTGTGAGGAAGAGGAAGAGCAAAAAGAAGAAGACACAAGAGCGCTTCTTCAGAGACCCCTTCCAGTTTGCCAGAACACTGTTTGAGCAGCCAAAATCTGGGACCCTAAGTGTGGACAAAGGAGTTCTTGAGCAGCATCTGAGGAAAACATACTCTGACCCACAGAGCAAAGCACCACTCGACATTCAAGGTCTGGTGTGGCCAACCAACCCTGAGGAACAGTTCAATGGCAAGCCTCCAACGTTGGCAGAAATCAAGAAGGTGGTCGACAAAGCCAGAGCCAAATCATCACCAGGGCCAAACGGAATACCTTACCAGCTTTACAAGAAATGTCCCAAGGTGCTGGAGTGGCTCCACAGGCTGCTGCGATCGGCTTGGAGAAACCAGAAGATCAGCGGCCAGTGGATGACGGCAGATGGTGTGTACATCCCCAAAGAGCAAAACTCAAGTGACATCAGCCAGTTCAGGCCAATATCACTACTGAACGTCGAAGGGAAAATCTTCTTCTCCGTCATGGCAGCAAGGCTGACCAAGTACCTGATGGAAAACAAGTACTTGGATGTGTCAGTCCAGAAAGGTGGCATCCCAGGCGTGGCTGGCTGTGTAGAACACGCCACAATGATCTGGGACGCAATCCAAAAAGCAAAAACAGAAAAGAGAGACCTGGACGTAGTGTGGCTTGATCTGGCAAACGCATATGGATCTGTGCCCATGAGATGATACAGTTGGCTCTTGAGATGTACCATGTGCCAAAGAACATCCGCGACATGCTCAAGAAGTACTTCAATGGCTTCTCAATGCGGTTCTCTACCAAGGAGTACACAACAGACTGGATCAACTTGGAAGTGGGTATTGCAATGGGCTGTGCAATTTCCCCAATACTGTTCGTGCTGGCAATGGAACTCATCTTGAAAGCAGCAACAAACAACGCGAGACAAACAGACCTTGGCGATGGATACAAGATGCCTCCTCTCAAGGCCTTCATGGATGACACTACAGTGATTTCATCCAGAGAAGACGAGACACGTCATGTGCTGGAGAGGCTGGACGACATAGTTGCCTCATCCAGAATGAAGTTCAAGCCAAAGAAATCACGGAGTCTCTCACTGAGGAAAGGAAAAGTGGCCGGATCTGTGGTCTTCAGTGTTGCCAACCAGGCCATTCCAACAGTCACAGAAGAACCAGTCAAGAGCCTTGGAAGATGGTATGATGATACGCTGAAAGACACACAAAGAGCAAAAGAAACCAAGCAGATGGCGGAGGAAGGCTTGGAGACCATTGACCAGTGTGGGCTCCCTGGCAAATACAAGGTCTGGTGTCTGCAGTTCATGCTGATACCAAAGCTCCTATGGCCTCTGATGATATACGACATTTGCACCAGCATAGTGGAGGCAATGGAAGCCAAAATCAACAAGTTCACAAGGAAATGGCTTGGTGTCCACACCTGTCTGACTGACATAGCGCTGTACTGTCGCCAAGCAAAGCTGAAACTACCACTGAAATCCATCCTGGAGGAATACAAAGCAGGGAAGATCAGACTTCAAAGCATGCTGGAGGACTCAGGAGACAAGGTGGTAGAAGCAATCAAGCCCCAGCTGAAGACAGGCAGAAAATGGAAAGTTCAAGAGGCGATGGATTCTGCAAAAGAAAGTCTCAAGATCAGAGAAATAACAGGACACACACAGACCAACAGACAAGGACTGGGGGTGACCAAAACTGAATGGTGGTCAAAGGCCAAAGGAAAAGCCAAAAGAGACATGATGATTCAGGAGATGAGAAAAGAAGAAGACCAAAAAAGACTCCAAAAAGCAGTCCAGCAGAGCCAGCAAGGGCAATGGACAACGTGACGTGGGAGAATGCACTCCAAAGAAGTCTCACTTGGAGTGACATTTGGCGCATGGCCCCTCTCAGGATCAGCTTCATTCTCAGATCTGCATATGACCTTCTGCCCTCAAATGCAAACCTGGTGAAGTGGGGAAAACAGACGATCCTGCATGCCCCTCTGCCATGAAAAACAAACAGTGGAGCATGTCCTAAGCTCGTGTAAAGTAGCCCTGGCTCAAGGAAGGTACACATGGAGGCACAACCAAGTGCTCAAAGAGATTGTACAAGTAGTCTGGGCTAGTACCAACACCACAAAAGGGAAAATCAGGACTCCAAAAGCACCCGCAACATTCTTCACGGCAGGAGGCAGCAAATCATGGCCAAGAACAACAGTGCCACTCGAAACATGCAGGCAGAGTCTGCTGGACGGGGCAGATGACTGGGAGTGCACTGCAGACCTCCCAGAATGGAAGAGTCACCCAGAGATCATCAGCAAGAGTGGCATGAGACCAGACATAGTAGTCCACTCTAAGTCAACCAAGCAGCTGATCATGATCGAGCTCACGGTGCCATATGAGAACAGAATGGAGGCAGCTCAAATCTACAAGACTGAAAAGTATGCTGATCTGGCAAACAGCCTGAGGAGAGAAGGCTATCAGGTCAAAGTCCTCACTGCAGAAATTGGAGCTAGGGGGTTTGTAGGAACGTCTGCATACAGCCTCATGAAACAGCTCTCAGTTGCAGGGAAGGAAAAAACCAGAGCCCTGAAAGCAATGGCAGAAGCGGCAGAGAGGTGTTCAAGCTGGATCTGGTCAAGGAGGAACAAAAGTGAACTTCATAAGGCTTAATTTCCCTACAAATATCAGGTGTCCCTGTGGCTCAGTGGTTAAAGCGCGAGTCATTAAGTGGAAAGTGAGCATGTCCAGAGGGTCATGGGTTCGAATCCCAGCCATGGTTCGTCCCAAGATGGGAAAAAAAAAAAAAAAAGGGGCAGCAGAGGGACATCCGGAGTCATGAACCGGGTGTGGCCCAACCCCCCTAGAGTGTCAGGAGATAAGGGCCGAAACACTTGCTTGAAGGGGGCTTCTCTTCTGAGGACTCTCTGCTGCCACGCTCTCCACGAGTTTCTTTCTTCTATTGTGTGAATGATATCGGAATATTAATCTATCTAAGAGTTTTGTTCCTTACATGGTCCTGACATCACAGCTGACCTAAGGACGGTGTGTAAGTGGCTTGGTTATCGCGACCGTACCTGTCCAGGTGACACAGTACTGTACTGGGAAAACCGCCCAGAGGAAAGGGAGATAAAGCATGTCAGTGGCGGATCATGAACTACTGACCTCTTCTTGTCTGTGCGGCCATGAACTGGTGACATATACCGGTGGGGGATAACAGGCGCTTGACATACATTCGTATCTGAATTTTTTTTTTGTTATCTTTCGGATGACACAAAAATAATTTGAAGGCCAAAATCAGCATACAAACAATATCATAATAAATGTACATATTTGAAGCGTGAACAGAACATTTTTATTGTGAATCATCAGCACGTAAAGGTGTCATGATACCAGGCTGTCGGATGAGCAATTAATGTGGCAAGGAATCTATTTGGGCATACATGTGTGTGTGTGTGTGTGTGTGTGTGTGTGTGTGTGTGTGTGTGTGTGTGTGTGTGTGTGTGTGTGTCCGAAAGATACGGATACCTGTGAGCGGTCTGGAAGTTTGTGTGTACACGTTTAAAGCAGGGCAACCCGGTGTATATTTTGAGGGAAAGTCAGGCAGTGATCATTTCCTCTCCTGGTATTCAAAGTAGCCAGGAAAGAGTCCGTCTTCCATGGGATTTGAACTCGTGTCTCGCCGGGGATCTCTCATTTACATCGCAGTCGCATTCAGAGTAAGTCATGACTTCCCTGCTCGAGACCCTCGCGCAGTAGTAGTAGTAGTAGTACTTTAATTTTACGTCTTTTCACAAACTATGTGATATTAGACAAGAAAGGAGAGATAGACAGGCAAATAGAGGGAGATAGATAGAGTTTGTTCATGTTGCGCGCGCGCGCGCGCGCCTCTATGTGTGTGTGTGTGTGTGTGTGTGTGTGTGTGTGTGTGTGCGTGTGTGTGTGTGTGTGTGTGTGTGTGTGTAGGGACGGGGTGGGGCTGGGAGTGAGCGGAGGGTGGTGTACATAACATCTGAAAACAATTAGACAGATAAACGAATAAAGAAACAAACCTACACGCACTATCAGTATCAGATTAAAGCAAATACCTGACTGGACTACAAATCAAGCAAAAAGTAACTTTCAAAGCAAAATCAATTATCAGAAAAAATATCTGTCACAGACATGCCTGATAAATGTGGCAGAAATGCCTTGAGAGGCACACATTCGAACAAAACATGATCTCTTGTCAATTTTGTTTCCCCGCATATGCATTTTGTTGCAGAGCTATATTTAGTTCTAAAAGCATCCAGTTTCAATCGATGAAATATTGAAACGAAGTTTCTGTATTGATGCATATCATAAATGTGCAGATTTTGGATGCTTTTGAAATGATCAATACTAAAAAGAGGATTTAATTGTGTCTGAACATGAGTAACAGCTTTGTTCTGCCCATTTCTAAAATATTCCCAAGCTGTTTGTTTTAAAATTTGTTGACTCTCTTTCAAAGTGAACGGTATGGAAATAGTTTGTACCCTCGTTCCATTTTCAGCGCCTTTTTTCGCACATCTGTCAGCTGAAAGTAGAAAAAGCATATTTCGTTGGAAAATATCGCTCCATATTCGTAGCTGAAATGATAGCGATACTGATGGCGTTGACATTTCTAATTGATTTACCACAGTCAATTTTTCAAGTGTTGTTTTGTGTTGATTCGCTGTCAGTGTTACAATCGATTAAGTTTTTTAATTCAAATTCAGATAACTTCATTTTGAAGGAAATTCAACATTTAATCCACGTCTTGATATGTAAAGGAACAGATATAACTTTCTTCTGGGTTCCTTCACACTGTGGAATTTCGGGCAATGAACTTGCTGACAGATGTACCCTCGCGCAGGTTACAGCAGAAGATGCATGCCCCAAGAGAGAGAGAGAGAGAGAGAGAGAGAGAGAGAGAGAGAGAGAGAGAGAGAGAGAGAGGAGAGAGCAAATTAGTCCAGTGGATGACATAAAGGACCGAACCGGCTTCCAACCAAGCTGCAATGATCATGGACGCAGGACGGAGACCGTTAACTGCCGTTAGCTTCCCTCTCGCAACCACTCCCTACCACCCACCGCCACTGGAAATAATGAATAATAAACACCGTTTGTGATGTGATCACTCTGTTCGCTTATAGGCTATGTTGCACGTTCAGTGCACAGCGTGGAGAGATCCGGATTCCACGTCAACTGGATAATGGTAGATAACAGAGGCCATGAATAAAGTTGTTATTGATAAATCATTGTTTATTGGTTTACTGTGTTGCGTGTTCAGTATGTGGCCTGGAGAGATCAGTATTCTTCGTCACTGGGCAATGGTGAGTAGTAAAGGCCATTTTTAATAGAGTAATAAAGTTGTTATTGATAAATCATTGTTTATTGGTTTACTATGTTGCGTGTTCAGTATGTGGCCTGGAGAGATCAGTATTCTTCGTCACTGGGCAATGGTGAGTAGTAAAGGCC
>CM065717.1:79295290-79305290 GCA_033310375.1 Conus canariensis | reverse complement strand
GCAGACTTAAAGAAAGCGAAATTGACAGGGATCCCAGGAAAACTTAGTCGGTATATATTGCGCTCTGAGACTAGATGACTTGCAGCAGCATAAAACAAAATGCAGTCCGTCTTCTTTTCCATTATTGCATGGTGGAGAAGTCATCCCACCCCATTTCACACTCCACCCTATAAACAACCACGACCTTTTTTTTTTTTTTTTTTTTTTAGAACAAAGACATTAGAACGGACCACAGAGACAGAAAGAAACAGTACACACACACACACACACACACACACACACGCGCGCGCGCGCGCGCGCGCGCGCGCGCGTAGACCCTATATGTGTGTGCGCGCGCATGTGTGTGTGTGTATGTGTGTGTGTGTGTGCGTGCGTGTGTGTGTGTGTGTGTGTGTTCGCACGCGCAAGAGCGTAGAGAAGAACGGGGGTGGGTGGGGGTAGGGGGATTGTTCAAAAGTAAATTGGTTCACTCGATAATGAACATTAAATCAGTCTTTGTTCTTATCAGTGGTTTAGACAAGTAACATATGACTACATATTATTAACAGTTCACTCTTTCCCTCACCTTAAATCCCCCCCCTCTCTCTCTCTCTCTCTCTCACACACACACACACACACACGCGCGCGCACGCACGCAAGCACGCACGCACGCACGCACGCACGCACACACACACACACACACACACACACACACACACACACACACACACACACACACACACAGAGTTTTTAATAGATATCAGCGAAGAAAAATTAAGTTTAGAAAAATGAGACCAGACCGTGCAAAAAGTGAGAACAAAATGGAAAAGAAAGAACCCGGCAGATGTTCAGATGGACTTGAAACAAAATGTTTCCTTTGAAACTGAGCACACTTGAAATCAAAAACAAATCCTGCATCACTGGTACAAAGATCATACTTGAATCTTTTTAACAAACTGAACCCAGTCTTTAGCGACAGAGACAAAAACATACCTTTGATCTTGACATTAGAGAAACTGAAATTAATTGGTAACTGAAATTATCTCGAACTGAAATTAAAATCAGTTTTCAGGCTGTAGTAGGCCTACTATGATTTCACAGACCGCGTAACCCACTTTAACTCATCCACACGCCCCAACAAAACCGCCCCAATTCCATTTTGATACGCTCACTCTCGTCTCCATCTTCCTTCCCTCTCCGTTTAACCCACACTCACAAACACTCACAACCAGGGAAGTGAGAAATATCACATGGAGGAGGAAGCGAGGTTGAAGAAAGATATACGTGTGTATATGTGTGTGTGTGTGTGTGTGTGGGGGGGGGGGGGGGGGGAGGGGAGGAGGGATGTGAGAAAGAAGGAACGAAGTAGGGATTATAATGGAGCAAGTGCACTACATGAAATGTGTTTCAGGCTTTAAATCCTGTTCAAATCTGTTCCCCATAAGCCTAAATAGACAGTATATATTATTCGAGTGTGTGCAGATTCTTCCATCTTTGATAGACACTCTATGATATTTGTAGTTGTATTGTAAGTGCAAATTCTTTCTTTTTTTTTTCAGTCAGACTCCCTATAATATTCAGTTATATTTCATGTTCGAATTTTTTCCATTTTTTAATCGGACACCCTAAAATATTCATAATTATATTTAAGTACGAATTCTTTCTTTTTTTCATCAGACTCCCTATAATATTCATAATCATATTTTATGTGCGAGTTTTTTTCTTTTGGAATAGACATCCTGTGATATTCAACGTTATATTTGCATGTTCGAATTCTTTCTTTTTAAACACACACCGTGCGATATTCATAACTATGTTGTATGTAGGAAGTCTTTTGTAATCAGACACCCAAGAATAGTCATAGTTATATTGTATGTGCGAATTCTTTCCTTCTTTTTCATCAGGCGCTTGGGATCAGCCACCCGGCTGTGGGAAGAGATCCTGGTGGAGCATCCCCTGGACGCCCTGGCTCTGAAGTTCGCCCACTATGGCCACTTCTACCGGGGCAAGACGGACCAGATGAGGGACAACATCGCCCGCGTTCTGCCCCACTACAAACCCTCTAATCCCTATTACGGGTAACGTCAGGCCCGGGGCAGTGGATGGGAGAGGGGGGAGGAGAGGGGGTTGGTGGGTTAGGAGTCGTGCCATATGCTAGCCAGTTTGATATGATTGAGATGACTAGCGATGGTCGTGCCTCTATAACTGGTTCTCATTTCACAACAAGCACGTTCGAGTAGGTAAAAGTATGTCTTCATGTGTGTGTGCGCGCGCGCGCGCGCGCGCGCGCGCGCGCGTGTTGTGCGCGTCACAGAGACAGAGAGAGAGAGAGAGAGAGGAGGGGGGGGGGGGGGGGGACACCAGAACCTCTCGGCAGACTTGACCTAGACATGTAAGTGGGTCGGCTCGATTAGGGTTAGTCAACTTGAATCCAGGTCTTACCTCATACACACACACGGGGGCCGGAATAGCTCAGTTGGTAAAGCGCCGGACTCGTGATCCTGGGGTTACGGGTTCGAATTTCGGTACAGGGGGATTTTTCCCTCGGAGTTAACATTGGTTCTGACTCCATTCCCCATACAGTCCTTCGAATGAGACTATAAACCGAGGTTCCGTGTGTGAACGCACGCACATCTTGCACACACGTAAAATCCATCACCAACTTTCGGAAGAGAAGGCCAGTTTGGCCATTGGTATGGATGACACGTTACACATAGCATGCACCTTCCCCGAAGATGGAGTATGGCTGCCTTAATTGCGGGATAAAAAACGGTCATACACACGAAACTCCACTGCCTGTCTGTACAGGCAGTGTCCGCAGGAGTATCAGCCTGCGTACGCAGAAAGAAAAGAAAATACTACACACACACACACACACCCCACACACACACACACAAATTAAGCATCAATTTGCCAGGCGAAAGAGTATTCTGGCGACATTTTTTTTATGTTAAAAAAGCCTTTGATAGCGTGTGGCATGCTAGATTGCTTTACAAACTGAAGAAAATTGGCATATCTGGTAATTTTTATAACTACATTAGAGAATTTTTATCAGAAAGAAGTTTGCAAGTCAGGGTAGAAAACACATATTAAAATTTTAAATCGTTAGAAATGGGCATTCCCCAAGGTTCGGTAATTGCTCCAATGTTATTTAATATTTTGTTACATGATCTCCCAAAGCACGTAACTAAAAACGCTACGTTGTGCAGTATGCCGATGTTCTGTGTATATGGATAAATGCTAGTCTAAGGACAAACACGCCAAAAAGATCAATCAACTATTACAAAAAAGTGTATCAGGCAGAGCTAAATAATCTTAGTAAGTACTTGTTTGAAAATGGACTGAAACTTTCCCATGAAAAAACGTATATAGTGTTATTTAATAATGGTGATGATCCTGTTGAACTGCCGTCTTTTGGACTTGATGGAATAACACTTCAGTATGTACACTCAGTAAAATTCTTAGGAGTTTACTTCACATCTAAATTGACATGGAAAGTTCACATTGATTATCTCTTAAACCAGGCTAGGAAAAGTTTGATTTTTTTGAAAATCTTAAGCAAGCAAAGCTGGTGCCAGGATGTAAAAACATTGAAACATCTGGCAATATCACTCGTTCGGTCTAAGCTATCGTATGCTCAGGAAGCTTTCTTTTGTGCTCCTAAATATTTGTTGCAAAAACTGCAAAGTGTTGATAGCAAGGCTTTTAAATTATGCTTGGGAATCCCTGTACATGCTTCTACAGTAGGGACATATTCGGAAATTGATGTTTTGCCTTTAAACGAATACAGAACACTCACTTGGCAAAATATGTTGTGAAATGTACAGCTATGAAAGGTGTAAATGAAACAGAAATCTCTTTAAATCCATCTACTGATTACCCCAAACGAGCAAAAAACATTTCCTGCTTGTCTACTATTGGCTCGTACTCTGCCCATTTGTTGCAGAAAACTGATTTGACCCCCGACTCTTTGGCAAAGATTTCTCATACTGATCCAATCCCAAGCTGGGAAAGAAACAGGGCAAAATTTGACCTTAATCACACTGATGCTAAAAAAGTTGATCATCCGCATATCTTGTCATATTCAGCAAAGATGCATATGCAAAGCAAGTATCCTAACCATCTTGAGGTATATACTGATGGATCATTGACAAAGAACAAAGACGCTGGATCTGCTTTTGTTATTCCATCACTTAAAGTAGATAAAGCATATTCAATAGGCAAAAATCGATCTATCTTAGTTGCCGAAATGATAGCTATACTAATGGCTTTGACATATTTAATTGATATACCGCAATCAATCTTTCAAGTATTGTTATGTGTCGACACAATGTCAGTACTACAATCTATCAAGTTTTTCAGTTCTAATTCTGAAAACTTTATTTTGAAGGAAATATGTTATTTAATTCATATTTTGATGTGCAAAGGGACCGATTTAACTTTTTTCTGGGTTCCTTCACACTGTCGAATTTTGGGCAATGAATTCGCTGACAATCTGCCAAAAAGGGAGCTAAACTGAAATGAGGGCACAAAGTCCCTTTCTGTCCCCTGACTTTTACAAGAGTGTCATCAAGTTCTAAAACAGGTGGCTTGGGCTTTTTTTTTAGAGACAACCAGAACATCCCTTATTTGCGGGTTAATGCTCGAAATAGCCATGTTCTCAGCTTTGATCAGGTTGAAGGCATTTGGACACCTGCAGGTTCGTGATATGTATCAGTACAGAAACTTTGTTTCAGTATTTTATAGAATGAAACTCGACGCATTCAGAACGAAATATAGTGCAGGAACAAAATGCATATGTGGTAAGGCAAACGTGTCGAGAGCCCACGTTTTATTTGATTGTGTGACTCTTAAGGCATACTTACCATGTTTATTCAGGCATGACAGTGACTGATGTTTTTTCTGATATTGATTTTGCTTTCAAAGTTACCTTTTGTTTAATATGTAGTCCTGTTAGATATTATATATAATGTTTATTCCATATTTTGCGTGCACTCCATACACCTATGCTTCACACACATACTCTTACACACACACACACACACACACACTCACCTCTCTCTCTCTCTGTCTCTCTCTCTCTCTGTTTCTCTCTCTCTCTCTCTTCTCTCTCTCGTCTAATATCACACAATTTTGTGAAAAGACGTAAAAATGAAAGTACTACAGTACTACTACTACTAATACACACACACTACACACACAACACACACACACACACACACACACACACACACACACGCAGAGTCGCGTGCGCGTGTGTATGAGCGTACGCTCATATGCATGCACACGAGCACACACGTATACAGTTTGGATCCATTCAAAGAGTTGAAAACGTTGCAGCGTTGGTGAACACACACACACACACACACACACACACACACACACACACACACACACACACACACACACACACACACACACACACACACACATTTAATTCTCATGAAACAAAAAATCCAGTGTCAAACTGTTGTGGGCCTACCTTCGAGACCAGGCAGACGCGCTCATCTAGAATCAGTGCGCCAACGGCCCGCAAGAAAAAATGAGATTCATGCTGGCTGTTTTTGTCTTGTGATTGGATCATGTTTATTTCTGGTAAATGTTAACCACTTTGAAGGCAGCTTGAGTAGAAACTGATTTTAGCTGGCGTTATAATCTGTCTAGATACCGTTGTAATGAGAGATGCAAACTTTAAAAGGGATTTACTGAGGGGGAGTAAGAAAGTCAGAAGAAAAAAAAGAAAAACAGAAAAACAATGAGAAAAGAGAAACGGAGATACATAGACTGAGAGAGATTGACTGTCGGACAGAAAGTCATATAGATGTACATTAGGAATGAGAGAGGAAGAGAAACAAAGAGACAGAGACTTGGAACCATATTCAAAGAGAGATGGACAGACAGGTGGAGAGACAAAGACAGAAGGTTAGGGATGTAGAGATAGACGAAGAGATACAGAAACTGGTAGAGACTGAGAAAGACGACAGAATAGAGGAGAATCAGAAAGGATAGGGACATGAAGTTTACTTAGGCCTATATGGATGGATGGTACTTGACATCAACATCATTATATGACATGACATATTTATTTCGTGCAATATGTGTGTTATAGTGTATGGCATGTCACGTTTGTGTCTTACTGCCGCACATCAAATTAAAGCTGTTCGTGCATATGGGTTATAGCTTATGCTGTGACGTTTTTGTTCCTACCCCATACAAATTGCTCACCCGTTTTATATGTCACTCGGTGATTAACGTTTCAGTATCTGTTGAGAAAATATAACACCTGCCTGCAAAAATGCAACTAATTCTAAAGTCTGTTTAGTCAACCCTTTGTACAGTTGTTGATCAGTATGAATGAAGTAGATACGTTTCGTCAGTATCTCAAAACGTCTAAGAACATCGTTTTGCATGTACGCATAAAGGTTCTTCCACGCATCCCAAGTTCAGATATGTTGATAATGGGCAATATAAATCGCTGGATTGGATTGGATTGGAACATATTGTCATTGTATTGTGTTGTGTTGTTGTGTAGTTTATCATGTGTGTTGCGTTGCATAACTTCTCACAACAGACTTGGGTCATCTCCCTGCGGAGAGCATTATGCCATGACATGCTAGTCTTTTTATTTATTTATCTTCTTTCTTTTTTTTTTTTCTTTTTCTTTGTATTTGTTCGTTTGTTCGTTTACCTACAAAGTACAGTTTTTCTGCGAAAATGTTCAAATCCCTTGCATATATGTGTTCTTTTAAGTGCGGTACACACGGGATCTCGGTTTATCTGACTTGGAAGACTAGCACCCAGACCCTTCTCTTAAAATCTACTGGACAGGTGGAGACTGGGAGGGAGGAGCAGTAGGGGGATGGGGAGGAGAGCCAGCTCCCTTTGGAGACTCAAACGAGGGTTTTCTTGCTCCCGTCAGGAATTATGCTTTTATGGTGTGTGTGTGTGTGTGGTGTGTGTGTGTGTGTGTGTGTGTGTGTGTGTGTGTGTGTGTGTGTGTGTGTGTGTGTGTGTGTGTGGTTATCTGACAACAACAAACTGGTTACAGTCAGTGTGTCTGTGAGTGTGTGTGTGTGTGTGTGTGTGTGTGTGTGTGTGTGTGTGTGTGTGTGCGCGTTCGCGCGCGTGCGCGAGTGCGTGCGTGAGTACGTGTGTGTACGTGTGTGTGTGTGTGTGTGTGTGTGTGTGTGTGCGCGCGCGCGCGCGCGCGTGCGCGAGTGCGTGCGCACATGAGTATGTGTGTGTGTGTGTGTGTGTGTGTGTGTGTGTGTGTGTGTGTGTGTGTGGTGTGCACGCTCCTAGATATTTTATGACGTTTTTGTACTCCCAGTTCTTATAGAACAGGGAGTACTTTAGAATGGGAACGAACAAATGCTGTATGTGTGTGTGTGTGTGTGTGTGTGTGTGTGTGTGTGTGTCCGTGGTCAAAATGTGTTCCACTCACTCCAGACAAAACTACTGGACCGATCTTTCTGAAAATTTGTAGGTTTGTTCACTATGGGCCATGGATGATGCCCGATGTTTTAGTTTACCGTTATAGCCGTTACTAACGGCTGTAACGGCCTGTAACGGTTTTTCTTCTTTATGGAATATCTCAGAAAGTACTTGGCCGATCTTTGTAAAAATGAGCAGGTACATTCATTATGGGTCACGGATGATGCCTGATGTTTTAGTTTACCCCGTTATAGCTGTTACTAACGGCTGTAACGGCCTGTAACGGTTTTTCTTCTTTATGGAATATCTCAGAAAGTACTTGGCCGATCTTTCTGAAAATTTGTAGGTATGTTCATTATGGGCCACGGATGATGCCCGATGTTTTAGTTAACCGTTATAACCGTTACTAACGGCTGTAACGGCCTGTAACGGTTTTTCTTCTTTATGGAATATCTCAGAAAGTACTTGGCCGACCTTTATGAAAATTAGCAGGTATGTTCATTATGGGTCACAGATGATGTCCGATGTTTTAGTTTACCCCGTTATAGCCGTTACTAACGGCTGTAACGGCCTGTAACGGTTTTTCTTCTTTATGGAATATCTCAGAAAGTACTTGGCCGATCTTTCTGAAAATGTGTAGGTATGTTCATTAATGGTCACGGATGATGCCCGATGTTTTAATTTCCCCTTATAGCCGTTACTAACGGCTGTGACGGCCTGTAGTGGTTTTTCTTCTTTATGGAATATCTCAGAAAGTACGTGGCCAATCTTTCTGAAAATTTGTAGGTATGTTCATTATGGGCCACGGATGATGCCCGATGTTTTAGTTTACCGTTATAGCCGTTACTAACGGCTGTAACGGCCTGTAACGGTTTTTCTTCTTTATGGCATATCTCAGAAAGTACTTGGCCGATTTTTGTGAAAATTAGCAGGTATGTTCATTATGGGTCACGGATGATGCCTGATGTTTTAGTTTACCCCGTTATAGCCGTTACTAACGGCTGTAACGGCCTGTAACGGTTTTTCTTCTTTATGGAATATCTCAGAAAGTACTTGGCCCATCTTTCTGAAAATCTGTAGGTATGTTCACTATGGATCATGGATGATGCCCGATGTTTTATTTGACGAGAATAGCCGTTACTATCGGTTATAACGGCCCAAGACGGTTTTTCTTCTTTATGGAATATCTAAGAAAGTACTTGGCCGATTTATAAGCGGTTTGGATGATCTTGTGACAAATCGGAGCCTCTTTCCATATGTAAGTGATGTAACGCTAAAAATCGATTAAACAAGTTAAAAACCGTTATTTTGCCGTTACTTCTTATATATAGGTGGATTTTAATGAAATTTGGTATACTGAAAGGTTATCACACAAAATGGCACTTCTATATAGTGTTTCACAATTCGACCGTTAAAAACCGTTATTCTTGACATATTGTCGATTTGGATGAAGTTCGGTATGTACGGGGACTGCCCACTGAGTCACCGGCCCACTGAGTCACAGGCCCACTGAGTCACAGGCCCACTGAGTCACAGGCCAAATTATAACATAGAACCAGCTTCCGTGGTGTAGTGGTTAGCATCGCGGGCTACTGAGCTGGAAGGCCTGGGTTCGAATCCCATCAGACACAGTGGGGTTTTATGAGCCGTAAGGTCGACTCCCACCCAGAGTGAGTTTGCTATGGGTTCAATGGGTAGACTGGAACCACACAGTCTGCGCTGGTGAGAGTGTTGCTCCGGGTTCCTGGCCAACACTTAGTGGGCCTGTGACTTAGTGGGCCTGTGACTTAGTGGGCCTGTGACACAGTGGGTCTGTGACTCACTGGACCTGACAACTAATTAGACTTTGACTGTGACTTAGTGGGCCTGTGACTTAGCGGGCCTGTGACTTAGTGGACCTGTGACTCAGTGAGCCTGTGACTTATTGACATGCCTCCGGTATGTACATAGGCTTTAGCTCAGTGATGACTAAAATACCAGTTTCAAAAGTGTACATCGGTTATATAACCGTTAAAACCGTTATTTTGCCGTTATTTTTTTTTTTACATATTGATGGATTTTAATGAAATTTAGTATGCAGAAAGGTTGTCACACACAAATGGCACTTCCATATAGTGTTTCAAAATTTGACTGTTAAAAACCGTTATTCTTGACATATTGTCCGATCTGTATGAAATTTGGTAGGTACATAGGCTCTAGCCCAGTGAGGACTAAAATACCAGTTTCAAAAGTGCACATCGGTTAAATAACCGTAAAAACCGTTATTTTGCCGTTATTTATCTCAGAAAGTACTTGCCCGATTTATAAGCGATTTGGAAAACTGGGAGTACGTTTATATGCTTTGCATCTTGTTACCTTGTAGTGTTGACTATCCTTTGCGGATGAATGTCAGTGGAAGTGATAATAAGTGACACATGTCGGTTTTTCTGGCCACATTTTATCCCTTCATGTCCTGTATTGTACTGGCAGGTACCTGCTGAGCATGTACGCCTTTGGCTTGGAAGAGACCAGCCTCTACGACCAGGCCGAGAAAGTGGCCAGAAAGGTGGGAACAGTTGCGGAGTCTGCGACTTTCGCTGACACTGAG
>CM065717.1:79277790-79287790 GCA_033310375.1 Conus canariensis | reverse complement strand
GTTTCAATGGTTAAAAATCTAAAAGTTACTTTAAGATAGTTACTCGTTATTAAAGTCTGTCGATTTATTTTTTCCTCAGCACTGAGTCTATCCTTCAAACCTTTGCAGCTGATCGGTCAGTTCGTTAGCATTACCAGGTGAGCACTCTACAGGTCACAAGGTAATAGGCATCAATACGAACCACCATCTCATAGAGATGTGTTTCCCACATTGCTTCACTACGTGTGCAGTCAAATTCTGTCTTAAGAGAGTATTCTTTTGAGAAGAATGAAGAATGGGTATTAAGTTACCACGGCTGAGGGCAGTCGGCACATAGCTCAGCCCTGCACTACAGTTCAGACCTCAGGGTCCAGATTGTATCAAACAGCCACGAAGCTACAGGCCAAGGCTAGCTGACAGCAAAATGCTCTGCCTTGTACAGGGACGCAGAGGGGGAGACGGGTGATGTGATGCGGGAGGTGGGTCAAGCGATGTGCCGGTCCTTCATGGCCTACAAGGACGGTGACTTTGCCTTGGCCGTGGATCTCATGCACCCTGTGAGGTACCGCATTATCGACCTGGGCTGGAGCCATGCGCAGGTAAGATCTGTAAGGCTGCAGCAGATGCTGATCACACTTTTCATGGTACTTTGTGTGGACACTGAAGAGTAGCAAAACAAATGCTTACAGACGAAGCGCGACGTTCATTGTAGGCTTTGCACGTGATATATTGTGAATAATGCACTGTCCATGCACATTGAAGACAAGCAAAACAAAGGCTTACAGACGAAGCACGACATTCACTGTAGGCTTTGGACGTGATACGTAGTAAACCAGTTTTCAGATACCTTGCACATGTTTAAAACTTGATTAGGCATGGTTTCAATGCAGGTTCTGCAGTGGATGTTGCGCGTCTTTCTCGGAACTTCCGCGCTGTTGTGTCAGCTGATGCAGCAACAAAACTTGTGAATTCACTCCCTGCACCTTGGCTAAATTGCTATATTCAAATCTGTACGATTTGCTCACAGAACAAACCTTTCGGCTCCGGAGAATTCAAAACAGCGCAGACATTTCGTCTTAAAAAGAGAGGGGGAAAAATGGCGAGAGTGTGCTTCATGTCGAATGGAAGATTTTAACTTGCTGCTTGGTGACATTTTGTTTCCAGTATAAATCAGCAGCTTTTTCTTTCTATTTCTTGGATGGCTGTCTTCTAGTATAAACCTAGGCCTACCCACTATTTACAGTGCTGTCCACGCATACCAGTCATCGCGTGTTCTCCGATCCACCTATGAAAAAAAATCCTGTATATCCCAAAGCGAAACTTTAAATCATTTGAAGACAGTTCCTTCGGTCTCTCCTTTGCCGCCTAAACTTTTTGGAACTCACTGCATCTCTTTTTGTCAGCTATGCCCCACATGCTTTCTTTCAATGCAGACAAAAAAAAAAAAAACAACCGTTTCCAAGCAAGCATTTGAAACCATAATCTTTTTTTTTTTTCCACGCATGTATACGCCATATGTTATAGAGCAGTGGATTAGCTGTTAACTGGGAATGTAAAAAAAAAAGAAGAAGAAACGTTCAAAATCGCAATGAGGAACAACTCGCTACCAGAACTGCGCTATACATTTTGATGATTGTTACGGTCATGTCTCGCAACGTGTGCGTTTCCTTTGTCCATCTGTGGGACGTGTGGACACGATTCGTTCAGAAACGTCACCCACCGGGGCTGCATGACGAGCTTGACAGCAATGCAGGCAATTCACCGCACCGCACCAGTCCTTTCCCCTGATATCTAGTTCAGCTGAGACTCCGATTTCTACGTAAGATTCTTTCCGACTTTTTAAAACCAATCTTTTGTCCAAAATGATCGTTGATCTTTAAAACATCTCTGAAGGGTTAAATCGTATGTGGTCGTGCACATTCAAAAACAAAAACAACAAACAAACAAAAACAACCATAACAAGCACAAGAACAAGAAGAAGAAGAACAACAACAACAACAGCCTCAACACGTAGGCTATATCTATCACCAAAATATGACAAACAGCCAACCTGAACAGCTCCTCGGACCTTGGTGTGGTGACCAGGCATCAGGTGGTGGGTGAGGTTGTTGTGTGTAAGACACAGGCTCGTGTTGTGACGTGTGACTATTGCCTTGCAGCGCGACGTGTTCAACCTGTTCCTGATCCAGGCTGCCATCAAGTCGCCCAACGAACAGCACCACCGGCTGGCCCGGTGAGTGGAATCCATCATCAGGTCTTGAACACAAAATTGTTTGTGAACGCGCGCGCCACCCCCCCCCCCCCCCCCACACACACACACAGAACGTGGGCGCACACACGTGCGCCCGCTCCCTCGCACACACCTACGCACGCACGCTTGCATTCACTCATACTGAGACACAACCACAGACACAGACACAGATAGACAGACAGACAGACAGACAGACAGACAACACACACACACACACACACACACACACACACACACACACACACACACTCGCTCTTTCTCATGTACACACACGCACAGGCATACACACACACACACACACACACACACACACACACACACACAGTCACGCACGCAATGCACGCGCGCACGCACACACAGACAAACACACACACGAGCACGCACGTTCGCACACTCACGCACACACGCACGTACACACACACACACACACACACACACACGCGAGCACGCACACACACACCACACACACACTCACACACACACACACACACACACAACACACACACACACACACACACACACACACACACACACACACACACACACACACACACACACACACACACACACGCACTCTCACTCCTCTGTGGTGGAAAGGTGACCCAGTCGACAACACACGCACTTTGACATCGAGAAAATCCGTGGTACAAGTCTCTTCGGATTCCTTGTTCCCCTCCCCCCCCCCCACCCCCCCGCTCTCCCTCATCCCCACCCACCCCACCCCCCTTTTCCAGTAGATTTTACATAGCTGTCTTAGTGCTAATCCTTCAGGCGAGTTCCCGTATACAGTGTGAACTTAACGCACGCCATAGAAACCAAAGACAAGCGTCCCTAGGAACATTCTGTCCGAAAATGAAACTGCGCGTGGAATACTCGCACCATGGGGATGGTGGTTGGAAGGGGAATCGGTCCGTAAGGAGGGGTGGGGGTGGAGTCGGAGGGTATGGTGGATCAATAGAAGGTCTAGAAGCTCCAATGGAAAAATGGCAGTAGCAGCAGCAGCAGCAGCAGCTTTGATTGTCGTGTCAGGCCTGTCCTTTTCCAGTTGAAATGTAGATTCTTCTTCTTCTGCGTACGCAGGTTGATACTCCTGCGGACACTCCCTATATGGACAGACAAGTATTAATCCCATCTACCCAACAAAGGGAGTGGAGTTTTGTGTGTATGACCGTTTTTTTTTTTTTATCCCGCCATTAAGGCAGCCATACTCCATCTTCGGGGAAGGTGCATACTATGTGTAACGTGTCATCCATACCAACGGCCAAAATGGCCTTCTCTTCCGAAAGTTGGTGATGGGATTTTACGTGTGTGCAAGATGTTATGCGTGCGTTCACACACGGAACCTCGGTTTATAGTCTCATTCGAAGGACTGTATGGGAAATGGAGTAAGAACTAATGTTCACTCCGAGGGAAAAATCCCCCTGTACCGAAACGGCCCGGCGGAGATTCGAACCCGCAACCCTTGGATTACGAGTCCGGCGCTCTACCAGCTGAGCTATTCTGGACCCCCCAAAATGTAGATTCTGTCTTCGTGTGTTTTTTCCTCCCTTAATAAGTACTGGTGAGTGTCCTGTGTTCATTTCCATGTTGTTGGTGCTTTGGTATTGATGTTATACACTTGTTATTATCATCAACTTTGTTATATGATAATCACGCTGAAAGCAAGGTCTGATGAATAATTTGATTTAAAATGCATGTGTGTGTGTGTGTGTGTGTGTGTGTGTGTGTTTTGTGTGTGTGTGTGTGTGTGTGTGGGGGGGGGGGGGTGTCCATGCATGCGTGCATGCATGATGCATGTGTGTGCCGTTTCCCACGTTCTGGGTGGCCAGGACTCTGTTGGCAGAACGCAAAGCTCTGAAGGACAACGCCCCCATGACGGACCGTCTGATGGCCAAAGCCCTGGCGCTGCATGCCGACTGAATCTCCTGTCAACTGCACACCACACACTGCATGCTGGTGCTGCCCCTTCTTGATTTCTTCGGCTGATCAACGGATGATAAAAGATAAAAAACAACAACAACAACAACAACAACCATAACAGAAAAAAAGAAGAGGAAAAAGAAAGAAGAACAATCTTAGGTTCACTTTGAGTTTGAGAAACGATGATAAGTTTACTGCTTTGTGTGTTGATCAAAACGCGCACACGCACTTGGCATACATAAACTCATCATGATGCTGGTAGCTGCGCGCATGCATGTGCTCTCTCTCTCTCTTTCTCTCTCTCTCTCTCTCTCTCTCTCTCTCTTTTCAGTCACATACACACACTCTCTTTCTCAGTCTCACACACACTCTGACGCACGCACATACACACACACATACACACACGCGGGCGCGCACGTACGCATGCATGCACGTACTCGTGCACGCACACACGTATGCGTGCTCGCCACGCACGCGTTCACGTATACCTATAGCCTTTTTTTCAAATTCGATTAATTCATGTACGCATTTATTTCATAATTAAAGAAATCCACAGATTTGTTGTCGTTGTGTCATTTTTTTTTTGTCCTTTCTTGGGAACGGTCAGTCGTGCTGAGCATTTAAGAGAACATGCAAACAGGATGTGTCATTCTCATATGATGTGGTTCCTAAATGGCTGTGTATTAATCTCTTAGGAACGGTTGACGTCGGGATATGTTACAAAAGAAAGAGTAGAGTTCAGCTCTGTCATAATAGTCTCAGACCAGAATGGACACCCGTGCCATCATCTTCATCACCCTTATCGTCATCGATCAACGTTAAAAACAAAAAAGAAGTCTTCATGCCCTGCTCTCGTGAGGACTTCAGTTTGGATTTCCTCCACACGTGTACGCCCTTAATGGGCGAATTCTTGTCCAGTCACCGGTGTCATCAAGTTCATGCTTGCTTGTCGACGGGTAAACGTGGCTCGGTGACTTTAAATTATTGTCGTTAGGAGAGAGACTTAGTGGGTGGTGTCTTGCATATTATGCTCAATCAGAACAGATGCCAGTGAACACCCCCGAAGTGACTTGGCAGCAGTGTGGTGTCTCTTTCAGTGAGTTGCCTAAATGACGACTTGGCGCTGATTGTGGGTTGTCAGTGCTGTGGGCTACGGCGGAAGAAGGCAGGATGTATGTATAATGAGTGGTTGTGATGGGGAGCCGTTGTAAACGGCATGGGCGTAGTGCCGCTGAAGTGACACGGAGAATGAGATAGCAAAAAAAAAAAAAAAAAAGGGGGGGGGGGGGGGGGGGGGGGGGGGGGGGGGGGAGGAAGGAAAGAAAGAAAGAAGACGAATTGCCCCCAAACGCTCATTGTGACCACCAAAAAAAAAAAAAAAAAAAAAAAATCTTTACCTCGTCGCCTGTATTTCTGTTATAAGTAAATTAACTTCATTGCGCTAAATGCTCAACAGCAAGGGCTTCCTCCTAGTGTGACGGTTTAGTCACGGTTCTGGCGTTGTAATCGCCAACAAGTTTGGTTAACAACAGTAGGTTTAAGTATAGTTAAGAGCTCGGCAACTTTTAAGCTTGATTTGACTGCTATATAGAAACAAATTGATCTGGTAACAGAAAATACTGGCTTCTTAATTCGACTTCTCGCGGTAGAGATCAAGTTATCTTGATGTCCCCATTGGAAGGGTCTGAATCAATCAGAACACAACCTCCCATTCCCCCTCATTCTCCATAATTTACAACCCTCCCTCCCCCCCCCCCCCCCCCCCCCCCCCCCCCCGCCCTCGATCCCTTCTCTTCCCCCCAACCTCCTTCCTGCCTACCCACTTCCCCACCTATCCACACACACACACACACACACACACACACAACACACACACACACACACACACACACACACAACACACACAACACACACACACACAACACACACACACACACACACACACACACACACAACACACACACACACACACACACACACACACACACACACACGCACACACAACACGCACACACACACACACACACACACACACACACACACACACACACACACACACACACACACGTGCACACACGTGCACACGCACACCTGCACAGAAATGAAAGCCACCTATACTGACGGAGTAAAGCTGCAGTGTATTGAAAGTGCCGAATGCACCCCTGAATTTGTCAGTCTGCAGAGGGAATGTAGAGCGAGCGTATGTTCCTGATTTTATTATCCATGGTGGATGAGCCTCGTGTTTACGCGATTCTTTATAAGTGACTTCACGTCTGGATTTGGATCTGGATATTTACGCTGCAGGAACTAATGTGGTTATGGAACGGAAATCACATAACAATATAAGGTACTTTGACTTTTAAACCCTGATTTTACACGCATTGCGACTGATCTTGGTTTGGTAACTGCAAATAATGACTTCCTGATTTTTTTTTTACCTGTTAATAGACACCAGGTTGCCTTTCGGCTTGGTGTCCTTTTGAAGTTTAGGAATCTTCGACTGCTGTTGTTCTGTCCTTGTCAATGAAGAAAACAGCATCCACTGCACACGTGGTCCATTTATCGATATCATAACTGTAGGTCTGGTTATTCTGTTGCCAGAATTTAACGCATTAACACAACTCATAGGGTAAATACGTGCCACAGCAAAAGCTTGGTCAGTCATGATTAATGTAATGTTTTACTTTTCATTTATTTCTGAAAGCATACCAAAGCCAATACCATGTTGCTCTCCGTTCAAGGTGACTTATGTGAAAGTTTTTCTTTCAGGAATTAAATTCGCTGAAAGAATGACTGTCACATCAGGTGCAGTCCCGTTCAATGCCAGCCTGAATCATCAGCGGTGAGGAAGACTTTAGGTTATGATTGGTGAAGAATATTATAAGCCATCTCAATGTCTGACAAGCACTACCATTGTCGCCTAGCAGAGAGTGGAAATGTCGTATGCCTATTGAACAGAATTGTTTCAACGCTGCTCAATCCAGTTCTCCCTACACAGCGCACCCAGGTTTCCCTTGTCGCAATCCCAGTACTAGTCACAGAAGGCAATCGATTTCATGTTGTCGTGAGGCATCCTGCCGGAGGGGACACCGCACTGTTGCCGAGTCATTTCAGTGGTGCTGTCAGATCCAATATAAGCAGGACTCCACCTCCTTAGCCCCATACTGACATGTATGGTCTTTGGGTCAGCGTGAGTGAGCCTCCTCCTCTTGAGGGTAAAACAGGTCTCTTCTCTTTTTCCTCAGGAATCTTTTTGATCAAGATGATCTTCGAGTCAATGTTCATCCCGGGTACAGAGCAAGGTTAGTTGGTTCAAACACAGACTGAACACAATGTTCATCCCGGGTAGTTAGTTCAAACACGGTTAGTTGGTTCAAACACAGACTAAACACAATGCTCATCCCGGGTACAGAGCAAGGTTAGTTGGTTCAAACACAGACTGAACACCATCATCATTTTGGGTAGTTAGTTCAAACACAGACTAAACACAATGCTCATCCCGGGTACAGAGCAAGGTTAGTTGGTTCAAACACAGACTGACCACAATCTTCATTCGGGTAGTTAGTTCAAACACGGTTAGTTGGTTCAAACACAGACTAAACACAATGCTCATCCCGGGTACAGAGCAAGGTCAGTTGGTTCAAATACAGACTAAACACGATGTTCATCTCGGGTACAGAGCAAGGTTAGTTGGTTCAAACACAGACTAAACAGACTGAAAGATTAAAATTCCAGCTTTACGCTACGTGTCATACATGTAAATGCTATAGGCACATACAGTATGAATGCACTCTGGATGAAAGATGAATCATCTAAAATATAAAAGAATCGAGGATATAAGGTTTTAAGCGGACATTGCTGAAATTCCATTCCAGTGTGATGAACGTAGCCTACAGTGATGATGAACTCTGCAGTGCTGTGATGCATATTTCCACATCATTTAACATAAAACAACTCGAGGACACCAGTTTTCATGCAGTTTGTAGTGTATCCATTTCAGAGTAGTTATAATCGATGCCCCAGTTCTATTTTTCTCTTTTCATTCATTTATTTATCAAAGTGTGTGACAGGTCTGAACCATTCGATTCAAAGGCACATATGCCATATGACAACTCTGAACAATAAAGATCTCGAAGAAAGTCAATACACAAATGAGAAATGTTAACAATCACACTGAAACGCAAAGAGGTCTTTGGACAATTTGCACCATTTTAGAACCATGTATTGGCTCTGTCCTTTTCTTTCAAGAGTCCAGGTTCCAGGTCTTTGTTTGCATTTCCTCCATCTCGTGTGGTTCAAATGTATAAACAATTTAACCTGATCATAACTCATGGTCCTTTCGTCAGTACAACCATGAGTTAATCTGACAATAAATTGGTTTCAGTCAGTCAAATCATTACTAGGTGCTCAGTATTTGGTTATAGTTTCAAAGCGAGGTGACTGAAGGCGGAAACCGAAGCAAATTTTGAAAAGAAAAGTCAATAGTTTCGCAAGACAATCCAGACAAACAGATTACGGGACAAAACACGATGCATTGCGACCTTTTATGTCTTCTTCAGGTAAAACAAACAACATTCAGGACAATGAACACGAAGAACTAGCAACCACTTATCTAAACATATTAGGCGCAAAATGGCATTTGTTATTATTGTGCTCACTGTCTTGAGATATGTAACCTGTTGTACCAACCAGCCAGGGACGCTGTGCAATCTATTCATTAGCTACGTTCACAGCTTGTACTGACTGGCGTGCGGCAGGACCATTTAGCGTTGTATGGCTCTGCCAGGAGGAGTGTGAGCGGCTGAGATAATATATATGCTGGATCTTCCTTTTGTATGGAATGTTCCCTAAAAAACAAAACAAAAACAAAACAAAACAAAAAAACCCAGAACACAAAAATCCATATTATCAGTGTTCTGTGTGTGCAAAAAGAACTTTGGGCTGTTTGTCGAAAAACCGTGTTTGAGTAAGCAGATTGTCGACGTGTGCCTTGTCCAAAGAAACTTACATGTAAACCTATATTAGCTGTATTATTCGTGATCCACAATGATCTGTACATTTTAAGTCAGGAATGTAACAGGTCCACATTAAACAAAAATATTTCTATCGATGTGTCCTTTCAGACAGTCTCTGTTTAATTCAGCATGAACACTTTATGAATCAGGCATCAACGATACTAGCACTAGAATTAGCAACTTTGTTTGGAGTTTCCTGTTTACAATTCTATTTCCATTCAATTCTGAGAAACTCGCAAATTCAAGTATACAAAAGTCATCCGTCTGGGTTCTTCCTAAAAGATACACACGAATATTTTGATTCAGAGTCGGAACTTATGTTGTTTCTGTTAACTGCTTTCTGAAACTGAGGTTCAAGTTTGTGCCTTCAGTCTTGACATGTTGACTTTTCTTGCATTTGTAACATTGTCGTTCTTTCTAATATGATCAGCAATTTTTCCCATTTAGAGGATGGCTTTTGTGCCCACTGATGTCCATATCTGCAAGATCTGTATGTCAGTATTGGAGACCCGAGTCACGGCCCCGCATGACCCCAGCACAGAGGTCAATTTTCTCTCTTTCCATTTCGTATCACACTTATGGTCAGCTATTTATAAATTATCATCTAGACAGGGGCCTATATTTTGTCGAATTGTTCAAGAACCACGGGTGGATTACGCAACTGGGTGTAAGGAACAGGAGGACTCAAGCAGTTAATTGACTGGATGGCTGTTAAACTCATCCAATAGCCCTGGATGATGTTTCTGAAAGAATTATGTTGGTATAACAGCATACTGTCGAGCTGAATTTACGAGCCACAATTAGCTGTATGAAGCGGGAAACATGATGGTTTGAC